>JAKFHU010000901.1:14422500-15022500 GCA_023783475.1 Daubentonia madagascariensis
CACTAATCACATGGTCTTCCTGATGTAGGTTACTTCCATCCTAAATCATCTTGTTAACATAAGCTATCTATGGGCCCACCATGGGTCACATCATTAGCATACACTGTCAGGGGCCATTATGAATAACAAAGGCATTCCTATTGTTTGGGAATTTCATCCATGGGTTTTAGGAGCTCCATGCTCAGGAACCCTGGATGAAGACCAGACAAATACACTACAGAATCCTTTATAATAAGTGTTGAGATGTTTTATGGTCCCAAATATGATCTACCCTATGAACTCTAGCCACTCTGTCTCCTCACTTCACAGAGACTGCTAGGCTCTCTGGCTTCCCACTTCCAGTGCTGCACCTTGGAAACTCTTCAGGCAGTAAGCTAAGGCAATTGTAGGGCTCACCTCATTTGCTGACTTTTCATTTCTGCTATTTTGCTTTTATTTTTATTTTTTAAGAGTTTGTTCTTGTTCTCCAAATGTTTCTTTTTATAGCATCCTGTTCTTGCTCATTTTTTCTTGGATAAAATATCTTCCCATCTCTCTCAAGATGTTAATGATAGAACTTCCAAAGATTTCCTCATACTGTATAATCTCTCTTGAAGTTGTTTTTACTTGTTTGAGTAAGAATTTGGGATTAAAAGGCCTGGCACAGGTGGCTTACACCTGTAATCTCAGCACCTTGGGAGGCTGAGGTGGGATTATTTGAGATCAGGAGTTTGAGACAAGCCTGGCCAACATAGCGAGACCCTGTCTCTACAAAAAATAAAAATTAGCCAGGCATGGTGGCATGCGCCTGTAGTTCTAGCTACTCAGGAGGCTGAGGTGAGAGAATCACTTGAGGCCAGGAATTTAACGCTGCAATAAGCTATGATTGTGCTTCTGGACTCCAGCCTGGAAGACACAGTGAGACCATATTTAAAAAAATAAAAATAAAAAAAACTGGGGACTAAAAATATGATTGGAAGCTCTGATAGCTTGGGTAGGACTTGTCAACTCTGAGTTCCATGCCAGGTATCTGGCTAGGCCATGGTTGGGGCAACTCCTGATGTCTATGTCATTAGATCTTTCCTTTGGGGCTGGTTGTGTTTCTCAAGGATGATGACTAGGATATCCTACTTGGATTATGGATGTCTGGCTGGCTGTGTTATAGAAACAAAGTGGGGGAAAGGCACTAGAAATCTCAGCATTCAATATGTATAGTCATTTAATCCTTCTGTTTTTAGTACACTTCCTAGGTTCTCTATTGTACCGAGCATTCTCTAGTTCAGAGACCATTTGTTTTACTCTTCTCTAGAGATAAACCTCCTGCATTTTATTGGAGTTGGGGAGAGAATCTAGGGATTTGTTTCCTAATTAGTTTTTACCCACTCCTTCTTACCAAGTCCCATTAGCGTTAGTCCTGTGAGTGAAAATTAGGTTTTAGCAGTTAGATGTACTCCCACAAAGCTTGAAAGGTGAAAAGGAAATGAAATTTAAACGATGACGTTAAGGTAGAGTCTATCTTCCTGTTTATTTTCTGCTGACAAGGTTGTGCAAACATGAGTCATTTCTGGAGTAATATTCCTTAGTTTATTCTCCAGTTTTCTGGGGATTGAGAGGGAAAGAGAAAATTGTTATGGAGCTGACGACTGGACGACTTGTTCCACTGCCTGGTCACCAGCTCATGGATGTCAAGTATTTGGGAAGCAAAAGTAATGATTTATTGATATTTGAATTACAGCTGTGATATATGGTCTTGCATTTAATAGTTCCAATGTAGACTTAAAGGTACTAGCTCCCCTGGTAGGACAGCTCCATAATATACTGGGAGGCATCCAGAACCTGCTCTTCCCTCTTTTTCAACAGTGTCCCAAGTACCTTAATAATTAGCTGTATTAAATTCATCCCTTTCTGCTTTAACTACCTAGATTGTTCTGCACTATTCCTAGAATAATACAAAGTTCTATTTTATTCTTTTAAAAATTTGCTTGGACTTTGTTTTTTTTTCATATTATCTGTATTAAACCACTTTATTAGTCATGTTTTTATTTTAATTACTATTTTAAACAGTAATTTTTATTCTGTATTAGGTAATACACATGTCTGAATTCTTTGGTGGAGGACCCTCATTCCTTGTCTTATTTATTATTTCTGCTGACAACTCATGCATGCTGGCCTTTTTCCTCATGTGCTCTGTGATTTTAGAGTATGTGTGCATGTTGGCTAGGCTTTATTTGTGGGACTTCTGTAAGGTCTGGATGAGGATGTGTCCCTCCAGAAAATATTTGCACTTGCTTCTGCTGGCACTTGGACCATTTTGTTAATTTCTCATCTTGTAAATTAAACCTTGGATCTGGGCAGACTGAAGGCATGGATTCTCAGAGGATACTCCATCTGCCAATTCATTTACCTTTTATTTTATGGTTGGATTGTTTTTTCTAGTTCATCATTTTACCTCGAAGATAGTCCTTCACGGTTCCTGCGCAGTCAAATTCCAGTTACTCACCTTATATGGGTCCAGGGTTTTGTCTTCTGTCTGTAAACTTAGATTTAATCATGTTATGTTTTCTTATTTATCACATTTCTCTCTTTTACATACTACCACCACTTGTAAATAAATTACAATGAGTGTGTGGAATTCTCTCTTATCCTGTTACCTCACAGTATTATCTACTGTTTTTTTTTTTTCTGGAAGAAAGATATATTCTTCATTTTAACCTTGTTCTCCTATATAGTTGATTCATGTTAACAACTGTAGTTCACAAAGAAAATTGTGCTTTTGATACACAGAGGTGAGGCTCTCATATTATAATTGTTGATATTTGGGTACCCTCCCTTTCTTTCCTAAGTTGTATTTATTACGTATTAGATATACTAAAGTCTTAAGATATTGAAACAATCTTTTAAAAATATGCTAAAATCTTTTGAGAAAGCTATGAACTTCTTTCAAATGTATTGGCCAGGAAAATGGAACTGCTGTAGATATTTTAAGCAAGAAGGGATTTAATATAGTGAGTTAAATGCTTACAAAATTATTGAGGAGCTGAAAAAGTAAGTTCTAGGCTTGGCCTCCAGAAATGAACCTGAGAACTGTATAGAAACAACCAATAAACTATCTCTTTTAAGCCATTGTTAGAACTATGAATTCAAGAAGCTGGAATCAATATGCTATCACCACTGCCACCGCTTCTTGACATCTGGAAGACTGGAGAACTGTTACCCACAACTGTGACCCAGTGATAAGGAACCAGGAATTGAGAAGCTGTTGCTGCCTGTCTTTGATGCCCCCATCTCTTGGCACATAGAATCTGGTAGGTGGACACTAGAAAGAAAAAAAAGCCACATGTTTCCTTGTCCTTGCTAGCCAGCAGAAATAGCAAAAGAATAATGAGGAAAAATAGCCTCTGCTTCACAACTTTCCCAAGACTTCATCCAATGCACCTAGGTGACCGGACCTAGCCTTCTGGTTGTAAATTAGGTTGTACATGCATTTTTTTAGTTTTCCAGCCTCTCCAGTTGGAAGCAGAGTAGAATGGAGGAGAGCAAGCCAGTACACAGAATCTGTCAAATATATGTGTGCATATGTGTGTTGTGTATGTTTGCATATGTATGTGTATGTATATGTAAAGAAATTACTACTGGATTTTAAAAAGTGATTAATATATTTGTGTCATAGTGGTAATTTCTTTTTGTTTCAAATTACAAACTTGTACCCTAATAAAATTCAGCCTGCAGTTGATTTATCCAAATCAAACTTATGTGTATATATATATATTGAGATAGAAACATTTGAGATGTTGATAGTAAAATATTTCATCTTTAGGCTTAGCCAGACTATAATAGTGTTCTAGTTCAGTGTTATCAACTTTTTTGATGTAACACCCTAGCAGTGAAAAAAATTTGGAGGCACACACTCCTAGTATTTGTATATTTACTAAGGATGCACCAAAGTTCAGCTTTAGCCCTGGCATTCAGCCAAATTCAGTTATTTAGCTTTTGGGTAGCTGAATAATCAAATAGTTATCAAGTAGTTACTTCAGCATCAAATTGTGGCATCCCATGAAACTGTGCACGAAATTGTCATGTAATCATATAAGTTACCATCAAATCTAATCAGCATTAATGATTCCAGTCATAAAAATAAGGTATCACATTTAGGTTTATTATTAACATCTGAACAGTTACTTTCAAAAATAGGTAATCATTCTAGATGTTACCTAATAAAATCTATAAGCTTTCTATTGACATTTCATCAAAGTATAAATTTGTGATTATTATTGCAAAGGAAAATGTTGAAGTAATCAATGATTGTGAAACCTATTAATTTTATGTACAAAAAATTATTAACAAATTTCAAATTATTAATTAGGGAAAGAGATTGACAGTTAACATGAACAATGACAGAATGCATTAGCTTGATCAATTTACGATGAAACAGATATTCTTTTTGAATCAACAGGAAAAAATGTGTGGTTATTCGTTTTGTGACATTAATTCAGTAAAAATTGGTACCTAGAAGTGGAGGGCTGCACAACAAAAACCCAAAATATGTGGTGTTTGGGCTTTTGGGTAGTAGGAGGTTGAGAAAACTGTTAGCAGAGGCTGAAATAATGGTGATGAAATTGCTTTAAGAAGCTGTTATGAAATATTTGGTAAAAAAAACCAAAAACAAACTGCTTGTGTTATGGTGGAAAACAAAACGTACCGTAGGACCTTTTGGCTTTGGCCTGTATCTCCAGGTAAAATGTAGAGAGCGCCACCTGGTGGCACTATCCACTGCATAGGATTAAAGTACCGTAAGAAAGAAAGTGGAGCTTTTAAGAAAAACAGCTGGCCAATTTGCAAGCAGGAGTTAAAGGTAATATAAACGTGTGAAGAGCTACTAAATTGGAGAGTAAAACTGTTGTCTTATCACCAGCTAGCAAAAAGTCTTAAGTAAGACATGACCACAGGTCAAACATTACATCTAGGCTGTGACTATCAGATGTTACTAAGACCTCTGAGAGAGTTAAGCAGGTGCTGAGTAGATCTTCTGAGGCAGACAAAAGCTTAAGGGTGTGGTCCTACAGAATTCTGATCCAGAAGTAGCAGTAAGAAAGTCTGGAGAAGCATGTTGATACCAATTGTAGGTGTGGCTTTTGGGTGTGTAGTGGACCATAATCCAAAACAGAAACTCAGAAGTTTGAAAGGTTGTGGCACTAGCTAGGCTGCTAGAGGATGAGATTCACAAAGCACATGAATTGGGGTGATTCATTAAGTCACCCCAATTATTCCAACCCACATCATCCTTTCTCAGATGACCTACAGCCAATTGCCAGGCATGTGAGTGAGCCCAGCTGATCCCAGCCTAATCACTGACTCACAGACTTAAGAGAAAAATAACAATAATTGTTGGTATGCTGGTTTTGCGATTGTCTGTTACACATCAATATTGTGACAATTGATAGTCATACAGTTATATGCAATAATATACATAATAAATCGTCTTTATTTGTAGGGAAAAGATAAAGTATATGAAGAAAGTGTTAGTGAAAAACAGTGTTAACGAAAAACAAACCAATTTTTTTCTGACCAATTAAGTCCCCAAATAGTTTTTAAATGGAGGATAAAATTTAGAACAGAATTTATCAGAATGATTTATTGTAGACTTCTATTTTTGGTAGGTGAAGACCAAGAATTTTTGAGATTTCCCTAAGCTATGAATCCTAAATCAAAGTTTATTCTGAAAATCATATAACTGAAAAATCATTTCCCAGAATTTATGTCCAAAAAAGTTAGTAATATCATTAGGCATACCACTTGAGTCTGAGTTTTATAGTATTGAAGATGTACAATATAGTGTCAGTAGGTATAGTCTAGTAGCTGACAGTCCTGAGAAATTATTTTTCCCTGCACTCTAATATCAAACTTTAAAATGTTGACTATTAATTTTTAAAAAATAAAATTGTAATAATATTTTAGATAAAACTTCAGATTTATCCTTATGTCCTAGTTCATTCTATGATGGTGATAATATAAACTGGCTTTGGTTTGGCCAAATACTACTTAAATATTCAGCTATTTGCCCAAAATGTGCACTTAAGTTAATGTACTTCTGTTTTTACTTATTTTAAAATTATAAACTTGTACTACTGTCATTGGATAATATCTCAAGACATGAAAGACATTTCAGGTGAAGTTCATTTTCATTGTTAGTAGGTGTAATTTCATATTTCAAATTGTATTGATAATTTCTATTTTTTTGCTAGCTTCTTTTGAGACCTAACTATATTACCATTGTTATTTAATTTGTAATTTTGTAAAGATCTCATATTAGTAAAATTTCAGCTTTGTTCTTATTTGTTTTTATGTACATTATTATTATTTTCAATCCTTAGTTTCTTTGTGGAAATCTTTTTAACGCATTTCTCCATTTTCTGAGGATATTTTTTCAGGTTATTAAAACTATATTCACTTAACCATACCCCTGTAAAACTCAATTTGTCAAAATATACTGAAAGCCAATGAGCAGTTTCAAACCTTCCACATTGTAGAACTCATCCTTATTCCTCAGAATGTCTTTTATGCTATATGTCTCTCAGGACCCTCTCATAAATGGCTGGGTGAGGCACCAGAGTCAAGCTACATATTACATATTAGTAAAGCTTAATTGATTTTTTGAAAAAAAGAATATAAATTATAAATTATAATATCTTATTTCTGCACTCCAGTGGAACTTCTCCTTTGCTTTTTTACTCTAGGTGCTGGAATACCTTTTCAGAAGACTTTGCAGCCAGGTGTGGACATGTTTTCCATTTTTGGCTAATGAGATGTGAGCATCTTCACTGGGGTGTGCGAGTTTCCAAGAAAGCTATGTAACAGGGATAAACTCAGCTAAAATGCCTTTTACCTTTCACTCTTCTTCTTTCCACTTGGAAAACTGGGACAATTCCACCAGAAAGACAAAAGCTACAAACTAAGTATGGCAAAACTGAGTGATGTAAAGAGCCTTGGTCCCCAATGGCATTTCGTAAGCCATCATATCAGCTCTGCATTGCAGACTCCCAGACTTCTTGAGTGAGATCAACAAACTTCTCAACATTTATGTCCCTTGTAAATCATATGTTTGTTGTTTGCAGCCAAATGTATTCCTAACTGATATAATAATGTTGTATTCCCCTCTATAGAAGCCACTGTTCTGGTTCCTTAATATTAGAAATGTGTCCAACATCATGGTTAGATAAGGGACACGGGGCACAGAGAGTAGGCATTTAATTCAAGTAAATATAAACATTTTTGTTTTGGTAAGTCCAGTAATGTCTGAATATCTGAAATTATTAGAAGAGTTATATGATAAGAAAGATTATAAAAAGATTTTAGAAAAATCTAAATTCAGAATTTTAAATTATTTTTATTTGTCATATTATTTGTATGCCAGTATTACTTACCTTCAAGCTCTTTTGTTATATGGGATTTCTGTTATCATATATGGTACCTTCTACAATTTATAGTTATTTAGAAGTAATGGAAATGGCAAGATACCATAATATATACAGATGTGGATGGGGCAAGGAGAAGGAATCAAAGATACAGTGCCTGGTATTTCCTTTTTATTTACTCGGTGTTATTTACATTTTACTTTAAATGTAAGACAAATCAATTAAAGATCTCATTTTCCCATTTGTAAAATGGAGAATTAAATGGTTTTCTGCTTTCTGATTTCAAAATCTTTTGTCTTTCTTGAAATATGTATATTCTATTCAATGTGTAATTCAGTGATTTGTGTGATTATGGAGTTTAGGCTAAAAAGCTCATATTCTTCCAAGAGTATGGTCTGAGTTGGAAAACGGTAAAAGTGGCATACTCACAAATAAAGGCAAATTCTAAATCATAGTATAATTGTGCCTCTAATTATGTATTCTGAAAATTTATTAGAAAAGGGACAATAACACTCAGAATCCAGGGAATTTTATGAAGAGAGTCGGGAACAGAAAGCAGAGCCTCCCTTTAGTTGTGCTGCTCTTCCAAATGATGGTGGTTTTCTATGTGCCTCCTGGCCTCTCCCCCACAATGCCCTCCTGCCCTTCGCCCCCTGCCTTCCAGGTTTCTGTGCATCCTCTCTCACACAAAGAAGGCTGGAAGATAAACTTATGAAGCTAGAAGGTGATTATCAGAGGAGTTAGAAGTGACTTTGCCATGGAAAGATCTAATCATTCTTCATGGGAATGGTATTTCTGTATCTTCCTACACTTGAATTTTTACATTATTTTCTATGAAACATCAGAGCTGTTCAAGCTACAGTTCCAGAAAGGTGTGTGCTTCTTTAGATTTATGATGTGATATATAATATTTATGAATAAAAGCAGACTTTTCCCTGGAGCTAAATATTTCAATAATCATTCCAATCCATAGAATGAGATTAGAAAATCTTGACTAGAGAAACTGCTTGTAAAGAGTAATGTCAAACAAATGTAAATAATGTAAATGCATCAACTATATATCGGTAAATTAATGAGAGGTGTGATGGGTAATTAAAAATCAAATTTTAAAAAACAAATGTTATCAATTATGAGATACCTTTATAGTTTTATGACTCATTTTTTTTGGCTTGGATAGGTCTTTCTATTTTTTAAAAAAATTTTACTTTGAGATAGTTGTAGATTTGCATGCAGTTGTAAAAAATAATACAGAATGATACCAGTTTCTCCCAATGGTAATATTTTGCATTACTATAGTATTTACCTTATCACAACTAGGAAATTGCCATTGATACTGTCCACTGCCTTTATTTAACTATCACCAGTTTTATATGCGCATATTTGTGTGTGTGTTTAATTCTATATAAGTTTATCATATGTATAGATTCATGTGACCACCACCACAGTTATATACAGAACAGGTTTATCACAAGGATCCCTCCTGCCACCCTTTCAAAGCCACAGCCACCTTTCTTTTGCTACCCCCACCACCTTAACCCCAGCAACCACTAATTCTGTTCTTCATCTCAATCATTTTGTCATTTCAAAAATGTTATATAAATGTAAGAATACACTACTTAACCTTTTGAGATTGGCTTTTTTCTTCAGCATGATTCCATTAAGACCATCCAAGTTGTTGTATATCAATAGTTTGTTCCTTTTTATTGCTTCGTAGTATTCCATGTATAGATTACCACAGTTTAACTGTTCACTCTTTAAAGGATATGTGGGTTGTTTCCAGCTTTTGGCTAGAATAAAGCTGCCGTGAACATTTGTGTACAGGTTTTTGTGTAAACATTTTCATCTCTATGGGATAAAGAGTACAATTGCTGGGTTGTACAGTAAGCACATTTAGTTTTGCAAGACAGTGCCATACTTTTCCAGAGTGGCAGTACCACTTCACACTTGCACTTGCAATATATGAGGGATCCCATTTCCCCACATCCTTGTCAACAACACTTGATGTAATTACTATTTTTTAAAAAATTTTAGCTATTCTGGTGTGTACTGACATCTCATTGTGTTTTTTATTTGCAATTTACCTAATGGCCAATGATGCTGAACATCTTTTCATGAGTTATTTGCCAGCTGCATATCCTGTTCAGTGAAATGTCTATGTCTTTGGCTCTAACTGGATTGTTTATTATACGGTTGAGTTTTGAAAGCTCTTTATGTATTCTAGATACGAGTCCTTTGTTAGAAATGTCTTGCAGATATTTTCTCCCAGTATATCACTTGTCTCTTCATCCTCTTCACCAGGGTCCTTCACAGGCTCCAGGAGAGAATCCTTTCTCACCTCTTCCAGCATATACATTTTTAATTTTGATGAAGATCAATTTTAAATTTTTTTCTTTTAAGAATCATGCTTTTGGTGTCTGTTATAACAACTCTGCCTAGCTGAAGGTTCTGAAGATTTTCTCCTAAAAATTTTATAGTTTTATGTTTTGCATTTAAATTCTTGTTCCATTTTTAGTTAATTTTTATATAAGATGTAAGGTTAGGTTGAGGCCTGTGGATTTCCAATAGCTCCAACACCATTTGCTGAAAGGCTTTCCTCTATTGAATTGCTTTTGAACCTTTGTCAACCATCATATATGATTTAATATACTCATGAGGATAGCTTATTTTTACCCATTCTGACATTCTTCTTTCCTTTCTGAAGACCTCTGGATCCTATTTAATCTTCCTTTTTAACAGGCAGTCCTTTTTTCAGGTGTAGTATGAAGGCTGCGTGAATGTCTATGTTCGATTTCCCACTGGGCCCTGCTATGACTACCCTGGCAAAAGTGCAGCACTGACTGGTTCTCACTGCAGATGGGTGAGGTGGCAGTTCACCTCCCCTTCTGGCCCAGGGGACAATTTCCTGGCAAAATTGGGGCACTGACTTGTATATTCTTGTTGCCTCCCAATGGGAGTATAAGCTCACCTCCCCAGTGGGACCTGATGACACCAGGGAGGGGACAGGGAAGTGGAGTGCTGACTGGGCCCACATCCCACCACTTTGTTCCACCTTGTTGATGCCCAGGTGGGAATGGAGGCTCAGATCCCTGCTGAACCTTGCTAACACCAGAAAGGATGTGTTAGTTTCTTACGGCTATTATAACAAATCACCACAAATTTGGTGGCCTAAAAAAGCAGAAATTTATTCCCTCACAGTTCTGGAGGGCAGAAGTCTGAAATCAAGGTGTCAGAAGGGCCACACTCTCTTTCAAGACTCTAGGAGAGAATCCTTCCTCACCTCTTTAAGCTTCTGGTGGCTCCAGCTGTTCCTTGGCTTGTGACTGCAAAACTCCAATCTCTGCCTCTGTCTTCACATGGCCTTCTCTTCTCCATGTGTCTCTCCTCTATGCATCTCTTATAAGGACATGTGTTAATTGGATTTAGAGCTCACAGAGATGATACAGGATGATCTTATCTTGAGGTCCTTAATTATTTCTGGAAAGACTCTTTTTCCAAATAAGGTCACATTCACAAATTCCAGGGATTTGACATGGACCTTTTTTTTGGTGGGATACCATTCCCACTACAGGAGGGAAACCACTGATGCTGGGTGGGGATGGATGTTCAGAATCCTGCTGGGCCTTGGTGATACCAGGGGTGGAGACAGGGGTGGGAAACAGCAGTAATGCTTAGTGGTTACTAGCCTTTCTATGCACTACCTAACTGCTATGGTGTGAATGTCCTTTTGCTCTCATAAATGGATTAATGTTGCTATCACAGGAGGGGCTTTGTTATAAAAGTGAACTCTCTCTTGCTCTTGCCCTATTGCCATGAAATGCCCTCCATCATGTTATGATACAGCAAGAAGGCCTTCACCAGATGTTAGTGCCATGCTCTTGGACTTCTCAGCCTCTATAATCATGAGCTAAATATACTTCTTTATAAATTACCCAGTCTGTAGTATTCTGTTATAGCAACAGAAAACGGACCAAGATGGTCAGCCTATACTACCTGGAAGGGTAATCAGAGTGCTGTCTGCTTCTACCAGGTAGAGGATGGGAGATTAGCTCCCTCCTCAGCTTTGCAGACACCATAGGGTAGGGGTGTCAGAGTGCCATCACCTGTGGGATGGGGTTGGGGTAGGATGGAAGAGCAACTCTCTGCTCCACTGAAACCATGGGGGGGTGGGGTGAGGGTGATTTTTAGGTTGATGTTTGGCTGGTGAAGGGTGGGCATTGCTATAAAGTTTTTCTGTTCTATTAGGCCACAGTTTTCCTTCCTGGTCCTATGGCTAGGAGCAGGCTTTTTCATGCAGTTGTGGTTTTTTGTTTTGTTTTGTTTGTATGCCTTTGGATGGTTCCTATTTGGAGTCTTCTGCAGTGCCCTGTCTGGGATATATGGACAGCAATAAGGAAACCCAGAGAACTTACTGAATGTCATTCCTCAAGTCCCAAGGTCCCTAGACAATTTGCTGCATTCTTTCCACCTATGCTTGAGTTTTCCTATGCTTGTTTGTTGTGTTATGTGCAGGGTTTTTAAGTTGTAAGAAGAAAGACTTGGGAGGAATGGGCTACAACATCTTGGCCACAACCAGAAATTGATTCACGACTCATTCAATTTTAAATTCTTAATGTCATTGGCCATACATTCTAGTTGAATTATTTTAAATTTTTATATTCATATTCCCTATAATTCTGAATTTAAATAGTATGTAAAGGAAAAACAATTTAAAATGTATTTTAATCTTTAATGCTGATCTCTGACTATATCTGCTTTCTTACTGATTCTTATACAGAGCATTTTCCAGGGGCAAAAGCAAAAGGTAAAAGTGTATTAATAACATTTGTTATTTAACATCATTCTTATGTGAGATTAAAAACTATTTAATGCTGTTTTCTTGTACAACTATGAGTTCTTATCTTCACAAAGTATCTTCAGTAATTTGTACAAGAATACTGTCTAGAATAGTTTAACTGTTATTTATGCATGTTGACTTAGAAGTAAACTGCAATACCTGCTACACATGATTTTATAGGAGCATGACCTCATTTCTTATTTTGGAATGATGAATGACTATTATGATGAAATCCACGTCCTGATGAAGTTTTCTGTGCCTTTACTCCATCTTTTGCATTGAGGATGAAACTTACTAAGTTGGAAGGCATGGTTTTTTCAATTATTGATGGGGACAATTTTCCTCTCATTTCTGTCTGGACAAACATCACTAGTTTGGAATATGCTGGGTTTCTGTAAGTAAAGGAAGAGTTTTAAAAAAGATAAAGATCTTTTAGATTTACCTATTGAATTTACAATTTTGTAGAGAACAAGATTCTTGTCTTATTCACCACTGATTCCCTCCATATTACTTATGATAAGATAGTTACCAAAAGAAGGAAAAAAAAATAGAGTGACTTGCAAACATATCCCTATAAATAAAATTTTACATAGAAATATTAAGTAGTTAGAATACATCTTAAAATCTTTAGTTTTAGTCACCTTTTCCTTTTTGTCATTTTATTGACTTTTAACAATTATAAAATATGTATTTATTATGAAAATGTAAGCAATACAGATTTTTCATAATTAAAGAGGATTACCCCTTTCTTATTCCTCTTATTCTGTTCCCCAGAGATAATCACCATTTATAATTTTAACTGTATCTTTTCAGGTGGTTGTCTATGTATATGCAAAGATATCATACATATGTACATATATGAATATGTCATATATGTCTAGGTCAAACGTTTGTGCATTTAACATTTTGACATGTTATTTCCAAATTGCCCTCTAAGAAGACTAGTATTTTATATTCTAACCCAGTAATCTTCAAACTGGGGTATGAGAGGATGAATACTTTTAAGGGGATAAATTTTCAAATTCCTACTTCCATATGCATTTTTTTTCCTTAATCTGATCTGAGAATACATCTCGGATGGAGATGTGGGCTTTTACTTTCCCATCAGCCTGTTCACAATTACCCTATTTTTGCTTTACAGAACAAAGGCATACCTGTCATCCAGACTAAATAGTGCTGAATAGTGCTTTGCCCTGGCATGTAAAAATCTTTGAGATGCTACAGGGAAAATCTCATCTATTAGAAGTTGAGTTGAGAAAATGAATGATTAATGACTGGATAATAAATCCTTTCCCAAGTCATGTCAATTCTTTTCTTTCAATAAAACTTAAGAATCTAATTGAGTTGTCAGCTGATAGGTCATTTAAAATATTTTTTGATGATAAGTTAGTTGCTATGTAATTTATGGTACATAATTCAGAAAGATTTTAAGGCACTGAATGACAGTGCTGGAATTATATACTCTTTCCATTTTAACTCACTTATTTATGTGAATAAATTTTCTCAGTTCTTATAAACTGAAAAGTAGGAGTAGACTTGATATTGAACGCTGTCTCATTTTATTATTTACCCATCCACAGGTAAATGAAATGAGTATCTTGGTTAGAAGCATGGACTCAGGAACCAGTCTGCCTTGGTTCAAAACTGTGCTTTGCTATCACCTATAGGTAACCTCGAGAAAGTTACTTAATCTCTCTGGGCTTCCCTTTTTTTTCTGCCAATTGGGCATAGTAATACTACCTACTTCATGGGGTTACTTTGAGGATCAAATGAGTTAATATATGCAAACTGTTTATAACAATGCCTGGCACATAGTAAGTGATATTTCACTTTTACTAATATTAAAAGATGTATTTCCAATAACAGTTTACATTATGTTTAATAATTATGTAACAAAATTTGTAATTTTTAAAATTTTGATCAATGTGTAATGATAACAACTTAGTCCAGAAGGCATATATATTTTGTAATTCTTAGGTACTTGTTAGAATGCTGAGGGAGGAATGTACAAGGCCGTGGTAGATGGAAAGAGATTTATTAGGGCATCTGTGTACAGGTGGGTTGAGTCCAAACAAATGATGTCAGCCCCAACAGGCAGGCTTCTGGGGCTTTTATGGGCTGGTTTGGGCAGGGCCCTCAAAAGAGGAGTGGGTCTTAAAGGCAAAGTTCCCGTGGAACTTCCTACTAGCCTCTGGGTTCAGCCTAACAGTACTATGGTCACAGGAAATAAAACAAATTTAAAAACTTAAATACATATTGTTTTTGCAGAGAATTATGATAGGGTGATTAGAAAAGAATTCAAAGCATAAAACATATTCTATTAGAATAAAATTATGTGAGGGGAAAAATAAAAATGTGAGTTCAAGGAGAAAAGGAGTGATGTAAAATTTCTGACTGTTAACAGGAAAGGTTGTATGTATTTTTAAATGGATAACGTCGTGGTGGCATTCAAGTTTTACGGCATTTAGAATCTATTGGATGATATAACCATTTTTTTAAAATGCCAATATTTAGCATATACTGAAAACTGTTTCCTTTTCATCAATTTAATCCTATGAAAATTTTTTATGTCAACTAAAAAATGTGCAAGGGGGAATGCTGTTTTATAAAATTCTTTTAAGGGGTATGAAGACCACTGCTCCAACCAATAGTGTGAATGTCCATTTTCTTATACTCTCCTCTACACAGAGTTTAGACTATTTTTACAGTGCCTCAAATGGCTGGAGTGAGGATACAGTAGTCCTTCCTTATCCTCTGTTCCACTTTCTGTGGTTTCATTTACTCATAGTCAACCCACGATATGAAATAGTAAGTGGAAAATTCCAAAAATAAAACATTCTTACATTTTAAATTGTACATCATTTTAAGTAGTGTGATGAAATCTTGTGCCATCTTGCTCAGTCCCACCGAGGATGTGAATAATCCTTTTTTCCAGTGTATTCACACTCTATATGCTACCCACCTGTTAATTACTTAGTAGCTCTTTCAGTTATCAGATTGAAAAAACATAGTATGTATATGGTTTGGTACTATCTGCAGTTTCAGGCATCCACTAGAGGTCTTAGAATGCACCTTCCGCTGATAAGCGGGGGACTACTGTCCGTAATAGCAGTTTGTATGGTCTTAAATCTCTATTTGAGTTTACTATGGCTTTATACACATAAGAAAGCCTTTCCAATGTTTACTGGAGAGTATTTCTACAGTTGACAAGGTACAAGAAAGGGATCTGGCCTGTGAAGCACACTTCAAGGGGTGTAATTTTCCAACAAGAGTCTCTGCCAGCAGCTGATTTACCTTGCTGATTTGGAGTAATAATCCTTTGTATAACTGGCTCTAGGAACAAATTTCAATGACCCTTATAAGTTTTTTTATAATCTTCTCCCTGCCTAACTACTTGACCTTTTTGAGTTGTTTCTCAGAAATGGTGGAATTTCTGCAAGACAAAGGAGTTGCAATTCCAAAGGTTCCTGGGCAGACTCCTGAGCCAAGACTCACCATCCCTCAGTAACCTGCCCCAAGCACACAGACCCTTCCTTGTTCATTTCCTCTTGTTAATTTGTAGACAACCTGTCTCTTGTTAATTTCCCCTCTTTGAAAGGCCCATATTCCCACCTAGAGGGAAGAGGGATTTGAGGCTGCTTCTCCTTACATGTCTTTCGTATTAAAATATCCCTTCTTCCTTGGCAGTCCTCATTGTCTTGGCACTTGGTTATTCTGTGTCACAGCAACCTAACCTAGGCCCAAACCCCCTAGTGGTTTCAAGAACATTTGTTTTGTTCTGTCCTGCTATGGAAAGTAAAGTCTTGGCCATAGATTCAAAATTGACAAGTAGGTAGAAAGACCACACATTGTTATTATTATTATCTGCACCAATGATCCTGGCCAGTAATGTAAATAATTGTGAAGTTTTTCAGTTCTTTAATTCAGTACGGAAAACATTAAGAAATACTCTTATAAAATTTAATTTTATTTTGGCTTCCTTCACACAAATATCTTTTCTTGTATTCAGAGGTTTATATCTGACCAATATGAAGTTTTATTTCCATCTGTTTTTATGTGCCAATATCTTTTACTTAAGAAAAAATCATTTAGCAAAAATTAAAACTTAAGGAATTTGTGAAATGATATACAATGAATTAGAATGCATGCTTACAGAATACGTATATGTTATGTTGCCATTTGATCCCTAGGCTGGCCACCTTTAGGCGGTGATTCATCCCTGATTTCTCCAGCTTTCCTCTTATCTGAATGTACCTATTGGATGTCTCATTCTGCAGGTATCTGCTCCTAGAAGGTACTCCACTGGGAAGAATTCATTCAAGGTAAGGCATTCATTGCTAATAAATGCATTATAATTCTAGGGAAATTTATCTTTAATTTACAAAAATTCCTTAATAATTTATAGAAGTGACTCTAATGGAGAAATATAAAACATTAGGGAAGTTTAACTGCAGGGAAATGTTTGTGTGTTTGACTGTTCTCAGAAACCTCAAATCATACTTTATAGGGAAGTATCCATTCTGATTATACTAAGATGAAAACAATTATAAAAATTTATTTTAAAAATCACATTAGGGGCAGTTTTTTTCCCCCCAACTGAATATGCTAGTACATATTTCTACTGGTGAGCCAGAAATCCTAGACTAAATCACAAGTTGAACTAAAAAAACTGTTAAAATAAATAACTGCAAATAACACTTACTCATTCAGAGGTGAACATACAAAGCCACAAGGATGGTTATAAGCACGGATATAATTTGAAGATGGAGGTAATTCTGGAAAATCCACACTTTGAGCTAAGTGATTAAAAAAAATTAAAATGAAACCTATTCCACAAAGATGAAAAACTCTATTTTCAGTAGCATATTTTTAAAAAAGTATGATATGGCATTTAATTTAAGTTAGTTATCAGCATTAACATTAGCTTTATACACGTGAATGTATGTTTGCATATATGAATGTGCACACAAGCCAAAACTGAGAAAATACCAGCGTGAACACTATTGTCCAAACTTTTTCCTGCTAGTATTTCTACAGATGCTGTTATCTTGTATATACAAGAAAAACTGTTAAAAGTATCATTTAATTACTTTTTGAGTTTTTTTTTGAGACTGGGTCTCACTCTGTTGCCCAGCCTAGAGTGCAGTGGCATCATTATAGTTCACTGCAACCTCCAACTCCTGGGCTCAAGTGACCCTCCTCCCTCAGCCTCCTGGGTAGCTGGGACTATAGGCGCATGACACCACGCCTGGCTAATTTCTTTTTTTTAACTTTTTTGTAGAGACAAGGTCTCACTATTGCCCTGGCCTCCAGTGATCCTCCCACCTCAGCCTCCCAAAGTGCTAGGATTAAGCCACCACACCTGGCCTATTTTAGGACATTTGAGGCAAAAGAAGTTATCGCATAGAAAAAGACTTCTATTGTTGTGGGTTCATAGATTTTTTTGTTAATCATTATTTAAAATAAAATATTTAAAGTGATTAGATGGTCTATCAATAAAGATAGTTTAAAATGCCAATTCCCAGTAGCTAACTTCAAGCTATAATTAAAAGTCAGTAGGAGTTTGTTTTAGAAATTACACAGCCTAATATCTGTATTGTATGTGAATGTAGAGGAAGGTGGTTTGATTATGATTTAATATATGGTTATTATATATACTCTTTATAAAAATATTTTTAAAAATATATTTGTTAAACTACATTTGTTTATTCTGTGCAACTGAATCCTGCTCTTGTCAGAGAAAATGGATTTCTATATGATTTCAACACAGGCAATCAATTCTGTGGGAAATACAATGTGAAACACTAACTTAGGAAGACTAATATGGTTCAGTGAATTTCCCATTTTTACAGCTTGTATCATCATCTTAACAGAGCCTATTATGTTGGCATAATGGTATTTCCAGAAGTGATATTAAATATTTTTTTCTCTGTTTGAAATATGGAGATTATGCTTGTCTTTCCTTAACACATTTACTGCCACACTAGAAAAAAAATTTTTTTCTCTGGGACCACAGTGTTTATTATGAAAATAGAATAAAAACTTCAAAAATAAAATGATCCTCCTTATTTAATGAAAAATCTGTTATTTTTTGTTTTCTGTGTGAGTTATATGCAACTCATGTGGTGCTAGAATCAGTTTCTACACTGCACGCCAATTGAGTTGTATGTGACTCACGACATACTTACTGAATTAGTTTCAGAGAATTGAGTCTTCATACGCTTCACGAGGCCCCGGGCTCAAAACTAGCCTGAGTTAAATACAACTCACATGGCAGTTAATGTGTTAAAAAGAAATTGGTCATAGTCTACAAACAGGTATGGGTCCTTTGTGAGGCATATGGTGTGGCAGTCAGCCCTTATTTTAGAAAATCAGAGAGACCTGAGTTTTAATTTTGGTTCAGCTGCTTCTTAGCTATATAACTTAATTTCTTAACTGCTTAATTTCTGTCAACTTCAGTTTCCTCATTAGTGAGAAAATGCATGCAAAATATTTAGCTTAAAGCAAGGTGTAGAGCAGGCTTAAAAAAAAAAAGGAATATTATGAAGAAAATTACAAGTATTCATCAAAAATCCATTCAATGGAAATTTCTTAAAGCAAATTCACTAGTGATTTGTGCATCAAATGACTGATTACCTCTGGTTGTTGATTTTAACCTCAGTACTTAAGCTTCCCTCTGATCACTAATAATGAGATAGAAATCGTCTGCTTTCAAAATATGAAAAATACCAGATCTGTGATTCAAACAGACAGTATTTTGTGTTGTAGGCAGTGAATGCATTTTATGTGCTCTAATTTCTAAAACGAGACAACAAAACGTATATGAACATTATGAACATCAGCCCTTAGTATGCTGCAAGACAGAGCTAACTGGATTTGAGTGAGTGCTATGACTCAGTTTGGACTCTGAAACTTAGAATGCTACAGACATCTCAGAGTAACTGCAACCTTGTTGGGAAATATTAACAAAACTTAATTGTCCTTATCCCCAAGTAATTTACAGTAGGGGAAACTATTTAGATAGGAGTGAGATTAAATCAACCTATAGAGAAAAACAGGGCTCTGTGTCATTGTTCTACCGAAGTCCCTTCACGAGTTACCTTAAATTGCCTTGAATCCAGAGATCCTTATGGTACAAAATGGTAGCTTTTGAGTAAACAATGCAAGTTAGGAGTTTGTTACACATTTGCATTTTACAGAGTGACACATTTGGGGAGGGCTGGCTAGTGATATATCAAAACCTCCTGTTTATAAATGAAATATAAGTACATTTATGTAAAGACCCATCTAGTGGAAATTTCTTCAGTTTTATCAGTTACTGGATATGCCCATTCTAAGCAATTCAAATATAAAATTTTACCTAAAAATTAATTTTGATCATTGACCATTTTGTAAACGGCACTTTCAGAGTTGGGTAAAATATCAGGCATGTCTACATGATACATACATTTGTTGGTCCCACTGAGTAAATTTTAAAAAAGGAAACAATTGAAAATATAATTTCTTCCAAACTATGAATTAAAGGGAAAAAATTATTAATCACTCATAATAATTCCAAAATGTGAGCAAAACGTTTCAACTTACAACTGATAATGCTCATATTCCCTTCGTAGTGCTTGATGTATACTAAGTCAACAAAGTCTCGGGGGGAAATTGAGCCCATGGCAAAACTTTGTGTAATGGTATGACATAGAAATGTGTCCTGCAACAAATCAAACCATAAAGATTGTAACAACTATTTATTTACTTATTTTTAAATTTTTATTTTTTTAATTGACAAATAATAATTGTACATATTCATGGAGTACATAGTGATGTTTTGATACACATAGCAACAATTACTTAATATCTTTTCTTTGTATTGTTCCCCAAAGAAATTCATTGCACAAGATTGGCCTCTGTTTGGAAAAAGCAAGGCTTTGAAGTTTGAAGACCTTATCACCAAATAAGCTTGCATTTTGAGTGTTAAAGGAGCCTTTAGATCTATAATTATGAATGTATAAAATTCAGGAAGTAATCATGAGATAATCTACTCTTTCAATTTTTAGATGGAGAAATTGAAGCCTAACAGATTACATCACATGCACAATTAGAGATAAGTACAGAACTAGAACCCAGGTTTCCTGAATCCCTGTGCAGTACCATTTCAAGTACTCCACATTGGCTAGGTAACATATTCTGAAAAATACATTGATTTGGCACTCTGGGGTGTAAGGCCTAAAATTAAAGGCCAATATTATGTGCTGCCTTGACATCTGATGAGACAGGAGGGTCTTGAATGGCCTAACTGCAAGTTCCTCTCCCCACTCTGTTCCTGCACATAAGATCCTCTAGCCAAACAACCCTCCTTGTCAACAAGACCAGCAAATTACTACTTATCCTTGTTTTGTGGATTTCAGTTCCCTGCTGACTAATAAATAATAATAAATATAATATAATATAAATAAAAATAATCTAAATAAATGATGAGGTGATGGCAGATATGTGGGGCATTTATTTATTTCTGTTTGTTTTCATGAGTGGAATGTGGGTTGAAGACTCAAAGACCAAAGACCCAGTGATCTGGAATTTAACAAATGCAGTTGTTTATGAAAATCATTAAAGTTTGTTCTACTCCATCATTCACACTTCTTAACTCTTTCTAATAAACTTATTATTAGCCAAAAGCCTAGGATTCATTTTTTTAAAAAGCATATTGAAGTATAATTTACACACCGTATATTCACCTACAGTTCAATGAGTTTTCTAAAGTAAATTTATTTAGTTGTGCAACCTTCACCACAATCCAGTTTTAGAAGACTCATCTTTGGTTCCTCTCTTCCTGCATCAGTAAGTCCTATGGACTCTATCTCTAAAGTGTATCTTTGGATCTTCTGATTTACCTCCCTCTCCACTGCTACCACCCTAGCATAAGCCACCAGGATGTCTCATTTGGGTTACTATGATAGACTCCTAACTGTTCTCACTGATTTCGTTCTTGCCCCCTTACAATCCACACTCCTTTTAGCAGTTGTCTCTTGAAAGTGTAAATCAAGCCAGTCACTCCCCTGCTTAAAAAACTCCAATGGCTTTCCACTGAACTTGGAATAAAGTTTCTCTCCCTGACCTACGGGACTCTTACAGAACCTGATCCCAGCCTAACCTCTACAACTTCCCCTTACCACTCTTCCCCTTGCTCTTTCTGTTCAAGCCCCACACACTTTGTTTTTCTCTTCACCAAACATTGCCAAACTCCCTCCAGCCTCAAGACCTTGCATTTGCTTTCCCTTCTGTGTGCTACTCTCTCCCAGATCTTTGCATACTATCTCCCTCACCTCCATTTTGTTACTCGGGTTTCTAATCAAATGTCTCTCACTCAGATCCTTCCTGATTAACTAGCTATAAGTTAGCTTCTCCTGGTTATTGCCTACACTGTTATCCTTCATAATACTTATTCTCATCAATCCTAGCCTTCATAATACTTGTCCTTATCTGATAAGTTTTAAAAAATTGTTTACTTGTTTGTTATGTGTCTTCTGACCACAATATAAGCTCTGTGAAAGAAGGGACATTTTTTGTCTTGTTCCCTTATGTGTCCCCGATGCCTGAAACTGTATGTAGTTCACAACAGGTGCTCCAAAAGTATTTATGAAATGAATTAATCAGTCAAAAGAATATAAATACCTGCTGGGGAGAGGTTGGAACAAAGTCAGGATTCCCCCACAGATTCATAAGAGGGGAAAAAACACAAATAATAACAGAAATGGAGAACAAATGTGAATACACGACATGAAGAGAGGAGAATCAGCGTCCCTCGCTTCCAGTGGTTATCTTTATGGCGGTCTCAATGCATGACAGATCTATAGTGTGCTGTAGCAAGGTTCAGAATCCCTCGCCCCACTTCTTTTTCCTTGTTTCTACCTCTTTCTCCCTGGATCATTATTCTACTCTCATTTCATTTGTTTCTCCTCCTGAGCTTCCACTCTACCCTCACCTCACACTGATCGTTCTTCTGTCCCTTTCTACACCCTACTTGCCTCTCATATTCCCTCCTCCCTTCTCTCACCTGTTGTCAACTTTCTATTCTGATTACCTACAGTTTTCTTTTCTCTTTGATTTTATTCTCCCTCTTCATCTGTGTTTAACTTAGATAATATATTTGAAAGGGTTCCTAAACTGCAACCTTCTATATAATGTTATTTCCTTATTTTATACTTTGTCCGTACTCTTAAGCATTACATGCTATTTGTTCTTGAGTCCCTATGGTGTGTGTCTGCATTGTTCCTGTTATCTAACGTAATATGACTAAGATATGTCTGCAGACTTCCATCAACAAGGCATGCTTAATCTTTGTTTTCTATGTAATGGAGGTGAATCTCTGAGTTCACTTCCCTCATAACAAATGGCACACATCTGCAACAGTTGACCAGATTCAGAATGTAATATGCATTTACAAAAAGAATAAAGGTAATTAGAATTAAACTCTTGACAGATGAGAGAGAAATTTTAAGGCTTTTATAAAGATTTTAACTCAAGTTGAATCTATAAAATACTGTGCCTACATAACATAGTTTTAATAAACTCAACTCACTAAGATATAAAACCAAAAACATATTAGCAATAAAAGTCCAGTATTAAACAACAAATTACCGAATCAATCCTGTGTATCATATTGTACACCTTCAATGATTTATCCCAAGTAATTCTGTTTCCGGGTTGGTAGAGGAAATCAGATAGTTTAGCTGTTGATTCTGGAATTATCCCTTCAACACGGTATCTATATTTAACAAGGAAAATTCAAACTTTAGTCTAAGCTGAAAATACAATACTATCAAAGTGTACAGGTAGGTTAATTTAGCAAATAACAGTGAAGAAAACTTGAAGGTAATATCAGCAATTTAATACACTAATATTCAATGGGAAGTAACAAAGTTTATTTAACTACACATTTCAATAATTAACATATATTATTTCAAAATTCACTTTTCTACAAGTAGGCTATTAGTAGTTAAGTTTTTGGGCTGTCAAAGGTTATAAGCGAATTTTTGACCGCATAGGAATTGGCACCCCTCTCTCTCACGTTGTTCAAAGGTCAATTGTTATAGTTTATTGAAACACAGCCACACTCATTCATTTATGTGTTGTCTATGTGTGCTTTTGTGCTATAATGCCAGAGCCGAGTAGCTGCATCAGAGTCTATGTGGGTTGTAAAGCCTAAAGTATTTACTCTCTGTCTGAAAAAGTTTGCCAATGCCTGGCTTAGGCTGTCCAGTCAATGGCTGATCTTTTATTTTCCAGAACTTTGTAAAGGTATGAAGTTACAGTTATCATATGCAAGGCAGAAATTATTTATTTTGCTTTCTGGAAGATTATAAAATATAATTAAATTTGTGTCTTAGGAAAAGGGTAGGCTCCTACTTAAAAAGTACCTTTATCTTTTTCATGTTTTTTTTTTTGTTTTGTTTTGTTTTTGTTTTGAGATAGGGTCTCACTATGTTACCCAGGCTGGTTTCAAACTTCTGGGATCAAAAGATCCTCTTGCCTCAGTCCCTCAGGTAGCCGGGATTACAGGCATGTACCACCATGCCCAGCTTAAGGTACCTTATCATAATTCACTAATTAGAGATGTATTGGTGTTATTGGACTTTTAAAATTATGTAAATATCATATGTCTTTGGAAATGGAAAACATCTACGTCTTGAGTACTTAAGTCTATTACCCACTGAGCAATTCAATATCTACTGTGTTTAAGGCTCTTCAGATATCTCAATTTTGTCATATATCTTTTATATCTATTAATCATTAAGATGAAACAGTTCTTCAGCTATTTTATCAATATTATAATAAAGTTTGTGCTCATTATAAGTAAAGGTCAAAATGAACAAAACCACAAGTTGGATCTTTGAAAAGATCAACAAAATTGACAAACCTTTAGCTGGATGGACCAAGCAAAAACGAAAGAAGACTCAAGTAACTAGAATCAAGAATGGAAGTGAGGACTATGGACCAACCTTACAGAAATAAAAAGGATTGTTAAGAGATTTATGTGCCAAAAAATTAGCTAACTTAGATGAAATGGACAAACTCCTAGAAAAACACAAACTACTGAAACTGACTTAAGAAGAAATAGAAAATCTTAATGTATCTATAACAGGACCAAAATGGATTAGTAATCCATGTAATTCCTACAAAAAAAGCCCAAGCCCAGATGGCTTCACTAGTGAATCTGACCAGACATTTAAAGAAGAATCCACACCAATCATTTACAAACTATTCCAGAAAAGAAAAGAAAAGAAAATATTTCCCAAATCCTTCTATGAGACCAGTGTCACCCTGATTTCACAACCAGATAAAGACAGCATAAGGAAATAAAACTACACACCAATATCTCTTATGACAATATATGCAAAAATCTTCAAGAAAATACCAGCCTACTAAATCCAGAAACCTTTAAAAATGGTTATAAACCATGACCAACTGGGATTTATACCAGGAATGCAAAGTTGGTTTACAATATGAAAGATCAATTATTATAATACACCATATTAACATACTGAAGAACAAAAACCACATTACTTCAATAGATGTGGAAAAAGTATATGACAAAATCCAACACCTTTTCAGGATAAAGTACTCAAAAAATAAAGTGTATAGGGCAATGTCCTCAACTTGATAAAGGGCACCTATGAAATATCAACTGCTAACATCATACTTAATGGTGAGCAATTAAATACTATTCCTTAAGATCAGGAACAAGACAAGGATGCCACTTCTATTCAACATGGTACTGAAGGTTCCAGCCGGGGCAATTAGGTTAGAAAAAGAAATACATGAATGGTCAACATGCACATGAAAAGATGCTCAACATCATTAGTCATTAAGGAAATGCAAATCAAAACCACATGAAATACCACTATACACACTCATAAGAATGGCTACAATAAAAAAGACAGACATTAAGAAACGTTGCTAAGGATGTAGAGAAACTAGAACCTTCACACACCTCTGGTAGGAATGTAAAAGGGGCAGTCACTTTATAAAAGTCTCAAAATGTTAAACATAGAATTACCATATGATCTAACAATTCCAGTCCTAGGTTTATACCCAAGAGAAATAAAAACATATGTCCACACAACTTTGTATACAACTTTGTACACAAATTTCATAAGAGAATTATTTCTAATAGCCAAAAAAATGGAAACAACCAAATGTCTGATTAAGAGATGAACAAAAGGTGGTATATCCATACCCTAGGACACTATTATGCAATAAAAAGGAATGAGGTACTGACACAACCTACAACATGGGTGAACCTCAGTAACATTATGAAAGAATCTGTGAAAGAAGCCAGTCACAAAAGACCATATAATATGCAATCCTTTTTACATGAAATATCTAGAATAAGCAAATATAAGAGGCAGAAAGTGGATTACCAGTTGCCTGGGGCTGGGGTAGGGATAATGGGGAATGACTGCTAATAGGTATAGGTTTGTTTTTGGGTGATTAGAATGTTCCAAAATGAGATTATGGTGATCCTTGCACAATTCTGTATGTATACTAAAATCCACTGAATTGTACATTTAAAATAGGTGAAATTTAGAGTATATAAGTTATATCTCAATAAAGTTGTTAAAAAATGAATTAGTTGTTCCTTAAGTTCCTTTTTTCTGAAGTAGAGAATGACATTCAATCAGTTTCCCATCTAAATCTATTACATAAAAGCAATTACTCCAGAAATTCTTAATGTCTCTAGAGTAGGTAGAGAACCTATATTTTATCTAAATAACTTGTTCTATTCTGCAAAACAAAATAATTCAGTAAAATATTTATGAACAAGTTGGTCTTTATTTTGTTATAATCCTATCTTTTTATTTTCAATTTGTATTTTTTCATTATAAATACATTTTTACTAATTTCCTCTTCTGCCCATACCCAGCATTTATAAACCAGCTACTAATATTAATGACTGGTGTTACTGATGTTACTGATTCTTTCACTTGTGAAATACAGAAGTGTGTGAAATGACCTAGTATAAACCCCAAATTCTATTTTCAAAACAGTGCTATAATTCTCATCACCGAATAATGTAAATTTTCATTCTTTAAGTTTTTCATAAAGTGGGAGGGGATAATAACAGTGAAACAACACTTTAAAAATTATCTTATTAATAACATCTGAATTATTTTGATAGTCAAGAAGATTTTTAGGACTCAAGGTTAGGAAGATATTGAACCAGGATGACTACTTGGCTAAGTTAGAAATCTTCATTTTGTTCACAGCAACTTTATTCATTATTTTTGTTACTTAAAAATTTTTCTAACCTATTTACATCTGAATGCTTTAATTTATAAAATTTATAAGCTATCTCACTTGTCTGCCTCAGAGGACAGAAGAGGGGATTAAAGGTAGTGGTGGTAATGGTAATAATAAACAGTATGGAAATAACTGGCAGAGAAAGTAGCATGCTAAACCAGCATGAAATGCATAAGGTGGAAAAGGTATACTTTGCCAGAATCCTTCTCTGGATAATTTGTCTCGATATTCCATAGATAGATCTGATAGTTTTGGGGAGGTCAGAAAAAATAATGATTAAGAAAAGTATAGCCTCTGAAGCAAAGTCCTGGCTTCTAAGTTTTGTCTCATAACACTTAATAACTAGGTGACTTGGGGATAGTAACTTATGTAGGCCTTTATTCATCTGTACAATGGAAATAATAACAGTGCTTACACTGTGAGACATATGAGGAGTAAATTAAACAATAAAGGAGAAGTATTTAGCATAATGCCTGACATATAGTAAGAAATTAATAAATGTTAGCTGCTTCTAATATTTAGGGGAATGCATAAGACAAACTGTGTTAGTATGTCTCTATTTCATCCCTCCAGGGCATAAAGGAAAGAAATTCCAACCAAAGAACTGAAACTCTATTCCTGCATGCAGGCAAATGCCCAAAGCTAACCACTAATGGCACTTTTTGGGTGGTAAATTATTAAGAAAAGGCATACATTGAGAAAATATCTTGAGGGTTTTTTTTGTATTATAGTTATAAGATATTTAACTTTCCATTTGGTAACCAATATAAAGTCCATATATTTATTCAATAAATATTTAATGAGTGTCTATGTGAGACACTGTTCTGGTGTTACAGCTACTGCAATGAACAAGAGTGATTTATTTCTAGTCTGGTTCCTATTCAAATTCCTACTCTTGTCAGGTTTATGTTCTTAAAAAAAAGACATATAATAAATAAAAAAACAAATGAAGATAAATTACATATAGTGATAAGTGCTATGAAGAAGACAACAGCAGAATATTGTGGTAAACAGGGCCTGACTCTGCGTGTTTGGGAACTTTGGTGAAGTGGCCAGGAAGGTCACTCTAAAGAGGGGATAATGAATCTGAGACCCTGAGGACCAAAATGCCATTAGCCTTGGAAAGATGTGGGGGAACAGCATGCCAGGCAAGAGAAGAGCAACTGTGAAGGCTCTGGGGTGGGTTTAAGTTCAGTGCATTCAAGCAACAGAAGTCTGTTGTGGCTGTAACACAGGGAGAATGAGGATGAAGTGGTAGGAAACAAGGTCAGAAAGGTAGGCAGGGGCCAGATAATGACTTGCAGATCATGAAGAAATGTTTGAACTTGCTTTTTTTTTTTTTTGCTGCTTGATTGCTGCCACCATGGATCACATGCATGCTCCCAGGAAGGACCTGTCCCAGTTGGCTTTGCCCTATTGTCCTCACTTGGCTGAAGTTGACATCTGACGATATGAAGGAGCAGATTTACAAACTGGTCAAGAAGGGCCTGGCTCCCCACAGATTGGTGTGATCCTGAGGGACTCACATGGCGTTGCACAAGTACGTTTTGTGACAGGCGATAAAATCTTGAGAATCCTTAAGTCCAAAGGACTTGCTCCTTATCTTCCTGAGGATCTCTACCATTTAATTAAGAAAGCGGTTGCTGTTCGAAAGCATCTTGAGAGGAATAGGAAGGATAAGGATGCTAAATTCCATCTGATTCTGATAGACAGCCGAATCATTGGTTGACTCAATATTACAAGACCAAATGAGTTCTTCTTCCCAATTGGAAGCATGTGTCATCTACAGCCTCTGCCCCAGTTGCATCAATTTGTCTAAGAACTCAAGCAATAAAGTCATTATTTAACTAAAAAAAAAAAGTTTTAACTTTATTTTAGATGCAATGGGAAGCCTTCAGAATATTTAGGCAGGGAAGTGACACAATCTGAATTATATTAATATTTTAAAAATCTACCTTGGTCATTATGTGAAGAACGGGATGTAGTTGAGCAAGAGTAGATACAAGGAGACCATTAGGAGATTACCCTAACCCTGACCCTAACTCTAACCTTAACCCATTAAGAGGTTACTGAGAGATGATGGTGGCTTGCACTAGGATAGCAGGAGGAAGATGATGAAAAAATCAGCTACTTCTTTCTTTATGTATCTGGTCAGTTAGAGCTTCTATCAGAATCCAAATCTGAGATCAATAATCCATTCTCTAGGGTCTAGACCAATGTTTTAAAAGTGTGTTCTTGGTCAAAAATATTTGGAAAAGTTTGAATTAAAGTGAAACAAGTTTCTTAACTTTTGGACTTCTCTGAACCTTGGAGCAAATCTCTAAAAAGAGAATATAGTAATAGAGTGCTTTGAAAACTTATTTGACAATGCAACCCATTTTTCCTCCACACGGCATTCTGAGGGCTTACATTTCTCCCAGATGCTAGTTTGGCAAATTGCACTGGACCATACTGCATATCCCCAAAGTGTATAATGTTTATATTCAGTTGCCCATTCTAAATTCACATTCCTATGTTTCTTGCTTTGATTATTTACAACTCTTTAAATAAAACCATGAGGTTTTGTTTGAACTGAAAAAAATTTAAACTTCTCTAGCTTTCCTCTCTCTTTGACTGCAGTCTCACTTTCTTCTCACTCCAGGATGGGGATGGTACACTTTCAGATGAGGGACACCAACCTGACTAACATGTTTAGCTTGATTTCCTTTGTAAGAACCTAAACACTTGCCGTAGTTGACGTGAGTAATATTTATACTTTGACAAATATAAACTGCTCTCCTTCTGTACATAAGCATGGAAAATTTAGAAGAATCAGTGAGTTGTGCTTGAGAAAACATGCATGCAGAATTGGATGTTATGTACCTTTTAATCGATCTTAATTTTGAAGCTGTGTTTGATATTTATTGAACTCAACTATAAAACAGAATTAGAAGTTTGCCAAAACCAGTGTGCAGTAGGCAGCCTCTGAAATGGCCTCCAATAAAAGCTACCTTCTGGAATTAACATCCTATGTAATCTCCCTCTGAGTCAGGTCTGGATCTCATGATTCACTTCTAATAAATAGAATATTGCAAAAGAGATGGAAGTCACTTCTTAGGTTGAAGAAAGACTTTGGCTTCTGTCTTGTTTGCTCTTTCTCTTGCTCCCTCCTGGGCCTCTCACTCTGAGGGAAGTAAACTGACATGTTTTGAACACCCCTTTGGAGAGGCCTGTACATCAAGGAACCAAAGAATGTTCCAGTCAAGGGCCATCAGAGAACTGAGGCCCTTGCTGCAACAGCCCATGAGGAACTGCCAAGAACCACGTGAGTGAGTTTGAAAGCAAAGCCTCCCTCAACTGAGCCTTCAAATGAGAACTAAGCCCTGGCTGACACCTTGATTACAGCTTTGTGAGATTCCTTGAGACAAAGGTAACAAGCTAAACTATTCCTGGATTCCTAACCCACAGAAACCACGAGATGATAAATGTTTAAGTAGCTAAGTTATAGGGTAATTTGTTGTGCATCAATAAATAACTAGTATGCACTGCATACAAATTTCACTCAAAATGTGACTGCAAAAAGTTCCAATTGTTTGTCTGTTTACTTTTGCATGTATGAGTAAAATATTTCTGATGAAAAGTTTCAATAAGCTTTAAAACAGCCTAAGGGAAGCTGTTCTTTGAATGGTTCTTTGCATATCAATACTCAGTATTTGTAGAATGAATGAATAACTTCCAAGGTTTTTTTTGAGGGATAGGTTTTGCTGTCTATGTTGGTCTGATCTGTAAGGTACCAAATAGCCAGATTAACTAAAAGTTTATTCCCCTAGTGTGCCTGGGCTTGACCATACCCACTCCGTCCTTAGTTTATTTTTGAAAGTGCCACTATTAGACTCATTAATTTTTTAGATAACAAAGGTAGGAATTATTTTCTTGGTAATTGTTAAAATGAATGGGAGAAAGCATACCAGCTTTTTCTAATAGTAAAAAATTGGATTGGCATACAAGAATATGTAAATTTTAGCCAGATGCAAAAAAGTAAGAAGCACAAAATGAGGTAGTTGAAAGAAGGAGTAGACACTAAAAGAAAAGGAATTGAATAAAACTTGGTCTCCTCAATAACATACAATGATCTGACGGCATTGATGTGATATCATGAGCAATAAATAAACGATTCTAAAAAATAAAGTTAAAAAATGTTAGCACAATATCCCTTAGTGTACTGGTATTTCAAATATACAATTCACAAAATATCCTTAAAAGCAGCTTACAGAAAAAAATTGTATATATAGACAAAAAACTTTACTTTTTAGTGGTTCATTTAATGGAGAGGTGAAGGGTTTAAAAGACCACAACTACTGCTAGCAAGAAAATACCAATCTGCTTTTAAATTATTTCTTGAAGTGGAAATTTCCCATTTTAGTGAATTATTCATTAAAAGGGATTTTTTTTTCTGATTGTCTTCAGGTTTGAAAATAAAAGATTAGATGATATATAATTGCTCTATTTTATTAATATCACATTTCAGCCTAGTGACAATAATTTTTATTTCCTGATTACTACCAAATAATTTGTTACAGTTAATGAAGGAGTGATGAATTCCAGATACATCAATGCCATTGAAGTTAAAACAATGATTGTAAATAGGAAATTATACTCACAGATTTCCTTGGAATTTTCTAGAAGCCTTGCTGGAAACAGTTATCTTTTTCTCAAAGGGGAATAAAAATCCACAAATAAATTATGGTCAGATACATAAAAAATGAAAATAAAAAAAAGTAAAAAAGTAAAAATACATTTTTTTCTGGTTTGTAAAAGAAAAAATATATATATTTTTTATTTTTTTTAGAGACAGGGTCTCACTATGTTGCCCAGGCTGGAGTGCAGTGGGTATTCACATGCACGATCATTGCACACTACAGTCCTGAGCTCCTGGGTTCACGCCATCCTCTTGCCTCACACTCCCGAATAGCTGGGACTACAGGTATGCACCACCGTGCCCAGCAGAGAAAATAATTTTTTAAAAATTTTACAACGAATTGTTTCTCATTTAAAAAAAAACTCTTAAAACATATTTAACTTGTTTTCTTACTGAAATCTTAACCACTTTCCAGCCAGATGTATCTTGATTGTAACCTAAAACTTCTTGGGCAGTTTGTTGGGCAATTGCCTTATAGTCCATCTATCTGCAAAGATTTAAAAACAGATGATTAGTAAGAATGTAATCATATAAAAACTTTTAAAATGCTATATTACATTTTAATACTATTTCTACAATGCCTGTCACATAGCAATGAACAATAATTACTTGTTGAATGCATGCATGCATGAACCCCTTTCTCACTCAAAGTAGTCTTTCAAATGAGAAAACATATTAGGTCATTAAATATGAAATGTCCGATTTCGAATCAAACGTGTAGTTTGTTGTATCTCAAACAAGAAGCAGTACAATTAATCAAAGTATACACCTAAACTATCGACACAGTTTTGCCATCTTAACGGTAGTTTGTTTATGGCAGCAGCAAAGAAGACTGGAGAGCGAGCGGCGATGAAATCATGAAAGGTGTTTTCCACAGCTTGTTAAGAATTGAATATTTTTCCTTGCAAGAAGTAGTCCAAAGCCTGGAAGAAGTGGTAGTCAGTTGGTGCAAGGTCTGGTGAATACGGTGGATGACAGAGAGTTTCCAAGTCCAGCTTCTGTAGTTTGAACAGCATTGTTTGTGCGACATACCGTTGAGTGTTGTCTTGAGAGAGGATTGGCCTGTCTCTAGTGACCAATCTCGGCCGCTTAATCACAAGCATCCTCATCATTTTGTCCAACTGGTTGCAGTAGACATCCACTGTAATTGATTGACCAGGTTTCATGAAGCTGCAGTGGATGATACCAGCGCTGGACCACCAAACATACACCAGTAGCTTTTTTGGATGAATATTTGGTTTTGAACTGTGTTTTGGCACTTCATCTTTACCCAACCATTGTGCCAAAAGCTTGCGATTGTCAAAAAGAATCCATTTTTCATCACATGTAACAATATGGTGTAGAAATGGCTTGCCTTTATGTTGTGGCAGCAAAGAAAGGCAAGCTTCAAGACAATTTCTCTTCTGATGCTTCTTTAACATTAACTGCTACTTAAGTTGTATTTAATTCAATCTAGTTTTGACCTCGGGGCCACCTGAAGCATATATAAAATCTTACTTGATGTCCTTATTGTTACAATTAATATTGACAATTTAATTCTAAAAACGTGGATTAAATGAATAGACATCAATAAATTTGTTTTTCTATTTATTTTTACCTTTAAATTGCACTTGAAGTTTTTATTCTATTTTTGTAATAAAACTCTGTGGCCCCAAGGAAAAGTTTCTGATTTTTTTGTGTGGCAGCCGATGTGTTAATTCATGCGGAACGCATCCATCCGGCTTCTTTACCTTGCCTATTTGTTTCAAATGGCCCAATATTGTTGGAATAGCAACGTCAAATCTTGCTAATTCACACATAGGTTGAGATGGATTCACTTCCACTACAGCTTTCAGCTCGTCATTATTCACGTTGGTCTCAGGTTGCCCACGTGGCTCATTTTCAAGATTAAAATCACCAGAATGGAACTTCTCAAACCATTGACATACTGTGCGTTCATTAGGCACATCCTTCCCAGACACTTTGTTGCTATTTCCAGCCTGTCTGTGCTGCATTGGTTCCACGACGGAACTCATATTCGAAAAATAACACGAATTTTTGACTTATCCATGGTTTCACAAAAATTGCTCTAAAAATATTTGAAAGATAATCACAAGCAAAATGTGCATTTGAAAGACTGAGGATGTATCTTCACAATAAACATAAAACAAGAAAGGTGAAAGGTTAGAGATATCAACTGTCAAACTTAGAACTTAAGGAAATCGGACATTTCATACTTAATAACCAAAATCGTACAGTAAAAAAAGCTAGACCTCGGAATCAGAAACCTGGGTCAAATCCTGTCTCTGCCACTTATTAATTGTGTGAAGCATGTTATTTAATATTTCTGTTTTTCCATTTTCCTCAAGGTGTAAAATTGGGATAATATCTACCTTGTACAATTAGCATGAGGATTAAATAAGATAATGTACTTAAATGTCCTACTCCAGTGCCTGGCACACAATAGTCATTCAATAAATCTTGACCATTTCTTGCTTAGACCTGCATTATACACTAAACAGAGCAACAGACACCCACCTATGTAAAACTATGCAAAGGCTAAAACCCCAGCAACCAGATTCCACAATGACACAAGAGGTAAAACAAAAGATACCACCCAACAGAATAATCAGAAATTTACCCCAAATATCAATTCTCTCAATAAATGTAAATGGCTTGAACTGCCCATTGAAGAGACATAGGCTGGCTGAATGGATTAAAAAATACAAACCAAGTATCTGTTGTCTTCAGGAAACACACCTTACACACAAAGACGCATTCAGACTCAAGGTGAAAGGATGGAATACAATTTTTCAGGCTAATGGAAACCAAAAGAAATCTGGAGTAGCCATCCTCATTTCAGATGATATAAATTTTAAAGAAATAAAAGTAAAGAAGGACAAAAATGGACACTATATAGTGGTGAAGGGAAAAATTTCACAAGAGGATTTAACAATCCTTAACATTTATGCACCCAACACAGGAGCACCCAGGTACATAAAGCAAATGCTGCTAGATCTAGACAACATAATAAGCAGGAATGCCATAATTGCAGGGGACTTCAACACCCACTGACGGAACTGGACAGATCCTCCAAACAAAAATTAAATAGAGAAATAAAAGACCTAAACAGGACTCTAGAACATTTGGGCCTAACAGATATCTACAGAACACTCCACCCAAATAACACTGAATATACATTCTTCTCATCAGCTCATGGAACTTTCTCTAAAATTGACCACATCCTAGGCCACAAAACAGATCTAAACAAATTCAAAAAAATAGAAATCATACCATGTATCTTTTCAGACCACAGCGGAATAAAATTAGATATCAATTCCAACAGAAACTCATATCTTCCTCCAAAAACTTGGAAACTAAACAATCTATTGATGAATGATTATTGGGTCAAAGAGGAGATTCAAAATGAAATCAAAAGATTCTTCGAACTAAACGATAATGGGGACACAAGTTATCAAAATCTGTGGGATACAGCAAAAGCAGTCCTGAGAGGAAAACTTATCGCCCTAAATTCCCACATCCAAAAGACAGAAAAGTCACAAATCAGTAAACTAATGAATCATCTTAAGGAAATGGAAAAGGAAGAGCAAAGCAATCCTAAAACCAGCAGAAGAAAAGAAATAACCAAAATTAGAGCAGAATTAAATGAAATCGAGAACAAAAGAACAATACAGAAGATCAATGAAACGAAAAGCTGGTTCTTTGAAAAGATAAACAAAATAGACAGGCCACTTGCCAGGTTGACCAGAAGCAGAAAGGAAAGGACTCTAATAAGCTCAATTAGAAATGAGAGAGGAGAAGTCACAACTGATACCATGGAAATACAAAACATCATCTTTGAATACTACAAAAATCTCTATGCCCACAAACACGAAAACATGGAGGAAATGGACAAATTCTTAGAAACACACTACCTCCCTAGGCTCAACCAGGAAGAAACAGAATTTCTAAACAGACCAATATCAAGCACCGAAATTGAAGCAGTAATTAAAAATCTACCCACAAAAAAAAGTCCCGGACCAGATGGGTTCACACCTGAATTCTACCAAGCCTACAAAGAAGAACTGGTGCCTATACTGCAGCAATTATTTGAAAATATCCAGAAGGATGGAATCCTCCCAAACTCATTCTACGAAGCCAATATCACCTTGATACCAAAGCCAGGAAAGGACACAACAAAAAAGAAAACTACAGACCAATATCCCTTATGAATATAGATGCAAAAATTCTCAATAAAATCCTTGCAAACCGAATTCAAATGTACATCAAAAAATAATCCATCACCGATCAGGTGGGCTTCATTCCCGAGATGCAGGGATGGTTCAACATACGCAAATCTATAAATGTAATTCACCATATAAATAAAAGCAAGAACAAAGATTATATGATCCTTTCAATAGATGCAGAAAAGGCTTTTGACAAAATCCAACACCCTTTATGATAAGAACTCTTAACAATATAGGCATAGATGGCGCATTCCTAGAAACTATTAAAGCCATATACGATAAACCCACAGCCAATATCATACTGAACGGGGAAAAATTGAAGGCATTCCCCCTTAAAACTGGCACCAGACAAGGGTGTCCACTATCTCCACTTCTTTTCAACATAGTGCTGGAAGTCCTGGCCACAGCAATTAGACAAGACAGAGGAATCAGGGGCGTCCAGATGGGGGCAGAAGAGGTCAAACTTTCACTATTTGCAGACGATATGATATTATACATAGAAAACCCCAAGGATTCAACCAAGAGATTACTGGAATTGATAAATGAATTCAGCAAAGTCTCAGGATACAAAATTAATACACACAAATCCATAGCCTTCATATATGCTAATAACAATCAAGCCGAGAAACAAATTAAAGATGCTATACCTTTTGCAATAGCAACAAAGAAAATTAAATATTTAGGAATATATCTAACTAAGGAGGTCAAAGACCTATATAGAGAGAATTATGAAACACTGAGAAAAGAAATTGCAGAGGACGTAGATAGATGGCAATCCCTACCATGCTCTTGGATAGGCAGAGTCAACATAGTAAAAATGGCTTTGCTACCTAAATTAATTTACAGAATCAATGCAATCCCTATCAAAATACCAACATCATTTTTTGCTGATCTAGAAAAAATAATTCTACACTTCGTGTGGAACCAGAGAAGACCCCGTCTAGCCAAAGCAATCTTAAGCAAAAAGAACAAATTGGGAGGCATCTGTCTACCAGACTTCAAACTATACTACAAGGCTATAGTAACCAAAACTGCATGGTATTGGCACAAGAACAGACACGTAGACCAATGGAACAGGACTGAGAACCCAAATATAAAACCAACCTCATACAGTCACCTGATCTTTGACAAATTCCAGAAAAACGTACACTGGGGAAAAGATTCCCTATTCAACAAATGGTGCTGGGAAAATTGGATGGCCATATGTAGAAGACTGAAAGTGGACCCACACCTCTCACCTCTCACAAAAATCAATTCACAATGGATAACAGATCTAAACCTAAGACATGAAACCATAAGAATTCTCGAAGAAAATGTTGGAAAAACTCTTATGGACATTGGCCTAGGCAAAGAATTTATGAAGAAGACCCCCAAAACAATCACAGCAGCAACAAAAATAAAGACATGGGACCTGATCAAATTGAAAAGCTTCTGCACAGCCAAGGAAACTATCACTAGAGTGAACAGACAACCTACAGAATGGGAGAAAATATTTGCATGCTACACCTCTGATAAAGGGCTTATAACCAGAATCTATACAGAACTTAGGAAAATCAACAAGAAAAATCAAACAACCCTATTAAAAAATGGGCAAAGGACATGAACAAAAACTTTTCCAAAGAAGACAGAATGATGGCCAGCAAACATATAAAAAAGTGCTCAACTTCTCTAATCATCAGGGAAATGCAAATCAAAACCACAATGAGATATCACTTAACTCCAGTGAGATTGGCTCATATCAAAAAATCCCCAAATAACAAATGTTGGCGGGGATGTGGACAGGTAGGAACACTCATACACTGCTGGTGGACTGCAAATTAGTACAACCTCTATGGAAAAGAATATGGAGATACCTCAAAGAATTAAAAGTAGAATTACCGTTTGACCCAGCAATCCCACTACTGGTATTTATCCAAAAGAAAAAAGACATTTTATAATAAAGACATCTGCTCTCGAATGTTCATAGCAGCACAATTCACAATTGCAAAGTTGTGGAAACAACCCAGGTGCCCATCAATACACGAGTGGATCAATAAAATGTGGTATATGTATACCATGGAGTATTACTCAGCAATAAGGAACAACAGTGAATTAACACATCTGGTATTATCCTGGTTGGAGCTAGAACCCATTCTTCGAAGCGAAGTGTCACAGGATTGGAAAAACAAGCATCACTGGTACCACCATCAAACTGGTACTAACTGATGAACACTTACATCACACAGGGCAATAACATTCATCAGAGGGCGGGCGGGTGGGAGGGGGGTGGAAGGGATGGGAAAAACTCTCACTGAATGGATGTGGGGAGCACAGTTTGGGAGACGACCACGATTGTGGCTCTGACACGGGCAGAACAGGGGCAATGTGTATGGCCAAAGTGTTGTACCCCCATGATATTCTGAAATTAAAAAAATAAATTAAAAAAAAAAAATCTTGACCATTTCTAACAGCTTAATCATCTCTTATCTCTTATAAAGCATCACAATCTATTGATCACGTATTCTTTTTGAAGTGAGTGACAGTGGCACTACATGAACTGACTCCTGGCTTCCCTTCCAACACACCTCCTACCAATCTTCTCATACACTTAGCTGCAATAATATTGATCTCCTGGATGTTCATCAAATATAACCAAGGAACTTCCTACCTCAGGGTCTTTGTACTTGCCATTCCCTCTGCTTGGAACATTCTTCCCCAATGGGTTCACATGGCTGACTCTGCTTCATTGGTGTCTTTGCTTAAACATCACCTCCTCAGACAGGATCAAGTTTAAATCAATTCGATTTAAACACATTTACTGAAGCCCTACTCAAAGTTAGGTACAGCAATGGACTAAATGTTTAGGTTCCCCCAAAATCCATATGTTGAAATCCTAACTCCCAAGGTGATGATATTAGGAGGTGGGGCTTTCAGAAGGTGATTAGATCATGAGGACCAAGCCCTCTTGAATGGGGTTTGTGCCCTTATAAAGGACCCCAGAAAGCTCATTTGCTCCTTCTGCCATGTGAGGACACTGCCAGAAATTGATAGTCTGCAACTGGAAAAGGGCCCTCACTAGAAGCCAACCATGCTGCCACCCTGATCTCTGACTTCCAGCCTCCAGAACTGTGAGAAATAAATTTCTACTGTTTATAAGCCATCCAGTCAATGGTATTTGGTTGTAGCAACCCAAAAAGGACTGAGACAGGCACTGTGGTAGGTGTAGCAAAGACAGTTGAGTAAGATACTCTTTTTGCTGTGAATGAGTTCAGGAAGCTGTGTCTCATTGGTCCTCAGGCCCATCATCCAGTTTTCAGTTAGGGGAAGCTGGCAGGTGTGGTGGAAAGAAGGTGAAAACACAGAGCTGGATTCAAATCCTGACTTTGCCACTAACCACCAGCTGTATTATTTTGGGTAAACTGCTTAACTTTTGAACTTCAATTACCACATCTATAGAACGGGGATAATAACATCTATCTCATGGGGTTGTTATAAGGATTAATTAAATTAATATATGTAAAAGTGCTTGAAACAATGTGGGCCCCTGTTCTACGTGATCAAAAAGGTCAGATTCTTTTCTTAAAATGGGCACATTTAAATTCATCGTTTGAACTGTCCAAAGACCTGCCTCCTTAAGCACCGCAATAAACCTTCTTAAAGTTTGATTATCAGAACATTTTTTCCTTAGCTTTCATCTAACACTCTTTAGGTTGAATCACAAATCTATTTTCTCTTGTTTAGTTCTCCAGCAAGGCACAACTAGTTCTAGCTTCTATATTTGAAAAGCTTTAGTAAACCATTATAATCTTCTCTTTCCTAGTAGAGTCCTGGTTTCTTTACCTTTCCTAACAGATCTAGTTCAGAATTTTAATAACTATTGGGACTCTTCTCCAAATCCTCTTGGAAATCTCCATATCTCTTAACCTGTGAAGGAACAAAGCATATGTAGAATTATTTTGATCCAGGAGTTAGGTAATCTGATAATCTGAATAACTGAATTTGATAATTTCCTTCATATCTCTTCAGTGTCCTTTATTTATACTTTATGCTTCATTAAGAAATATTTGCCATATATTCCCCAAGGTGGAAGAAAGAGGTAGTACAAGAAACTTTAAAAGATACTGTTTATGGAAAGAAACCTTAAGAAATTATTTTGAAGAAGGCCAAGTTAAAAAGATATTTAGGGGGAATTTGGATTAAAAAATCTAACTTTTAAGCTCATGCTCATTAACAATTGCTGGTCACTGACCTGGCCTTGCAGTTGCATATAAAAAACACAGTTCTTGATTTCCTATCAGCAACCTACTTGATATTGATTGATCTAGACATTTTACAGATTATTGGAACATACTATTAACTGTAAACTCCTGCAGGGACTGTGTCTTATTTTCAAATCACTGACACCCTGCTGACACAATCAACATGTGTTTGAACCACTAAATTGAATTTTATAGCATCTGGACTTTTTCATTTGCAAGAGAAAAGAGAAGGTAAAGTTTAGTAAGCTAGAGAGGGTGAAAAGAAGAAAGAGCAAACAGCAACACTATAGTTGCATTACCTGGTGATGTAACATCAGATGAGCTGGAACATATTCAGACGGAGTAATGGTCAAAGATATCTTCACCCATAAGGTCAGTGGAAAATAAACATAAACCAATATTGAGATGGCATCTTATTTTGATACACCACTTGGTTGAAACTGGATTCTTCGCACCTCATATCCTGTCCCAGCCTTGTAGACAGGTTCACACATGTTGTTAGTGGGTCTTTACATCTGTTTGTATAATCTCCCTCTTTCTGGGCTGCCTGACTGGGTCCCCAATCCGTGCTGGGTCACTGCCATTCTTCCCTGGGAATTAAGGTCCCCAAGGAGTTTATTAAATCCCATCCCTGGCCAAACTCCGTTCTCCAATCACGCATCTGCTTTGTGTGTGAGGAGCTAGCGGAATCCTAGCAGGGCCCGGGCTTGGGGTGGGATGGGAAAGGCACGGAGGAGGGCGGGAAGGAAGCGGTGGGGGGAGCTGCCCCCCAGCTGAGACGATGTCTTATCTTGGGAGAAGATGCTCTGAAAGCCGGGAGGCCGAGCCCATTTGGAAGGACTGGGGCTGTGGGGCTGGCTCTCAGCTACAGGAGCGACAAACAGCCAGCGCCCCCAAGTCTCCTTCCCCGCGGTGTCCCCTCCCACAGCCCCGGGGCCGACCAAAGGGAGAACAGCCAGTCCCGCGAGTAGACTGGCAGAGAATAGCAGTGACGGAGGCGGGCAGGGCGTGGGGGGCAGCGACGTAGATGAGATCCATCCAGAACCACCCCCTCCCAGCCCCAGAAACAAGAGGAGAAACTACACCTCCCAGCAGGGGTCGCGACCCAACGCCGCGCAGCGCCCGCTGTCCCCCTCCCGCTCCCAGCCTTGGCTCGCCCCCGCCCCGAGCGCCGCGCATGCGCACCGCGGGCCAGCGCCATGTTGGGTCTGTTTGAAAGCGAGCGCGGGTGCGGTGCTCGGCTGTGACGGCGGAGGTAGCTGCAGGTGGAGCCTGAGGCGGGGCGGTGTCCGGCTCAGGGATGCTTTGTCGCGTCTCCAGCCGGTAACAGGCCTGGGCTTTCGGCGGAGAGTTGTGGAACTGTGCGTTTTTAATCTCTTTTTGGGCCTCAGTGGGTGTGTTAGGCCGGATAGGAGGGACGTCCCATCCCTTGACAGCCCGAGAAAAAGCCTAAAGGAAGGGTGGCGAGGGAGGAGGAGGAAGACGGCTCCTGAGGGAGGGCGCGTGTGGAGTCTCCGTGGAAAGAAGAACGCTTCAGGGGGAGCGTCCCCGGGCGAGGAGGGCCCCGGGTCGGCGGGACCTGACGTGGGTCTCTGCGGGCTGGAGGCGGCGATGGGAAGGGGCTCGCGCTCGGGGCGGGCGCCTCGGAAACCTCTGTCCGCCCGCTGCGGCGCTCACTCCGGCTGCAGAATAAGTGATTTCATAGTGAAAAGCAGCCCATTGAAGACTGTGTCTGTGTCTGTGACGGACGCGGGCAGTGGAACCCCAAAGGAAGGATGTTGTCTAAATAGGGGCGGGAAGATTTGAACCCAGCGTGCCCGGGGTGGGGGAAAGATGCGTGGCTGACGGGCACCGGCAGTCTTAGCCTTCCAGGTCCATCGGTTCTCCTCTTTCTGCTGCAGAAAAAACAAACGTTCGCATTCGTGATTTAGCAATCACAGAGCTGTTATTCCCAAGAGTTGTTCTTAATTTCCTGTGCGATATTTCCCTTGGTTATTTAACACTGAACGTTCTGTTTTTCAACCAAAGGTAGTTGAAATTTCTTGTCAAGAAGTTTAACATTCTATTCTTTGGCATGATGGATTTTCTTTTGAAGATTGGAACTGAAAAGTTTATGGAGGAAATGGTGAGATATATGGGATTTGCTTAAGATAGTGGGATTCAAAATAATTCTGTGGCTGAAGTGGGGAGAAGAGGGTGGAGGTATGGATAAGAAACTGGGGTATGTTCATAATTGTAGGACGAAGGATGGTGGGTGCAAAGGGGTTTATTAAACGAGTTTTGCATATGTTTGAAAACTTTCCACAATGTTAAATTGTGGGGTTTTTTTGGTCACTCCTGTGAATTAAAATAACTAGTAAATGTTATCACCCACTTACTGAGAATAATAATCCAACAGCTTTCTCTTCTAAGGTTTTGTTTTTGTTTTTAAGGTTTTGTAAAATAAAATTGATAACCTGTGCTGTGTTCAAATAAGCATTTCGTCAAGCTTATCCCATCAAAGTTACTTGAGTGAATTTAAACTTCTTTAAATAAAAGGGATAAAGAAAGGATAAAACTAACTTAGTTTAGCCATTCTTTAGAGATATGCCAATATCACACCATTCAGGGAAATCTAAGAGGCCAATTAAAAAACCATTATTTTATATTCTGCTGCTGCTTTCACTACCATTGTCAGATCTCTTGTAAGGGCTGTTGCATGCTCTAAGGCTGTGACAGGATGACTTTTTGCTTTGTCTCTTTAATTAGAAAACTTTCAATATTGTAGAGTAAAAATTGACAGTTATTAAGGTTACGTTGAAAGTTGTTATAACTTAAATGTTTCTAAAACTATAGCCCAAAATTAAACATTAAATTTACAGTATAAGGCTGGGCACTGTGGAGGCTGAGGTGGAAGGATCCCTTGAGGTCAGGAAGTTTGAGACCAGCCTGGGCAACATAGGGAGAGGCTGGTCTCTTAAAAAAAGAAAAAATTATCCACTGGGTATGGTGGAACACATTTGTAGTCCCAGCTACTGGGGAGACTGAGGTGGGAGGATCCCTTGAGCCTAGGAGTTTGAGATTGCAGTGAGCTATGATTGCTTCACTGCACTCCAGCTTGAATGACAGAGTGAGATGCTGTCTTACCAGAAAAAAAGAAAAGATTTACATCATGTCATTTAAGTCCTAGACTCTAATCTTTCATTTTTAGTGCACAAATCCAATGATCTAAGTTTAAAAGAATGTCATGTCGTGTACTGAATTAGTTCCTGTTCATTGTTATTTTTTAGGTTTTCAAATATAGATCCTATTATTGCCGTACTAACATAGACAAGAATGCTCTCAGTTTTAATAATGGAAAAACAGTAAGATGACTACATTAAGTTGATTTCCAGATTATTTAAGCTTTTAAAAGAGGTGAGCTGAATCTGTTTAACATAAGGATTGAAAATAGTGAGGGTAGTACCAAAAATGAAGGTCTGGAAATGATGAACAATTTTATTTTAGGAAAAGGTCATATTGCTAGCTGATTCTATCATAAGATTTGTAGTTTATTTCTTTACAGATGAATATGGTAAATTATTTTGTTCTCTCTTGAGTCTTTCTTTGGGGAAAGGTTTGGCTCAAGTTACATAATGACATTTACAAAATTGAAAGTGGATGTTCTCCATTGTTCCTTCCTGTTTTGAATGCTTCATTTGATGGCCTTAAAACATTTATTGAGCACCAACTATCTGTAGTGCATGTTGGTAGGCTTATGATTTCAAAAATATTATGTATTGGGGAATGTTAGATATTGTGATGTCATAGAATGTATTACAATAAGGAAAAAGACTATTCACAAGTAGTTTTTAGGACTAAAAAAAAGTGAGTACTCTTTTCTTGGTATTTTCCGTGTACGTTCTCAGATAATTTTCGTGTATATATACTTCTAGGCACATAGTAAAGGCTCAATGAATGTTTTCTAAATCATTGATGAAATAATTCATAGTAATAAAGATAATAGAAAATCTACAGTGCCTAAAAAGGAGTGTCTGTTATAGATAATGGATTTTATTCTTTAATGAAAATTATTAAAAGTTTACATATTTAGTAATTTTCTATGCATATGATCACTATTCCATTTAATTGACACCTTCATCTTTTGTTTTTGTATTACAGTTGTTTTTAAGGGAAATGAATAGAAATAACCCACTTTGAGGAAGCCATGGCAAAATCAAACACAAAACATAGAGTTTGTTCTGGGGAATCTTCAGTATCTTCTCTGCTAGCAAGCTGCAGCCTGAGTGGTAGTAATTCCTCTAACTCTGATGGCTCTTTTCACTATAAGAATAAACTGTATAGATCTGCTTCTCAGGCTCTACAGGCCTATATTGATGATTTTGATCTAAGCCGAATATATCCTGGTGCAAAAACTGGAAAAATTAACGTTGATGAGAACTCTACTAATATGCCACATTTCTCCAACTGTATTTATAAACCAAACAATGGTATGCTTTTATTCTTTATGTTTTCTTTATTTTAAAATGTTTTGAAGCATTTGAGAGATGTACTATAGCCTTGCAAAGCTTGACATTTTTTGTTATTTTGGAGTAAAAGTAACTTTTATAATACTGAGATCTGGATATTTTTGCAAAATGACTGTGTAATTCTCTAGTTCCCAGGAATTTTCAGCTAAGATGCTCTTTTAACTTTGGAGGGGAAGCTGATGAATGTAACTAATAATAACAGGTGGCTGATCTTAACCCTTAAGCCATTTTACTATAGCATAATGGAAAGAGCATTGGCATGGTGGTTCTAGCTTTCACTAACTAGCTTAATGACTTTAAGCAGATCTCAACCTTTTTGAGTTTATACTTGCTCAATTCCAATTGATGGGGTAGGATTTTATTGGTCTTTCTGATCTGTGTTCTGTGTTATACACAATAACATTCACAAGATGTTAAGAGTTTGTCCTTAGTAAGAATTCCTTGAAGACAAGTTTGGAAAATGTATTTGTTGATAAGTCAGTTAGCACTTTACTGAGCACTTACAGAATGGACCTAGAGTGGAAAAAGTTCTCTTAGAGGGATGTGGGCAATATATTCCAGAAAAGAAGAATTAGAACAGCTATTCTCTCTGTGTAACCGTGAGAAACAAGTTATTTTTCTGCATAGTTTAATAGCATATTTTTTTCTATGCTGCAGCCAGTATTGAGTGACCAATGTTACTGTCATTGTGTTAGTGTATTAGTTATGTCTAGATGAAAAAAAGTTGAAGAAACAGTAAACTAGAAAACATGGAAAAATTCAGGAGGTTGGAGAGAAACGTGTAGAAATTAAGTAAAACAGATTGAAGAAACTTGAGAAAGAAAGCATATCCTATTTTATCAACCTGAACTTTCTATACTTTTAATCAAAGGTTTGTGAGGATAAGGGGAAAGCTGTAAAAATGATTGTTAAATTCTTTTTTCTCTTTACTATTGGATATTATAAAGTATATATGATAAAGGAATATAAACAGACCTATGCTTTGTTTTTCAGCTTTTGAAAATCCTGATTACAAAAAGCACGCAAACTCCTTATCCTGTAGAAGACAGACTATTAATGATATAGACTCCATTAGCCTAACAACTGATGATCTATTAAAACTTCCAGCAGATGGATCATTTTCTTTCACTTATGTTGGACCAGGTCACCGAATAAGCAAGAAAAAAAAGAAATGCATTGGAAGACTGGGTTCATCGGACATTGAAAAGAATTCAAATTTTCAAGAACCCCCCACTCCCATGGGCAAGGATAACTTAGTTACTCTTGCTGTATGCACAAATATAAATGGAAAGCAATGTGGTAGGCTAAAAAACCCAAAACATATGAATAGGACTAATAAATGTGTTTCTGAGTCATCTTTATCTTTTCCCAAGAAATCATCTTTCAAGGACAGTTCAGAACACAATCTTGAAAAGAATTATCCAAGATGGCTCACTAGCCAGAAATCTGACCTTAACGTTTCAGGGATAACTAGTATACCTGATTTCAAATACCCAGTGTGGCTCCACAATCAAGACTTGCTACCTGATGCAAATGGTCAAAGGGTTTATAAAATATTTAAAGAAGATCAGTATTCCCCTAGACATAGTTATCAGGCACAAAGAACTTCTCGGCTCATGAATAAATTAGATTGTTTTGAATATTCTTTTGAACCCTCAAACTTTTCAAATTCCTTGAGTGATGATAAAGCATTAGTTAATGAATACAAATGTGATCTTGAACATAGCCAATGTCAATGTGAGAATCCACTTCTCCCAGGACAATCCACAAAGCCGTTTAGTGGTAATACTTTGTTTTTAGTTTATAGTTTTTTTTTTTTTTTTTTAACCAAAAGGAGTGCTATAAAGTTGACCTAGTATCTAGGAGCTTTGATTTTTTTTTTTTTTGATGTATATCTTTTTAGAATGCTTTTGATCCTCATTTATGTAGCATTTTGTAACTAGAAAATGTCTTGTTCTTTGCTTGAAATGTCACATTTTAACATAATTTGCTGTTAAAAATTTGTGTATATTCCAAATTTTTTGAATTCTTGTTGACTGTGAGATTTTGCTGTGCTTTGCATTTATGTTTTCCTTAAAGAATTAATATAATCTTTTTAAATTAGGTGACAAAATTCAATTGCTTATCCTGAAGGCCAAGAAAAATCTAGAGCAGTGCACTGAAGAAACACCAAGGACTGTGAAAAAGGATGACAGCCCTTGCTCATTAGATAAACTTGAAGCAGAAAGATCATGGGAAAATATTCCTGTTACTTTGTAAGTAAATGACAGTGGAAAAACTATTTAGTTTTCCAAATGAAAAATGTCATGTGAACATCTGATTAAAAAAAATAGGGTAATTAATAAGAACATTATAATTCTGTACAACATAGCTTTCAGTGTTGCTTGCTTTAAATTGCGTTTTTCTTTTGTTACCACAAGATGGTATAATGTTTCATAATCTTAGGTACATTATATAGCTTCTGTCTTTGTTACATGTTCATATTGTTTCATTATAAAATATTGATGTATGTCTTAATATGAAGGATTAGAACCAAAAACAATTATGGTTTGGAGGAGTGTTAGGAAATTCTTGTTATTTTCTTTTTACTTTAAGCTTTTCCCCTCCTCCTCTATGTTCTCTCCATATGTATAGTAGAGTCACACATTTCTTTTCATTTACATTTTACTTTCTCTTTTAGTCATTATTTTACTTGATTGGTGGTGCATTTGTGTGGTCTATTGAATAAATTTTTGTAGCTACTAAGATTATTTTCATTTGTGTGCTTAACCTTTCTGTGACATACTTGTTGAGAATAATTTAAAAAGTATTTACCTAGACACCTGAGAATGTGAGTGTGGAGTTATAATTTGGAATTTATATGGGAAAGTTTTTATTCTTAGTGATATTATTACATTTGGACTTATCAGAAATGCATTCTTGCCCATTTTATGCCTTAGGTTCTGGTAATTTATTATCTTTAGTTATTTAAGCTTTCAGTCTGTTATAGACAGTCTATTAATTCCTGGATTCTTTTTGATTACTTCTCAGTTGAATGTCTCTTTTTTTGAGTGTGTACACTGACTATAATTGCAGCTTAGCATCCCATTTCTGCCACTTTTTTGCTGTGAGACCTTGTACAAATTACTTCTCCAAACTTTAGGGATGGAAAAATAATATCTACTTCAGGGTTGTTGTGAGGGTTCAGTTGACTAGAAAATGAATATACAGTATGTAGGAAGTTCCTGGCTTAGGATGAGCTGTCTTGTAAGTTGTATTAATAGTAGTGGTGATAATTATCCAGAATATTTTATTTTAGCTTCATTTCTCAGATGTTTTAACAATATCTTTTTTTTTGTTGTTAACTTGAATTAATAACTAGCTCACTTAATGCTTAACTTCTCTTATCCTTATTTCCTAATTGCTTATTTTCTTATCAGTTGGTCTGTGTATTAATAAAGTATCATAATGTAATACTTTGCTTTTGATTGGAACCAAAATGGGGGAGCAAGTAATATCAGAGATGTTTAAATTAAGAGTAAAATTTTGAATGCACTTAATGTATTTTATAATTTGATCATATACCTTCTGGCATGTATAACTAATATTATCAATGGTTTGGCCCAGTACTTTGCATATAGTAGTTCATTTTTGGAAGATTGAACTCATATTGTGATGGGTATGTTTGCAGATAGAACTAATGATGGATTCCTGAGAAGGAATAGATCTCAGTTTGAGATCGATAAATTATTATCAACCTGTCATCAAAAACAAAATTGAATAGGAAGTACTCAACGCCGTGTCCTAAAAGGTAGAACAAAACCACAACCAGATAATTGCTTTTTTTTTTTTAAACTTTTTATTATGGAAAATTTCAAACAAGTGACAAGAGTAGAAGATTAGTATAATGAACCTCTATATACCCGGGACCCATCTTCAACAATCTGGTAAATGCTTTTTGATAACAGCTGGGTGGATGTATAAGTTATGTTGGTAAAGAATGGGGGAGAAGACTACCTACGAGTTAGAAAAAGCTTGTAGTAAATTAGAAATCAAATATGTCAATAAAGAAGTGCTGCTTATTAAGAAAAAATATTAGCATTGTGACATTTAAATTTTATAAAAAGATTCTTAGATATTTGAGTTTTTTAGTTATAAATATACCTTGTAGCAATATATAAATAAGAGAGAAATAGAATGAACTTCTTTTTGTGACTAATAGAATTTGATTTGGGGAATACTCTTATTTTTGCTGGGGATATCCTTTCCTCTATTGCTCCTTGAACATCAGGAAAGAAATTAATTATTTATTGAGCATCTATTAAATGTACTAGCTACATAAGAGAATTCAGTTCATTTATGTAATACACCTGTGAGACAGGTGGGACTACACATGTAGAAACTGAAGTTAGGATATAAATTACCTAAAGTCATATATTGAGTGGGACTAGGATTGTACTCAAGAATGTTAATTTCAAAACTAATCCTTTTCCCAATATAACCTGTCCTCTACGTTAATACCAGTTCTGGAGGGGAAGTCTGTCTTATTGCCTTAAAGTGGAAGAACACGTAGCTCCCATTCCGGTAGAAACTCTTACGAGTTTATGGAGTTTTGATTGTCATTGGGTAACTAACAGTGTTTATTTATATTAAATTTTTAAAAATTTTAATAGATTTAGTGGGTACAAGTTGAATTTTGTTACATGTACACATTGTATAGGGGAGAAGTGTGGGCTTTTGGTGTACCCATCACTAACAGTGTTTAATTGGAAAAATGTACTACTTATATCAAACAAGTGAGATTTTAGAGCATAGTCTATAGTTCAGGGCTTATTTGTTTGGTTGAGAACTAATATCTTCAGTTCCTTTATAGTATTTTCTTAAAGCTTGAAAGGAGAAGCATAAAGATATGGAGGGGTTAGATTCTGGTATCAGTTTAGGAAGAAGATGGGAGAATGACCATGCAACATCAGTATGAATCATATCCATGATGGTTATTTCTTGGTGACCAATTGTATTTAAATGAAAATCCTTAAATTTTATACTATCTAATTTTTAGAAATTGGGAACTTAATTGCTGTCTTGTATCTTTTAAATCCTGTTTAGCAAATCTCCTGTTCCTGTTAACTCTGATGATCGTCCTCAAACTTCAAGGGCAAAGTGTGCTAAGGGGGTTCTTGAAGACTTTTTAAATGATGATAATCAGGTGAGTGAAGTTAAATCTTTTTAAATTTATTAAAAGAAGATTTAAGACTAATATATAGATATTAATTACTAAATTATTTAGATATTGTAAAACAAAAAGTCCCAAATCCTCTCCTCCCAAACACACCTCCATAAAACCATCACTCTTTCCAAAATTATTGATAATTTTATTTTATTTCTTATAATATTTTAAAAATTAACATGTAATAATTGTGCACACTTATGGGGTACATAGTGATATTTTGATACATACAATGTATAATTAGGGTAATTTGCATATCCATCCCCTCAAACATTTATCATTTCTTCATGTTGGAAGCATTCAAAGTCCTCTCTTTTAGCTATTTGAGACTATATAGTAAATTATTGTTAACTATAGTCAACTGATAGTGCTGTAGAGTACTAAAACTTATTCCTCCTATCTAGTTGTAGTTTTGTATCCTTTAACCAATCTGTCCCTATCCCTTCCTGCCCCCTTCCCTTGCCAGCCTCCAGTAACCACTATTCTACTCTCTACTTCTATGAGAACAACTTTTTTAGCTTCCCCATATAAGTGAGAACATGTAGTATTTATCTTTCTGTTCCTGGCTTGTTTCACTTAACATAATGTCCTCCAGGCTCATTTGTGTTGCCGGGAATGACAGGATTTCATTCATTTTAATGGGTGAATAGTATTCTACTGTGTATATATACTACTTTTTCTTTATTCGTTTGTCTGTGAACACCTAGGTTGATTCCATATTTTGGCTATTGTGAATAGTGCTGCAATAAACATGGGGGTGTAGGTGTCTCTTTGATATATTGATTTCCTTTCCTTGGGATATATATCCAGTAGTGCAATGACTTTATCATATGGTAGTTCTGATTGTAGTTTTTTGAGGAACCTCCATACTGTTCTCCATAATGACTGTACTGGTTTATATTCCCCCAGCAGTGTATAAGAGTTCCCTTTTCTCTGCATTGTCACCAGTGTTTGTTATTTTTTCTTGATGATAATAGCTATTCTAACTGGGTAAGGCGATATCTCATTGTGTTTTAATTTGGATTTCCCTGATGATTAGTGATGTTGAGCATTTTTTCATATATTTGTTGCCATTTGCATGTTTTCTTTTGAGAAATGTCTATTCAGATCATTTGCCCATTTTAAAATCAGAATATTTATTTATTTTTTTGTTGAATAGCATTCCAGTATATTCTGCATATTAATCCCTTGTCGAGTGAATAGTTTGCAGTTATTTTCTCTCAATATATTGGTTGTCTTTTCACTCTGTTGGTTTTATTTCCTTTGTTATGCTATGCTGAAATATGTTAAATTATAGACATCTTAAGAGGCCTATTTGCTACTTTGTGGATAGCTATCAGGACACAACAACTCATTTGAAAGATGTAAAATGATAGACTGGTAAGATTTTTTTTTTTTCTTTTTTTTTCCTTGCTCCTTGTGAATCAGAGACTGGTAAGATTTTTAAAAAGAAGTTTTAAAGTATCCCTTACAGATTATTTTAAAAGAATCTTGACCACCTTATGTATCTAAGTGATGTTGCCTTCTTTGAACACAGATATGGTTAATGGTAATTGAGGTGTGATTGTTATTTAGGTAGCAAGGTATGTGTGGCCCATGAAGAGATGAAAAGCCAGCATTCACTGTATGAAAACACTTAAAAGTGTGTAGAGAATGCATATTTGAAATTTTACCCCTTGCTCAGCTGAGCAGGTCATGTTGGCTAACTTGCTCTCTGAGGACCTTTTTAGTTCTAAAAATCTGTGATTTTAAATGTACTAAATGAATTTTTTTGTACATTTATTCATTTTAAAAGAGCAAGGACTAGAAAGGTTATTCCAAACTGTTAATCATGATTGTCTCCAGTAACTTCACCTGGGGACTGGGCATGGGAAAGTGGTGAGTTTCAATTTTTATTTTTCAAAACACTTTATTGATATGTATTTGAGTTTTTGCATTAATTTTAAGTTGGGGGAAATAATACAAAATCAAACTCCTTTTCCCTTGAATTTGGATGATTAACCTTATACTATTGTTACTGGCCTCTGAGTGGAGCTTTTTCCAAGTTATTGTTGATTGCCAGAAGAAAAGAATTTTACAATGCACCACGTAAGCCAAGAAGTGACAGCTTTTTATTGAAAGCTAAAGTACACTCTCAGTGGGGAGAGTAGGGAGGCTCAAAAAGAGCTGCGGCACCAAAAGGAAGTGGTTTTTGGTCTTTTGAAGTCTTACTAATTGAGGGGAGGAATATTCAAGGCTGAGGGGATGGCTTTTACTAAGAATTTGGGTAGTAATTCCTAGAATTGGGTTCCCTCCCATTTTCATACTTTATATGGTTGTTTCAGAACTGTGATGGTGATTTCAAGGACAGAGAAATTTTAAAACCACAATGTAAATGATATTATAATTAGCGAAAGATCACGTAAGGTGACAGAGATAGCTGACAAGTTGGTTGAAGCCGGTTCTCACATGCAGTTATCAGCCCCTCTAGTTAGCTTCTTCTTGAGGGTTTTTTACTTTAACACCCTCACCCAATTTTCAAGCCCCTGCATCCAGTCTCAGCCCTGTCTCCTAGTCCCCTACTCTAACACTATCATCCGTTTTAACCTTAGAGCTGCACCCTTTCTGGAGGCAAACATCACGGTCCTGTTGAAGCCCTGAAACAAATGTTATTTAATCTTCAAGCAGTACAAGAAAGTTTTAATCAGAATAAAGCCACAGAACTAAAAGAAGAGATTAAACAAGTAAGTACAAACTTGATTTATGAATTGAGATTTGTGAATTTGTATAGATTATTTTCCTACATCTTTTTTAGAACTACTTCTAGTTTTATGTTAATAAGCATGCTACATAACACATTGTAGAGTTGTATTGCTATTCTTTTTCATAGAAAGTAGTTTACTCACATTTAATTCTATTAGATTTCTGTAGTTGTTTACCTCTGAACAGATTGTTCTATTTAGTTTATGGTTACAAATTCGACATCTTATTTAGATATGATGACGTTACAACTATAGGATGAAAGGATTGTAAGAGTTTTTTTTTTTTTAATGCTCTACCAAATTAATCTGTATGGCCCATCTTCTTGTTATATTTGGGGAGGCCTAGAAAACTTTTTCAACATTAGACTTTGTCATCTGAAATTTAATTTTGTTACCATGTGTTTATTGACTCTTGAATATAGTTATATAAAATTTTATTTTGGGACTATTGTGTTTCTTCAATTTATATATCTCCTAGGAATTTTGAAATCTGTTTCTGCTTTGGGCTGCAATTTTATAGGATGAATTTTTTTCCACAAAAATATAATGTTTAAGAGCATAGAGTTTACATTTTCCCGAGTGTGATTGTGAATTCTAATTTTGCCACTTTACTAGCAAATGCAATATTTGTACAAATCATTTAACCTCTTTAGTTTTGGTTTTAAAAAATTTATTAGTTTATTTTTTAATTGACAAATGTATATATTTTTAGTGTAAAATATGTTTTGATGTTTTGAAACATTGTGGAATGGTTAAATTGAGCTAATTGGCATGTGTATTACCTCACACACTTGTTTTTTGTTGTGAGAACCCTTCAAATCTGCTCTTAGTGATTTTCAAGTGTGCAATACATTGTTATTCACTATCGTTGTCACCGTGTTTTACAATAGATCTCTTTAACTTATCCCTTCTAACTGAAATTTTGTATCCTTTGACTATTACCTTCCCAACCATTCCCCCACCTCCTACCAGCTTGTGGTAACCATTAATTTACTGTTTGCTTCAATGACTTCAACTTTTTAGGTTCCACATATAAGTGACATTATGGATTATTTCTCTTTCTGTGCCTGGCTTATTCCGCTTATCAGTTTCCTTTTCTGTAAAATGAGGTTGTTGAGAAGATAAATTGAGAGAAACTTATAGAAAATACTTAGTATAGTGCTTGGTACTTGGTAAACACTCAGTAAATGATAGTTCTTCTTATTGTCATTGTTATTTTGTTACTGTTATTCAGTAGAGTTTATTGAATTTCAGTTTCCATTACAAGTATGAATCAGGTCTTTAGAACTACCATAGCCTGCTCATTTGAGTTGTATTTCTTAATTTTTCTTCCCACATTCTAATAATCATAACATTAACATATGGAGTTTAATACATCCTTTTTCCACCTCCCCTTTTAAACATTGTTGAGACATAGCCCTGTTCAGTAAAGTCATGATTTTAAGCCATGATTTGGTTTCTAATGGACATATGTTTAGAAGTATACTTTAGGACAATTGAAAGATGACTCTAATAGTTGTGTTTTTAGAATAAAGGGAAAATAAAAATATTTAATGCTCTCTTGAAAATTATTTGCTAGAATTCTTTGGAAATGCAGAAAATAATTTTTAATGTTCTTAATCACATTTTAAGTAAAATTTAATTTTATAATTATATAATATTTTCCATATTTTGTTATATTTGGTATTTTTAATAATAGGTTTCAGAAGATGACTTCTCTAAATTACAGTTGAAGGAAAGTATGATTCCTATTACTAGGTCACTTCAAAAGTAAGTATTCTTTACGATACGGATACAAATCCATCTTAGCCATTCCTTTGACTGAAATCAGAAAGTTATAGGGTAGAACTAAGTAGTTCCAAGAGTGGATATATTAGGCGTATTTAAGCTTCTTGGAGTGCATTGTTTAATCTTTAAGAAAGATACTGTTGTTTTTTTTTTTAAACCTGTGCCTCTTTACTATTTAAAATGTCCTGAGGACCTAATGAGATACCCTTAGACATCTAAAATATAATGGATGTGAATGACTCATTTCTGAGTATTAATAACAACAATTTGTGATAGTATTTGTGTGAGTATCCTTTAGCAATAACTTGTTATGAAGTGTGTTTTCATATATTTCTCTAGAATATAATAATCATAAATGTATCAATGTGAAACATCTCCACAGAAATCTAAAGGAGATATAATATCCTGGATATAAAGATAGGTCTAAATTTTCTTAGTTACATTGTCTTATATAAAAAAATGAGGAAGAATGCAAGTCGGAACTATGGTTATGATATTGGCAGAAGAGAAGTATTTACTTTTGGGCTTGGTTGTGTGAATATGACGTGTCCTCAGAAGATGGAATACTGAGCTTAAGAAATACTACGATTAAAAATTTCTACTCTAGGAATGCTATTTCACTTGGCTATAAGTGAGGCTAAACAAATGTTCTCTACCTTTTGTACTTTCAGAATTTGCTTGGTCTGATATCTGAGGAACTGGTGGAAAAATAAAACACTAGACTTGTAAACTTATGACTCTAATTGTCATAAATACATATATAGTTTTCATAGTTAAAAATACATTATATATGGTAATCTTTTTGTCTCTACTTAATTTATAATCCTTAGGGTAGAAATAATGCCTTTTTCTTTGTAGCTTGCCATAGTAGTTGTGTATAATGTTTGAGACCTAGTAGAATTCGGTGAATAATGATAATAATAACTAACGTTTATTAAATATTTACCAAGTATCAGTGTTCTAAGTGCTATTGAATATAATTCATGTGATCTTCACAACCTTATGAGGTAAGCACTATTATTATCTTCGTAATATAGGTCAGGGAGTAGGCATGGAGTGATAAAGTAACTTGCCCAAGGTTACATTGCTAGTAAGAGGTAGCACTGGGACTTAAACCAGGCAGTCTGATTTAGAAGTCTGTGTTTCTAACACTCCTCTGATTAATGATAGTGGTAAATTATTTATTGAGACTAGATGCAGGGCCTCAGTTGATCATCTGGGATAAAGACTTCATTCTGCTTTAAAATTTAAGGTGAATGACCTCAAGCTTTCCATTGCTCTTGAAAGCATTGATATTGAACTTGTGTCACAGACCTAAATGTGTTTTCTGAGTTAAAGAGCATACCTTAGATGTTTTTCTTGGTGAAAATGAACACTGGGCTACCACTAATTAAATCACCACCCAAATCAAAACTGATCCATAAGTGCTTTTACCACTTGTTAGAATTTTTTTTAATAGTAGTAACTTTTTTTCTACCACAATCAATCAATAGTCTGACCTACATGTAGAATTCCATTTTTAGGGAGAGCAAGATTCATGTTTCGTTAGATGGCTTTTAGTTGTTGATTCTGTTGGATTAGCTGCAGCAGTCTAAAATTTGGCTTTTACTTTACATTTCAAAAATGTTATCAGTAAGGCATTTGTACTTTTATAAAGTAAGTTTAGACTTACAAAAGCATATTAATATGTTTTTTCATTATTTTCAGTTGGTAGATTGTTTTAAGGACAATTTAAATTTAATTCAGTCTCAGAATTCCTCTTTCTGTGCTGCAAAGTGTTCTGGCTAGGTATATGGTCATCTTTTCATACACCAAAATAAATATTCCAAATACATTTCAAAAATATTTCAGAAGTTATCAGTTTTACTTTGGGGGCTTTTAATGACCTCCCCTAAGGTGAAAGTCCTGTTGTGTCTCTTCCTGTTCCTCAAATAACAGTTTTTGTTTTTAACAACTTGGATGGCTAACCGATTTTAAGATGTCTTTCATTACCCCATAGATAACTTCAAGCTCTTAGTCTGGGCTTTGTTTACTCCCTTAGACATTCAGTTTTCTTATGTTCTCCCATCAGAAATATCTGTTCTATAGGAAGACTCATTGGAGCTGAAGTATAAGTGGCTGATAGCAGCTTAAATATTATTTTTTCCAGAAGGATTTCTCTTGTAGTAGGAATCAAAATTATAATAGTTTTGTATCCCTATAATACTTGACCTTGTTTTATACATTTACATATTAGGAGTTCTATAAAAACTTGTTAACTGAAACTTCTATAACAGAAATTTGTCATCTTTAAGTAAATGAAAGAATTATTGTTTTTGAGGAAGGGACTTTCCTAGAATCTTCTATTATATCTTGTAGACAACCAAGTAGATCAAGACAACCATGATCTACTCTGCCTAAGTAGGCTGTGAAAAATGAACAGTAGTTAGTATGTTGCTCATGTACCATAAAGGTAAGCAATAGTAGACTATTGCAAAACCATTAATAATCCCAAAATAATTTCTATTTGTCTTAGGAATATGTTGTTTTATATATAACTTGGAAATGAATGTGTAAAATTTTCTACTTCTCAATACTAAAGGCCATGCTGTGAAGATCAGACTTAATGGTAGCTAGAAAGTTGTCCAGTTTCTCAGTTCTCTTTTTCTGTTCAATTTTCTGGTTTTCATTCCATACTAGAGATAGACAGAATTACCTCTCAGTCTTACAAAACACATGATCCTAAAGGAAGATTTTTCTTTATTCTAATACACCCATACTTCACTTAGATCTAGGGAGTGGGAGGCCATTTGTTCTGAAAAGCTTTTCATCTACTTCTTGCTGGATACTAGGCTGAATGTAGGCCAGTGAACAGTATTTAAGAGAACAGTCAATGGTATTTCTAATGGGAAACCAAAGGCAGGGTATCTATGAGTAAATTAAAATAGAGCTAAACTGACTTCATTTAATTAGTCTTTTACTGAGTTTGTGTGGGTATATTTGTATTAATATTAACTGTGATGCTCATCAATAGATACATTATTATAAAAATAAATGAGTTTCTTTTACTTAAGTCTTTAAGGTGAATGACTAAGTGTTGTAACATTACCCTTAAACTGATGTTTTCCTCATTAGCCTTTTTGACTTTTTTAGAGAAGAAAGCCAAGAATAATTTCCTTCCACAGTTGTAGCTTCCACTTCTTACACATGCCTTTGAAATAGCAATCACTTTGTGATAGCTATTTCTCTAAGTAGATTGATTATTTCAGTCTCAGCAGGGCAGATAGAGGTTAAATGATGGGAATGTCCAACTGATTGTGTAGCCAAGGTAGGGGGACTGAAAATTGATACTCTACTTAGCCTCACACCTACCACACACCTCTCCTCCCCACCGCACACCTCTCCTCCCCGTCCCTCCTGTTCTTTCCTTCCCTTTCTTTCTCCCAGCCATTGTTTTTTTTAAAGGCATGAAAGAAACTATATGGGAGTAGAAAGGAAATCAATTATATTGAATTACTTGAATTGAATTATTGAAATTTTTTGATATAGTAACATGTTTCTTTATTTATGCATTTAAAATAAGACAATACATTTAAAATACAGGCAAGTTAAAATTTGTTTTGTAAAAATGTATACCAGTATGGAAACTTTTTGCATAGCTTGAATAAAAACACTAAACCATGGAGTGCTTTTTTACTTATCTCCTTTCGCATGTTGATCAACAGTTAAGGATGGGGGGACTGTTGGAGAGCATTGATGTCTGGGTTACCAGCAAGACCTCACTATTTGATAGGTGAACAGCTAGGTCTAAAGTTGTCTAATAGTCCAGTTATATCACATAGACTTCCAGACTGTAGACAGAAAGACTTATATTACATATGTTCCAGCAGTGGGTTTAATAACTCTTGTAATATTGTAACTATTAGTAACTACTATAATTTTAGAGTAGTGATGAGTAATAAAAGATATTTTGAGATACCTGCAATGACTGTAATGTGATATAAAAATATTGTGAATTCCATGGGATACCAGGTCACAGATACTGGTCTGTTGTTTGCGTTCAGAGTAGAAGGAAATGCTAACTTACAGACAGTGTTTGGTGAAAATAAAGATGAGTACCCCTCACCCCCCATCTGATTTCACAAACCCTCTAAATCCGAGAGGTCCCTGGCCTCACGTTTATAACCCTTTCTCCTGGGAGTTGTAAGCAATAAGGTAGTACCCTAGCCACTTGCCTTTTTCTTTCTTTTGAATCACAGATAAATAACAAGCCTGAAAAGAAAAAGGAAATAAGTCCCAAATATATTTACAGATTATCTTCTTCTTCATAATTGTGTGCGTTTAGGAGGAAAATAATTTTTAGGTAGGGAGATATTACTATAGGATGTAGAAATGATAGTCTTTTAAAATTTTAGTTATTTTTACCTCTGATTACTTAGTAACTTTGGGTGAGCTCTTATAATTTAGTCAATGAAGGGGAGAATCTCAAAAATTATCTGAAGTTACCAAATAAGGTAAAAGAATTAAGATTCTTCTCTTACTACATTTGAGTGAAAGTGTCCAAGAAGTGTAGAATACAGGAAAATAGATATGTAGTAATTAACATTGCTAGTTTCCTAGGTAAAGTGGAAGGTATATTTTACTTAATATGCATTTATTGAACCTCTACTATGTGTTAGAGACGGTAGAATAGGGTGTTGTAGTCTCTACCTTTCAGCTCACAATAGAAATGGAAATTACTAACATTAGAGATTACTATACATCCTAATTATTATATTGTCCCTCTGTTCTTCTTAATTTCTCTGTTATTTATCAAAGATCTGAAATATGATTGATAAACATTTTCTGAGTGGTCCTCAAGAAGCTGAAAGATAGGGGAGAGAAAAACTTGAAGAATATAATTAGAGGAGGCCTGGAAAGTTAGGGGCCTCTCTCTCTCTGGCTTGTTTAAGAAATGATTGAGTTTTCTCTGCTGAGACCTGCCATACAATCTTGGCTTTATTTTAGAGAAAAATCTACATTGTTGGTATGATACCACATTATTCAACCTTACTGGAGAAGTCATTGGTTTCCCTCAAACTCAATAAAAATGAGTTTTGTCCAGAATTGTAACTGATCCTTAAGTGCTATTTGAAAAAAATTTTAGCTATCTTGAATGTATATGCTAAAAATAATTTATGTATTCTATTTCTTACATGATATATACAGCATACCAAAAGAAAAGGTGTCATTTCACAGAGTTGTGAAAATTACTTGAAAAAAGATGTTTTGTTAAGTGTAATACAAATGATAGCTATTATTGTTTCCTATTAGGGTACTTGGCAGGTTAACTTAAAAAAAAATTGAATGTCAAAAAATATAATTTTTAAAGTAACTGTTCATAGAACTTTAGATAAATTTTTTTTTTGAACTTTAGGTAAATTATCTTAACCTTCAGTTATTCAGATCTCAAAGTTTTATAAGGAATAATTCTAAAAAATTGATTTTTCTATTCTAGAAAATTCATTTCTCAAACTTATTTTGAAGTTAATGAACAATGTAATCACCACTTTTTGCTGTCTTCATTAGCTATTCTGTCCTTAATAATTGCTTTATAATGTGTTTTATACTTTTTAATGAAGGGCTTTGCACCATTTATCTCGCCTGAGAGACCTTGTTGATGATACCAGTGGAAAACAGTCACCAAAAATGTGAAGAGGAAAATAAAACTGTCGCGACAATAAATAGTCACCACAGAACAAATATGTATTTTTTTCCTATTACTTAAACTGACAAGTAATTATAAGCCATACATTATTCTGTGACTTGTTCAAGTATTATATATTTCTAAAAACTAAACTTGAAAACATCCATAGGATTTGTGACCAATCCTTTATTTTGTGCCAAAATGGTAGAATGTGAAGTGGAAGGACTCAAAATATGTCCTATAGTCTTACTTTGGTCTTTAGACCAGCAAATGTCTAATATTCAAAGATGGATGATTTCTGTTCTTGAAACTTATGTGGACCTAACCTTCTTCAGCATCCTCATCGTTTTATCATCTGGTTCTAGATTATTAAGAAATTTCCTGGTTTCTATCTAAAATCTTAAGTTAAATAGACTTTTTTGGAGATAGTTAGTATCACTTTTAAGTGGCTTAAAGGAATATCAAAATTGTTATTGTATATCTTATCCATATGGAAGTCTATCACTTTTAAGTTTTCATAAATCAAATATTTGAGATATGTTGTATTTGCAAATGATATAAATGTAATGGTAGGTGATACAGTGCTAAAAGGAGTGTTCTTTTACGTTGTGACATACAAGAGGACCTATTTATTTAATTGGTACTTTGATTCTGTGTAAGACAATCTTGATGATACTTGACAGTTTACAAAACATTTTTGGGGAGATATTGGAGAATTTAATATTTTGATATTAGATTGTTTCCCAGATTTTCCTTTTGTGGTTAGCTCAAACTATGACGGGCCAATTGCTTTATGAAATTTGATAACTAAAAGAAAATGAATATGGAAAATCAGAAAGCAACACTGTATTTTAAAGCTATTTTGTGAGAGTGAAGCTTTCTTTAAAGCATTCTGTAGTCTTCAGAGTTTGTCTCTAGCTGTAACTGAACAAAGCTCTAAAATTTTGCAATTTGTACCAAGCAGGTATTAATATTTCTAATAAGTAGGAAGCATCTTTACCAACAAAACTAAGAGTTAAACAGAAAACATAACTAATACAGCGTATTAGAAAAGCCTGTTGAAATTAAAGAATATCTGTGTATATATACAAATACTACCAATTAACACTTTACCCAAATGGTAGCATTTTTGCTAATTAGATTTACTATCAAATAGGAATTTCTAAGTACATTGGGTCAAAGAATTTTTTTCCAAATTATTAAAGCATCACTTAATACCTTTGTTATAGAACTGACATGTTAAACACTAGAGTGAACCCTGTTTTTTTTTTTTTTTTTTGTTGTTGTTGTTGTTTGGGTTTTATTTTGGTCAGTGAGTTTTTCACCATATTGCTTTGGCTGTTTTGTGAGGCACTGCCAATAGGGTTCTTTGTTTACTCTGTGATCTTTTTGCCACTAACATCGTATTTTCTGATTGTGGTCTGCTTCACAGCAAGTAGCTTACATAACCAAACAAGGAATTACTTTGAAGATTAAAGTATGTCTGGCTGTAAAAAAATGCACATTTTAAGTGGGTAAACATCAGGTAGATCTGGGTGGGTCATATTCCAGGCCTAATGAAAGCCACTATTAGAAGAATTCTAAAGAAGGCAGAGAAGATAAAGACATCAGGTAATAACTTCTAATTGCTTATTAAGTATATGTTGATCATATATATTATGTACTATCTCCAAAGAGATTATGCTGTAATGACTCTGAATGACACTGATTTGGTTAATGCTGCCATTTGCAAGAGCACATTTCCAATACTAAATGAGATGAGCCTGTTCTAAAATTTTATGTTATAGCTAATATTTTAAGAAACTTGATTATACTTACCAAAGGAGCATTAATTTTTCCTCTTCTGTTAAATATGGAAAGATTTACTCTTTTACCTAAAAAAGGAATTAGTTTTAGCAAAATGATTAATTCTAACCTTCTTAAAAGACATATCTAGGGGAGTCAACCAAGCAAATAACAATTCTAAATGGTAAACATTCAAGAAATTCTCTAAAGTGATTTGATTACAAGTTTAATTAGTATTTTAGGATTTCAGGGTTTTTGTGATTTTTTTTTTAGGTTTCCAGGGGAAAGAGCGAGACAACAGTATGGAGACTGCTAAGTTGAGAATTTAAAGCAGATAATGGGAACAATTAGATTTTTGAAAATTAGATTGTGAATGTAAAATTTTATCAACCCTTCACTCTCAGTCTTTTAGATATGTTAAGAAAATGTTAAATAGAAAAAATTAAGAAATTTTAATAAGATGTTTCAGATTTTTAGTTGAGTATGAAAAAAATAATAAAAAGCCTAATTCAAAAAATTATTTGAGATCAAGAGATAATGGTGTGACCAATATGAAGAGTTAAGACTGAAATGTATTGTCTTTACTATCAATTAGAAATCTACTTTCAGTTTTTTCTGGGGCAATTCCTTACAGCTTCTTAGAGCTTTCTGACCAAATTGAGGAACTCTGTCTTCTTGGGTTTCTTTTGGGTATGTCTTTCTAGTTATGTTATTTCTTTCTGAAATTTATAAATGTGGGTTTTTTGGTATTATTTTGTATTTAATGGTTTATGATAATATCTTTTTAAATTATATGTAGTTATATCAAAATGTTCTTTGAAGATAAATCATGACAAGATTTCTTATTTATTCCTGTGTTTTGAATACATGGAATTGCTTTTATAGATTTGAATTTTTGTTTCATTTTTTTCTACCCCACCCTTTACTCTCTACATCTCAAAACCTATTTGGTGGAAGTGCTATCAAGAAGTGAACTTGTCAAAAGCCAAGTAGCACAAAAGGAGACCAAAAGAAGCAAAAGGCCAATAAAAATGATATTTTCCAAGCAATTGAAGTTTCTTCAAATGTGCAAGACTGTGTATCTCTCTATTCCACGTATAGACTGGATGTTTCATACCTGTTATATGTTGTGTTGTATTGCAGTGCTTATCATATAATGATTGGGGTAAATCTAGGCCTAAACCTGAACATGTTGTATAACAGTTTGTATTGTTAGATATTTTTCCTGTGATGTGTGAAATTATTACTTTCCCTTTCTTTCTTTATAATCATATGTCCCTAAGATCATTTTCCTTTTTTGGACAAAAAAATCTGAGCTTTTTATCCTTCCAGTTTATTTTGTATTATCCTTACTCTAGACCATACACTTATATGTTGCAATTTTTCTCATGGTGTAACAACTTTTATCCGTCCTTCATTATCTTCACTGAAACCGGTTCATTTATTTTCTGGTACCTATTTCAACTTTAAACATTCCTACCTGACTTTGTCTTTTACACTGAAGCCAGACTGATACAGGGACTTTGCTAGAAGACACTGTTGTATACTACTACTCTAACCCTACTGATTTATTTCAGCAAATTTGCTGTCCATTGCTTTACTCAGATTCTCCCAGAATTTCTAAGTGTATTCTCACCTGTGTGCGTATTATTTCTCATACTTGAAATACTCAATTTCTTTAAAAATTTTTTTTGTTTTTTCTTTCTTTTTTTTTATTACAAGGACTCAAGTCCATGAAATACTCAATTTTTATACTTCTGTTTATCTAAAGCTCTCTTACATTTCTTTAAAGTTCTTACAACTTTTGCATTTTCTTTTCCAAACATTCTAACCATCCACCAAACTCCGGTAGGTTGGCACCCCCTTTTCTTTCTTTCATCACTCATTTGGCTTTTATATTTCTTCTGTCAATGTTTTGGATAATGCCTCTTATACCACATTGTATCCCTAGAGGAGAAGATGTATCTCAAAAAATGTTAGATGATTGATTCTGTTTTATCTCCTTGAAAATAGCACTCTTATATTACTTTACAAAATCAGGAAAAAGTAAACTGTATTTTGCATAGTGGCCTTAAGTTTAGATTGATGATTCTAAACCTGGTTCCTTGTATAAGGTTGTAAGTTCACAATAAGAGAGACCACATCTTTTACTTATGTGATGTTCTGCAAATCCTTTAGTTTCCTTTTAAAAAACATTTTGATAAACTGTATTTTTTAAATTAAAAACTTTATTTTTTTTAGAGCAGTTTTAGATTCACAGCAAAATTAAGAGGAACATACAGAGATTTTTGTTACTGAGCAATGGGCTTGCTGCCCGATGTGCATAGAAGCCAATACTATGGCACCGGCTTTTGAGAAAAGAAAGAGCTTTAATGTGAGTCGACTGGCAAGGAGAGAGGAGGCGATGCCCAAATCTGTATCCTTGATCTGGGGGTGGGTCAAGCTTTTGTGGCATTACTAACCAGTCCCAAGTGTTGCCAATTCAGCCAGTCTGCCAGGTTGGTTGTGGTAACAATTAGGAGGGTAAGGCTGTTTCTCGTTGCGCATACCTGAGCTATTTTGGCTCTGCATCACCTGTAACAGTTTAAGCAATGGTTAATCAGTTTCAGCTGGTGCTATGGTTACAGTTTCCCACATACCCCCTCCTCCTGCACATGCACAGCCTCCCCTATTATCAGCATCCACCACCAGCATGGTGAACAATTGGTGAACCTACACTGACACATCATAATCATTCAGAGTCCATAGTTTACATTAGGGTTCACTCCTTTGATGCACATTCTGTGGGTTTGGACAAATGTGTAATGACATATATCCACCATTATAGTATCATCTGGAGTATTTTCACTGCCCTAAAAATCTGTGTTCCACATACTCATTCCTTCTTCAACTCCCTGAAAATCCACTTTAAAATGAGGTAAATTAAGCCTATTTTGGAGGAGTTATTTTTTGATGTTGCTGCTGCTGTTCATCAAATAGGATCAACAGTTGTGTACTTTGAATGACATAGCTGTATATCTTCTGACCTCTTGAGCCCTCATAACTTTATGATATTGAGTTTTTAAGTGCTTTACATTTGATCAGATATGCAATCCATTTTACAGATGTAGGACTAAATCTAGGAAAATTTTCAGTGGTTGGTTGTCTTAGTCCACTTGTGCTACTATAATAAAATGCCCGAGACTGGGTAATTTATAAAGAACAGAAATTTATTTCTCACAGTTCTGGAGGCTGGGAAGTCCAAGGTGCTGGCACTTTCACCTGTCTGGTGAGGGCTGCTCTTTGCTTCCAAGATGGCACCTTTATGCTGCATTCTCTGTAGAGGAGGAACTGTCCTCACATGGCAGAAGGGACGGGAGGCAAAAGGGACCAAACTCCCTTCGTCAAGCCCTTTTATTTTGATTGATTGATTGATTGATTTTAGATAAAGGGTCTCATTCTGTTGCCCAGGCTGGAGTGCAGTAGTGAGATCATAGCTCACTGTAACCTTGAACTCCTGGGCTCAAGCAATCCTCCTACCTCAGCCTCCCAAGTAGCTGGGACTATAGGTATGCACCACCATACCCGGCTAATTTTTTATGTTTTAAAATTTTTTGTAGAGACAGGGTCTTGCTATATTGCCAAGGCTCAAGTGATTCTCTTGCCTTGGCCTCACAAAGTGCTGGGATTACAAGTGTGAGCCACTGTGCCCAGCCTTGTCAAACCTTTTTATAATGATGTTAGTTCCTCTCATGACCTAAACACCTCTCAACAGCATCCACCTCCCAATACTGTTGCATTGGGGATTAAGTTTTCAACACATGAATTTTGGGGGACACGTTGAGACCATAGCACTGGCTTTGCATTGTGTTGCTTCTTTGAGCCTGGCTTGATGATAAGTTTATCAATTTGGGTCCAATCTAGAAACAAACCACACAGTGATTTCAAACAAGGGAAGTTTAATATTAAAAAAGTTTTAAACTATGACAAAATATATAAGGGAACTCTATGTGGTAATTGAGGGAGAGTACCCAAAGAAGGACAAACTTGGGAGAGGGGCTGAAGTTTGAGTACAGACCTTGCTAAAAAGTGGTAACTGTAGCCCACTGGATGGCAGAGAACGTTACTGGTTTGTCCGGACCAGAGCTGGGCTTTAGTTACCAAGCAAGAAGCCACCTTCCAAGGTGCAGGGAAGCCACACTGGGGACTGAGTATGTGGGTGTGCAGAGGGAGTCGGGGGAGAGGCACTAGTGCTGGCAGGATGCCTGGAGCTTGAGGTGTCTGTTTTGGGAGGGTCATGGAAGGTGATCACCAGCCTGGGTGAGGTCTGTGAAGTCACTAAGGAGAACAGTACATTCTGGGAGTGTGGCTGAGGCAGAGCACCACCAGATGTCTTCACACCCATACCTCTTACTGATGGTGCACCTGCTAGAAAGTGGCAGGAGAGCCCCTTCAGGGTGACTTTGGAGTGGAAGGACCGTAAGTTGATATGTAGTGCAGAAGTTGATCAGATTCTAGAAAGGTTTTGGTGGGAGATAACATTGCAAAGTAAATATAATATGTCTCTCCCGTCTACCTCTGCTCTCCCTGTTTTGCAACATATTGCATAGCCTGTCCAAAATGAAAAATGTGGGCATTTAGATAAGGTAGCAAAAATGTCAGACCACTTAAAAAACTGAGGAACCATGAAAAATCATGTGCCAATATTTTCAAAATCTAATGAATTTGATAACTTCATGAAATAAAATAGTTCATGAACTAGAAGTATTCTGGAGTTACATGAATGGTACCCTCAATGTATCAGGTAGTATGAAGCCTTCCTTTACTGTTCATCAAGATAGCCATATGGCTATTATATGAACATTTCTGGAAATGGAAAATTCCCTGCAATTAGAATGTTTTATTTTTTAGCATATTCTTGCTTCAGTTAAGCCATGATTTGCATTTCTGTGTCTTCCACATATTGCTCTTAATTTTGCCTAAGACAATCTCTTACACATATTTCAGTCTTCCTAATATTGAAATCAACAAAAGTAATGTTCCATCCTAAAGGCTAAATGTTTTTAGTTTTCTAAATTATTTCTTTGGACAAAGTTTTATTTAGTGTTGTCTCACTTTACTGGATGCTTTCCAGCTTTCAATGTTTTGGGGGTTTTTTTGTTTGTTTTATGTGGCTCCAGATGTCCAAGATGCATAGAGCAGAATAAGGGGACTCTACATTTGATTCTTTAATAATTTATTACAGTACTTTATTCAACCAGCATTTATTTGACTCCTGGCACTGTGCTAGATGTGTGTGGGGGGCAAAGGGAGTGTAGGAGGGGGAGAGGTGATGATGAATAAGGCATGGCTCTATCATGAGGAACTCAGTGGTGGAAATGCATACATAGAGAAATGTATACTACTACCAGGTGAGTACTGCTTCAGAGAAATGAAGATAAAACAACTGATACAGAAGCACAGAAGATGGATTGGCTACGTGGCCTCGGAAAAATCAGGAATGATTTCACTCAGGAGCGGATACTTGAGTTAATATAGAAAAATGAACAGAAGTTGTGTTTTGCCATCAAAGAAATTGGGTAAAAAGGTGTTTATTCTAGCCAGGGGGTAATATGAACAAAGACCTGGGTGGTGAAAGGTCTGCTACAGAATTTATTGAATCAGAAAAGTACGTAGAAGAAATCTGGGCTTTAGGATCAGGAAGATTTATGATTCCACCATTTATAAGATCTTTATTGTGGACAAATGACCTCGCCTGAGCCTTTTTTTGTTTCCCCCTCTTTTTTGATATCTACCTTGCAGTTCTGTTTTGAGGATTAAGTGAACAAAGGTGTGACTGGCACGTGTGATTTCAGCAAATGCTAACTGCTGGAGTGGTAATACATTTAGCTGGGGAGACACTAGGAATAAGACATAAAGATGTTTCTGCCTTAGAATTCTGTTGCCTTAGAGGTGACAGAATGCCTCTCCATTCTATTCTCTACAGCTAGAATAATCATTTACAAACATGTCAGATGATGTTGCATCTAAAATTTCCAGTGCCTTCCTGTCAGAGTAAAATGTGAAGTTCCTACCATAGCCTAGAAAGCCCTGTGTGGTATGGCAACACCTCTCAGTCCTCTCGTCCCCGCAAACCAGAACATTTCCTAACACTCCGTTTGCTCTATGATTCAGCCCCATTGGTCTTGCTGTTCTCAAATACTGCAAACATGCTTCTGCCTCCAGACCTTTGCACTGCTTCCTCCATCTGGAGAGTTTCCTTACTCCATGATTTATTCCCTCACTTCCTTCAAGTGTCAGCTCAGATACCATTTTACCAGAGGCCTACCCTGGCCACCACATTCCCCACGCCATTACTCTTTGACCCTTTACTCCTTTGTTTTCCTTTACTTAATACTGAGGGTAGTGACTTTGTTTCATTTACCCAGTTAGAATAGTGCCCAGCAGTAATGTAAAGTGCTCCAGAAATATTTGTTCTCTGCATTAATGAGGCTGAGAAGTTGGCTTGGGCACCCAGCTGAGGCACTTGGTATACTCAGCTTAGAATTTTGGATTTGGTTCTGTAGGCAAAAGGAAGGGGATCAGCATTTTTGAATGCTAAAATGAAATTTAATTTTTTGTTAGTCCCTATAGTGATTTGTGCTTGCAGTAAGAGAACTTTTTTTCAGGTATTAAAACCAACCGTTTTCCTTCTTTCCAGCAGCTAGTCTTCAAAACCTGATACCACAGCAATAACGCACTATGGTAATGATTTCTTTAGATAGTAGTGAAAGGTAGAATGCAGGCCTATTGTTTTTGTTCAGAGATAGAGCTACTCTTCGGTTCCTATGATGTTTTAGTGTAAAATAAGTACCCAGAATATAGGCCTGAGTATTTGTTTAATGATATTAAGAGGGCTATTGATTTGTTTTAGGTTGTAGTAGTAGATAATAATTTATTGAACCATTTACCTGGTTTTTTTTTTTGGATAAAAGGAAAATAAGACAACAGAAATGAACACAAATAAGTCTCTTTTGGAAGGGGGCCCAGAAGCACTGATGCCTGTGAGGAATATGTGTGACTTGGCTCACCCAGGGCTAAAATGAACATGATGGTGCCCCTGAAAAAAACTAAAAATTTAGGGACTCCTTCAAATTACTTATGTATTCAACAGATTTTTTTTTAGAGAGATCTAGGGGAAACAAGAACAAAAAAATTATTCAGAAACAGGTTTACTTATTCCAAGTCAAAGCAGAATCAATATTCTATTTAAAATGAACAAGCAAATCTCAATCGTTCTTTAATAAAGTGATTTTAAAAAAGGTATTGGAAGAAAAAATGAGCAATGTATAGCAAATATTCCCAAAATTTCTTTAGTTCTTGTTCTGTGTATGTCTTGTGTGTATGTATTCGTGCATGTGTGTCCGTAGTGTTATGAGTCAGATTTCTTAGGAGGGTTTAAAATTTAAATGTCATCTTTGTTCCTTCTCTTATTAGTGGTACCTTGGGAAAGTTAAAGCTCTGAGCTTCCATTTCTAAAGTGGAGCTAATTGTATCTCACACAGTTGTGAAGATTGAATAAGGTAATGCCTGCAAAGTGCTTGCTTAGCACAGTTCCTGGCATATAGTAAGTCTGCGTTAGCTGTTACTGGTGAACGCAATCATACCAGTAAGTGGTGTGAGCATTTCAGCTGATTATGACTGCTTGTTGCCACTCAGCTGCCTGTGTCTTTATAGATACTTTGTAGAAATAGACATGTGTCTGTTTGTAAGAACTGTTAAACTTATTTTTCCCACTAGCGGGCACCTTTCTCCATTCTGTAAACCAGATGTAGACTTAAAGCATTATGACTCTGGCCCCAATGCTCTTACCTTTAGCATGCTTCAGCCTACGACTCCTGTTAGGTCACTAATGAACTTACATTGTGCTGGGCATCTCCCTAGTTATGCTCCCCACACTCACATAATGGAAGGGTGTTTGAGGCTTGGCACATGCTTTTGCCAGTATAAAGGGGCAGCCCTTGAGAATGTAGAAAGGATAACAATTGCCTTTGGGTCTGCAGCAAGACATAGGCTTGACATAGTGAGCTAGGAGTAGAGTTTCAAGGGAAATATCTGTTACTTCTCACCCTTGAGGCCTCCTTCCCATATACATGATCAAAGCAAGTTTAGCTAGTAGACTAGGCCATGGTGTAGACTCCCCAACATCACTCCTATTCTAAGGAAGCAAAGAAAAATGTGGGGTGGGGAAAGAGAAAGAATGGGGCAAAAAAAAGGTGAAATACAAACTTTAATAACATTACTATTTTGAACTGACAGATCCTGAATTGTAAAGCTGGGAGCTAGAGTGCCTGCAGCCAAGTTGTAGGTTCTGGAAAGCAGCATTCTCTATGATCCATGATCTCAGATGCAAATGAAAAACTGCAAACTCTTAGCATCAACCATGTACTAGGGGCTTCCCTGGCTATTGGAAGGCCTCACTTGTCAAGAATTAGCCAAATCCTTCCACAGGTCTGCACATCTGGGGTATGGACATAAATCAAGGATCTGGTTTAATAATTTGAACAGTATTGTCTCAGGATCATACATTCTGACCTTGAATAAAAGGGGGACAAAGTAGGAATAATTTTGATTTTGGCAGAATTGAAATAAAGGTCAAAATGAAGACATAACTAAAGAGTTTTTGAAAAGGTAGTTGAAAGTGGTCAACCACTGGTTCTGCTGGAACTAGGTTATTAGCACTCTAGTAGAAATAATCACCCCTTTAATAAAGCAGTATCTACTCTGCCTGGAAGAGAAGCCAATCAATGGTGATTAACTGATTCTGATCACACACCTTTCTAAATGATCGTAGGTCCTGAACCTGAAAGTGTGAAGAAGTGAGATCTGTACTCTAGAGCAGGAACAGGCAAACTACGGCCCAAAGTCTGACTCTAGCCTGCTGCCATTTTTTGTACAGCTTGCCAGCTAAGAATCTTTTCTACATTTTTAAATGGTTGAATAAAAATTGAAAGATGAATAATATTTTATGACTCAAAAATTGTATGAAATTTGAATTTTAGTGTCCATAAAGTTTTATTGGAACATAATCACAGTTAATCATTTACACATTTTAAATGGCTGATTTTGCACTGCATTGGGAGCAGTGAGTAGTTGCAACAGTGACCATATATGGTGCTTTCATCACTTTGTGACCACACTGTAAGTTATAGTGATGTAGTTATTACTTGACAGTGCTTTGAGTGTTGTGCATATCACTGTACTGTAACATTTTATTTATTAATATTTGTTACTGTCAGTGCATATCCATTATATCCAAACAGGAAAAGAAAAGTGAACTTCAAATGTCATAGGCACAGTGGAGTGTAGAATATTTTTTTATGAATTAGATGTCAAATCATTGTGTTTGTTATGCAATAACACTATAGCTGTGCTAAAATAATACAACATTCTTAACATTACTAGGCTAAGGATTTATTAAAATATTTACAACTCACAGGAAAGTGACAGTGAGACAAATTAGAAAATTTAAAATCATCACAGTAGAATTTCTTCACAAAATTAAAAAACTAAAATAAGGCTGAAACTACATTAAGTTTTGAGTGGCTCATTTGTTAACCAAGTAAGGAAATCAGGTTACTGATGGTAGGTTGCCAAAATTGTGTTTGATTGCAGCAACTGAAGGAATGTGTCCAGAGAAAATAAACTTTTTTGAAATAACCATTAGCCTTTTGGGGAGAATACTTGTTTAAAGAGTTGAAGACATTGAGAGTAACATCAGTAGTCAATTAAAAAGCAGGAAAAATGATTTCAATGATTTTTCTTGTCTCTTGAGTCAACAGATGTTGCTGATTCTGCTCAGTTTTTAATTTCAGGAGTCAATGCCAAGATTGAAGTGGCATAAGAATTAGCCTCTGTAAATAACTTGCATATTACAGTTACTGGGGAAATATTTTCAAAGAAGTTGAGAAAAACTAATTAGGAAACCTGAAGTGGAATCTGCTAAGATGTATTATGACTGATAGTGGTAAAAATATGTGTGACGCAGGAAATAAAAAAAGCTTAGTTGGACAAATTTACAAATCTTGTGAAAATGTAGGATGTTTAAGGTCTATTTATAGTATTATTCATTAGCAAGTTCTTTGCAAAAAAATATTTGAGTCTACTATGTGTTACTGAGCCAATAGTGTCAACAGTGGACTTCATTTGCTCTGTGGACTTAACCATCATCAATTCTGTAAGTTTTTTGTCAGAAATGGAAGCTGGATCTTCTTTCTTGCCCTACCACAGAGCAGTTTGATAGCTTAGAGTAGTAAAGTTTTATTGTGATTTTTTTGAGCTTAGGGAAACATTGATATTTTTCTGAATGAGAATAACCAACTTCAACTATTATAGAACACTGAATAGCTGTGAAAATTAGCTTTTGAGGTAGACCTCATAATGTTTCTAATGAAGTCAACCTAAAATGACAAGGTAAAACATCGCTGATATGCAAATCTTATACTGTGATAAAGTAATTTTGATGACATGACAACTAACATTTGAATCACAAATAATGTCAAATGATTCCCATGTTTTCAAATGTTAAATAAGAAGTGGAATCTCTACTCATACACAAACTTGCAGCAGATGTATTTTCCAACGTCAATTTACAGTGGCAGCAGCACTTTTTGGACCTTGATTCAAGTGCAAAGGGGGTTTCTATGTTTAAAAATTCATTTAATTATATGATTGAGGAGATTTCACCTTACCTTCAATTGGAGATAATTAATGTAATGACATACTAAAAGACAAATATCAAGAGAAGAATCTATTATAATTGAATTCTATAAATGCCTTCCAAATGATGAATATATTCAACTAAAATAATATGCTTATGGATTAACATGAATATTTGGCAGTACCTATCTGTGTACAAAGACATTTTCAAAGACAAAATATAGGCTGGGCGAGGTGGCTCACGTCTGTAATCCCAGTGCTTTGGGAGGCTGAGGTGGGAGAGTTGCTTGAGGACAGGAGTTTGAGACCAGCCTGGGCAACATAGTGAGATGTTGTTTCTGCAAAAGATAAAAAAGAAATTAGCTGGGCATGGTGGTGCATGCCTGTAGTCCCAACTACTCGAGAGGCTGAAGCAGAAGGATTGCTTGAGCCCAGTAGTTCAAGGCTGTAGAGCTATCATTGTACCACTGTACTCCAGCCTGGGCAACAGAGCAACACCCTGACCCTTTAAAAAAAAAAAGGATGAAATATGTAACTGATCAGCATAAACAGATGAGTATTTATAATTGGTTTGGACGATAAGGAGCACTAACTTGGAACCCTGATTAAGCAAAATATTATTCCTTATAGAAGAGTTTAATTTTTCTCAGTAGTAGACTTGTATTACAAAAAATTGTTCTCATTTATTATTATTATATTTTAAATTTTATCTGTAAATTTTTAAAAATTTATTTTCTCTTTTGGTATGTCTACCTACATAATATCTTTGATTTTACTTCTTGGACCTCAAAGCGTAAAATATTTACTATCTTGCCCTTTGCAGGAAAAGTTTGCCCACTCTATTAGAATGTTCTTAGAATGTAGACTTGAGGATCAACTTTCTAAGTACATGGCAGAAATATATAACGAATACTTATATTCCTATGGGTTAATTGCAGCCTAAGGCCTGAAGTTTTCTACATATTTTAAATTCTTGTCGATAGATTTTTTTGTTCCAGAGACTTCTGAATGTGGAAAGCAACACCAACAATTACGCAGTTTAATGATCAATTATTAAATGTATAAAATTATAAAAAAACAACTTTTTCAAGTATTTAAGCAATGGTTACAAATTGATTAATTAAATTCCTTGAAGTAATTTAGACTGGAATTTCAAACTAGTATAATATGTCTGATTCTTTTAGCCACATTAAATAGAAAATAAACTATATACAAATACAATAATTTCAAAACTATTTCTAGAGTTATGTTTGTACCTAAAACATCAATACCATGATTTTAATTCATATTTCTGTACTAAATCTTATATTTTCCAAGTGTTATACTTCTTTTGATAGCTTCTTAGGGTTTTATTATTTTGATCCTTTCCCAGGGTTTTTGTAATCTCATGTGATGTTGCAGGATCTGAGTACCAACAGTTAATTATTGGTTGAGATATTGGACCTGCTTGTAGGGATATTAGATGGATTCCCTTTTTTCTATAGTGTAACTTTGTGTATTATATCATGAGACTTTTAAGTACTTATCTTTAATACAGATTTTAGCTTTTGAATGGCGTTTGCCACAGAAATAATTTAATCTTTTTATTTCCCATGGCCAGGAGTACCTGAGTCATTGTCTTGTTATTATATTTTAATGACCTGGTGTGTTGGCATTATTAGAACATAAGTATTCCTTAAAGAATTTTACTGTAATTAGTAGGACCATCTAGAAGTTTTTTTCCTCCTAGGAGATGAGGATTGGTTCTGTAATTATCCCTTCTCTTCAGAAACTTATCTAATCCATCATTTAGACCACACAGTGGAACCAACTCTTCTTTTGCTTGGTAATTGTGCATGCATGACTATGGGTGCTGATAAAATATTGAGCCCCTTTTCTTCCCAGCTGTTATATGTGACCATTAATGATTTTCAGTGCTGCCTTGTTTTGGGTACAGTATCTGCTTCCCCAGAATTACTCAGCTCACTCATTATTCCCTTCCTTATGTTTATTGTTGTGCTTATACAGACGTGAAGTATACATCTACAATTTATAAAGAGATATATCATTAATAGAAGAAACAAAGTCCGTATATGTTAATACTCTTCTACTTATTAAAAATATAACTTATATTCTATTATATTTACCATTTTATATTACAAATACCTTTATCAATACCCTATATTATCTTTTATCCTTAGAGTATCACTATGAACTTAGGACCTTTCACAGGTTCAGTATATTCCAATTAACCACAATATAACTATTATGTGTTTGAAGCTCAAATTGTCACAATCTGGCATGTGGGAGCCCTTGAAAGTCTCCATTGTGTTGACATTCTTGAAAGCACCATTGCTCTCTGGCAACAACAGGATGTCCCAGATGTTCCTGATTTTTTTCTGCCTTAAGATATAGACAAAATCTCTTTCCAAGGAACCAGGGGTTGGGGAACCTGTGGCATTGGGGCCACATGTGGCCCTCCAGATCCCCAAGTGTGACCCTCAACTGAATCCAAACTTCACAGAACAAATCCCTTTATTAAAAGGATTTGTTCTATAAAATTTGGATTCGGTCAAAAGACCGCACTCAAGGATCCAGAAGGCCCCATGTGGCCCCAAGGCTGCAGGTTCCCCACCCCCACCTGCAGCTGTTCTTGGACTGTTTTTGGTAGTGATAGAGCTGGAAAATGTCAACAGGAATTCACATGGATATTTCTTATTTTAGCACATCATATTGCTAGTCTATACCTAATTTTTTTTAAATGGTACTGTATGTGGTTTCATTGATCACTTAAATCTTCTCTTATGTTAACAGCACTAGGAGGGTAAGAAGGACAGACTGATGAAGGCTGGGTGCATTGGCTGTTGCTAGTAGTTTGGGGTAAGAAATGTGGTTGTACTGAATTGTAGAGATCATGTAAGAGTCAATCATTTACTCATTTAAACCTACTAAGTGCCAGGCCTTATGCTAAGCTTTAATTATAATGTCTCTGCTGTATGCAATCTATAATTTGGCAGTGGAGCCATTCAGGTAACAGATAATTTTATGAATTATTAACTTAAATGAGCACTTCAAATGAAACATTCAGGGTGTTCTGAGAATGTATTATAGGAGCACTTATTCTAGTCCGAGGGTCTTAGAGAGTTTTGATTAATGGGAGCAAGGAGATGACATTTGGCAGATGAGTGGTAAAGAATAGTGAACCATGTTCAGAAGGAACTTGATGTATTTGGAGGCATTAAGGGGCCGACACAGATAGAGATGAAATTGTAGCTGTTAGAAGCATCTTGTTTTTTAAGAAATAATTTTTCTTCCAAAGCTTTATGAATTTACCAAACAAAAATCAATGTTTATAGACTGTGTTCATTGAGTCTAAGAATGCAAAGGGGTTGAGAATCTGTATCACCATGGTGACTGGTAGTTATAATGTCAGTGTTTGTCAGTTGACAACACACTGACATTGTTCAAAACAAGTTTCTCCAAACTTGTATGATTGCCTCAGAGATGCCACATTCATCACCATGGCCTCATGTTATGTGCTTGGGTCATTAGTATGACCTTTGGGCAATACCATGAGTATTGGAATGGTGCAGAGGTTTTTCTTGAGTATGGTTATTTTTCTCCCAGATCAGCTGCTATGAAAATGAAAAATTTCAGTTTATTTCTTGAGGATAAAGATCACACTTTATGTTTTCTGGTATTCTTCTCAGCCCCTCAGTGCTACCTGTATAGAAGAAGCACTTGATGCATATCAATTGATCAGTTAGTTTGCTATAATGGCTTTTGACTAAGGGTGTCCATGGATTGATCCTTGTGTGTAGTGATTTACTTGGTTGCTTCATTCTTAGGACCATACATAGTGTTTACTTGTTTGTTTCATTTTTAAGACTGAAATTTTGCTTTTGTGTATTAAAAAATTGCAGTCTGTGGTATGCTAGTTCAGGAGATGGTGTCAAAGGAAGAGACTGTTGCAGGTGTGTGGAGCCAAATGAAGTATAAATAAAATATGGCATATCTGAAAAGTAACCTAGCATCCAGTGGATCGATCATTTGTCAGAAAGATTTCCTGAAAACTCTAAGTTTTAACTAGAAGGAGTTTATTAAAGTATAGATCTTAAGCCATCTCTCTGGAGTGGACCCAAAGCAGACAGGGTAGATGAAGATTTGAAGGACGAGTAGTGTGGAAGCATTGCCAGGAGTGTAAGAAACGTGTATTTATTTCCCCTGAAGAGGGAAAACAACTGCTAATCCTTAACTGCTAACCCTTTCAATTTTATGGTGAGTTAAACTTTTTCTAAAACACTGTTTCCTATCTCTTTAAATTTTTTCCACAACCTGTGGTCAGTTGTTGGCAAGGGGTAGAGCTTATGACTTTACCCATTTACCTGAAGAGTAAGTAAGCCGGAGGAATTTGTATTCTTTGCTTAAGGACACATAGCTTGTCACCAATAAAGCTGAGACTAGCATAGAAGTCTTTTTTAGGTGATTTTGCTAAACACCAGATGAGGCGCGTACGATCACCTTATTAAAATGTCTCCCTCTGACATCACACTCTCCTGTTCCCCCACTCCTGCTTAATTTTTTCTCAGCACTTCCTCCTTTTTAATAGTAAGTTACCACTTTATTTATTCTGACTCTTCTTCTAGAATGTAAGCTGAACATGGGCAGGAAAATTTTGTCTGTTTTGTCAACCAATAAAACCGAACACCTAGAACAGTGGACGTTCAGTCAATATTTGTTGCGTGAATGCATATGAGCTATTGTAGAGGTTTTCTGGTGTTGGACTCAGCTGATTTTGTTGTCCATATGGCCACTCAGCAGCCTTCCTGAAGTTTTGCTTCTCTTGTAATATCCTGTTAGATTGGAATTATAAATTACATATGAATCACTTATTTTGGGGCACAAATAGCTGGAATGTTGAATATCTTTGTTATTGTGTCTAATGGAATCTTGAAAAAATTGTAGTACTAGGAAGCTAGCAGCTAGATGTTATTTCTCAGAATAATTATAACACGAACATATGTAGTAGAGCTAGACAGTCTTAAGGGTCATTTAATCTAGCCTTAATTTTATATACATGAGGAAACTGACTTAGCAAGGTTAAGGAACTAGCCCAAAATTGTATTGCTATGTAAAGTAGAGCTGAATGAATAGAATATTTTCATTTTTTTAAACTTCACAAATTTAGGGATCCTTCCCAGCATTCTCTGACACCTCTTATTAGAAGCCACACTCACCCAATGCCTGCAGGGATAGGGTTCTCCTAAGAACAAGGTGTCTCTGGAGTGGGTAATGGTGGGGGGGTGGGAGTAGCAGGAATATGTATTGAGCCTTTTTCTTTTAATGATCTGGAATTTAAATGTATGGCCTTGATTTTGAGGTGATAAAATGTTTTAAATACTTGTTTGAGTTTTATCTGTGGGGCCAGTAAGGTGATTTCCCCATCTAGTTATCACATTTTTTTTCCTACCTAATTTTCCTTGTGCATTTCTTAGCTAGAATGAATCATTATATTGTAAAATCTTTGAGGCAAGGGTCTATGATGTTCTATGGTTTGGTAACTCTCCACAGTGTCTGGTATATAGTACATTTTCATATATCTCTAATATCCAGTAGTCATATGAAAGTTGAGCAATAGATAAGAAACATTTGGATAATGAGAACATTGATCGATCCTGTTACTGGTAGACATTTCAAAGGTAGTAATCAGAAAGAATTGCCCAACATTATCTTATTATCCTTTTCCACCTGAATGGTTATAGAAGATATTTGACATAGAGATGGGGAAAATTTCTTTTTGGAATTTAGTAGCACTGCCTTTTCTCCTCTACCAGCATGGCGTACAGAAAGATCTACTTGGCTCAGTTTTTCTAAGGAAAACAATATTCTTCTGTGATTGGATGTGTTCCAGGAAAATAAACTCAAGTTATGTAATGAAGAGTTATGTCTTAATATATACCCAGTTTTTCCCTTTGATAGATGTTACAATCAGCAGCTCTTTGTACTTGCCAAATTTATTATTAGCATGCCTAACCCTTGTGCTGGAGATAAATGTTTCAAAGAATAAAGCTTGCAGCATACACCAGTGGGAAATAAGGGCTAGAAAGGTTATAAATATGTTTTATTAATAGTTTGTGGTAAAAGATAGACCTCCCAAATGTATAATGGTGCAATACAACAGGACTTTGTTGCTTGTTTGAATACCCAAGAGTTTGAGATGGATATTCTTCCTTGGCAGGTGGGTTTTCTTTACATAGTGACTTGGAGACCCAGGTTTCTTCCATCTAGTGGCTATGCCTTCCCTCCAGGGCATCACTGTATCCAGCTGGTAAAAGTGTAAGGGGGGATATATGGGGGAAGGGGTTACCATCTTTTTTTAAAGTCTTAGCCTAGAAATGGCATACTACATTACTGCTCATATTCTATTGACTAAAACTCAGTCATATAGCAACACCTAACTGTAAAGGATGGGAAATATAGACGAGTAGTATGCTCAGGAAAAAGATGTCATGGATATTTTTTATGATTTTCCTTCTTTCCTCCCTCCTTCTCTCCTTACCCTTTCTTTCTCTTCCTGTTTACTCATTATTTTGGGATAATTTTAGACTTTAGACTTTAGAGTTGCAAAGATATTCCCTGAATACCTTTCTTTCAGCTTCTCCTTACGTTAACATCCATATAACCATAAAACAATTTTCCAAACCTGGCACAATACTATAAACTATAGACCTTTCTCAGATTTTACTAGTTTTCCCAGTAATGTCATTGTGCTGTTCTATGATCTAATTCATTTAGTTATCATGTTTCCTTAGTCTCCTCCAATCTGTAACAGTTCCTGTCTTTGTTTTTTATGACCTTGTCACTTTTTGAGAGTCAATAATTACTGCTCAGTGATTTTGTAAAATGTCACTAAATATGGGTTTGTTTTATGTTTTCTCATGAGTGGATTGAAGTTATGCATAATTGGGAAGCTACCATAGACTGGAGGTGATCTTCCCTACTCAGTGCATCATATCAGGGGGTATGTGATGTCAGTGAGTATTATGGGTGATGTTAACCTTGATCACTTGGCTAAGGTGGGGTCTGCCAGGAGTCTCCGCTATAAAATCACTATTTTTCTCTTTGTAATGATCAAATATTTTAGAGAGATACTTAAAGAATATGCAAATATTCTGTTTTCAGTTTAACCTTTCAACCCGTAATTTTAGCACTCATCAAGGCATTTTGCCTGCATCAATTATTCTAATGATAATTTTCTGTTTCCTTCATTAAAAAATAGATTTTTGGTGGATATCTGATTGGTTACATAGATATTAAGGATTTGTACCCTTCTCCCCACACCCCCCATTTTGGAAATTAAAGTGACCATGGCTTAAATGACATTAAATGGTGAGATTAGAAGATGAAGGGGTTAAAGGACAAGGGATATACTGCCACAGCTTTGTGATACTTAGATATGGTCCAGATAAGAAGTTTTCTGGAATGGCAGTAAGAAAACAGGCTTTTAGTTAGAATTCTACTATTAGCTAAATATAAGGAGGTGTTTTTACTTTAATTTTCTAATTTATAAAATAAGGACAATTCTATAAATTGTTCAAAGTAATGGGTAAGGAGGGGTCATTACTAGAAGGGTAATATCTGAATTACTAGAAGTAATATCTGTTTTATGAATTCAGGGTGTCCGTCTACCATATTAAAATATAAGTATTATTAAATTGGCAAGTCTACTTGTGCTTATTAGAAAGGAACAAGGCTAATGTTTATTGGGCATTTACTACGTACTGGCACTGTGCAATGAACTTTACGTATATTAACTAACTTAATCCTCTCACACGTTTATAAGGGTAATATTATTAGCTCCATTGTATATATGAAGAACTTGAGACACAGGGAGGTTCAATAACTTGCCCCAGATCACACAGTTAATACGGGTGGAATTAGGAATTGAACCTTGGTGGTCTGGCTCCAGAGTTCGCACTCTTAACCACTTCACTGTAAACTTGTGCCCTGGTTGTAGCCATTTGCAGGGCTGATAACCATCTAGCACACACTGGTATGGCCACATAACTATTTCTGTTCTGGTTAGTCAGTGCATGTGCCCTATAGATTGTTAAATATTTTGGGTATAAGCCTGGCTGCTGGTAAATAAAAATGTTTGTATTTCCTAATTATGTTTGAATTGAGCAGGTGTTTCACTTGAAAGTGTGAGTGAACCTCAGGAAATTTTTTTTGGTGTTTATATTTATGATTGGAGGCACACTAACTTAAACATTGAAAACAAGTATTGGGCTGGGCATGGTGGTTCACGCCTGTAGTCCTAGCACTCTGAGAGGCTGAGGCAGGAGGATGGTTTAAACCCAGGAGTTTGAGGTTGCAGTGTGCTACAATGACACCGCTGCACTATAGCCAGGGTAGCAGAGCAAGACTCTGTCTCCAAAAAAAAAAAAAAAAAAGAAAGAAAACAAGTATTGGACATGTATTTTTAAATTGTTCTCCCCAATTTTGAGGCATTAGTTTATGTTTGTCTTTGCCCACAACATATAAGTAGTACGGTTCTTGTTTAAAGGTAATTATTAGATGTGTGATTGGATGTGTTACAAAGAAATCCAAGTGGGGTCACCAGTTTTCCACTCTCTCTATATGTCTGGCACTAGCTTGGTGATTTGGCTCCTATTTGTAGAATCTAGTTCAGTTTGCAGTTCTGCCTGTTTTCTTCCCAGCCTGCCAAGTATTTCTGGTCTAATGGAACTCACTCCATTTCTGAGGTTTATGTGAATGTCTGGTATGCCCACTATTGGGGTCAGGGATCCTTTGGACTACACTAAAGAATTGTATTCACATGCCTTACAATGATTTTTATAATATTCTTGCTGTTAGCTGTCCTGCTTCAATTCACCTTGAACCATTTACATGTATATCAAAGGCATGAAGTTCTGTAGTTGTAGGGAAAGCTCTGGCTGACAGTGGGAGAGCTGGGCTTTTGTTTTGGCTCTGCCAGTGACTCACTTTGTTACTTTGGGAAAAATAATATAGCCTCGTTGTGGCTTTGTTTTTTTGGGTTTTTTTTCAATTTTATTTTTTTTATTTTTTATAATACATCTCACACCTAATGGGTGTGGGGCGCACTGGCTGGGGTATGTTCATGATTGTAGCTCCGATGTGGCTTCGTTTTCTTATCTGCAAAGATCAAAAGGATCTTATCTGGCTGCGGCATTCTTTGACTGAGTGCTTCAGTGAGTTTTAGTGTGGTTTGATGAATGATTTGTCCTGCCATTTAAATAAATGCTAAGCACAGAACCCAGATAATACTGGTGACAGAAGTCTGTGTTTTTACATTTCCAAGAAAGAAGAAAAGCAAAAGATGAAATTGTGTAAAACTTGCTTTGAAAACTTGTCTGATAAGACCAAAGAAAAGTGGCCATACTATATTTCATTGATCCTAAAAGACCGCTCATTTAAAAACACATCCCATTTTAGAATGTGGAAAATTATGCATCTTACATTTGATCAAATATGGTAGGAAAGCCCCAAGGTCAACTCTCTATCACTTGAGTACAGATTAACCTGTAGCCTTTTGGAGCCTAGGCTGCTTCACTTCCAGGTAGGGTCTGCGTTCTTACCACATGATCTGTTCTAAGCTGCTTATGGACAAACCAGAAATATGGACTAGAATGTAATTGACTAAATATGCCTACCTAGTGATGCTGTGGTGGGACTTGAAGGCTCAGCTCAAAATTACAATTTCAGTGAAGATTTGCCTCCTCTTACCTTCTCAGACACAGTCACACTCTTCTGTATCCTTACAGAACATGTACACACTTCTTTCATAATACTTAGCACATTTTATTGTAGTAATTTTCTTTCTTTTCTGTTTCTCCTACTAGATTATGAACAACACAAAGGCCTCTTAATGTATAGGAGCGGGCTATAGCCTGGAATATAGTAGGCATTCCATGATGTTTATTGAAGAATTAAAGGTAGGAAGGTGGGAAGGAAGGAAGGGTGGATGACTGTTTTGTGGATTATAGTAGCAGTTTTTAGATTACTCAGCCACTACTCATCTCCAGGAAAAATGATGCAAAATGAATTTTATGTGAAGATTTAACTTTTAGGTAACAAGATTATTCCACAAGCCATTAGGAAAATCACATTATTTAGAGGCAAGAGTGATTTGGGTACAAAAAGATTTTACTGGACTAAGTACCAACCATCAGACGCCAATGAGAACCAATGTCACAGAAGAATCTTATCGTAAAGGGTGCTTTGCTCCAACACTAAAACTGGTTCTATGATTTTGGGTTGTTACCACACCTCTCTATGCCTCAGTTTCCTAATCAGCAAAATGGGAATAATCATAGTCCCTGATAGGATTGGTGTAAGAATGAAATCACATAATGTGTGTAAAACACTCAGCATAGTACCTGGCACATAGTGAGAGAAGGAAATAAATGTTAGCTATTATTGTTATTATCTGTATATACGTCATTATTGGGCAAAGTGTTGGTGACCAAAAGAAATGTTTTATTGGTCTTTCATTGGCAGTTCTTTCAAGGGTTTTTTTTTTTAAACCCCAAGATTATAATTTAAGAGACAGCTTCCTTATTTCATTTCCTTAATTTTCAGCTCTATATAAGTACTCCTTAAGAATTTTCATTCTTCTTGTGGATGTTTCTTTCTCTTCTCCTTTCTTTTTCAGAGAACTGCTTGTTTCTTTCTGCCAATGGACAACTCAGCATTTGAAATGCATGAAGATGCACCACAGAATGCTTTGTCTATGGAGAAGATGAACATTATCTCCAGAATGGTAAGGTGGGCATTTACATCTTGAGATGTAGTTCTTCCCAAGACCTTTATGCAGAGCTCAGGAAAGAATCCCTCTTTAGACCAGCTCTCCTTAAGTGACCCCTTTCAGAAAGGTAGCATCTCCTGCTCTGAATATTTCTTTATTTGCCTTCTCTCTCATAAACTCTAAACTTACACCTCCTTTAGCTCTTTAATGGCCCAACTTTCTTTGAATTCTTGCTCACGTTATTAGTGAGTGCTTTTGACTTAGTGGTTGTTATCACTAGGTAAAATATTTGCCTCTTAATTGGGGCCTTCTAAAAGCAGTGTCTTTGTACTGATCAGTGAACATCAGACAAGTTAAAGGGGGAAACTTTTATTTTTATTTTTTTGTTCAGCTGGTTTTGCATTGTCCCTCTTTATAATGTTTGCTTTCTCTGTCAATTTTGGGAAGCAGAATAATGATTTTTTTCCTCTTCTATTTAAAAGGATCCAGGCATAGGTTTTTCAAACTCCAGGTTGTAATCCACTAGTCATGAAGTCAATATAGGTTGGAATTGGCATTTAAAAAATCAAAAGAGTAAGAAATAAAGTGTTGTTTTGTGAAACTTTTGTTTCAGTAGTGTGTATGTATGTATTTGTGTGTTCATGTACATAAGTGTGTGTTGTAATGGGAAATGTATTTCTTAATGTGGATGTGGTAAAAAAAAATTTGATAAGCACTAATTAAGGCCAGTGATTAAGGAAGAAATATTAATGTCTAGTAAAGGAACACTTTTTGAGATATACAAAGTTATAGGCTATCTTTTTCTTTTTTTAACATAAATATGACCTTAGAGATATATGTAAATGTATCTCCTTTGAGAACACTGGACCATAAGTATTAGTTCAAATTTTAAGGATTTGGCTGGGCACAGTGGTGCACACCTGTAATTCCAGTTACTCGGGAGGCTGAGGTAGGAGAACCATTTGAACCCAGGAGTTTGAGACCAGCCCAGGAAACAACATAGTAAGACACTGCCTCAAAAAATAAAATTGATGATTCCGAAATGATATGCAGTGGTAGCACCGTGGTTTAGTGGAAATAGCACAGAATCAGGAAGATTTCTTTCTGGACTTACAGTTATAGAGAACAGTGTGGCTTTCCACAAGTCATTGCTCCTCCCTGGGCCTCAGTTTTCTCATCAAGAAAATGGGACATAATGGTTGAGCTAGAATCTTTAGGAGTCTTTCCAATGTAAAATCTCTGTGTTTATATCTTGAGAGTAGTTCCTCTCAGGACCCTAAACACAGAGTTCAAGAAAGACTCTTTTCACCAGCTGTCTTGTTAAGAAAGGTAGTACTTTCTGCTCTAATTATTTTCGATTCAAGGTCAAATAAATTTTAAGTATGATTTTAAAAATAGATTCTTTCACTATGTTTATCAGTCAATTTCAGTTGAAGTTAGTATAAAGAAAAATTTAAGAAATTGAGAAAGGAGGCAATATTTCTAATGTATTGTAAGTAGGGAATAATGATTTCATAATTTCTCCTAGGAAAAGAAGAGGCAGTGGTCATTGGTGAGCATTTTCCTGTTGTGTCTCCTGGCCTGCACCATTACCACAGCAGTAGGAGTACTGATTCTTTCCTTGGTTTATGTTAACAACTCTCAGCCTCATTCAGACGTTCATTTCAAACCTGAAGCCTGGCCTCTGCAAACAGCAGTTTCTACAGTGCAAAAAGCTGTTGATCCAAAATTCCAGTTTCTTAATCACTTACCTAAATCCAAGGTATGAATCACACATATTAGGAAAAAGAATTATTCTAAACAGCGATTTCAAAACCACCTTTCTATTGCATGTTTACTAAGCTTTGTTCTCTATTGGGAGGAATCAGCTGTGAGCCAGCAGGATAAAGGGAGGTGAGGGATAGAGATGAGGGGAGAGTGGGGTTGTATGTTTGCCTCAGGCAGAAATTTTCTTCAGTAGATAGTTCTATGTCTGGCTAGAGCAGAGAATTGCAGGTGGACAAATGGAAATCCCTTTATTGTTTTGCCAACCTAGGTGTCTTTTTTATGTCTGACAAGATCTAGACTGATATTAAATAGTGCTGCTGGTACCACTATTGTCATTCCTGGACTCTTGCAGTATTATTCCTCATCTTCCTTTCTGGGACTCCAAAATTCACCTCACCACCATTGCCTTCTCCATTTTACCTCCTTCTTACTGTACAGGCCGTGGTGGCTTCACACTCCTTAGGAGATGTCCTCTATGCTGACAGTTGCCCGTTCATGATTTTTTAGGTGTTCGAGTTCCCTGGTGGTGCAATCCAGTGGGCCCGATACAGGAACAATGTCAAAGACTATCTCAGCACTGAAGAAGAGGCATTTGGCACCAGCTTGAACAGTCAGAGATCACAGATGACTCTGGGGACCCTAAGGATAAAAAGCAATGGCCTCCGGGCCCCTCACTGGCACTTCAATGCCAACGAACATGGCTATCTTGTACAGGTACAACCAGTTTGCCCACACTCTGCTCTTAAGCATCTAGGTTGTATGTCTTCAGAGTATTATTTTAGTTGTTGTAAAACCTACTTAAGTAAGTGATAGACAAACATTCAGGCTTTGGCTATATATTCAATTAGATTAGTTAGCAGTGCCTTGAAGCATTAGCCTGTTTGTTTTAATTATTTTTGGCATCACTTTGAACTTCTTTCTTCAGTATGAAATCATTTTTCACACACTATTGTTAAAATAAGATCACTGTTTAGTCCTCTGAGCCAAAGCTAAAACTGGCAGCTCTGATCTAATGATCAAAGAAACAGTAGCTTTCCTCAAGGAAAAAAGCAGCAACTGGAATAACAGACTAGTTTGCTGATGTTCAGCCGGGAGCCTCTAAGATCAGGCCAATTGGATGCCCTTTTACGGTTCAGACTTTTCAGAATATTCTTGAAGTCAAGTGAAATAGAGATAGCTGGAGGTGAAATGAGTGTACTTACTTGAATTTCAAATAATTCATTAATTCCAAAAAGTATTTATTGGTCTCCTTCTGTATTCCCGACACGAGGGAAGCAGTAGTGACTAAGCCCTCATAGAACTTTCTAAGTTTGGTCTTATCCTGGTGATTTGCTTAATAGGTGTGCAGCCAATTTTCTGTGGCATCTTTGTTGTTGTTAATAAAGCCCTCTTTTTTTTTATACTTGTACAATTCATTCAGTCTTAGAATTTACAACAGGAAGAAAGATTAGCGTTTCATTTATATGAGACCAAACCCTTCTTATTTCTCATGAGCGAACAGAGGCTCAGAAAGATAAGGTGATTTTAAACTACAGTTTAAAGATAAACTCTAGTTGTTGGCTGGACTGGGACAAAGTTCATGTTTTCTGACTTCTCGTCTTTTTCCACATATACAAAATTTGTAAAAGAGCACAATCTCTAAGAGATTAATTTTCATGGCCTTGTCTGAACAGTGGCAGAGCAGTAAGTAGGAGAAAGAAAAGTCAGCTAAATGGACTTTCCTGAAGGGGGACCTCTAAAAACAAACTCCAAGCTAGGGAAATTGGTCTGGAGCATGGTCCAGAAGAAACGAGGCCCTGGGATCCTTCTCAGCCTGAGGAGGCTGTTCTGGCAGTCCAGAGAGAGTTCCTAATGTGAACGTCTAAATGTGGACTGTATGGAGTAGGATATTCTCTAGATCTTAAGAAAGCTGTGGGATCACTGACTCTCACAGTCAGGGTAAGGGACCAAGTAATAGGATGTGCAGTCAAGTCCCTCCACTGCACTCACCCATAGAGATTGCTTCTGCTTCTGAGTGTCTTCATGAAAGCCTTGGAAGAGCCCTGAGAGGAGCAGGGTGGGCGATGTGGCTGGCATGCTTGGCTTCACAGCGAGGGTCCCATCAACCACTGTCCTCTCTCTGCTTTGCGTCTGGAGTAGTTGGTACCCTGATAGGAATAGATACATATTTCTGCTGTTCCCTGCACATGGACAATGAGAGAGCTCTTTAGAGGTTCACCTTTCCCCTGCATCTTTAATACCCATATGGATTTGAGTTATATATGTTGTCTGTGTAGACAAAACAAAGACTTCTTTTTCATCTTCTACTCTTGTGGCTGCTCTACTATGTGACCATAAGTCTCTGGTAAAACAGAAATAATACTATCTTCTCTATCTGCCTCACAGGGTAATATTGAGGAACAGAATAGAGAATGAGAGAAAGTATAATTTTATATAAGCAGAATCAAAGTATAGTATGGATAAAAAGTGTAGACTTTGGAGCCAGACTACGTAGGTCCACATCTCAGCTTTGCCATTGACTAGTTGAGTAACCTTGGGAAGATCATATATTCTCTCAAAACTCAATTTTCTCCTCTGTAAAATGGGAATAAGAATAGCACTATGCTCCATAGAGTTGATATAAGAAATAATTGAGCTGAATCAGGTAAAGCGCTTAGATGAATACCTGACACATAGCAAAAGCTCTGTGTTAACTATTATTATTAAACTTGTATACAGACTTTTCCTTATCTGGAAAGCACACACACATCTGTATGCACACTTACACACAAACATGTACATGCACCAACATGCATACCTGTATCATCGCTTACGAACATGCACATGTCCTGTACACATGGTTTCAATGTTTTCAAACTCTAAAACATGGCGTCTCAATGAAGGGTGATATTTCCCCCAGGGGACAAAAGTTGGTTCTTGGAGTGGAGGGACAAAAAATGTTATTCTTTTTATGTATAAATAATAGATATACATATAATACATATGTCTACATGCAGCATATGTATATAGTATACTGATCTGCAGAATATGCTATTGAAATTTCATAGGGTGATAATAGCAAAAAAAAAAAGTCTAAAACACACCTTAGAAGGAAGGTAATAAAAAAACGTTTATAAACATTGCTCCAAAGTGATGTTGGATATGTTTTTCTGTTTATGTTTCAGGGGACAGCATGGATTGGGGTGGTTGATGATGGTGGTGAAGTAGTTACCACATACAATGTTACAGCTGGCCAAGTGATCTTCTTCCCTAAAAATACACTGCACTGGATAAAGAATGTGGGGAATGAAGACTGCTTTTTCTTGCTCTTCTTTTCTACACATGATGAACTTCAGACCCTGGATATTGATGATGTATTTTTTTCTACACCTGAGGACATTGCTTCCAGGTCACTTAAGGTGTGTACCACTTCTGAAAACAGATATCACCATGAAGATTACACAGGCACAAAGGGAGCATGAGTATTTGTGTTTCTAGGGCAACAGTCAGCATAGGTCCAGAGGAAATTGGCTAATAGGTATGACAACAGTTGGATAATGGACTCAAAAGCGTACCTTGTCTTCCTACTTAAGACAAAAAACTTGCTGAAGAGTTGCTTTTTATTTTCCTTTATGAAGGTCTTCCATAGGAAACCATAATGTATTAGCAGAAAGATTATGATATAATTAATAGAAAAATTGCTGTAAGTTATATCCCGGAAGAGTCATAAACTCACCCATTCTTTCCGTGGGGAGAAATTTGCTACAGATAATGTAATCATATTTTCTTAATCTCATCCAGAGGATCCCACATTTTTCCTGAAGAATCACTGCTTTTGATCCCTCCAAATATTTATATTATCACTGGGGGAACCACTGCTAATGGCTGGTTACAGAGGGTCAGGTGTGGATGCTGACAGTGCAAGTGTGTGAGGAGAACTGGTGCTGGCTTATGACTGGCAACTAGAGGGAGTTCTGTCGTAAGCTTAGAATTTACATAGTAAGTTTTTGAGAGCTACCTTGTATGGGAGTTTAGTCTAATGCTGTAGGGAGAAGTAGGAGAAATGAGTCATTAGGGAGAGTGTTGGTAAGCATGAGAACCAGCGTGTATTTTTGCAGGAGTGTAAAAAACCCAACACATTTAAAACCAAAATACATTGAAAACATTGGAGATTTTCATAAATATCACATGCCTTAGGTTGATCGAGGTCAGCTCTTGTGACTGGGCCACTGAAAACCATACTGGTGCTAATGCTACCCTATCCTCAGCTACCCATCCTTCTATTACTAAAATTTGTAGAATGTTTCACAGATATCTTATGTGGTTTCTTATTTGTTTCAGCCTGAAGGTGGAATTAATTTCATTAGAACATTCCATAAGCAAAAAGAGGATCAGGGGGTCAATCTTCCTCCCAACTTAGCAGAACTGGTTATGAATGCTAGTTATGTACAGTCTCCAGATAGCCTTGTGTGGAGATACTTTTTTGATCTTAAAGGTATAGTATGTTATTTTGTGAAGCCTTTTTAGTTAAGTGTTTATATATATGATAATATATATCCTGTTTGATTGACGTGTGTTTTTTACGGTGGGCCACAGTCAAGGGAAATTTGAAAAAACACATTTCTCAACAGAGTAGGCAATGTAAGAAAAGGTCTGGAGGCTTAAGAGAATGTGACAAAGGATTTCAAAGTGTGAGGGGTGTATGTTGGGGCTTGGGGTTGCTGCAAGAGAAGAGGCTGATGCCAGAGGAGGGATCCAATCATGCAGGTTTTGGAAGCCATGATAATGGGTTTGTATTATATCTTGATTGAAAAGAGGAGCAAATGAGGGGTTTTAAATAAGAGAGTGACACAATTTGTTTTGCTTTTTGAAGTGACGACCACTCTGGCTGAATTGTAGAGAATGGATTGGAAGGGGACAGATGGGAGGAAAGGAGATGAGCCAGGGGGCTCTAGCAGTTCTTCAAGTAGGGGACAATGGTGACCTGAACTATGGCAGTTGTGACAGGGAGAGAATTGGTGTGAAGCAAAGAATTTAAAGGGGCAGGGCCGACAGGACTTGATAGTTAAGTGATTTGAAGGATAAATGGGGATTGGTGTTTAGGATGACTCTCAAGTTTTCTAGCCAGGTCCCCTAAGTCAAACAGTTTATTCTAAAGAGGACACCCTATGTTATAAATTTCAAGAGAGCTTAGAAGATAAAATAATGTCTGTCTGTGTCAGGTTACTATCTTGGGGGCTCATACAATCTTGTATCAGCAATTCCCACTATGTACGTTTTCTGTGAATATAGAAGGGCTGTGTACTTTACTCAGGCTAAATTGGCTATCCATTGAAATACCATTTTGAAGTATTTAATCTTATTTTGTTTCTTAAACTTCATCTGACTCAGGTTCAAAAGAATATAAATTTCCAGGAGGAGTAATACAACAAGCACAATATTGGAAAAATGGAAGTGAACTAAACAACAATGAAAAAATTTTTAGTGAATTCCTGAATCAGGTAATTGAGAAAATTGTTTTGATATGCATTAAGATGGATGACATATGAGATTTAGATGAAATTAAGGCTTCTTTTAGACAAAAGGAAAAGGAAATGTCTAGTCAAACATCGGTTGATTTGATCAATGTAAGCTGTTAGTTGAAGCTTCAATGTGGATTTAGGAATTTAATTTCTCTGGCATGGATAATTATATTAATGAAAAGACTGGATGCTTGTGAGAATCCTCTTTTCATTTGTTTTAAATGCTTACTGGCTGTACTACGTGGTTGTGGTGTCAGACTCCCTGAGTTCAAATCCCAGTTCTGCCATTTCTTAGTTGTGTGACCCTAGACAAATTCCTCAACCAATTTAGATTGTACTTCCATCATCTGTAAGATGGGGAGGATAATACTACCAACTTTATAAGATTGTTGTGGGAATAAGTGACATACTAAATGTAAAAGACATAGGGAATTGAATGTCCTCAGTGAGGGCTGAATAAATATTAGTAGTAGTAAATAGTTATTATTATGATTATATGAATTATTAAGTTGTTGAGTAGGATGTTGGCTAAATAACTGGATTTCTTTTTTCTTTTTCCTTTTTAAGCATCGAAATGCCCTCACTTTGAGTACACTCCGAATTTATAACAATGGATTACGACAGCCACATTTTCATTTTAATGCAAATGAAATGGGATATGTGTGAAGTGGATGTGGACAGGTAATTTCTCTAGAAAAATTTTTGGAGTTTCTTTTTTAATGCAAATGGGAGGTAATTCTTTGTTTTGGTTCAGGCATTAGTAACATTAAAGGACTCAGTCCTAATGGCTTACTGGGCACAGTTTCTATAGAGGATACCATGCAGACCCTGCTAGATAGTTTCCAAGTTTAATGAGACAGAACAATTCAAGATGTGCAGAAGAAGAGGCTAAGAATATTTCAGAAGTGCTAAAGATGTTATCACTTATGATGGAGGGTCTGGGATACTTGCATAGGTTTTCAGAGTTTTACATCCTCAGGTAATACCTAGTGGAAGTTGCTGCCCTTTGAGGGAGTGTGAAATGACTGTTTGCCTCTCAGTGTAATGTAAGTGGGGGTAGCTGGGGAAGGTGTGGAACAGCAGTAGGGTGGCTGTATATTCCAGTTTGTCCAGGGTACTCCTGTTGTATACTTATTTTCTTGGTGAAATTATTGATAGCACCCCCTTTGGCTCTCCAGAGAGCCTGGTTTGGATGATCAATTATATAGTTACCATAAGAAAAGCTAAGCTGTGTAGTGTGTCACTATAATGATTTGACTGTAGTTCTTCCAGACTTTCATGGGGTCCCTAAGGAAATCAACAATACTATACACAAGTGGAATGAGCTTCTCTAGCCTGTACCTTTCCCAATTTTGAAAGAAAGAACCAAAACCAGACTGAAACTTACTCATTATGTCATCCATAGCAAAGGTTTTGTTTTATGTTTTTAGAGGCAAAGGCTTTAATAAATTGGAAAAGGGAATTGTAATCTTTCACAAATTATATTTCAAGGATTAGACTTTATTTTTATTTTTGTTGTGCTTGTATGTGTGCATTTGTGTACAGATTTAGTTTTTTTTTTCTTTAGAGACAGGTCTTGCTCTGTCACCCAGGATGAAGTGCAGTGGCACGAGCATAGCTCACAGTAACCTCGAACTCCTGAGCTCAAGCTATCCTCCGACCTCAGCCTCCCGAGTAGCTGGGACTATAGGCATGCACCACCACTCTTGGATAATTTTTTCTTTTTTTAATAGAGGTGGAGTCTCACTGTGTTGCTCAGGCTGATCTGCCTTGGCTTCCTGAAGTGCTGGGATTACAGGCGTGAGCCACTGCACCCCGCCACAAATTTAGTCTTTAACCCTCTTAAGGAAGACTGTTAGGATGTGGTTCTTCTAGAAGGCTGACTTTTCCTAAGCAAGTAGAAAGGAAGGCATGGCTGTAGTAAAACATTGAAATGTAAATCCTCTGCCTGATGTGTTAGGAAACATCATTTGTGACCTTTAATTAGAAGATGATGATTGATGCCTTTTTTCATGATGTTCTGCATATTGAACTCCCTAATGCATTTTAAGGAACATTTAATTAAATAGAGTATATTTTGATCTTTGTGGGGCTGTGTCTCTGACACAGGAGATTTTATGTGATGGATGGCTTCTATCTCCCACTCTTTACCCTTACTAAGAGGTCCCTGTATAACCATGTGCTTTTATTCATCTGTTCTTCACTATTAATACTTGTCCTTAATAAATATTTAATTTTGTTTGCTTAACTTAAATATAGTATTCCCCCTTTCCCCCCGCTTTAGGTGGGCATTATTAGTACTCAAGGTGCCATAGAGTTTAACATTCATGTTGGAGATGTAATATTTTTCCCCATTGGAACCCAGCATTACATTAAGAGCACATGTGATGAGGATTTGCTTTTCATTCTTGCCTTCAGCACTGGAGACCAGGTAAGAATAACTAGTTTAAGAGAGAGTGCTGAGTGTCAATGATCTGCACAATATTCTGCTAAGCAATGTATCTGGACCAAAAGGGGCACTCAGTAAATGTGTGTTAAATGAATGAATGAATGAACTGGATGTGCCAATGTGTGTAGAGAAGGAGAATCAAGTAGTCTTTTCATTTGTTTATAAAGGGATCCAATATATCACATTCCCTCTTAATTCCCCAAATTCTGAACTGCGAGAGAGAAAGAAAGAGAGAAATAGAGAAATGGAATTTCTTTTACATGAAAAGAAACTTTAGGAGTAGTGAAGTAGCATTTCTTCCCATCATTATCTATTTTAAGCAAATCTAATATATGATGATCTGTGTATACAAAACATAAGAGGAATTATTCACTGGATTGAATAATTATTTGCTTTTAAAAATTCACCCCAGGGCTCCTTAATTAGATGAGATAATGGATTTGAATAACAGAGATAAATTGTGGAATTTAGATTTTTAAAAATCCTTAGGACTATGTTACCTTCTGAGAGTGGGTGAGAAGCATAACAGTCTGATTTGGCACCCCTGGGGAAAGTCCAGGAATGGGTAAACATTTCTCTTGGCTGTGGTTCTTCCTACAAGGAAACCCAGCAAGGTTTCCAGAGAAGAGCACAGCATGAATTCTGCAGTATCATCAACAGGGCCTAAGCCCTAAGTGGGGCCAAGTCCTGCCTGGTGATGCTCATTTCCCAGGATACTGGCACATTCTAGCACCTGGGTCTCAAAACCTTCCTGGGCATACCTGGTGTGAGGTTTGTGGAGAGCTATGTGTGAAAAAGATGAAATAGAAAGTTGACTGTCTATGTTGTTGTGGGGAGGAAGGATTTCAGTGACCTTTACTTTTGGTGTGTGTCTCACTGCTGCTGCCACCCCCTTGGTCACCATTCTCTATAGACAGCATAAAGCAAAATCAGATCAAATCAAATATAAATAGGAAAAGAAGGAAAAACTCAAATTAAAAATAGTAAGTTAGAGTTTAAAAAGTTAAGAATAAGAAAAGAGAATTTAAAAATGTGTAGAATAAAGATTTTATGTAAGTGTAAAATATTGCAAAGGTAAAAAGTTAAGAATTAAATATGGGAGATAAAATAATAAGATTTAATGTGATATGAAAGGCTAACCAACAAACTAAATCTTAAAATATGAAAGAAGGATAAAAATGATACTTGAAAACCATTAAATACAAGCCCAAAATAAATAATACAAAGAGGAATAGAAATAAGGAGTTTCTATTTAATGGAAAAGAAACAATTTAAGGAGTGATTCACAACAGGGAAGAAAGAAATGAACCCAAATTTTGGATAGGAGGAATTTTTTTACTGCTACCCACCCCCCGCCAAGATATGCACCTTGACGGAGGCTAGTCCATTACCTATCAGAGTGGGTGATGGGAAATGTTTCTAATGGGGATATGTTTTGCATAAGGAATATGAAGGGAAAGAGGAGGGAGGGAGGATGGAGAGAGAGGTGTAAGAGAGGCAGAGAGAGAGAGGGAAACATATACCCAGAGATGCACACAGAGAGAGCCACACACATACAGAGGGACAGAGGCACACAGAGATAGATACAGAGAGAGATGCACACAGAGAAACTCACATACACACACAAAGACATACACATAAATAAAAAGAAAGATACACAGAAACAGACATACAAAGAGAGTGACACACACACAAAGAGAAAAACAACACAGACACACACAAATAGAAGGATACACACAGACACACACACCCCCACACATAGAACTATACACAAAGAGGGACAGAAAGACAGACATACACAGGGACAGACATACATAGAAACAAACACAAACACACACAGATACACACACACAGGGACAGGCATGCATAGAAACAAACACACACAAACACACAGAAACAAGCAAGATTCCGAGACACATATGCACAGACACACACACACACGGACGTAGAGAGAAACAGTGAGAGAGAGACACACACAAACAAATGCAGAAATTGAGAGGCAGACTGCTGTGGAGCATGAGGACCAGCTACTTGACAGCAAGGTTTGCCTCATCGTGTGCTTCTGGGCATGGAGCGCTGAGAAACCCTTTTGTCCCTGCTCACAGGAAGACAGTCCAGTTTCCTCCTCAAAGAGAATGATCTCCCAATAGGACAGATGTTCTTTCTAAAGAAAGCTTCAGGTGCCTCAGCCCCTCTAGCCATCAGACTATCCTTACTGCTCAGAGTTGAAAAGGTGAGCTCCCCATGGCAAGGGAAGACTGACACCCAAGGTGACCATGTGCAGGAGTTTATAGCTGTGTAAAGGTAGATAGCCAGGTACCTTGCAGTACTTCAAAATGTCTTAATAGCTGTAAGATCTTTGTAGGAATCTGACTAGTTTGATGCTGACATATCTTCTTTTTTTTACACTGACAGCTGCAAACCCTTGACATGGACGATTATCTACAGGCCACAGCAGACCATATCTTGGCCCAGCTGTTCTTCAGGAAGCAAAGTGAGTTTAAGAAGATTCCCAAATTCAAGGAGGACCAGGCAATAAACCTGCCTTAGAGTTGCTGATGAGTTCATATCTATTCTTCCTTCTCCACATGTTGTTGTTGTTTAAGAAGAACCACTTGGCTAATGAACTTGGAGCTCTTTACAAAGTGGAAATGGGAAAACAAGTTCAAAGCAGCCCTCTGGGCTTATTTAGCTGACAGTTATTATAGCCAGTTCATGCTGTGGAAACATTTTAGTATATGCTGTGTAGATTAGTAGGTTTATGGAAGAGACCCAATAAGTTAAATTAATATATTTTTGTATGGATTTTAGTATGTGTGTATATATTTGTTTATTTTCCTTCTATTATTGAAAATTTATTACTCCAAATGTAAGTCCATTCTTTTTACGCACATCAGTAAAACTTAATACCATGTAAGCATTTTTGTTACTTATCACTGTGAAAGGAAGGAAAGAAGTCAGCCTACGTATGTACATACTGAGGCACTGGAACCCAGATACATCAAACCTTGTCTGGAAAGTTTATTGTAGAACCCTAGGCTGGTGATGTTCACCCTTTTTTGGCATGAGATACTTTTTATAATGCCGACATTTTCAAGGACTCATTCATACTAGTAGTTGTATACTTATTGTATATTAGCTGAGAAAATATTTAGTGATATACTGATTATGAATTCAATGTCATCTTTGAATGTATTTAAATTTTATTAATCATACCATCTTTGAATGTATTTGGATTTCATTAATCACATCATTGTCCATTTACATTTTAGAAATAGTTGTTCTTATGTTTGAGAAGCATATGGTTTATTTAGTCTATTGGTAATGCTGGCTGTGTATATGCATTCAAGGATACCTTATTATCATTCTGAAGCTGGTAGTCTCCAAGTTGGGGGTCACTGTCTAAAGTGGAAAAGAATTTGTTTAGATCTAATCTGTGCTTGATTTTTGTTTGCAATTTATTTTAACAGGTATTTGGTACCCCTGCAGTATGCTGAGTACCACCATCGGTTCTGGGCTACCCTATATAAAATTTTAAAGTAGATATAGCTAGTTTTTAATGCCTTTGACCACCACCCCCTTTCAATCATTGCCCTGACACCTAATGGGGTTTTTAAAGATGTCTTAGGTTGTTTGTTCCTAGGCTACAAAGAATCTGTGTGTGTGTTATCTCTCTGTCTCTCACTCTCTCTCTGTCTCTAGCCAGCACTGTAGACTATAAGTACAGACTACAGTGAAGATCAGGAATGGCTCACTTATAGCAGTTGAAGGTGACCACTTCCATAACAGACTTAGGAACAACAAGGTAGCCTCTCTCTGCCCTTGACCATCTGTTATTTCATCTATCCATTCATTCATTACACATTTACAAGCAATGACTATAAGTCAAGCACCATGGTACATGTTAGGGATATAAAGTCAACTATTAAATGATCTCTGCCCTCAAGGAACTTACAGCCTATTGAGGGACATAGAAAAACAGACAGTGTGGCCGGGTGCGGTGGCTCACACCTGTAATCCTAGCACTCTGGGAGGCTGAGGCGGGAGGATCGCTTGAGATCAGGAATTCGAGACCAACCTGAGCAAGAGCCAGACCCCATCTCTACTAAATAGAAAAAATTAGCCAGGTGCTGTGGTATGCACCTGTAGTCCCAGCTACTCAGGAGGCTGAGGCAGGAGGATTGTTTGAGCCCAGGTATTTGAGGTTGCAGCGAGCTATGATGATGCTACTGCACTCTAGCCAGGGCGACAGAGTGAGACTCTGTCTCAAAAAAAAAAAAAAAAAAAGAAAAAGAAAAACAGACAGTAATACATTGTGACAGTGCTATAGTAAATATGCATTGTACTGAGTGTTATATATGTATTTACGCACATGATATATGTCTACATACATACATACATAAATGAGGCACTAAATTCAGCTATGGGGTGCCAGGTAGGGGTGTCAAGAAGATTTCCTGGAGTAGCTCTGAATCAAGATTAAGAGTTAGCCAAAGCATGAAGACGAAGTTGGAAAGTGTATATGTGAAGGCTGCTCCAGGCTGAAGGTTGAAGGAGGCAATTATGCCCAGCATGAGAGTATGAGAAAGTTCACTGTGGCTGGAAAGGTGGGATCCTGTGGTGAGAGGTGAAGGTGGAGACATAGGGAGCGATCAGATCAGAAAAGACCTGTTATCCCTTAGAACCACCTTACTGTGAATTTACCTCATCGCCCTTTTCTGGGAGAGCTAGGCAAGATCAGAGATTGGTAGCAATGGGAGGTTTGTGGTGGTGGTGATGTTTTGAAGAGACTTTACAGGGAATGGGTCACAATCCAGCAGGAAGAATGTGGTTGAGAAGCTACAGTTAACAGCACAAGGGGAGTGGGTATATGGAAGAGGATGTCCAAATAGAGAAAAAAAATCATAAAAGGTAAACGACAATGTATGTAAATAGATTTTGTCTACAAATTTTGTTTTACTTTGGTTTTTTAAAATATACTATAAACCAGCTCATAATCCATTTTCTTATATCAGGCAGTATTGTATCAGATTGCTATGTGGTCATTTAATAAAGATTTCGTTCATCTTTATATATTATTTTGTCATTATAATCTTAAATATGTTCTTATAGTTTTATGCATTTGAAACATTATAGGATTCCCTTTAGGCATCCTCAAAATATGATTCATCATCACTTAAAGAAAATATGTTATGGTGCTGGCACTTTCTGGGTTTCCTGATAATAATATACTTAAAAATGACTTAGAAATCCAATCCACCATGAATTTAAAAAAAGAAAAACTTTAAAAATAAAAATAACCTAATGAAAACAATTCCATTGGAATATTGTTACTATTCTATTACATGGTGGGGATATGTTCTTAAATTTCACTTGACTGTTTTAATTTTATGGGCTTTTTTCTCCTCTTGAGAAATCTTGGGTATCTATTCATACCACTTTATTCTCCAGGGTAAGTTTGTCTATTAACACTCAAGTGCTTTTAGGGTTTTTGGTATATCTACTTTATTTACTACAAAATCAATGGATTGAAGAGTGAATTGTTCAACCAGACTGACATTTGGCATCATGTAGACAAAAACAATACTCATGACTAAACACCTCCTTTAAAACCGAACCCACCCTGTTTCAGACACATATTCTATGATACAGCCACACTTGATTAATTTGAAATGGTATAAATTATAGTATATAAAATATACTTAAATGTTGAAAAAAAATTTAAAAAGAACTTTCTTTTTAACAGCTGCTTTGAATAACTGAATGGAATGAATTTAATTTGAATAGAGGAACTACAGGTTAGGTAAAGAACCACTGAATGTTCCTTATTGCTTCAAATTATAGAAGGTGGTTATAAAATGTTTCTTTGTTCAAAGTCTAATCCTTACCTATTGAGGAGTAATCAGGCTGCTTTTTATCACCCAACCGATCTAGGAAAAGGAAAATAGTTACTGTTACTAGATTACCTAATTGTCAATGACCATAATTTATCAATAGTTGAAAATGAGTCATCAGTATAGTATTATTGCTTTAAAAACTGAAACCTCTCATCTCTCACAAAAATCAACTCATGATGGATAACAGATTTAAACCTAAGACATGAAACTATAAGATTTCTAGAAGAAAACATTGGAAAAACTCTTATAGACATTGCCCTAGGCAAAGAATTTATGAAGAAGACCCCCAAAGCAATCACAGCAGCAACAAAAACAAATAAATGGGACCTGATCAAATTAAAAAGCTTCTGCACAGCCAAGGAAACGATCACTAGAGTGAACAGACAACCTACAGAATGGGAGAAAATATTTGCATGCTACACATCTGATAAAGGACTGATAACCAGAATCTATACAGAACTTAGGAAAATCAACAAGAAAAAATCAAACAACCCTATTAAAAAGTGGGCAAAGGACGTGAACAGAAACTTTTCAAAAGAAGACAGAATAATGGCCAAAAAACATATAAAAAATTGCTCAACTTCTCTAATCATCAGAGAAATGCAAATCAAAACCACAATGAGATGGCACTTAACTCCAGTGAGATTGGCTTATATCAAAAAGTCCCAAAACAACAAATGTTGGTGGAGAGCTAGGAACACTCATTCACTGCTGGTGGGACTGCAAATTAGTACACCCTCTATGGAAAGTAATATGGAGATACCTCAAAGAACTGCAAGTAGAACTACTATTTGATCCAGCAATCTGACTACTGAGTATTTACCCAAAGGAAAAAAAGACATTCTATAATAAAGACATCTGTACTCGAATATTTATAGCAGCACAATTCACAATTGCAAAGATGTGGAAACAACCCAAGTGCCCATCAATACATGAGTGGATTAATAAAATGTGGTATATATATACCATGGAGTACTACTCAGCCATAAAAAACAATGGTGAATTAATTCCTCTGGTATTATCCTGAATGGAGCTAGAGCCCATTCTTTGAAGCAGAGTATCACAAGAATGGAAAAACAAGCACCACTGGTACTCACCATCAAATTGGTACTAGCTGATCAATACTTATGTACACACATAGAAATACTATTCACTGGAGGTCAGGCAGGTGGGAGGGTGGTGGAGGGGATGGGTAAACTCACACCTAATGGGTGTGGGTGCACTGTCTGGGGGATGGGCACAATTGTAGCTCTGACTTGGGCAGTGCATAGCAATATATGTAACCAAAGTGTTTGTACCCTCGTAATATTCTGAAATTTAAAAATAAATTTTAAAAAAAGAAATGTAGTTGATATCCACAGCTAACTTTATGAAAATTAGTTGAAGCAGTTGTCTAGTAGCCATACCATTTCTCCTCCTGAACCTAAAACTGAAAACTCAAATATTAAACCGTTTGCGTATATAAAAAATAAATAAAAAAGACTGTGCTTGACTTAAATTAAGATATTTATATTAAATGGTTGAGACTAAAAAAAAAAAGAAACTAAAAAAGAAGGAAAGCAAAAAAAGTCAGCGATTTTGTGCTATAATTAGAAGTTACAAATGAAGTCTCCTCCATATTGTGCACTAACCATGGCTTTATGAAACCGATATGTTCACTTTGGATCATTGTTCCTCTGAAAAAAATAGGAAGACACAGGAAAGTCCACAAAAGAATAGTGATGGCTAAAGAAATGGGAAACTGTGTTTTCATCATTGTACTTAAGTTGAAACTATTTAGAAAAAAGCAGTTAAGGAATGCCTTAGAATCAGAGAATTGTAGAGCTGGTAGAGGCCATGTATCATCTGGTCCCATCACTTTAATTTGCAAAAATAGTAACTGAGACATGAGAAGGCTAAATTGCCCAGATTGCAAGTAAGATATTTGAGATCAAAGTCCAGGTCTTTTGACCCCCCCACCAAGTAGTGTTTTTTTGGTTACTGTCTTCAAGTGTGTGAAAGATTGCCTCACACAAAGGAGAAGCCTGTACTAGCAAATGTACTATCTTCAAGTGGGAGAGGTAGCTTCTCTTAGCCAGCCCCAACACCGGTGCTTCTTCTCCTTTGCTGGACCTTGCACAGCGGGGTGCTCAGGTTCCAGCTGCTTTTAAGAAGAGGCGGTCAGAGCCTCCTGAGAACACAGTTCAGTATTCCTGTGTAGCCAAGCCATCAATGCTTTATTTTTATTAATTTTTTTATTGTAGTAAAATATACATAACACAAAATTTATGATTTTGACCATTTTTAAGTGTGCAATTTGGAGGCGTTAAGTACATTCACAATGTTGTGCAACCATCACCACTATTCATTTCCAGAGCTTTTTCATCATCCTAAATAAAAACTTTGTACCTATTAAGCAACTTCTTCCCTGCTCCCTCCAGCCCTAGTAACATCTACTCTACTTTCTGTCTTTGTAAATTTGCCTATTCTAGGTACCTCATATAAGTGGAATCATGCAGTATTACTCCTTGCTTGTTTTTTTAAAGTTCGTGCTCATTCTTTAAATTACACCTTAATATGTGCTTAGCATTGTGCTAGGATTATACAAGAGACATAGGATGTAGCCTCAGAGAGTTTGTAATTGAAATATTTTGTATTCAGTTCTATGTTGCTCTTCCCTCCCCACCCTTGCCCTGGAAGAACCAAGCCCTTTGCATATCATGAGTATCAAAAGAATGTTTATTCATTCAGATGTTGTTAGGGAGTTCACACTAACAGATATGAAAAAAATTAAACAGGTGAGTCAACATTATGCTTTGATATTTCTAGAGAAGGCCACACACACTCCTTTAGTGATTCCCATTCCAGCCAGTGTCTTAACAGTACTTAGTCCTTAAACATTTCATAAATCACATAACATTTCTTTGTCCCCACTTTTTTTGGAGGAGGGCTTCATTCTAGTCCCTGAAGTTTAAACATCCAGATGAGAGTGTTTGAATTCTTTTTTTTTTTTTTTTCAGTATTAGCAAGAAATCCTAACTGGCCTAAACAGGTGTCTTTTACATCTCTTATCTTGGTTCAGTAATGCCCAACTTCATCCTTCTGGCAATATATCTGTCATTTTATTATTTTAGCCTGACGTATTCAGATTCTTCCGTGGTTCAGAGCGCAGAGTAGCTCACACTTAAAAGAAGCAAACTGCAATGTTTAGGCTAAATAGAATATTGTACCATGTTGGCTGCAGTAATGAAGGCACTGGATTCATTGTCAGCCAGTGTGTTAGCACACATTCCAAAAGCCCCTTTTGATGCCTGGTTAATGAAAAGACTTAAAAATTTTAAATAATCATCCAGTAAAAAAAGGTAAAGCAATTAATAATCACTTATTTATTTTTGTATCTCTTTTCAGGAAATTGGGCAGGTAAGAGGCAGGTTTTTTTTTTTTGTATTAAGGATGCAGTGTGCTGTAGGTGTTAGTAATGTTAGGAATAAATTAAATGAAAAATAGAACAATGGCTAGTAAAGTTGGTCTCAAGTGATTCATGTAAAGACTTCAAATGTCTCTTGTATCTAGATAACCTTTTCCCCAGTATCTGCACTGCTCAAACGATTATTGTCTTTAGAGGCAATGATTTTGTCTTTGTTCATAAACAGTTTTAGATAGTAAAAGCTGGGAAGAAAAAATTCCTGTCAACAGGATGGATTACCCTTTCAAGTACACTTTTTCTTATCTTGTAAAACAAGCTATTCAAGATGACTTTACAAGTTTATAGCACTGAGCTCCCATCTAGCCTGGGTGTGGGAAGTTCTTAAATACATAGAGAGTTACAGGACAGAGAGAAGCAGGAACACACAAAAGAAGAGGGAAAACTGTAGGTTTAGTTTTTCTTTTAAAATGTCATGACTTGACCAAAGGCTGGAGCAGAACTCTCGAATTTTCTACCAAATGATATTTCTTGACTTGTACACTTTTTCCCATAAAATATTTGCTTTTGGATGGGATACTTTTCTAATTAGGCATGGCCTACTTTGGCCCATATTTTCAGTTACCACCCTTTAGGTATTTAACTTTCAACTTCTTGTTTAAATTAAACATACATGGAGAAAAGTACACATCCTAAGTGTACAGCTCAATGGATCTCAGCACACTGAGATTCACCAATGCGCACATCCAACCAGCACTTTGATCAAGAAACATGACATTAACTCTAAGTCCTCTTGTGTCCACTTCAGTCAACACTTCCCAATATGATAAAATTACCTGTGCCTGATAAAATTACATGTACTTTTTGGTACCTGATTTCTTTTGCCCAATGTTATGTTTGGGAAACTCATTAATTTTTCCCTTCATTTTTATGCTTTTCCTTTAATTTTTATGCTTCTCAATTTTTCTTTCTTCTCAGATAAACAAACACTGGGATTTTATCTGTCACCTACTTGATTCAGTGATGACACCATGATGTGTACATGGATAGAGTGACTCTAAGTCAGGTCCTCACAGTGGCTTTAATAGCTGAAGTTGTCGCTGCTCTTTCTCCTCTACACAGTTATCTGAGAAGAACAGAGCTAAGAAGAGACAGGAGGAAAAGACAAGGTCAGTTGTCCTCTGCCCTTTGCATCTTTTCCTTCAACTCTCTCCTCTTCACTCCAACCCAGTTTCTCAGGTGGGAGGAGCTTGGTAGATGCCGGCCATGCTCATTTCCCTCTCTAATTAATTAGAGAGAGTGAAGAAGAGGAAGCGATCTTGGAACAAATTACCAGCTTCATAAAGGGCTAATTTATTTGGTGGATAATTTGTTCATTATTTTTTTTCCCTCTTCTGGTGAGTTTGACCATGAGGAATGACTTAATACTTTATAAAATGTGTAAATAAATTGAACTTTAACAACATGTAATATGGTTTGTGTGAAAGAGATTTAAACTGCATAAAAAACCCAAGGCTTCTGGTCCATTCAAGTTTGGGCATTTGATTTTATGAAGTTTTTTTTTCCAGGTCAATTGGTGGTACAAAATTTGTATTAGTAGGTCTGTAACTTTTGTCATCTTTTCACTAAAGACTAGTCAGATTCATTCGTTTTCATGCACTATGCAAAAATAAAGCCAGTAGCTCTCTGAATTTGTCGACTTCAAATCCTAATGCAGTATCAAGAAAATCAATAGGCTGTATAACCACTCTTCTGGCCTCAAAGGTGGAGAATATTCATTGGAATGCAATCAACTTAGACTTTTTAAGTCATAGCTAAAGTAGCTATGAAACAAAATATTTACAAGAGAACTATGCCTTTCTTTTCTGAATATTTCTTTGCACATTACAATTGGTATTTTGCAGCACTGGGAGAAATTTAGGTTGAAAGTTGGATATTGGAGGAAGTGGGAGGAAACAGGGTAATAGCTGTTGTGATTTTAGATGCTAAGGGATATACAGAGCCTCCTGTAACTCTGCAGTGACATCAGGAAGGGGATCAGAGTGGTGGGATATGGGGTAGGGGGTGGTGAATTCTTTTGGCGAGTCCCCTCTTAGGCTACTTGACACTGGCTGCCTATCTAGGAAAGCCACTCCAGACATGGCAACTGATTTGGAGGGACCCCTTCTATGTTCTTCTCTTTGGGGTATAAGAATCTTTCTGACTTATGACATGAAATGTCAAAAACCCTGTATATGCAGGCACTAAAAATTTCGCAAATCTAACACATAAAGGTCCTATGGAATCAGAGACTCATCTCTTGAGACCTTAAGAATGGAAGATAAGTAGAAAATTTGAATTTCAGTGTTTTGGGACAGTGGTTAAGGGCAGCTTGATCTGAATGATGAACTGCAAGCAGGGCTGGACCTCCAACCGTCAGTCATGCACCCATGATAGGCATGTAGGAAATTCATATGGACTTGAATTAGTAGCTGAAGCTTTTCCCCAAAGTGTCTTTGTTTAAAGGAGAGGAAAAAAAAACCCATCTATTAAGGGTCATAGCCAGATGACTCTGTCACCTGTCATGGCATCTCAGGAAGCATCTGGCATGCCACATGGCTTGTTGCTGTGTTTCAGAGACTTCCTGCTTATAGTGACCCACTTCCTTTGCCAAAGGCCACATGTGTGCTGCTGTATTCCCTGCCTTCCAGATCCTCACCATCACTTGATCTTACCCTACCACTATATTCAGGAAGGCAATAGAGAAAAAGTGACCCTCAGAGCTGGGAAGGGACCGTCTAGACCAGCTAGTCCAGGAGATTCAAGCTGTGCTCCTAACTGTGTCCTAAGTGGCCTCCATAGTGTTGGGACTTGGAGAAGGGTGAGTCAAACTGGGGGTGCGCAATGCTTCTAACAGCTTTCCCCATGCCCTGCTTCAAATAAAACAGAAAAGGGTTTGAGACTTAATGACCTGTCCAATCCCTTCCTTTTTCAGATGAGGAAATTGGGGCCTGAAGAGCTGACTTCCTAAAAACAAACACATGAGAGTGGTAGTGATCCAACTGCTCTAGACATTAATGACACCTGGTTACCTGAAGTCCAGGTGTCACTTGTGGAAGAGGGAGTTAAAGGGCAACATAACTTTGTAAAGCTTTGGATTTATTTAGAGATTTTAACCTTCCCAAGGATGTGCTTGCCACCTCTTTTAATTCTCTACATTTATGGAACACAGCTTTGGAGGGTTGTACCTACTGTTTCAGGAAAGAATTTAATGGCAACTTTCACATAGTGCTTCTCATGGCAATGTTAGGCTTAACACAGGAGACTATTGGTGAAGACTGTTACTTTACTTTAGGCTTACCTTTAGTTGACAGTGCTCCCTTCCCACCCCGTGAAGATGACCATGGTGAAATGACATACATGCCTAATCCATATCCTGCAGTTCCTGGATGACTGTCTCTTGACTTGTAATGATGCTGGAGATCCTTGTTTTCACTCCTCCACCTGGCTAAATCCATCTCTCTTTTAGACCCTGTCCCTAAAACTCTAGACTCTTGTATGCAACTATTTACTTGACATTTCCACTTGCTTGTCTAATAAACATCTCAAATTCAACATGAACTAAAGTGAATCGTCCCTTCTAAAGCTATTTCACCTGAGTATTTTTCATTTTGGCAACTCTGTTCTTCTAGTTACTCAGGCCAAAAACCTTGGAGTCATTCCTGCCTCCTCTCTGTCTCTCACACTCTCCACCTACTCTGTCTGCAAATTCTGGATCTAACCAGTTCTTGCTGCCTCCACTGTCACCACCTTAGGCTGAACCACATCATTTGTCTTCTGAGTTGCTTCAGGGGCTTCCTAACTTGGATTTCTATTTCTGCCTTTTCATCCCACTTTCCGTTTATCCTTAACAAAGTTGAGGAATCTTTTTTATAAGTAACTCAGATCATGTCATCCTCTTGTTAAAACCATCCAGTGGTTCCCCATTTCACCCAGAGAGAAGCCAGAGTCCTATAGGGTCCTATGTGATCTATCTCCTATCCTCTATGCCTCTCCGTGCCCCATCCCATCCATGGCCTACCCCCACTGCCTGTCTCATCTCGTCTTTACTGTTTTTGCTCCTGGTCATTCCTCTCAAGTCACAACAGCCCCTGGGGCTGAGCTTCCGATTCCTTTGGCGCACTTGTGTCTTAGAGCACTAGAGCATTTTCTCTGATGGTTCCCTCTTCATGGACACCTCCAGCCAGATTTCTAACTTCCTCACACCTTTAGGACTTTGCTCAAATGTCACTTGCTCAATAATCATCCTAATTAAAATGAAAAAATGTCTGCCACTCTACACACATCCCACGTCCCCAATTCTTGCATATGGATACCCATAGGAATATTTCTAGTTATAGAATAGCTGGGTTCAAGTTATACACATTTAAAATTTTACCAGCTATTGCCAAACTACCATCCAGAGAGTCTTTATCAATTTACATTTTCACAAATAGTATATTAATTTCCTTATCCAAACCCTCAATCATACTCTGAATAATTACTTAAAAAATCTTTGCCAATCCCATAGACAAAGAATGATAAATTATTATTGTTTTAATTTACATGTCTTGGATTACTGTTGAAGATGAACATATTTTTACATCTTTATTGATAATTTGTGATTTATACTTCTATGAATTATCCCTTGTTATTTTTCTTTTCTAAATTGTTATATTATAAAAGCTCTTTATGAATTAACCATTTGTTAGCATTGCACTTTGCACCCAGTTCACCTTTTATCTTTTTTATGGTGTTTTTCTGTGTGAGCTGAGAGCAAGCCAACTTCCAGAGGTGTGAGTGAGGCCACCTTAGACCTTCTGTCCCCAGCCAAGATGTCAGCTGAGCAGTAACCAATGACAAGGCACGTGAATGAGCCCAGCCAAGACCAGAATGAGAGGTGCTCTGCTGAACCCGGCTCAAACTGCTGACCCACAGAAAAAGTGAATTCAGTGAATGGTGGTGTTTTTAAGCCCATCGTTTTGAGGCTTGCCTTGTTATGTAGCAAAAGGTAACTGATATATGAAATAGGGAATTTCATTTATATATCCAAGGATTAGTTTGTGGTCTAATATCATTACTGAAATAGTTCATCTTTTCTCCATTGATTTGAAATGTCACTTTTATTCCAAATATATTGTCTTGATTCTGCTTCTGGGTTCTCCATTATGTTGTATTGATTTGTTTGTCCTTTGTGGTATGAACTCATTCAATGATATGTTTCAATATTTGAAAGGACAGGTCTCACTTCACTACTCTTTCCTCCTACAATTCTTAGCTATTCTTATATTTTTATTCTTCCAGATGAACTTAATATTATTTTTCCAAAAAAATGAATGTTGGGTTTTTGATTGGGGTGGTGCTAAACATATAACTTGAAAAGTATTAGCATTTAAAAATATTGAATTGTCTCATCTAGAAACACAATATTTTGAATCATTTATTAAGCCATATTTTATATATTTCAGAAGAATTTTATAGTTTTCCTCACATGGCTTTCTTACATTTCTTACTAAATTTATGCTTGGGTATTTTATATAAAAATGGATCTTTAAAGTTACATTTTATTATTAATTATTTTTGATATTTAGGAAAACTATCAACTTCAGTATAATAATTTTATAACTGACTATCTTACTTAACTCTTGTTTGTAGAAAATGTTTAAATTTGGGTTTTTTAGCTATGCAAATCATACAATTGTAAATAATGACAGCTCTTTCTCCTTCCCAATTTTTTTATTCTCTATTTTGTTATTGCATCTTATTGCTTTGGTTAGAACTTCCAGAATAATGTTAAAGAATAGTGGTGATGGGATTATCCTTCATTATACTAAGTACTGGGTGTCTTAGGATACCCTAGCTTCAGGACTCTTTCAGTCCATTCATATTGTATGGGCTTTGGAGTTAGATAGAATGAGGGTCTAACCCTGGCTTTGTGTCTTCCCAGTTGTGGGACTTTGGAAAATTTATATCACCTTCCTAAATTTCAGTTTTATCCCCTGAAAAATCTGAAAAATGATAGGAACTCTCTCATGAGTTTGTTAGGAAGATTGGATAACATATGCATATGTGTTGAAGGAGTTCTGAATAAATGAACAGAAATAGGAAATACAGGAAGAGCTGTATATTCATAGGTTCAGTATCATTGGTGGCCTATGGTTTTGATGGTTAGGGACGGGTTGTTGATTTCAGCCATGGAGGGGAAAACTGTGGAATCAGATCTGGACATGCTGAGTTGAAAGTGCCTGTGGAACTCTAAATGGAATTATTTGTTGGACAGTTTAATATACAGATCTCGAATTCAGACAGATTTAAATTTATGAATGTGCTACTTAGGTCCTTCAAGTTTTACTCTGAAACTTTAACCGAAAAGCACACTGGCCACTATAAAAAGGTTGTTTTGTGGGGCACGAGTGGGAGAGGAAATGTATATGAAGCTAAACTGAAGATGGAAAGCCGCCGAATGGAAACAGCTCAGGGATGAGAGAATTATCGGCAGACACAAACGCCACAGAGTGGTCTGGTCAGCTGTGGAATGAGAAAGTGCATTGATGTCACTGTTTAGGAGGTCACCGGTGCCCTCCCAGGAGCAGCTGTGGTGCAGGGGTGGGAGTGGAGGCCTGACTGCACTGTAAGTGGGAGGTGAGAAAGGAGAGAGGAGCTCTGCAGGGATGGTAGAGGTAGGTACCATACCATTAGTTGGTTTGGTGGGTGGTTCATAGCTCAAGCCCAAGCAACATGCATTGCTGGGGTTCAGATGTGTCTCTGGGAAAGTCTTCTGTCCTAGCAGGGTGGCTACAACCAAAGCCTATTTCTGTTAGGGGCTTAGACACCCCTCTGGCGTGCAGCTAACTGAGTATAACTCCCAATGGGGGAGAAGATCTCCCCACTTGGTGAGGGAGTGCAACATGGCTTGAGCACACTGAGGATTCCAGAGAATGCAGAGCAACTTTGACTTCTTTAGGGCTCCAAAACGTCAGCATGGTGGACAAGGTGTTTATCAGCAGCATAGGTTACAGTGCCTGGAAAATGGGACAGTACCTGGCAGAAGCAGCATTGGTTCCAGGCGTAATCATGATACCTAGGGCAGCAGCAGTGGCTGAAGGATGGAGAGGTCCCTGGAAGAAATGGCACGGGTACTTTATAGAGGAGATGGTTCCTAATGGGCATGGTGGCGCTTTATGACACCAGAGGAGATGGTGGCTAGGGGACTCCACATGATACCTAACTGGGCTTGCTTGTGAGTCCATTTGAGGCAGCCCTTGGGTATTTTCAGAAATATGCAAAGGGGTGTTGAGGGGTTAAGGACCTCTGTACACAGGCAAGGGTAAGAGCCAGGAAAATATGGGTAATGGGTATTCCTGTGATCCTTTGTACCCATGAGTTAGGTGTACCTGAAGCAACACGGGTTTCCAAGTGAAGGAATTCTTCCTAAATAGGCCACAGGAGCCCTAGAAAAACAAGACCATTTGAAGACCATTTGTTACTGTCTCTGGCATTTTCTCTCCATTCCAAAGTATTTTATTGATAGTACGACACACACACACACACACACACACATATACACATACGCACACATACACAGAGTTCTGAGATGAAATAATCTGGGAAACCTGGGAAATAGTGGGTTAAAGAATATCGATCAGGTTTTCTTTCTTATATAGACCCTTTCATACATGATCTCTGGTATCCTGACTCATTCAAGTCACATTCATTGAGTACCTACTAGGTACCAGGTGAAATAGGTGCAGTGGTGAACATCAGACGTGGTCTTGACAACCTAGTAGGGAGACAATGCTAACATGGATTGTGAATCTCTAGGAGGAAGGGTAGAGTGTAGAGTATTCAGTATTCCCCACATTGATTTCATGAATCCTTTCTAGACATGAATTCTTTCTATCAACATCTTTGGTGTTCTGTAGGGTGCAGTCGGGAGCACTGTGCAACATCAGAGGGGGAAGGGAAGCAGGAGGACAGCTGGGAGGGTGAGGTGTGGATATTTGGTCACTAAGTAAAGGACATTAAACTAGTAAAAGAAAGTCAAAGAAAGAAACAATAAACCAAGTAGAAAATATTTTTAAATGAACAACAAAGCCCAAATTGGGCTGAGGTGGTTAAGAAAGAGATCCTGAACTGCCCATACCTTCCAGCCCCGAGAGGAGCTCTTGTATAGAGCCTGGGTTGTGGACGTTCAGCTAAGGATTGAGAACCCTGTAAGACACAAAAATCTCACAATGGCTGGTCTAGGTTTTAGCACTGTTAAAAATGACAACAGGACATGGCTTAGGTAACTTTCACTTTGGTTTTCTAATGCATTGCTCCCCCCTCCCTCCCTCCCTCCCTCCCTCCCTTCTTTCCTTCCTTCTTTTCTTTTTTGACTTGCATTATCTCCAAATAATTTGAAAACCTATATATTCCCTTTCATATTTATATTTGACATCTAAAATTTTTAAATCATAAGCTTAAATAGTTGTTAATAATTAGCAGTTAGCAGATTATTGCATATTATATCTGTGCTTCAAATATATTTTTTGAAGCAGCAGGTGTAAGTTATCTATTCATAGAATATGCCCACCATGTAATTAATTGACAAAACCATTCCTCATTGTCAACCCAAAAAGCCAAGACAGTTTTTTTTTCTTCCTGATAAAAAGCGGCTTTCTTCATCTTTTTCAATTCCATTCAAATACATTCCCAGGATACCCATCTCATTTCTCAGTTCTCATCCTAAAGTAGAGGGAAAAAGAGTACAAGGGATAGGAATACCTACAAAGGCTTAGAGGCTCGCCCGAGTTGGTCATTTGAATGAAATAAGACTTTGCCTCCTTCAGTATTTCCTATTTTACTGGCTTCGTTTTGCCCTCACAGGACTCTGCCTTGGGGTAATCCTTTCTCAGATTGTCTGTGGGTAGTGGTCCTGAGATTTTCCCAACCTGGGGCAATGCTGCGTAGTAAGATTGGAGGAAGGCTGTGCCTTTTCTTCCTAAGGAGGTTGTGGGGGGAGGTGACAGAGGTGGCCCTACCTCCCCTGCTCTAGGACAATCAATTTTAGGAAACAACATGAAGGTTGAGGATCTGGACCTTGATTGTTTTAACAGTGTCCAGGCCCATGTATTCTCCTCAAAGGCTTTGTATGGCTCAGCATACTTGCATCCATCTGAAAGGCCACTAGTGAACCACTAGCGATGGAAAGAAGGGAGCTCTGATTAAGTTCATGGTCAGGGGAGATGTTCAGGAGCCTTCGTTCTTCCTTAGGGAGGAAACTCCTAAGTTCAAAGCCAAGTCCAGTGTCTCAGAAGCCCACATTGAGGGAGAAATCTGCTGGGTGAGGAGCCCACAGCGAAGCTCATAGATGTCTGTGCCATCTAAGGTGTCAGTTGATCAGTTGGTCAGCCGCTCATCATCAGCACCTTGTGGTTTACACTATTACAGAAGAAGAAAATTCTTACTGTGCCTGGGTTGCATTCTTCTGCTTTTCCCTTGTCTCTGTGTTATTGGGTCTGCCCTACTTCCCCAGCCCCCAGGTTTCAGTATCGAGACCAGTCATTACCTACCATAACCCTCCCCTCGCTGAGTCACGAGTCTCAAAGAGAGAAATGATCCTCCCCAGGTGCAGTAGTGTCCCCGAGTGATCTCTTACCCACATGAAATAAAGCCTCTCTGCATCTTCTCAGCTATAAGAGAGCAGGTCCTCCTCTGGATGTTCCTCGAGCTTTTCTCAATCCCCTCTTATAACACTTGTAATGTTGATTTATGTTGACCTTATGCCCTAAGTTGTCAAGATGTTTTCTCTCTTCTGCAAGAGTGGAAACTCCTTGGGGCAGGATTTTTTTCCTTTCCTTTTTATTCACTTTTGTTTCCTCTGCAGTACCAAGAGTGGAATGTCACACATAGTAGATGCTCAACGAATATTAGTTGAATGAATGAAATTGGAGATGACATAATATACATGTGAAACAGGAGATAGACCTTGATAAGTCTCAGGCTACAAGTATAAAATAAAATTTACATAAAGAAAAATATTACAATAAAATTTAAAACTGAAGTTTTTAGCAGTTATAGTGGATATTATTGGCTACACATTATTGACAAGGAATTCTATGGAATCCAAGTGGATGGTTCCATGTTTTGATGACATTTTGTGGTTAGGATATCAAGCCTGTAACCAAGTCTGAGATTGAAGCCACCCTGCCTCTGGGCGTCAGATGGCGCTCGTACACCACCAGAAAAGTTTCTGCAAACCACTTCAGTCTGAAGTTTGTGTTTTATAAAGGGGATAGCTGTGACTCTCACGGAAATTCTGCCAAAAATTGATTTCCTGTATACTTTTGGGCCATAGATCTATTCTCCCAAGGAGGATTTAATATACGTGCATGAAAACCTTATTATAAAGCACCCAGCTCAAGCTGTATTGAAGGCCAAATCCTATTTCTGTGAACATAGTGACACTATCTTTTCTTGCTTGGTCTTTGTGCTTTTTAAATGGCTTCCTTACAGGGGAAGAAAAGACTAAAGGAAAAAGCAGAGAAAGAAGGCTAAAGAAACAGGGTATTATCTAGAGTGGGGAATCACCGTTGATTACAGAGGAACCCAGGGCAGAAGCCTGTGATTTTTGACAAATCACTCACTCTGGGCTTTTCATACATGGAATGGGGACACTTGACTCAATGTTTTCTGATCTTTAGGGAGGTGAATTTTTACTACTTACTATCAATGCTCATCTCCGTACTCTGCAAGAACTATTGTGCCTTGATCTCTCTCCTCCTGCCTTCTCTTTTCTCTTATTCCTGGGGTAGAGATTAGGGGTAGTTTATCAACTGGCAGGGATGAAGTGGTGAAAAAAACCCAAAACAACAGGCTTTGCCACTTACCAACTGTGAGACCCTGAGCTAGAGTCCTTGTTAAGCCTCAGTTTACTTATCAGGAAGTTGGGGTTAATAATACATACTCAGGAAGGTTGTTTTAGTAAGAATTGAACAAAATAATAAGTATATGATGAATCATTCACTTTCTTATATCTCTGAATAGACAACAAATGCAGACTAATACTAACCAAGAATTTGAATCCAAAATCTTCATGCATTCATTTTCAGTCTCATTATTTCCAAGGTATCACATCTGTTTCTCTCCAGTTGGGCTGGCTCTCTGTGATGTGATTATCTATCCATTCATTCAGTCATGGGAGAAGTATTTATTGAGCACCCACTATGCTCCAGGTACTATACTAGGTGCTGAGAATAAGACAACAAGAACAAGATCCCCGACCTCATAGAATGTATGTTTTGTGGCAGAAATAAACAATAAACAAGTAAACAAACATGTAATATGTGATAACAGATATTTACTATGAAGGAAACAAACAGGTGCCATAGTTTAAAACAAACAAACAAACAATGAGTGGAGGGATACCTCAGATAGGATGGCCAGAGAAGGCCTTTGTAGGGAGGTAAACTCAGAATACGGAGGAAATACTTTCCTATGGAGTAGGCTGTGAAACAATCCATGAACTCAACACTTGCTGAAAGATTTTTATTTTTATCATCCCTAAATAGGAAATGCAAATATATTTATAACAATGTAATGATACCATCCATTTTCCAGTTTATATTAACATGTTTCTTTCAGAGATCATATCAAACTTATCTTTTTACCCTAATACTTTTCATGCAGCCTGGTCCATAATAGATACCCAATAAATGCTTGTTGAATGAATAAATGGTTACAACAATCCCCCTATGTAGACAAGACAGGTACCATTGCCCCATCTCAGAGATATTAAATGACTAGGGACAAGTCATATGGTTCACAAGGGAATGCAGCTAGAACTAAAATTCAAATTTTTTAAAAAAAATTTTTACTCCAATGTTCTTTTATTTCAATCTTTGGAATTGAAGTCTCATCCTTATGTTCATGAAAACTCTCTTTCATGTGTAAGAATTCTTAGATGAGATACGGTACAAATATCTCACTGAAAACCAGAGTGATCTTGTAGAGAATAGGCTGATTTTAGGTAACATTGGTGTTAATCAGAGTGGAATTATCCACACCACCTACACTCCACCCATAACATTCTGGACATGTTTACACCTACTTATTGCTGATTCTTGGGTGTTTTTCACAAACCAATGATTAGCTCCAAAATTCTAACTCCAAAATTGCTTCTGTGAGTTGTTATTAAAAAATGACTCCAAAACTTCTGAGGAAGATGTGGTGGTAGCATCATCCATAGTGTAGAAAATCAATAAATATCTTAGGAGTGGAGGATGGATTCCTTCATATTCCCATCCATATTCATCCCTCCTTTGCAAATGTCTCTTACTGGTAGGAGGTAAAGTTCAGAGAGATCTCACGTTTTGGTGGATTAAATAGGTAAATAAAGAGATGCCTGAACAGAACAATTCAAAGAGATCTCTGGCCAAATAAAATCTCTCATGAGTATCTGGAATGACACCCCAATGACTCTGTTTCCTCCTTTTAGGTGGAATCTGTGCCTTGCAGCCTTTCCTTGAATAGAAATCTGTTAGTCACTGTGCTAGGTTCTTGGAGAGAGGCAAATAAGAATACAAGTTTCTTCACCAAGAAATGTGCTAATTAATTAATTCATTCATTCATTCCACAAGTATTTCCTGAATACAACCTGTATTTCAGATGCTGAGCTAGGCTCTGGGGGAATCAAATAGGTAACGCATTTTGAGTGCTTACTATGGGCAGCCACTGACTGTTCAAAGTGTGTTTCCTGTGTTAACTCATAGTCTCACAATCCCCACTTATAAATCAGAAAGTGAGGTCCAGAGAGGTTAAGTGATTTACCTGAGGTCACACCAATAGGAAATAGCAGGAGTAGGATTCACAGTTGGGCAGTCTGGCCCCAGAACCTCACTCTTGACAGGGTTCTTGCCTTTGAGGAGGTCGCAGCTTGGTGGGGAAGACACAACTGGAAAGAGAGGGACTGGAGTCCCGCAGAGCTTTGACAGAGAAGTAACCAGGAAGGGCTCCCGTACCTGGCTTCTTGGAGGAGCAGGGCAGCTTTTGACGGAGTGGATACACTCTGGATCCACAGCTTAGTCACAAACATAATCTAAGTAACAAAAGACACCTCTTTTCTTCCTCACCTACTTCTTTGCTGTTAAGGTGTATCATGCTGCTGAGGTTACCTTGGTAATGTAACTTTTAATAAGTTTCTAAAGTAAAATAAAGAAATAAAAGACTGAAGCAATGCACGGTATTTGGGCTGGTAAGTTATGGCAGGTGTACCATGCATAAAGAATCTCACTTTGTGCTCTTGCTTCTTTCTTTCTCTCAACATCTTTTGTTCTCCAGGTTGGTTGTGGGGGCTGAGTCAGAAATGGAAATCTCAGGACACTGGAAAGTCTCCCAGGACCATATGCACCTGTTTAGAACCACTAGAAACTACTTCCAAGGGAAAGTGGATGGATAAATTCAGCCACACCAATGTGAGGCTTTATCTATTAATTATCTGCTTGCTCATTGTCCTTCCAAATCTTGCTGCTTCTGTCTCCTTTCCCTGAAGTATTAATGTAATGTCATCACTTACTCCTGCCTGTCTGGAGTCCGAAAGGACACAGGTCACAGCTTCACTCATTAAGGAAGCTTCCCAGGGCCTTTCCATTAGTACTGATGTCCCACTTCAAACCCCTCTGGTGCTTACAGTCTCATCACTCACTTCACTATTAAATGTGCGCTGCTTTGAATGGCTGATATTTTCACATTATGACTTCATATTTCATTTCTCTTCATACTCATACTCAGCACCCTTTTCCTCAAACCAAAGCTTTCAGTTAGCTGTACCTATAGGGCAGGGCCTCCTTTTAAAGCCAAGGAGATCTTGAATATGCGCCTGTAAATTTCTCTCCTTGTAAACTTGTGAGCAAGCAAATTTTCCTAATCTCATTTTGCCTAAAAATCATTTCTCCTTGTGAATAAGCTGACTACCAATGCTTTAGCAGAAACTTCATTTATATTGACGTTACAAAAATTTATAGGTAGCAACATGGATGTTGCTACTTTTGAGAATATTTGCACTGTTTTGCATATCCTTTCAATTTTTAAAAAATTATCATAAAATATACATAACATACAATTTACCATCTTAATCATGTGTGTATCCTTTATAAAATCTCCAAGCTTTTGAGCTAAATAACCTGGATACATTTGTTTATTTTTATACTTCTAATATTTTCTAAATGTATAGGGCTCCATATATTATTCATTAAATGTATCCCATTGGTGCATTCTTGCTTCCTTTTTTACTGTTTTTCAATAAAAGTGAAAACACATGATGGATAGATATATCAGGAAAATATTTATGTAATAAATTCATTACACTTTAATTTTTGTATTTCTAGTTAATTTTAGATCATGAACGGTTAATTGATAAGTTCCCAGTTATGGCCAGCTGCTCCCAAGCTTAGCACATTGTACTTTTTACTATCGCTCTTTCCTAGGGTTCAACCGTTATTGATGCTTATGGCTGAGGGTGAATCATTTTTGACATTACATTGAATTCTGTGATTTAATAATACATCTAAATAATACTAATAAAATATCTAAATAATACTACTATGAATGCTACTACTACTAATAGCTAACACTTGTCAAGCACTTAGTATATTGCCAGGAACTATTCTAAGTGCTTTACATAAATTGACTTACACACTGAAAACATCAATTATAGTCAATGTGCAAAGTAAATAATAGTTTGTACCTTCCCATGAAGTTAGACTCCAATGGATGCAGATGTCTCTTGTCCTCCCCTGGGTTCGTTTTTGGAATATGCTGTTATGGGTTGAATTGTGTCCCTGCAAAATTCATACATTGAAGTCCTAACACCCTGTACCTCAGAGTGTGACGATATTTGGAAATAAAGTAGTTGCAGATGTAATTATTTAAGATGAGATCAGACTGGAGGCTAAAGGGGTGACTAATTCAGCATAACTGGTGCCCTTATGAAAAAGGGAAATTTGGACATAGACATGCACACAGGGAGAGCATCACATGAACATGGAGGCAGGGATTAGGGTGATGTTTCTATACAGTAAGGAACACCAAAGTTGAGCAAACCACCAGAAGCTAGGGGAGAGGTGTGGAACAGATTCTTCCTCACAGCCCTCAGAAGGAAACTATTCCTTCTAACACCTTGATCTTGGACTTCTAGCCTCCAGAACTGTGAGACAAAAAATGTCCATTGTTTGAGCCACTTAGTTTGTGGTACTTTGTTATGACAGACCAAGCAAACCAGTGTAATAGCTCACTAAAAAAACAGGTGAGTAGCAAACTACACTACATTGAATTGCTTATTTTTGATATCTAAAGTCTTACTTAGCACATAAATGGCTGAGACAGAAATTAATGAATATTACTTGATTAAAGTCAATAAAATATAGTGTTGTGATGGGCTTTGAAATGGCAGGGGAAACAGCTTTGCAGGGAGCTCAGTATGCAGTTAGAACTACCTGCTGTTAGGGAGGGAACTATTCTTGTCAAAGAGAAATTTAAAGTACATGGTGTTGGCTTCGCACATGATTGCAAATGTCAAAATTCCATTAATTTGATTTTTAAAGTTTAAGGTATTCTGCCATTTGGTTACTCAGTATATGAATAGAATGACATTTATTCTACTTGGCTCTTTGTTAGCTACACATGCACATTTGTTTGAAGGGTATCATTTATCCCTTTAATGAGTATTTTGGAGCACACCATGTTGGACTAAATAGGATGTGTGATCTGAGGGAAAAGAACGTACTCAGAAACTTTAGACTCTAATGGAAGACAACAACATACACAGAGTCTTAAATTACAATGAAAAACAGCATGTGATTAAGTGGCAATGAGTGATACAGACAAGACAATACATCTATAGAATTTAGAGAAGGGAGAGAAGGATCAGCTCCGGCCTATGAGGGAGATAAGATTCTGTCTAGACTTTGATCTCAGGGAGGGGAGGAAGAAGGGCCCTATAGGGGAGTGGAAGTTATTGTAACCCAAAGCAGGAATGAATAAGGCCTGTATTTTGAGGAAGAGTCATGATTTTCTCTTGGCTGGAGTAAGGAATTTATTTTTAAAGGCTATTTATTTAGCACCTACTATATGCCAGGCATTCTGCCAAGTATTAAGGTGCATCACTTAACTTAATCCATAAAATAGACTTAGAAAGTAGCTATTTCTAATTCCATTTCCAAACAAGGAAACTCAGAGTAAGTAAAGCAAGTCACTTGCCCCTGGTCATACAGCTAGTCAGCAGTGGAGTGGATGCTTAATCTCAAGTCTGTCTTTCACAAAAGTTTGTGTGCTAACCCATCTGCTCCCATCCCAATTTGTCCAAATCTAGATATATTCTGACTTAGGAAAGGTGGGTTTCTCTCTTTATTCTCTGGAGCTATTTCTCTGTAGAAATAGCCCATTTCTCTCAGCTTGGCACTGGAGCTCTGCGTGTTTCAAGGGTGATCACTGCTTGCACGCTCTGACTGTTGTCCACATGATATGATGCTGCTACTGTAATGCTGGCATTGGTGGAATGGTAATGTTGAGAAGGACACAGTATTTTTTCTTACTCTGTTACTTAATTCTTTACCACACCACTGACACAAAACATGACTGAAGGAATAAACTGGAGGTCATATTTGTTAGGATGTGGGTTTAGCTATGGAAACAGAGACCCAATATTAATAATGGCTTGAATGTGATGGAAGTTTTTTCTTCACCATATGAAAGTCTGAGCTGTTGTGGTGGTGCTCCTTTGCAACATGGACAGGGAACCCAGTACCTTGTTGCTCTGCCACTGCAAGACAGCTGCATGAGAAGTCCAAGGTGGTGCACCATTGCGTCTATATCCCACTAGAGTCTTTTTAAGGACATAGCCAGAAGTTGCACACATTACCTTCACAATCATCCTATTGACCACAACTTAGTCACATGGCCCCATCCAGCTGCAAGAGAGGCTGTTTTCTATATTCTGGGTGGCCAGGAAGCCAGGTAAAACTCAGAGGCTCTATTACTATGGAAAGAGGAGAATGAGTATTTGGGGATAGTTAGCAATTCTGCCATAGAGCTAATGATAAAAACAGAGAAAACCATGAAACTTAGATGATAGATGTGGCTGTTCCCAAAATCTAATAAAAAGACTAAATCATTAAAATCCATTTGGGAGAGATTCTGTCCCATAATAGACATTGTCCAGTTACAATATTGACTTCCCTATTTCAGCTGTGCCTTTCTCTTTGAGAGAGAGAGAGATGGAGAGATGGGGAAGAGAGAGAGAGATAGAGACAGATAGAGAGAAATATTGAGATCCTATGGTACATCTCCACTCTTTTAAAGGAGACTATGTCCTCTTCTCACTCTTGAATCCCTCCACCAGAGCTATGATTAGACACAATAACATGCAGCTATATCTTTGCCAAATTCCAGGTTATATTATCTAGGGTAGCCACAAGAGACATAAGCAGAAAACCCCAGAGTTTCTCAACCCTCTGGTTAGGTGAAGTTATGCTGCTTCCTTCTCTAGCATACCATTTGGGTAGTTAATGGAATATGTCTGTACACTCACACACACATAGACTCACATCCCACTGATGGGAGCAAAAATTCTCAGAGTTGATGCAGTCTAAGTCCAAATCAATGAAGAGAACAACTTTGTAAGGGCACAATTAGCACAGACACCCCAGCACAGAATGTGGAGAGGGCTTTATGCCCTGTGTGGAAGAGTGTGAGTTTCTTCTTGATCACAGGAGGTCTATTCCTCTTTTCAAACATCAGGGCCATCTACCCGGATTAAAGGACTACTCTTCAGCTTTTCAAAGAAGATTTGAAATTACACCTTTTTTTCCTTTGGATCAGATGAAAGTTTTACTAAAGCTATACTTCAAGCTCTCCAAAGTAGTCTATGAAGGTCACAATGTAATAAAATATAAACATATATTTGCTTCCTTTCAGAGTAAACCCTAGGGTTTCTGTATGTGTGGTAGTTAGAGCTATATTTCCAACTACTTTTGGTTAAAAATTCTCTTATGATTTGAGTTTTTCTGAGCTTGTGCATCCTCTAGTGATGGTAGTTTATCTGGTTCAGTGAAGTTTTCTTTGGCAAGTCTGTTGTACTTAGTTCTGTCTGGCTCTGCTATCTTTGATTCCTGGCTCTACTCTAATCGAAGATGCATTGCATCCTTCCTGTCAACTGCTAAATATAGCCATGACTTGCTTAATGATGGGGATACGTCCGAGAAATGCATTGTTAGGCGATTTTGTTGTGTGAACATGATAGAGTGCACTTACACAAACCTAGATGGCATAGCCTACTATACACATAGGCTATATGGCTATAGACGGTTGGTCCTAGGCTACAAACCTGTACAGCATGTTACTGTACTGAATACTGTAGGCAATTGTAACACAATGGTAAGTATTTGTGTATCTAAACATAGAAAAAGTACAGTAAAAATATGATATAGAAGATAAAAGATGGTGCACCTGTAGGCACCATCTTACCATGGGCACTTACCATGCATGGAGCTTGTAGGACTGGAAGTTGCTCTGGGAGAGTTAGTGAGTGAGTGGTGAGTGAATGTGAAGGCCTAGGACATTGCTGTGCACTACTGCAGACTTTATAAACACTGTACACTTAGTCTACACTAAATTTACAAAAAATATTTTTCTTTCTTCCATAATAAACTGACCTTAGCTTTCTGTAACTTTTTTAACTTTATAAACTTTTTATTTTTTAAAAACCTTTAGACTATTTTGTGACACTTAGCTTAAAACACAAACATAGTTGTACAGCTGTACAAAAATATTTTCTTTCTTTATAGCCTCATTCTATAAGCCTTTTTCTATTTTTAAATTTCAAAAATTATTTTTTACTTTTAAAAATTTTGTTAAAAACTAAGTCACAAATACATACTAATGGCAGCCTAGGCCTACACAGGGTCAAGATCAACAATATCACTGTCTTCTACCTCCACATCTTATTCCACTGGAAGGTCTTCAGGGGCAATAACAAGCATGGAGTTGTCTTTTCCTATGATAACAATACCTTCTTCTGAAATCCCTCCTGGAGGACCTGCCTGAGGCTGTTTTACAGTTAACTTTTTTTTTGCAATTAGAAGGAATACTCTCTAAAATAATGATAGAAAGTATAGTAAATACATAAACCAATAACATAATCACTTATTACCATTATCAGGCATTATGTACTGTGGAGAATTGAATTGCTACACTTTTATATGACATTGCAGTAGGTTTTTTTACACCAGCATCACCACAAATATGTGAGTAATGCATTGTGCTGTGACCTTGTGATGGCTGCGACGTCACTAGGGGATAGGAATCTTTCAGCTCCCTTATAATCTCGTGGGACCACCATGATATAAGCAGTCTGTCGTTGACTAAATGATGTTATGCAGTGCACGACTGTAGTTACTTTTAAACTAAAACCTTGACTTGCCTTTTCCCAACAGCTCTGTTCTTCAACAGCTCCCCTCCAAAATCAAAGCATGACTGTTTAGGAGAGAAATATTACATAGAAACATGGAACTTCTAAGTGACACCATTAGAGTAAGTAGCTTTTGTCTTTCCTCCCACTTCTCCCCTTGCATCTTTCTTTCTGAGCTAATAAGATATTTAGCTACAGTGAAGTTTTCAGAACTTAAGGATGATTTGGGCCTCAAAGATTGGTTTATGTTGTTAAAAATTACAGTTGACTGGACATAATAGAAGAGTGTTACAAATGCAGTCAAGGTAGTTTTTTTCTTCATGTGTCAGCTGTTTCCTTTTAAGAAGCTAATTGGAAGTAAATATGGACCCTGCCTGGCTCCTGGCAGTAGGTCGCGAATCTTCACTTGGTGGTTCTCAAACATAACTTCACATTAGAATCACTGAGTGTGTGTGTGTGTGTGTGTGTGTGTGTGTGTGTTGCGCGCGCGCGCGCGCGCTGGGGTGGGGGGGTGGGAGAAACATTTAAAAATGCCAATGCCTGAGTCTCAATCCCAGGGATGTTTGAGTTATTTGGTCTTGAACATGGCCTGGGTCTCACAATTTAACAGGAGATTGTAGTGGGCAGCCACCGTTGGAAATCTGCTCTCGACCTTCTCATAGAGGTATTTCTGGTAGGATGCAATTCTGAGCTTGTGACTTATTTAAAATTTGTTCTAAAGCACTTGCGTCTGGCTGGTAGAGAGAATAAACTGGTAAGCAGCATTGAGGATCTGGAAGACTTAGATATAAACTGGAGATTCTAAGTCCTCTGGATCCAAAATGAAGTAAAGACAGGGTGAAGCAAGACACATGTCTTTGTGGGGTGGGAGACAAAGGTGACTGAGCCAGGCAAGAGTCAGGGGAGGACACAGCATAGTACACAGATGCAGGAGGAAGAGGATGAGGGGTGGGCCCTACTACTCCAGCCTTCTGAGCTAAAATTCTGACCATAAAGATTTAAATTTACTATATGTTTTGGAAAAGATCATAGGAAAATAGGAATCCCAGGAGCTGAGTAGAATTAGCATAATTCCCTTCTCTCAAGCATCCCTTTTTCAGAGTGGCTTGGCTGGCCAAATGTGTAGTGAGGGGCTGGGATAAGGCAGGTTGGACCTCTACCCTACCTCTCCCCAAAACCGTCTTCTCTCTATGCTTTCTCACCGGGGACCACAGACAGTTCCTACTCAGACTAGGGGGAATTTAGATTTGATCTGGACTTTTAAATTTTCCTAAATCACTTTTTACAGCCTTATGCCTTGGTTCAGTTCATCTCTGCAATCCAGAAGTTTTAAGGTGCTTTTGAAAATGGTATATGTAGAAGGATGAAAAGGAGGGGAAATTCAAATTGGTCACTTTTGACCTATTAAAATTAGGAGACATGGAGGCAGCTAGTGATGCCTGGATGAATAGCATTAGTAATCCTTCAGTTTACCCCTCAAAGGCATTTTTGCTCTTTGTAGGCATTTATTTGGTGTTTTTCTGCATCTAGTTCCTCTTCAATAATTAGTATGACATGATGTACATCCAGATAGAATAACATTAAATGACTATGTTTTGGCTCACTTTGCATTTCTGCCCTATAACAGTTTGTTTTAATGGACCATTCATTTTTCATTTAAGTACAATACAAACATTGAGTTTGGCCTTTCTCCAGTTTTTTTCTGACAATCACTGGAGGCAAAGGTATGTAAAATTTATACTTGCCTTGAAATCCTGTAGTTAGGAGTTTAAATCATTCTTTTTCAAAAATTATTTAAGATCTCTGAGTTGTAGTTTCCCTTTTATAAAATTAGGATAAGATTAGTCTTTATAGGATTGTCTTTTTATTGCTGTTTTAAAAATTATTAATATTATTATTTTTTAAAAAAACCTATTTTACAATGCTGAAACAATTTGGGCAACAAATAATATTGGATCATAGCCCAAAGTATCAAATAAATATCAATACTAATATAAATAAATGATCAACTAATAAATGAATGGGGGAGAATAGAAAAATCTGAACATGAGAATTGCAAACAATTCCAAAGTCTAATCCATTTTTCAATACCAGGTCAAATCTAAGTGCCTAAAGGTAAACAAAGCAAACATTAATTACAAAAAACCCAGGACATCCTAAAGAAGTCTTAACATTAGTCTAATGCTAATGAGTTAAACATTGGCGAGGTTAGAGAGGTTAGAGAGAGATAGTCTCTCTTCACAAAGCTACTAAAACAACGTCGATAACTTTCTGTCTTTGAAAAGGGAAGCCCTTGAAATTCTTTCATCTTTGTTTTAAATGATTTTTAAGCTTGTAATCCTTCAATACAGGGTTTTAATGGTCCCTTAGAGTTCTTTTATTTTTTCCCTCACTCAGAAAAATAAGGCCAAAGTAGTTATGTTTTGATGATGTCTAGGAGAGTAGGCTTTGAAAATGTCATTCTTCCTCTTTCTTTCCATCCTCGCCTGCGTCCTCCACCCTCCCACCAAATATTATTTTATGGGCATTCCAAAACTATTTCTTTAGATGAGGAAAAATACTTCTGGAAAAGCAAAAAAAAAAAAAAAAAAAAAAAAATCTCTTAGTTATTCTCCAAGGGCTGTTTCTAGTTCCCTTTTGGCGAGCCCTGGAAGAGATGGGTGAGTTTGAAGGTATGAAAGGATTGGGGAGCATCTGAGAGAAGAAGCTCAGTGGGCACGTCAGGGATTTCTCCTCTTGTTAAGCAAGGCTCAGCCATCACCACCTCTCACCTGTTCGCCTCCTAGAAGAAAGATTATGTTTATTTAGCAGCTTTGCACCATGTCCGCAGGGCCTGTTGGAAGTTTATATTTGAATAATGCTTCTTAATGTGTGCTTTCAACTGGGCTCGACTTCATAGTTTTGAGGAGCCAGTCTTGTTAAATCTTGCTTCATGTGAAATGGTATAGCATCAAGGCCTCACTTATTTCAAAGACCTACCTAGGAGCTGAAGTAGTGTGGCAGAATAAATTACTGAAATTTAATGATTGCTCCTCCTGTTATTTTCCCTCTCTTCTCTGTTTGAGGAATACAGCCTGGTCCTATTTTCTTGGCTCAGGGATTTTAGTGGGATGAAAAAGAGTTTCATAAAGACTCTAGGATTTAAGAGCTAATGGAAATGTCCTATCATGAAAAAGGAAATAGATAAGGCCTTTGAGGGCCTGGAGAAAGCTAGGAGGAAGATTCTCCCCAAAGTGATAAGAAGAGAGGTTTGAGTGTCCCATAGGAAGTGGGAATGAAGAAATTATGTGGGAGCAATGACTGGGGAGGTGGGAAGACTCCAGAAAAATGGCACCTAGGGGGATTGCTGGACCAAGAGAAGATCACTAATCCCCAGGTATGGCAAGGAGGCCAGAGCCACTGGTGTTCCAGACCATGCTGGGCTTGGAGAATGAGGACATCAATGGTGGTTGTTGTAGATTGTCAGCTGGATGCTCCTCCTACCTTTTCTGCTCTCCGTTTAAGCCCTAGTGATTCTGGTGTGACCTGGGAATGGAGGGGGTACTCATAAGGGCTGGGATGAAAATGCAGGCTTGGTGCCATATTAAGTTGATTAAAAAGCAATAAAACGGCAATATTTTTTGAACACCTGCACTTGTGCACTGAGACTCATATCTACTACAGTAGAATTAATTCATGGCTAATCAATTTGAAGGGAAGATATTGATCTTTCACGTCAAAGGAAAATGTTTGAGTAAGCTCCAACAAAAGTGGAAACTACATGTAACTTCTGTCAAGAAAGAAGAGAGATACAACATGTAAATACTTATACAGAGTTGGTTTTTCTGCACAACCTCAGGGCTTAAAAACCATAGCCAAGGATTCTTTTAGAGAATATATACATTTTTAAATTATAGGGGTTTGCAAATCATTTTGGCCAAGGTTTTGGGTGTGAGTGAAGAGGAGTCATCAACTTTACTATTCAGTTGTCCTTTCTCTTCTTTCTCCTACTAATACACTTTCTTATCAGTTGAAAGAGCACTGGGGTGGGAGTCAGGACCCTGGATTCCAAATCTTGGCCTTGGAAAAAGCTGTTTTATTCCTAAATATATAAAACAAGGGGCTTGGCATACCTGAGAGTCCCCTAGTTGTGGAGACTGAGGATGGGACACTGGTTCTGGGGAATGTGTAGTGCAAAGAATGCTGGGCTTGCTCTGAGGACATGAGCTCAAAGTTTGGCTTTTACCACTCACTGGCTTTGATGATCTTTGGCAACTTATTTAATTTTTCTGAACCTCAGTTTCCTCAACTGAAAAATGTGGATACGTTTTCATGAGGATCAAATGCAATGCTATATATGTGGGAGTGCTTTGTAAATTATAAAGTACTATACAAAATTTAATGCCTTATTAGCAATCAATCAGCAAGGATTTTTGAGAGCCCGAAATATGGTGATTGGATTTGGAGGAAAAAAAGAAAGAAGAGCCCAAGATATGACTTCAAGCCTCAGTGAACTTTCAGTTCCAAGGGGAATAAAATGAATACACATAAAAGAATTAGAGGATACTTAGCAAAATAAAACTTTCAAGAAAAGGGTTTTGGGGGAAGGACATGAAGAGCTGATGCCAAATATTTGTGTGTTATTTTTAAAATTGTGAACTTTGAGTAAGAACCAATTATTCACCAAGCCCTCTAAAATCTACCAAAACAAACCCAGATATAAATTTTTTTTTCCTGGAACTTTATATATTATACCAGTAAGTAATTCCCACTGGAATCAGAAAATGCAGATGAGCTTCTCTGGGTGGGAATCTCCATGCCAGTTAAATTCCAGATCAGAAAAGAATCTTATCACTTTGATTTCTTGACAGTGGTTTGTCTATCACCAGGGTGTGTTTCTGGAAGAAATTATAGTAAGTGCCAGTCATCATTTTGCTTTACATAAATTAACCTGTTTAATTCTCACAAAGATCTTATGATTGTAACATTATTATCATCAATATCCCAATTTTATAGAGAGGAAATTGAGGCACCAAGAGATTAAGTTCAAGCAGCCAAGCCCGGATGTGAATTTGGGCAGCTAGACTCTAGGGCCTTGCACTTAACCAGTGTTCTATGCTGTCACCAAAACATAGAATCATCTTTGATTTCTTAACCTTTACTAACAACAAAATTTATATACTGTATAGCCACACATGCTGGACTGTGTTTGGTTATCATAACTTCTGATTGCACGTTTCCCCTTGAATGTTTGCCTGGTGGCTCTTTGAACAAAATCGATATGATAATATGCGGTGACGTGACATTGTTGCACATACTTAGGGGGTATGATTCAGAGGTCTTCATCCAGGACCACCCAAGGTTCATTCCAGACACAACTAAATACCTGTGGAATGACAAAAGCCTCAGTTGTCAGAAACAAATTCAATAAGTATGTTGCGAGTCACATACAACTCATGTGGCGTGCAGTGTAAAAATTGATTCCAGTGCGTGAGTTGCATATAACTCACGCACAGAAAACAATAAAAAATAACAAATTTTTCGTTAAATTAGAAAAGATTGTTTTGTTTGCAAAGTTTTTATTCTATTTTCATAGTAAAACACTGTGGCCCCAAAGAAAAAAAATTTTTTTCTAGTGTGGCAGTCAATGTGTTAAAATGAGAACATCTAAGACAATCTGTTCATTTTGGAGCAATCAGTGAAAACAATATCCCAGGAAAACTAGTAATTTATTTTTTGCTAAGAATTCTCCAGAGTGATAATACTGAGATCTTGAATCCTAAGCTTATACATAAGTAACAAAGTATAAGAGGAGAAAAAGAGAACAAGAGAAAGGAAGCAAAGGAGGACGAGGCCTTAAAAAGACTGAGCAGGGAAACAACATAGGTCAAATTTATTTTAACACAATGCAACTTGAACTCAGGGCATATTATGAACAGTTTGCACTGAGATATTTAAATTTGCAGAGAATTTGTTTTGTTCTGTTATTAAGTTCTTTCTTTTGAAAATTTTAAGTATTTGTACACCTAAATACTATCTTTAGGGCAAAAGTAGCTATCTATGTACTTCAAAATAAATCATTTGTATAGACATGTTGAATTAAAAAATATTAGTTCTTTGGGCAAAGAATTATATTCATGCTTAAATCCTATTTATTAAACAGAGTCACACGTAACTATAAATAAATTGGAAAAAGTATAGAGAGCTATAGTAAAGCTATGACATGAACAACAATAATACAATTTTACAGTTGTGATGGTTGGGTGTTTTATCTCTCTAGTAAGCCCTGTACACCTTCAGACATGTAGGGCACCTTTGAGGGAATGAGGAAGAAAGTAGGGAACACCTACTGGTAATTATATTAAATTGCCAACACCTATTTGGTTGTGGTACTAAAAAAAACCTTCCAATACTAGGTTGTAAGTTCAGATGGAGAAACTGGAGCTTTGCTTAAATAGAACTAGACACACTTTCTGAAAATGTGAGAAGTCTGACAGTAAAAATTCCCAGTGTGTAATTGCTGTTCCCAGTTTTTCCTCCCTACCTTTCTCCTTCCTTCCTCCCTTCCTTTTCTCTTTCCTTCCCTTCCTCGTTCCCTCTATTTATTTTTTAAAAAACAGTTGTTATTGAAATAACATTGACATATAAAAATTGTATATATTTAAAGTATACAGCTTAATGTGCTGATATCCACATTATGTGGGGGAGAAGGAATTGGGGAGATGTTGGTCAAATGGTACAAATTTTCGGTTATGCAAGATGAATAAGTTCTGGAGATCTAATGTACAGCATGGTGATGATAGTTAAAAATAGTGTATTATTTGCTTGAAATTTGCTGAGAGGATAGATCTTAAAATCTTCTCACCACACACACACACACACACACACACACACACACACACACACAAATGATAGCTGTATAGAGGTGAAAGATATGTTGACCAGCCGGAATGTGGTGATTCTTTCTTTGGCACATATTTGTTGAGTGTCTACTATTCAAGCATTGCTCTAGGCACTCAGAGTGCAACAGTGACCAAGGCAGATTACCTCCCCACTCTCCCGGGCCTTACTTTCTAATACACTATGTCTCCAATGCTGTTCCTATTTTCTTCATTTTTGCTGCCATCCCTCGTTAATAAGCCTGGGCTATTGTAACTGGACTTCTAACTGGTTCTCTGAACTTCGACCTTCTCTATGTAGCATACTGCCACTAAATTTATCTTTCTAATATGTAGCTTAGCTGACTTCTCCATACAGTGAGGGCTATAATATTACCTACCTTGTATGACTATTGTGACAATTAGATAAAACCTACAGGTAAAGATTTAGCACAGTGCGTTCCCCATAAATATTGGCCTGTGTTGTTATTCCAAAGCGGAGGCTTCTCCCTCTCCACTAGAGAAAGGTTAACCTCTCATCCATCACTGGAGCTCCTTCAGGGTTTGGCTGGGGCGTGACATATAAAGTATTAGTGTAAACCAAACTGGTTTACACTTTATAATATAGTTGGGTTCACATTATGATGTACATGTAAAAATGATTAAATCCCCAAAAGGATGATCCTTCGTGGGCCACAGGGAGATAGTATTTATCAAGAGCACTTTTCAGTATTTCAGACTCTGCCTTGTCAACCTACGTGCCCAGACTGTCCAGCTGTGGGGTATCATTATTACTACTAAGTTATGATGATAATCGGTACAAGTCTAAAACACAACTTGTGGTTTCCCCTCCCAGAATTGCCCCCCCACCCCAGGCCGTGTTCCCTATATTGGCAAATGGCACTGCTCAGCACCCATTTGCTGAGACCAGAGGCCTTAGAGTTATCCTTGACTTCTTTCTTTCTCTACTACTCCATACTGAGTTCCTAAATATAGCATTGAGACTCTAATTTCAAACCAACTCAAATCCAGTATGAAGCATCATCTCCTTTTGTCTGGGTTACCAAAGAGCTTCCTACTTCAGTGTACTGCTTCCACTCTGGCCCCTATGGTCTACTGTCACACAGCAGCCAGAGTGATTCCTCTGAAACATTAAATCTCATTAAAAACATGAGTCCTCTGTTCCCCCAATGACTTCTTATCACCCTTAGAATTGATGTATATACCCACAGAGGCCCTCCCTGACTGGGCTCTCGTTTTCTACCCCTCTCACCTCTTGTTCACGGCCTTCCAGCACAGTAGATTTCTTATTGTTTCTCCAACTCACTGTGCATGCTGTCTCCTGAGGGCCTTAACCTCCCTAAGCTTCAGTTGCCTTTATACAAAGGGGATATTTGTACAATGGAAAGTTAATTATAAAGGAATGCCCCAAGCTGAAGACCAGGTGAGGAGTGGATTCAACAGGGTTTTGTAGACATGTTCCTACCAAGAGAGAATCCAGTGTCAGCTCAGATCCCACCTGGAAGAGATAAGGGACAGACTTTCCTCTGTCCACAGATGAAAACAGAGCACACACAGTGAGGAATAAATGTTTTCAGTTTAAGGACAAAATATCCTACTTTGGCGTAGAACTGGGCCACACAGCAAGACCTTTCCAGACTGAGAAAAGCAGGCGTCCAGAATGTCCAAGAGCAAGGTGTTCTCTTGGTTATTGCTGGTTTCTCCACAGGAACTAAACACTTTGAATCACATTTGTAGCTATCATAGGCATGTGTTGAATGTAAGTTAATTGCATTGCAGACGTATATATTTAACATTATAGGGTAGTGCATTTTCCAGTGATTCCTACATAATAAATTTTGGTCTTCATAAAACTCTGAATTCCAGTCCCGCCGAGTATTGTGGTGACTACCTGGATCGGATGGATCTAAACATTAAAAATGCTATAATACAAACAATACAAAAAGTGAAAATGCCATATTTACTACTACTTAGTAGTTGTTTCATTTCATTAAAAAAAAGGACACAAAAAAAGAATTGCAGAAAGTAGGCATTGCTTATCTCAAATAATGAAAACAGAAAACTCCAAAGGGGAATATTTTCAAGTACTGAAGTGAATGTTACCTATTCCAAGTTACAAAATATGCGTTTAGCTTATTTAAAACAAAGGCAGGATGACAGATTCTACCTATGAGATTTTTAGCAATACCACAGAAATCTAACACTGCTTTTTGCATATCAGGTATTTTTTGGCAACATAGGATACCAAGGAACAGGAACATGTTAGGGAATTCATCTATAAACTGACTGCAGTCTTGCTTATGCCTAGTGCTTGCTTCAGGTATTTGATATTTCACAGAGGTGGTGAAAGGATTTTCTTGCTTTATTGCTCTTGTTTATTTCATTCTATCCCTGAACTAAGCCGGCTCCTCAGAAGTCAAAACTTGGCAGGCCATATAATCTTTTATCTTGACTCAATTTTCAGAAATGCTCTTCTTGCATTAATAGTTAATGCTATATCCTCTATTTTTACAGAAGGCAGAATGAATCAGAATAATTGCAAAACTGTAGTCAAAGGTATTTTTAAAAATTTTATTCCATGAGCCTGTTAGGAAGGATTGATATGTTTGTATTTCTTAAAATGTAATATATGTACACTACCAAACCCAGGGCCTAGAATACGGTGGACACTCATTAAATGGTAGACATTGTAATTTTAAAAAGTTCCTCTTAAGATTTATAGCCAGAAAATATTTGATCTTTCTAAGAAATTTGTTTGCCTTTTTTTTTTTTTTTTTTTTTTTAGAGACAGGGTCTCACTCTTGCTCAGGCTGGTCTCGAACTCCTGAGCTCAAGTGATCCTCCTGCCTCGGCCTCCCAGAGTGCTAGGATTACAGGCATGAGCCACCGCGCCCATCCCAGAAATTTGTTTGCTTTTTAATAAAACAAAAAAACAAGGATTATGTCCTCTTACATGTTTACCTATTTTATATAACTGAGAAGCTCAAAACTAAATTTATTGTTTAACTTCAATAATTATCTTATTCTGGATACTTAACACATCTATTTCTAGTCATTTTACAATGGTAAACAATTAGCTGTCTTACTTTAAATGGATTTTAACATTTTGATCTACTTTACCTGGTTTTTGGAAGGAGGTAAAAATAATTAAAACAGAACAATACTAAGAAATAATGCTGGAAGGCCTCTATCTACTGAGACTTGTCATAGACATTAGGATACTTCAAATAAATATAGAATATTTATGCCTTAAAAATAAAATCAATCTAGAGGCCAACAACCTGTATAATTTATTTTTTTATTCTAGAGTTGAATATCTAAAATATCACAGGAAAAAGAGCCTGGAGAACATTTATGCCCCACTTATAAACCAAGCCAAAACAAAAAGTTTTACAAAATTATGAACATTTCCATTCTCCAAAGAGAATTCTGAGAGAAGCAAAAATTTTACTGTGACTGAAATATTAATTTATGTCACGTTTTAACACTTGAAAGCAGTGTGTTATATGGGTATATTATAGAGAATTCGACACGCTTGTGCTCCGATCCTGCTGCTACCTTTCCACTGGGTCACCTTTGCAGAGTTACTTAGCCCCATCTGTGCCTCTTTTCCTATCTTTAAAATCTTAGAAAACAATTTTTACCATTGATAGTTGTAAGGATTTATAATAATTTATGCAGCAAGCTTAAGACACAGCCTAGTGTCCATTAAATATGCCATAATTGGTAGCTGTTAAAAACAATAACAAACCAACGATACATGCCTGTGCTAGCCCAGGGTAGCAGGGAGAGGGGGATAAAGTGGGAATGGTTAATAGGTGCAAAAATATAGTTAGATAGAATAAACAATATTTCATAGCACAACAAAGTGAATATAATCAACAAGTTAAGGTATACTTTAAAATAAGTAAAGGCATACTTTAAAATAAGTAAAAGAGTGCAATTAGAATGTTCCTAGCACAAAGAAATGTTAAATGCCTGAGGTGATGGATACCCCAATTACCCTGATTTGGTTAATTCACATTGTGTGCCAGTATCAAAACATAACATGTATCCTATAAAGATATATAACTATTATGTACCTATAAAAATAATAATAAGAGAAGTGTACAGTACATGAGCCCTCAAAAGACTTTCAGTGACTGAAGTGGGCAAGCATTGTAATATCAGAGCAAAACAAGCTGGTTCTTCCTTCTAAGGTAATACTTGCTTGACTGGCTTTCTCTCTGATGAAGCTGGGCGTGAAAATGGAGACATGACCCTACTTTTAATGTCAAGAATTGTTAAATATTGATTTCTGCTTATTCAAAATATCAAAAGTAACTCAATACTAAGAAAATAATATTGTATTATTGACATAAAGCTACATTTCACTTTTTTTTGTAAGAAGGAGAGAAAAACAATTACTTATAATAATCGTGACTAAACATGTTTTTCAGGCTGTGGGGTTGTTTCTTGTAACACCCTGGAATAAATACAATTTCTGTTGATCACCTTAGAGGTATGTCAAGATTCCAGAAAGCTGAAATTAACACATAACACGACACACAAATTGAATCTGGGAGTTATGCCTATTGGAGACTAGATACTGACCAGTGGTGGACTATAGCCTAACTACACATAGAACCGCCCTTTCATCTTTGAGTTCCTGGTGCCATAATTGTAATTGTTTCATGTAAAAGATACTGAAAACATGATTCTCAGTTTTTCAAGGCTGTATAGATATAGATATATTCATATAACAATTTGATTTTGGCACTCAACATTTTTGTAACTTCTTGGATTGATAAAAATAAACTCAGTAGGAAATGTTGAGTTAAATGTATATCAATTTTGGCCCCTTAACTTTGTTTTTTCTAGGAAAATATAAAAACAAACAGAAAACTTTACTTGTTAACTGTTCTTCCTCTATGAAACAAAAATAAACAGAAGCCATTATACATACTACCCAGACTCACACTACTCAGAAAGGTACAGGAGGTATTTTACTGCAATGTGCCTATAAAGTGTAGAAAAACACCATGTTTGACTCTGTCAACACACCAAGTTCTGACTGCACTTGACAGGCTTGGGGGAGGTCCCCTGGAGTGGGCCAGCTCAGCTACCCACGTCAAGTCCCAGCATGGAGCCAGAGAGGTACAAAGTAGAAACAAAAGCATAGTTAATCAATCCTGCAAGAATTTAGAAAAGTTTTCCTCAGACTTAGATAAATCTTTGGAGGAAATGTTAAACTGAATAGGCTCAACTGCAGTACCCAGCCCCTGGGTTGCAGACTGGTACTGGTCCGTGGCCTGTTAGGAACCAGGCTGCACAGCAGGGGGTGAGAGGTGGGCAAATGAGTAAAGCTTCATCTGTATTTACACCTGCTCCCCATCACTCGCATCACCGCCTGAGCTCCACCTCCTGGCAGATCAGCAGCAGCATTAGATTCTCATAGGAGCACGAACTCTGCTGTAAACTGCACATGGGAGGGATCTAGGTTGTGTGCTCCTTATGAGAATCTAATGCCTGATGATCTGAGGTGGAGCTGAGGTGGTGATGCTAGCGCTGGGGAGTGGCTGCAAATACAGATTATCATTAGCAGAGAGGTTTGACTGCACAATAAATGTAATGTGCTTGAATCATCCCAAAACCATTCCCCCACCCTGGTCCATGGAAAAATTGTCTTCCATGAAACTGGTCCCTGGTGCTAAAAAGGTTGGGGACTGCTGGGCTAAAACAAAGAGAGGCACAATCCACTGCAAAATCCTCCCAGCTTTGTCACTGCCCTGTCTCTCATGGGGTCATCTTAATAAGCCCGAGAGAAACAGAAGGAAGAGAACAAGGAAGAGTCGGGAAGGATTGGGAAGGAATCCTACCTCCATTCCTTCTTGGCTGTGTGACTTTAATCAAGTTACATAACCTCTTTGAGCTTCTGTGGCCTCATCTATGAAATGAGGGATCCCTGTTCTCCACCAGCTTCCTGTGTCATCTAGAGAATTATGGTGCTTTCCATCAGAGCACAAAGTTCGGTGGTGATTATTGGCTCAGTGACAACTCCCTATAAGCTCTTTGAGAGCAGGGGTCATATCTCTTTTTATGTTAGATTGTGCACTTATAGTGGGCACTCAATCCCTTTGTGTTGAACGGAGAAATGAAGGATTTTTTGGAGGATTACATGAGAAAATTTACATGTAGTCTTCCCAGAATGTTCTTTACTTTCTGTCTCCCCAGTCAAACCCACTCAAATGACTAAAGTTCCACTTTTGCTTCTATATTTGCAGAACAAGTTTTAGTTAGTAGATATTTTGTAAATAACGTAGTGAAACTGAAAATCCAAATATCAGATGCTATATTTCTATGTTCATCAAATCTGCATATTTGGGTGAAATGCCAATTTCCATTTGGTTATTTTGGGGGTACTGTGCACGCACACTTAGGCTCTGGCCAAGGAACTGTGATCAGGGAGGACAGGTGGTTTATTTTGTCATAAATAGTGGTCTCTATTTCTATGGTGAGGCTGGACTGATTATCAACAATTGAGATGGATTACATGGATTTGTGCCAATTTTGAGCCCTTTTACTGCATCCTAGACAAGAATTGTGTCTGAGCAGGCAGTGAAAAGTGAGGACTAGTGGGCAGCTTATTTCGTTTTATCCAATCAACTCCATATATCAGCTGTATGTGATTTTCTGTCCAAATTATGTAGTTGATTGCTTCAATTTTTTACTTCCTTATGCATGTCTAGACACATCATTAGAACTGACAAAGAAGATGAGAGAATTTAAGAGGCATGCCCATCTCTACAACACAGGGCCTTGTGAGAAGGACAAACTTTGGGACTTACTCCTTTCTAAAAACAATTCATAAAAAACAAGCTGTAAAATTTATCTGTGCAAGGAAAACTGCTCAGTTCACCAATAAGTTAATATGGGACAGATATGAAAAATGCAGCTATAGCTGAAGTTTTTATGGTGGGCTTAAGGAAAGTTTCAGTACCCTTTCAAGGAGCCTTTTAATTTAGTTTGTCATTTAAAAGAGTTATCCAAGTAAAATAGTCCCACAATCTTAATGGTTGTTCCATGATATGATCCCTGAAGGTCCACAGTGAGTGGTGCACACTCACCATTGTTCTTCAGAATAGTCTTGTTATTACCATTTTCTTGCCTCACCATACTCTGTTCTTCCAGAATATATCACTCTCAGCTATACTTTCTTAAAGGTCAGAAGGAAGAATAGAAATTTAAAATATAGAAACCAAAATCAAATACCTCCTGAATAATTGTTTCATGTATAAACCTAACATGAATGCAAAATACAGGTTGTTGCCGACACATAAAAATACTTGTGGTTTGCCACAAATGCTATTTTAGTTTTTACATACGTAGTAGATGCCACTGTCCTATTTGTGTGTGTATGTTGTATGTGTGTGTGCACGCACACATTTGTTTGTTTTGTTTTCTTTTTAAATTATAAGAAGAAACTGGCAGAATTAAGGGCCCATATGGTAGTAATCTTTACGTTGCACTCACTGGCATATTCAGAGTTCAAATTAGGTACGCTTAATTTGTAGAGATCAACTGTGTGATATGACATGTGAAATCTAACTCTGAGTGACTTTTTAAAATAGATAAACATACCAAGATCACCTCTTTTACCCACTGTACTAATTCATGCTCATTATGTAGGACTTAATTTAAAAATACTGCTTGGTAAATAAAATCTCTAGAATAAAAGTTTGGGAACACTGGACTCTCCCAAGTCCAGTATTTTATAACTACATGGCAGGGGGAGGGGAGGCATATTGTGATATGTTTGCCCAGCATTTTCTAATAGAATTAGAAGCATTTCTGAATGGTATCATTCAGAAACATTTGCTGAGTACCTCCTATTTCCTAGACACTAGTGCTGTGCTGCCAGTTTTAGGAAATGGAGAGTGAACAAGACATTGTCCCAGCTCCAGCTTACTGTGGGTGAGACAACTGGATGTGTCATTCTTACATGATGTGGTGAGTGCTTGGATAAAGACAAGTCCAGTGCTGCCCATCAGTGCCCCTTAGAGGCAGATTCTTCATCCAAGGTAATGGTTGATGAGGCTGATGAGTTAATCAACGATCTTCGAGATGAATCAGGGGAGTGGGCTGAGTGGGATCAAGAAGACATGTGGTCATGAGGATGCAGGTTGGTGGGCCACAGTCCTCGTGATGTGTAATTGTTGAAAGGGATGCTTCCCTGAGTCCTAGGAAGTATTTGTAGCTATGATGGAGAAGAGTTACCATGATGTGGACTTGCTGAAAAATAAGAAACAGACTTCTGGATCCCTTCCCAGGCTTTGTAGTGCTCCTTTCATATTCTACTTCATGCTTACACGTGATATTTTCCTGTACACAGGAATTCAATGTATTTTACCAGCTATAAGATTTATATAAAAACAAAAGAAGTAAAAACTACTTGTAAAACTCCAACTATGTTGTAAGTGTTCCTGGGGTGGAGCCCATCTTTCTTCATTCTTTGTCAGTCTTTTGGAACACGTGGGAGTTTTTTCACAATAGAGTTTTTGATTGATTCCAAAGTCTGTATAGTCCTATTGTCAAATATGCTGGTCCAAATTTTTGAATTTGTGAAATTTGGGCTACCGAAAAAAATCAGATGATTTTTCCTACTGTATAATCCCCTTATTAATGTTTTGTAGTATCTGCAGATATGTATATTTAAACAAACTTTGGAAGAGAGAGAAAATATTAGAAAACTGGATTGACTGTGAAAGTTTAAAAAGTAAAAATCTGAAGAAGAAAATAACTTCTTTTATAAAAAGCAAAAGATGCTGTGTGATAATACTTTCTTATTCTCAGTCTTCCCCATGGAGAAGAAATAGATTAATTCTGTAGGAGAAGGAATGTAGGTAAGAATTCTTAGAAAGCAACTTCCTCTAGAAAGAAGGTCTAAAGATAGTGGAACTGGTCAGTGTGGAAATTTTAATAATTTCCTTTTTAGCTTTTCAAATTAATGTTATTACCCACCTGACTCTTGATGTATCTATATCTTTGTCTGAAAGACTAGATGACTGCTTCCTTTGGGACCTATTATTCCTTCCTCCATCATGGAAAATTTGTTTTATATGTTTAGTGACTTGAACGAGTTTATCAACTTCTCTAAGCCTCTATTTCCTCTGAAGCAAAATGAGGATAATCATAGCTCCTACATTTCAGGTTGTTGTGAGGATTAAATGGGACAATGCTTATAAGGCTCTAACTTAGCAAAAGCCCTGGCATATGGTAAACAATCCACAAATGTGAATTATTATCTTAATTATTCATAAAGGTGACACTCCTGACCTATCATCAGCAGGACACGTGTCTGTAATTTTTCTAACATGAGTTTGGACTTGTCCTCCTTTAGGACACTTATGGACGTTATGAGCCTACTGACTAGAGTAAATGGGCTTGTTCTGCAGGCAAAGAAAGCCAAAAGTCACTTCCTAAAGGTAGAATGGGGGGCTGATCAGTTGCACTGGCAAAGCTCAGACAATGGACAGTCCCTCATAATGTGGTCTTATTTAGTAATTTCACAAAAAGTAGAGTGAGAGTCTCTGATTTTTGAGGTGATATTTATGTGAAAATATCAGTTAAGTCCCTAAATAGCAAATATATTGGTAGCTTATTTGATTTTTTCCATTTCCTGAAGGTGATTTCCCTCGATCAAGCACTTCAAAATGCTTGGAAGTCTTTGGAAATTAAAAAATGACCCCCAAAGAAGCCAGGATTAAGGCTTTCTGAAATACTGTAATCATGGTGATGAAAAATGATATAAATGACCGAATTTATGTGCTGCATACAACAAACTGATGTTAAATATAGAAAAAATAGATTAAGAATAAAAGGATGGAAAAAGATATACCATGATAATGCTAATCAAAACAAAGTTGGAGTGGCTATATTAATAGACAAAGTAAAATCTCAGAGCAAAGAATATTATCAAGGATAAAAAGAAGGTCATTCCATAATGATAAAAGGGTCAGTTAAATGTAACAATCCTAAATATTTATGCATCTATAACAGAGCTTTAAAATAAATGAGACAAAACCTGACAGAACTGAAAGGAGAAATAGACAAACCCAAAATTATAATCAGAGATTTTGATATCCAAACTCAATAATTGGTAGAACAAGTGGGCAGAAGATAGAGATACAAAAGGCAAGCATACAAGCCTTAAACAACATTATCAATCAACCTGATCTGATGGACATTTATAGAACATTCCATCTAACAGTAGCAGAATAAATATCCAATGGTACATGTATAATTTATGAAGATGAATCATATTCTGAGCCATGAAACAAGTCCAAATATGTATAAAATGATAAAAGTCACACAAAGTATCTTCTCTGACCACAATGGAATTAAATTAGAAATCAACAACATAAAGGTTTCTAGCAAATTCTCAGGTATTTGGAAACTAGGTAATACATGGTTCAAAAAAGAAATCAAAGAGAAATTAGAAAATATTTTCAACTAAGTAAAAATGAAAAAATGACACATCAAAATTTGTGGGATATATCAAAAGCAGCAATTAGAGGGAAATTTATAGCACTAAATGGCTCCTTTGGAAAAGAAGAATGGTCTTAAATTAATGACCTTAGCTTTCATATTTAAAAACTAGAAAAACAAGAGCAAATAAAATCCAAAGTAAGCAGAAGAAAGAAAATAATAAAAACCTGAAAGGAAATCAGTAAAATAGAAACAGAAAAATTGTAGAGAAAAATTAATGAAACCAAAATCTGATTCATTGAGAAGATCAATGAAAAGGGTAAACCTGTAGCCAGACTCCTCACAAAAAAGAAGATAAAAGACAAATTATTAGGTTATTGAGTATGAAATGTCCAATTTCCTTAAGTACTGAGTTTGACAGTTGATATCTGTGACATTTCACTTTGACACTTCTTGCTTTATTTTTATTGTGAAGGTACATCTCAGTCTTTCAAACACATATTGTGCCTTGTGATTATCTTTCAAATTTTTTTTTAGAGCAGTTTTTGTGAAACTACGGATAAGTCAAAAATTCATGTTATTTTCGAACATGAGTTCCATCGTGGAACTAATGCAGCACAGACAGCTTGAAGTATCAATGAAGTGTTTGGGAAGGATGTGGCTAATGAACGCACAGTATGTTGATGGTTTGAGAAGTTCCATTGTGGTGATTTTAATCTTGAAAATGAGCCACGTGGGCGACCTGAGACCAAGGTGGATAATGATGAGCTGAAAGCTGTAGTGGAAGCGAATCCATCAACCTACACGTGAATTAGCAGCAAGGTTTGTCTTTACTATTCCACCAATATTGGACCATTTGAAACAAATTGGCAAGGTAAAAGAAGCTGGATAGATGGGTTCCACATAAATTAAACAAGCGTCAGAAGAGAAATCATCTGGAAGCTTGCCTTTCTTTGCTGTCATGACATAAAGGTGAACCATTTCTACACTGTATTATTTATTATGTGTGATGAAAAATGGATTCTTTTTGACAATTGTAAGCATTCGGCACAATGGTTGGATAAAGATGAAGTGCTGAAACACAGTCCAAAACTGAATATTCATCAAAAAAAGCTAATGGTGTCTGTTTGGTGGTCCAGTGCTGATATTATCCACTACAGCTTCATGAAACTTGGTCAATCTATTACTGTGGATGTCTAGTGCAACCAGTTGGAAGAAATGATGAAGATGCTTCGATTAAGCAGCTGAGATTGGTCAATAGAGACAGGCCAATCCTCTCGCAAGACAACGCTCGAACACATGTCCCACATACCGCTGCTTAAACTACAGAAGCTGGACATGGAAACTCTCTGTCATCCACCATATTCACCAGACCTTGCATCAATGGATTATCACTTTTTCCAGGCTTTTGACCACTTCTTGAAAGGAAAAATGTTCAATTTTCAACAAGCTGTGGAAACCACCTTTTGCGATTTCGTCGCCACTCTCCAGCCTTCTTCGTTGCAGGCATAAACAAGCTGCTGTTAAGACGGCAAAACTGTGTCGATAGTTTAGGTGCATACTTTGATTAATTGTACTGCTTCTTGTTTGAAATATAATAAACTACTCTTTTGATTTGAAACTGGACATTTCATATTTAATTACCTCAAGAATGGGATAGGTGACATGAGTAGAGATGTTAGATGGAAATTAATTGAACAACTTAGATGACAGAATCCTTAAAAGACACAAACTATCAAACTTCACTCAAGAAGAAACATATAACCCAAATAGCCCCAAATCTATTAAAGAAAATGAATTTGTAGTTAAACTTTAGGCCCAGATGGCTACCATGGTGAGTTCTGTCAAACATTTAAAGAACTACTACCAATCCTACACAAAATAGCCCCCCAAATTGAAGAAGAGTGAACCCTTCCCAACTCATTCTATAAGGTCAGCTTTACCCTGATACCAAATCCAGAAGACGATATTATAAGAGAAGAAAACTACAGGCTAATGTGACTCATGAACATAGATGAAAAATTCTTAACAAAATTTTAGCAAATAAAATCTAAAAATATATTAAATATATTAAAGGATAGTATATCTTGACCAAATGGGATTTATTTCAGGAATGCCAGGTTTTTTTACATTTGAAAATCAATCAATGTACTTTACTTTATCAATGGACTAAAGAAAACAACCATATGATCATTTCAGTATATGTACAAAAACATTTAATAAAATTTAACCTTCATTCATGATAAAAACTCTCAGCAAACTAGAAAATAGTAGAGACTTCCTGGACCACACAAAGTGTGTGTCTGAAATAACCTATGGCTTACATCATATTTAATAGTGACAGACGGAATGATGAAATGTCCCCCTCACATTTGGAACAAGGCAAGGGTGTTTGTTCTCATCCTTGTTTTTAAACATCATACTGGAATGCCTAACCAGTGCAATAATGCATGAAAGAGAAATGAAAGGCATCCAGATTAGGAAACTATCTTTATGTAAAACTGTCTTTTTCACAGATGAAATGATCATATATGTAGAAAATCCTATGGAATCTACAAAAAAGATACTAGAATTAATAAGTGATATCAGTAAGGTTGCAGAATGTAAGATCGATATTTAAGTTATATTTTTATGTACTAGTGTGGTAGGTTGAATAACATGCCCCATCCCCAAGATGTCCAAGATGTCCATGTTCATGGAAGCTGTGAATATGTTACCTTACATGGCAAAAGAATTTGAAGATGTGATTCAGTTAAGGATTTTGAGATAGGGAGATTATCCTGGTTTATCTAGGTGGGCAAATATAACCACAGTGGTCTCATAAGAAAGAGGGAGGGTTAGAGAAGGAGATGTGATAAATGAAGCAGAGGTCGGAGAGATGCAGAGCCATAAGGGAAACCATGCAGGAAGTTTCTAGAAGCTGGAAAAGGCAAAAAAAAAAAAAAAAAAGGATTCTCTTCTAGAGAACGTCCAGGAGGAAGGCAGCCCCTGCTGATTCACTTTAGATTTCTGACCTTAACAACTGTAAGAGAAGCGCAGCATGACCTGACCTACAAGCAGTTACGCACCTTCTCCACACACTTCCCATCCACTCAGTCAGGCACAAGCACAAAGTCAGGGCAAAGCTGTAGCTCAAGACAGCAGGCTCTGTGGAGAGGAAGCAATTGCGAGAGCCATGCAGAACTCTCAGCTGCACTATACAGGGACCGCTCAGAGCCAGGTAGGGACTGGGCGGAGATACAGCTTCCTGGGACAGTGCGCAGGAATCCACAGACCGGCACCGCGCCACTGGAAGTCAGTGGGACCTGGGCACAGAAGTTTAACGGAGAGCGGGACACGCCCTTGGGGCTGCCGGCAATTGCCTCCTTGGAACACAGGCTGGTTGAGAAAAGCTGCGTTCACAGGTGCGATCTGAGCCCTGCTGAGCACCAGACTGGCGGCAGCAGCCATCTTTACAGCCGCCCACCCGGAGCTGTGAGCCGGATCTCTAGTTCCGCCCCCACCCCCCCGGCCCGGGGGCTTTTCTGGCGGGAGTGCCACACGCTTCGCCCTTGGTGGCCACGGACAGCTGCATCCATAGGTTCCAGGTGGGACGAGATTCTGGAACTGTAGCGGCAGGACCTTTGTGTATTGGAAACAGTTTGCAGCTCGTCCATCTGGTCCTGCTACCCCGGCTCTGGCGTCCTATGAGTCCGCTACGTGCTGGTCCTAGTGCCCGCTCTTCAGGTCCCAGCCCTCCTGTACCCCAGAGATCGGTCATTTTGAAAGTTGCTGGTTATAGTGACTCATTTTGTATAAGTACGAGTTCTCATGGCAACCAAATGCCTCAAGAGCCACAGGCTGAACCACAGCAGCTCCCCGTAATCCTGCCCACTTCATTAGGGAATTTCGCACCATCCAAGAGCACTTCCAGTGGCCACTAATCCCCCCCGAGGGAACATCCCCCTGGTGGAGACTTCGGGGGATAGAGACGCCCACCCGCTTGGGGTCTAGTGGTGGAAAAGGGGTGCGCAATTGGGGATCCCCCTATCAGCCAGTGCCACGTGGAGATGCCACGTGGAGATGCCACGTGGAGTGTCAGAGGGCCAGACACACGTGGCTGGATAAGCAACCTCTGAGCTGTATAGAATTTTTCCAATTCAGCTCTCACACTGCAGCCTAAAACAATTGTTTCTACCCTCACCTCAGGAGGAGCAGAGTCAAAGTAACCCCTAGGAGCTACAAAGCTTGAGGTTTTTGCATATGCTACTTGGGGGATCACAGTCTGCCATGGTCACAACAGAATACCTAGCCATTAGGGAGCTGTGGATTCATACCATCAAGTACAATCCACCAGCTTGGAGCTCAAGCTGGGAGGACAATCTCACTACACTCCACCGGGAAGAGGAGAAGACAATAGGTCAGAGGTAACCCAAGATCCACCAAACTTGCTAAAATACACCTAACGGCAATACAGGCCACTACTCCTCTCCCTGGCTCTGCCAAGGAATGAACCTCGGGGGCATGGAGACAGGGCCATAAACTAGCCCTAACACCTCCAGCTCTCAACCAAGAGACCAGATCAGAAAAAATCAGTGGAAAAACACAGGAAACATGAAAAATCAGAGTGAAAAGTCACCCCCAAAAGAAATCATTAGTTCCTCAGCAACAGATACCAATTCAAACGAAATGGGTAGAATGACAGAAGAGGAATTTCATTTATGGATTACAAGAAAGCTCAATGAAATTCAAGAGAAAATTGAATCCCAGCACAAAGAAACCACAAGAAAAATGCAAGAAATGAATGAAAAATTTTCTAAAGAAATAGAAGTATTATGGAAAAATCAAATAGAAATTCTAGAAATGAAAGAGGCATTCAAGGATCTACAAAACACAGTTGAAAGTCTTAAGAATAGGCTGGATCACGCAGAGGAAAGTATTTCAGAGCTAGAAGATAACTCCTATGCACTAAATAAATCAGTCAAAGAGAACACAAGAACAAGAGGCATGAACAAAGCATACAAGAAATGTGGGATTATGTAAAGAGGCCGAACATAAGGATCATAGGCATCCCTGAGGGAGAGGAAGAAAATTCGCATGGGCTGGAAAATCTATTTGAAGGAATAATAGAGGAAAATTTCCATGGCCTAGCCAGAAATCTCGATATCCAAGTACAAGAAGCACATAGGACTCCTGGGAGACTCAACGTGAAAAGGCATTCATCATGCCACATAATTATTAGACTGACCAAAATAAACACAAAAGAGGCACTCCTCAGAGCTGTAAGGTGAAAAGAGCAGGTAACCTATAAAGGGAAACCTATCAGATTAACTGCATATTTCTCAGCTGTAACCTTACAAGTCAGGAGGGAATGGGGACACATTCTCAGTCTCCTAAAACAAAATAAAGGCCAACCCAGAATTCTGTATCCCGCCAAACTAAGCTTCTTATATGAGGGAGAAATAAAGACTTTTCCAGACAAGCAATCACTGGTAGAATTTGTGAAGTCCAGACTGGCCTTGCAAGAAGTGCTTAGACCTGCATTGTACACTATACAGCACAACAAACACCCACCAATGTAAAACTACCCAAAGCTAAAACTCCAGAACCCAGACTTCACAATGACTCAAGAGGTAAAACAGAACAAGAAACTATCCAACAGGATAAACAGAAATCTACCCCAAATATCAATTCTCTCAATAAATGTGAATGGCTTGAGTTGCCCATTGAAGAGACATAGGCTGGCTGAATGGATTAAAAAATACAAGCCAAGTATCTGCTGTCTCCAGGAAACACACCTTACACACAAGGACACATTCAGTCTCAAGGTGAAAGGGTGGAATACAATTTTCCAGGCTAATGGAAACCAAAAGAAATCCGGAGTAGCCATCCTTATTGCAGATGATATAAACTTTAAAGCAACAAAAGTAAAGAAGGACAAAGATGGACACTATATAGTGGTGAAGGGAAAAATCTTACAAGAAGATTTAACAATCCTAAACATTTATGCACCCAAAAAATGAGCACCCAGATACGTAAAGCAAATACTGCTTGATCTAGACAATATAATAAATAGCAATGCCATAATAGCAGGGGACTTCAACACCCCACTGACAGAATTAGACAGATCCTCCAAACAGAAGATAAGCAAAGAAACAATGGACCTAAATAGGACTCTAGAACATTTGGGCCTAACAGACATCTATAGAACACTCCACCCAAATAACACTGAATATACATTCTTCTCATCAGCTCATGGAACTTTCTCTAAAATTGATCACATCCTAGGCCACAAAACAAATCTCAAAAATTCAAAAAAATAGAAATCATACCATGTATCTTTTCAGACCACAGTGGAATAAAATTAGAAATCAATTCCAACAGAAACTCACATCTTCATGCAAGAACATGGAAATTAAATGATCTGTTGCTGAATGACTATTGGGTCAAGGAGGAGATTCAAATGGAAATCAAAAGATTCTTTGAGCTAAACGATAATGGGGACACAAGTTATCAAAATCTGTGGGATACAGCAAAAGCAGTCCTGAGAGGAAAACTTATCACCTTAAATGCTCACATCCAAAAGGCAGAAAGGTCATAAATCAGTAAACTAATGAATCATCTTAAGGAATTGGAAAAGGAAGAGCAAATCAATCCTAAAGCCAGCAGAAGAAAAGAAATAACCAAGATTGGAGCAGAATTAAAAAAATTGAAAACAAAAGAACAATACAGAAGATTAATAAAATGAAAAGTTGGTTCTTCGAAAAGATAAACAAAATAGACAGGCCACTTTTCAGGTTGACCAGAAGCAGAAAGGAAGGACTCTAATAAGCTCAATTAGAAATGAAAAAGGAGAGGTCACAACTGATATCATGGAAATACAAAACGTCAACTTCGAATACTACAAAAATCTCTATGCCCCAAAACACGAAAATGTGGAGGAAATGGACAAATTCTTAGAAACATACTACCTCCCTAGGCTCAACCAGGAAGAAATAGAATTCCTAAACAGACCAATATCAAGCACCGAAATGGAAGCAGTAATAAAAAATCTTCCAACAAAAAAAAGTCCTGGACCAGATGGGTTCACACCTGAATTCTACCAAACGTACAAAGAAGAACTGGTGTCTATACTGCAGAAATTATTCAAAAACATCCAGAGGATGGAGTCCTCCCAAACTCATTCTACGAAGCCAATATCACCTTGATACCAAAGACAGGAAAGGACACAACAAGAAAAGAAAACTACAGACCAATATCCCTTATGAATATAGATGCAAAAATTCTCAATAAAATCCTAGCAAACCGAATTCAAATGTACATCAAAAAAATAATTCATCACGATCATGTGGGCTTCATCCCCAAGATGCAGGGATGGTTCAACATATGCAAATCTATAAATGTAATTCACCACATAAATAAAACCGAGAACAAAGATTATATGATCCTTTCAATAGATGCAGAAAAGTCTTTTCACAAAATCCAGCACCCTTTTATGATAAGAACTCTTAATAATATAGGCATAGATGGCTCATACCTTGAAACTATTAAAGGCATATACTATAAATCCACAGCCAATATCATACTGAACAGGGAAAAATTGAAAGCATTGCCCCTTAAAACTGGAACCAGACAAGGTTGCCCACTATCTCCACTTCTATTCAACATAGTGCTGGAAGTCCTGGCCAGAGCAATCAGACAAGAGAGAGGAATCAGGGATGTACAAACGGGGGCAGAAGAGGTCAAACTTTCACTATTCGCAGACAATATGATATTATATCTAGAAAACCCCAAAAGATTCAACCAGGAGATTATTGGAATTGATAAATGAATTTAGCAAAGTCTCAGGATTCAAAATCAATGCACACAAATCAATAGCCTTCATATATGCCAATAACAGTCGAGCAAACAAACAAATTAAAGACGCAATACCTTTCACATAGCACCAATGAATATTAAATATTTAGGAACATATCTAACTAAGGAGGTGAAAGACCTATATAGAGAGAATTATGAAACACTGAGAAAAGGAATTGCAGAGGATGTAAACAGATGGAAAACCCTACCATGCTCTTGGACAGGTAGAATTAACATTGTGAAAATGTCTTTGCTACCTAAGGTGATTTACAGAATCAATGCAGTCCCTATCAAAATACCAACATCATTTTTTACTGATCTAGAAAAAATAATTCTACACTTCGTGTGGAACCAGAGAAGACCCCGTCTAGCCAAAGCAATCTTAAGCAAAAAGAACAAATTGGGAGGCATCAATCTACCAGACTTCAAACTATACTACAAGGCTATAGTAACCCAAACAGCATGGTACTGGCACAAGAACAGAGACATAGACCAATGGAACAGGACTGAGAACCCAAATATAAAACCATCCTCATACCATCATCTGATCTTTGACAAATTCCAGAAAAACGTACACTGGGGAAAAGATTCCCTATTTAGTAAATGGTGCTGGGAAAACTGGATGGCCATATGTAGAAGACTGAAAGTAGATCCACTCACCTCTCACAAAAATCAACTCATGATGGATAACAGATTTAAACCTAAGACGTGAAACCATTAAGAATTCTCGAAGACAACGTTGGAAAAACTCTTATGGACATTGGCCTAGGCAAAGAGTTTATGAAGAAGACACCCAAAGCAATCACAGCAGCAACCAAAATAAATACATGGGACCTGATCAAATTAAAAAGCTTCTACACAGCCAAGGAAACTATCACTAGAGGAACAGACAACCTACAGAATGGGAGAAAATATTTGCATGCTACACATCTGAAAAAGGGCTGATAACCAGAATCTATACAGAACTTAGGAAAATCAACAAGAAAAAATCAAAGAATCCCATTAAAAAATGGACAAAGGACATGAACAGAAACTTTTCAAAAGAAGACAGAATAATGGCCAGCAAACATATAAAAAATTGCTCAACTTCTCTAATGATCAGGGAAATGCAAATCAAAACTGCAATGAGATATCACTTAACTCCAGTGAGATTGGCTCATACCAAAAGGTCCCAAAACAACAAATGTTGGCAGGGATGTGGACAGATAGGAACACTCATACACTGCTGGTGGGACTGCAAATTAGTACAACCTCTGTGGAAAGTAATATGGAGATACCCCAATGAACTAAAAGTAGAACTACCATTTGATCCAGCAATCCCACTACTGGGTATTTACCCAAAGGAAAAAAAGACATTCTATAGTAAAGGTATCTGCATGCAAATGTTTATAGCAGCACAATTCACAATTGCAAAGTTGTGGAAACAACCCAGGTGCCCATCAATACACGAGTGGATTAATAAAATGTGGTATATGTATACCATGTAGTATTACTCAGCAATAAAAAACAATGGTGAATTAACACATCTGGTTTTATCCTGGATGGAGCTAGAGCCCATTCTTCAAAGTGAAATATCACAAAAATGGAAAAATAAGCACCATTTGTACTCACCTTCAAATTGGTACTAACTGATCAATACTTATGTCACACAAGACAATAATATTCAACGGGGGCAGGCAGGTGGGAGGGGGGTGGAGAGGATGGGAAAACTCTCACTGAATGGATGTGGGGCATACAGTTTTGGGGATGTCCACGATTGTAGCTCTGACGTGGAAGTGAATTTGCAATATATATAAACAAAGTGTTGTACCCCCATAATATTCTGAAATTTAAAAAAAAGAACTGTAAGAGAATAAATTTGTATTGCTTTAAGCCACTAAGTTTGTGGTAATTTGTTACAGCAGAGATAGGAGGAAACTAGTACAACTATCAATAAGTAATAGATTAAAATTAAAATCACAATCATTTGTAAATGCATCAAAATATGAAATATTCATAGACTAAAAAATACAAAACATGTATGAGAGAAATTAAAGACCTAAATTAATGGCAAGATGCAACACATTTATGAATTGAAAGACTCAATGTTTTTAAAATATCAATTCATCCCAAATTAATCTATTGATTCAATGGAATCCCAATCAAAATTCCATTAGAACTTTTTATAGAACTTGAAAATCTCATTCTAATATTTATATGAAAGTACAAAGGACGTATTATATCTCAAATAACTTTTAAAAAGTAGAACAAATTGGAGGAGTTATACTACCTGATGTCAGGACTTATTATAAAGCTACAGAAGTGAAGTTAATGTGGTATTGGTGTCAAGTCAGATGGATGAATGGAACAAAATTAATAATTGAGAAGTAGAACCACTTATATATAGCCATTTTTTAAATATGTAAAGGCTCTTCAGTGGTGAAAGGAAAATCTTTACCAAATGGTGCTGGAACAATTGGTTATCCATATGCAAAAAAATCCAAACTTGGATTCATACCTTGTACTCTATACAAAAATTAACTCAAAATGGATCATAGATGTAAATTTAAAACCTAATACTTTAAACATCTAAAGATAACATAGGAGAAAATATTTCAAGACCTTGGTTTAAGCTAAGATTTCTTAGATATGACACCAAAAGTATGATTTATAAAGAAAAATTGATAAATTGGACTTCATCAAAATTAAGAAGTACTGCTCTTTAAAAAGCATAGTTAAGAAAATGAAGGACATTCCTCCCTGTGGGAGAAAATATTTGCAAATCACATATTATGCAAAAGATTTATAGCCATAGCATATAAAGAACCCCCAAAACTCAATAACAAGAAAATTATCCAATGAAAACGTGAGGAAAAGAGACAGATACTTCATCAAGGAAGATATTTGATGAAAAATAAGCATATGAAATTATACTCAACATCTTTAGTCATTAGAAAAATACAAAATAAAACCACAATGAGTTACTACTTTGCACTTATTAGAATGTATAAATTTGAAAACACCTACCATACCAACTGTTGACAAGGGTGTGGAGTAACCAATTTGGTCATTAAATGAAGGGCAGGATGGTGGTGGAGGGCAAATGTGGTGGCTTTGTCAGAGTTCAGTAGCCAGAAGAAAAAGCACAAACCAGAAATGAGATCAGGGGAACATGTCTTTGGTCATAAATAGGGATGGGTTTTCTGGAACTTTCTTTCAGTAGGTGTTGATTGCATGTTGTATGTGTGGGTCACCTGGGTCAGAAGGCACAGGGTTTAAGGACTGGAATAATGGATTTAAAGCCTGTTTTCAATTTTATACCCTCTGAGTAATTAAAGCTATTCATCCTAGTCTGGAGAGGGACAGGGCTGATGTCGATGGCTTCTCTGATTTTTTTACTGTTGAAAATTTGCCAGATAGGACATGATTATTATTGTTTCTTCTCCTTCTTCTTCTCATTCTTTCTTAAATATTTAATTCCATTTATCATGATAGGAGAAAGTGGAAATAGAAAAGAGAACAAGAAGTAAAGGGGGCACATGAATTACAAATATTTAAAATACATATGTGCATTGTGAAACGTGTCATAGAAATGTAAACTATGCATCGGAAGACCATCACCCAGATAACTAAAGTGGTTAAAGTGTCTTACATTTATAATATTTCTGGGGTCAGGGATACACATTTTACACCTATTTCTTTATTCAGGAAGAAGATCTTGAACATATCCAGGGCCTTTCATCATCTGTAAAATTTTGAAATTTAAAAATGATAAAGATTAAAAAAAAAGAGTTTCTTCTATTAGTTTTGACTTTGGTTTAACAGACAGTGCAATGCTTATAATTTCGCAGAAAGAAGATGAAGTTGTAGAAAAATCTCAGCTCTTTCATCATACAGACATGTAGCTGCTCTAGAGACTCATCTAAGTCAATAATGGCCAATGGTCATTCTTGAGCAATGTGTTAATACAACGGTATCAGAATTTTATGTGGAGACCTTTTAATGGATTAAAAAATCTCATATCTTTGGAATGTTGAAAAGTATTTTTATTATAATGTTACTTAAAATGCACAAATATATAATAAAACTACATATGTGTTCCTTATACTTTAGCTATTAAACAGGTACAAGACAAAAATTAATTACAAATTAAATACCAATGACACTTTAAAACCAATAAAATTCAAATTGATGCCATTAATTTGATGCGATGATGAGGCTATACTGCTAAAACTAAATTGCCTCTTATAATGGGAATTTTCAGACCCTAGGTGCACAGATCTCAGTTGAGCAATGTTCTACAGTCGTGATGTGACCCCCTTTATGTCATCCTAAAGGCAACATGGTCTAGTAGGCACCATGTGGGATTTAGGGGCAAACGGAGCTCAGTTTAAGTCTCTTCTCTGATTTTGTTTGTAAGCAGAGGGACTCAGGACAAGTTAACTTCTTATCCTCATTATTCTCATCTATGCAATGGGAGGGGGAATGAGGTGGAAGATACCTGCTTTTTAGGTGTTGTTTTGAAGATTTAATGAGATAATTTGGGATGCTTGGCACATGGAAAGTATTCTATAAATATTAGTTCTTGTTTTTCCCTAATTAATTTAGTTTTTCAAACATTATTCATAAGTTTGGCTTTCCAAAGAGAATTACAGACTATCAAACTGTATTAAAAACTAACTAGCTAAGAATTAATTTTGGGATCACAGAATAACCAAAACTCACCCCCTCCCATACACTATCATTTTTCCTTTTTTCTGTGGTTGCTTTTTTTCTCTCCACTCATAGTGTCCTTCCAAACATTACCAATGTCCAAATCCAACTCACACTGTAGGGTCCAGATCAAGTACACTGCAGTCCAGACAGCTTTTCAAAATTCCCTTGGCTAGAAACGATCACTCCCTTCTTTTGGCTTTATCTGTACCTCTCCTGTGATGTTCACATTTGAGTAGGGCAGTTGGATCCAACTTACACAAGGCAGAGGCTTGAAGATGGGCTTGAAGAACAGATTTCCCCTGGCACAGCCAATCTGAGGACTGTTGAGAGACAACTGCAGACACACTCACCTGATGGGAGTGGCCCAGCTAAGCCCTCAGCACGCAGGGGTGAGGAGGCAGCAGCACAGCTGTGAAAGGGTCTTTTGTTGGGAGGATTATGGGCCTCCCCTCAGCCCTTTCAGCCAGTCACGGATGCATCTACACCCAGCAGTCCTGTCAGCAGCCTAATTTCTTCACAGGAAAGGAATTGACAGATTGGTGTGTGGTGAGGTGGGGCTACGCTTCTTAGATCCTGGCTTATAAGAACCTGTGCTTCTGGAAGCTTCTTTATGGGCAAGTGGGTATTGATTTCTTGCTAACTTGTACAGGAAGCTGAGTCAGCTTGTGAGTCAGCCTCTGAAGGGTTGTGAGAGAGTTTCATGCAGTAGGTTCCAGGGAGAGATTGAAGAGACCAGGAAGCCAGGCCACCGAAAGAAGGCTCAACTGCACGGGAGTTGAGGTCAACTGAAGAAAGGGAGTTGTCAGGCCAAAAGTGTGGTTTCTGCTGCCTATGGTGAAGACAACTAAATAGAGATAAACAAATGTACACACCAAAAAAGACAGAGTGTACCATTTGAAGTGGAACAGGCCATTTCCCATGCAGAATCCCTGCCCTTGTCTTACCTAATCTTGATATTTGAAAACCCAGTAGTTACTGAGAGTAAATATTCCTCTTTACAAGGGATAGATGTGACAGTATTAGCATCTCTCCAACTGACCCAATTATAAAAATCATCTGGTGAGCTTTTGAAAAAATAACAAATTTCCAGGCTCCATCTAAGACCTGCTGAATCAGAATGCTGAATCAGAATCATCAGAGGAAAGGCTAGTCTGGAATTTGGATGTTTTTCCAAGCTCCCCAGGTAGTTTTTGTAATTAGGCCAGTTTAGGATGCCCTAGAGTGGAGGGAAGGGCTCAGGACTGGAGATCAGAAGGTTTGAGTTTGAATCTGGGCTTGAAAGCTCACTCATTAGGAGGTCTTATATGAGCAACATACCTTTTCTGAACCTCAGTTTCCTCAGATGGAAAAAGGGCACCCTGTCCTCCCTACCTCCCTGGCTTATGAAGTTCAAATGACTTTAATGTTTATGGGAACACATGGTAAACTCAACCTGTTTTCCCCAAACTGTCAATAAGACAAATTACTCAGAGACTACCAAAATTTCTCATTGATTTGTAGCATATTTTGGAAGACATATTCATTTGGGTAAAATCACTTATAGGATGGCAGGGGCGGCTTTGTTTCATCTGTCTTGGCTTGCTTATTTCCCCACCATTTAGCATGCACTGGGCAAGGAAATTGTGTTTCTTTGGGGGCTTCTTGGGTTATCATTGCTGCTTTCATTGCCCTCTGGAGGTTTGTGAAACCTGAGGGATCAATCCCAGATTCTGAAGGAGATCAGCTGTCCTTTATCTCCCGCTGAGGGTGGGATGGGAGCAGACTACAGGAATGCCAAATGAAGTGGGACCATGTGGTAGTCACCATGTTCATTTCAGAGCCAAGAAGGGAAGTTATTGGTCAGGAAATGCCAGTGTGTAGGTATGTATGTGAAAATTTATTTAAATAAATTTATGCATGTGAATAATTCTAATTATGGTCATAACTGGAAAAAAATCAGTGTACAAGAAAACACAAAGAGGAAAACAGATTACCTGTAATCCCATTACCCAGAGCTAAGTATTGTTCATATTTGGTGTATATGTTTCCATATGTATCTATATATCTGTATATCTATCTATTTTAAGTAAAATTGGAACTTTTTAAAACCTATCTTTTCAGATAATATAGCTTCGATAGCTTTCCAAATTAATAAATACAGATTCATACCACTGTTTTTAATGGCTGACTACTAACACAATTTGATGGATGTGTCATAATTTACTTAACAATCCCTATGACGGACACCTGGAATGTTTTCCAAATGTTTGCTAACATAAATACTGCCTTGAACAGGTATCTCTGCATACTTGTCTAAATATTCCTTAAGAAAAATATCTAGAAATGGAATTGCTGGATCAAAGATAATACACATTTTAGAAAGATTTTGATACATTATTTCAAGTGCTTTTCCAGAAAACTTGTACCAATTTACATTCACACCAATACCTTCTATGTGCCAGTCCCTACCCCCAAGGAACCCACAGATATTACCTTAAACATTTGGAAATATTTTCCTAGTGTTTTAATCTCTCTTGCTGTCTGATTGGACTGAGTAAATCCTTGATGTTTACTTAAATTTTGTAGTGAGTCTCATGGTTTGAAAAGAGATTAAAAACCATCCTCTCATTTTGGTTATGCACAAGTAGGGAACCTGACAAACACTATCTAACCCTTAAGGTTAATATCCCAGTGATGTCAGGAGGATATCAGATACCCCCTGGTATGCTGTGATGAGAAGGGTGCTTTACCTTTGTGATATTCTTTCAGAAAACCCATAACCTTAGTCTAATAGTGAGAAAACTACATCAGACTAATCCAAATTGAGGAACATTCCTCAAAATACCTGGCTGGTACTCTTCAAAAGTGTTAAGGTCATGGAAAACAAAGGAAGATTGAGAAAATATCAGAGACATGAGGAGACTAAAGAGACATGTCAACTTAATGCAGTGTGGTATCCTGAAGTTGATCTTGGAGCAGAAAAAGAACATTAATGGAAAAACTGGTGAAATAAAAAAAAAAGTCTAGAGCTTAGTTAATAGCACTGAACCAATTTTGGTTTCTTGGACTTGGCAAATGTACCACAGTAATGTCAGATGATAATATTAAGGGAAATTGAAATTGAGTGAAGGGTATGTGGGAAAATCTTCGTACTATCTTTGCAACTTTTCTGCAAATCTAAAAATTATTTTAAACCATATGTTTATTATTTTAAAAATTAAGAGTTTTAGGCTCCTATTACATTTCCATTATGTATTTACAAGTTCCTCATTTAGACAGTGAATCCTAGAATAGGGTCGACTCAAGGCTATTGGTAGCAGATAAGCCAGAGGGGCTAATCTAAGACAAAATATATTGGGAAGACTTTCAGAGGATGGAGAGATTAAGAAGAATTCATGCTCAAAGCCAGAGGCAGGATGGGTGTTCGAAGTTCAGAGTCAGGCAAAGTCAGAATGTGAACAAGAACGGGTTGGAAATAAATGACAGGAGATAAATGCAATCGCTAGGAAAGTCTTTGGGGGGATGTCTACGGTAATACTTTAACTAGTAGGGCAGTGGTAGGACTGTCCCTTAAGCATGTTGTCACCTAGTAGTTAAAGCCTGTTGGGTCAGAAGTAGATGATAGCTTTTAGTTTCTAAAGCATATTTTGCATATATTATGTGTTCTCTAGTGAATCCTTGCAGCAATTCTATGAGGTGCTATTGTACAATATCTCCGTTTTACAGATGAGCAAGCCAAGGTAAAGCAGCTTGTATAGGGCAACACCAAGGGACAGAGTTCTTGCTCAGAACACTGCTATTTTCAGCTGTGTTTATCACTGATTTTTTTTTAATTAAAAATGAACCTTCTTCAGTTTGTATAAAGGAAACGTATCCTTCTACTCTTTAAAGTGTTGTGATGTTTCTTCTTTAAGGTTTTTTTTGTTTAAACTTGTAGGTTTGGCTAACGCAAGCTGTGTGGCAAAAAATGCTCCTGGGTTCCAGGTCTTAATTTATGCTTTTGTGCTTTTGTGCTGGGTAGGGCTTGACGGAGCTGATCAAATTGCTTAAGAGTACCAAGAGAACTGCAGGAAATACTGGGAGGAAGGAGTCCATTTCAGTGGAACCCCATGCTATTTAAGGACATATTCATATCACTTACTTTCCCTAGGATATTCTGATTTTTTTTTTTTTGTTAAATCTCTCAGAGTAGCAACTCCTATTTAAGAAATGTTCAACACAGGTTTTAGAGGAAAATATGACAATTAAGATCTTGGACTTGTTGAAATGTCTCTTGAAAATTTCAAATAGTCCAAATGACCAAGTGTCATTATACACTTTAGCCTAGAGCTACCAGCTTTTCCAGGTAATATATTTCTTCAAAAATAAAGCATGGTTTAGGAGATTAGAGCTTTTGGGCTTATTAAATTCATTACAAATCTTTCTGATTAGAGATTTTAGCTTTTTAAAAATATAATTTAGTTAATTTCAACATAACCTAAATTCTACAGTGTAAACTCATGCAAAATTTTTTCCTCTCCTGGAATTAGGAAACATTATTTTGGTTGACTTTTACCACTGCAGGTATTTTTGGTCACTTGTGTGTTACACCTAAACGTGTAGTAATGGTCCCTATTCACACGCCAATTATTGAAACAAAAACACATACACAAATACAAAGCGGTATAGGTTACATGTCTGATGACAGGCACCAATAACAAGAACTTTAGAAATTTAGAGAAGGGAGAGCTCACTGTGTTTTAGGAGTAGTCAGGAGAAACTTAGTGGGGAAAAAACAAAACAAAACAATGAGTTGAGCTGGGCCTTAAAAATTAAAGGGTCTTGGAGACAGTATACGTGAAGATTAATGGAATGGAGGAAAGAATAATTAAACTCCATACTGATGGAGAGCAAGACTATCTCATGAATTTATGACCTATCTCTCAGGAAGAGTAATTCTTTAAAAAATTATTCCTGTGAGGCAGTGAGAGAAAGGAAAGTGTAAATTTGAAAGTGTGGGAGAATTTCTATGTAAGGGTGTCTGTGGGCCACCCTTTCAGAGCTCTGTGGCTCCTTCCTCAGCCACCCAGAAGACAAATTGCTACACTCCTGCCTGTCATTAATCATCTCTTACCCCAGATCTTCAGGAACCTGCTCGAAAGGCTCAGGAAAAGCCTTTTAGTTTGTGTGAGGCCCAGACAGACAGACTACCAGGAAAGATATTCTTCTTCAGTGTACAGGGAGGCCCTTTCACTTTTAAGTGTGATTTACACAGGTGCACTGACATTGTTCTCTGAACCAGTAAACTAAGAGAGGATTAGAATAGTGTGAATTCTTCATTTATTTCTCTGTTCATTATTGAGGGGTTATACTGCTTTACAAAACTGAAGTGATTTTTGGAGCAATATAAAATGATCTAAACTCATAGGGACCAAGAAGTATCTGATTTGTGGTCAAGCTCTGAATGAAAGCTCATCTCTTACATGGGACAATATAAGTATAAATGAAAATTCTAGTTCTTCTGACAGTTGTTGCTTGGAGTGTAGCTTCTATTACAATTATCCAGGAATTCAGAATCCCTTTTGAGAATAATAGTATTTTGGTGTTTGATGTTACCGTGTTTTGAAGAATCCAAAGATTTGTATTTTTCATAAGTTTTTTGATAAATGTGCATTAGAATTTTCATACTTTGATAATGTACATTCGAATTTCATAACAGATATAATTTTGACAATCTTTAAACTATTTAACTAATGGTCTTGAAAGGCAAACCTGACTTAGATTCATTAAGTGAGGTCAATTGACATGCTATTGTGCCTTCACTTCAAAGTAATTGAGTCAGCCTAGTTTTTATGATGTTAGACCAGTTAGATATGAGAATTCCAAGGGTGTTGGCAACAAAGAGATAATAAGAGCATAAATTTTGTTAATAATTAAGACAGTTTTGAAGTATTTTTTCGGGTTACCTGCTTAACCCATTATGAAGAGAAATGAAGTGTTGAACACGTCTAGTTATAGGCTCCAGATCTCAGAACATTTCATACATTGTTTTACCAAATATTTAAGTTAATTCTCTGAGTTTTTCTTAGTCAAAGAAAATCCATGTAGATTGAAATACATTGAATGAAAGAACCATGGAAAAATACATAGTATTCATATAAGTGTAAAATTAAAATATGAGTCAATGTATTTTTCCAAAATTTTAAAATGATTTCAGTAAAATTTTTAAAAGTGCCCAAATGAAGAAAAGAAAACACTTCCAGTGTTTGAGCTAACTGAAATTCAGCCAGAATGAAAACATTTCAGGTTTAATGCAATCAAACCTTGGCACAGTTCTTTGCCTGGGTAAAATGAGAACTATTAATACACACAAAATTAGAGAATGATTATTTAAACTACCCCTGAGTAAGCCATAGTTATTTTACCTAATGGGAAATTTTTATCTCCTTGTCATCTCTTGCTGAAGGAGTGCCAGGAACCATTTGGGGGTGTTTACTGAAGTTACATGAGAAATAAGCAAATAGGGATTAAAAACATAGGATGATAAGGAAAAATGTTTGATCTTCAATGTGTAAGTCTGTTGGGAAAATAATATTTTTCATATTGCCAAGCATTTGTTGACATTCAAGTAAGTAGCCTTAATAAAAGTTTTTTTCTTGAGAAAAATTGGCATTCATCTATTATGAAAATTAAAATGTTGAGGTCCACTTATATACTTTCATTCATAGTGCATTTTTCCTTTGTAGTGTTTATTACAACTTATTAAACATTTATTTATGTGTGCTTTTGCTGAGCTCTAAGTGCCCCGAGGGAAAAAACTGAACCTCTGGTCCTTTACTTAGTTTCTAAGACCCAGCATAATGGCTGGCGCCTAGTAGAGCACAGCAGAGTCATTGCATGAAGGAATGATGCAAATAAAACAAAAAATTGAACCCATGGGGAAAATTAAAGAGGATGTTTGATTATTTTAGTCATCGTGAAAAGACTAACCAAAGATTTTGTGGAAATAAATGAAGACTACTCATATGAGAACAAACAGAGGCTCTTTATTTAGAGTTTGGAGGGCATCAGCCACCATCATTTGTGGTTGTCACAGACCACGAGGCAGGCAGGGGGTAGGAAAGCTTTATAGAAAAAGGGAGGGCTTCAGCTATGCTCTGAGTGTAGGTGTTGGCATGGGGAAACTGTGGAGGGCTACCTAGAAGCAGGTTACCTTATCTAGTTGGTTTGGGGAGTATATCTGGCGTTCTCTGGTTGCTCCTGAGTTGGGAGAGGGAGCAAAATTTATGAAAGCTGGCAGTCATTGACCAAGTCCTGACCATTCTAGGCCAAGTGCTGCAGAAGTTGTAGTTTGGCTTCTCTGGCTGGTTGGTTGCTTGCTGCCAGAGGATATGGGTTGAATTCTATTGTCATATATGGCTTGGCCATTGTCCATTTGTATATTCAATCTCTTCATTTAGTATTCCTCAAGTATGCGACAATCTGAGGGCCTCACTTGAATTTTATCTCCAGTACCAGATACATAGTATCTTAATAAGGTGTTTAATAAGTATTGTGGGTTGGTGAGGAATGCGAAGAGATGAGGGCTGAAGTCCTCTTTCTCTTTGCTGTAGAGACTGTACTAGCCAGTGGAATAGCCACTAGCCACATGTAGCTGGTGGACACCTGACACGTAGCTAGTTTGAATCGAGATATGGTATCAGTGTGAAATATACACAAAAGGTCCAAGACTTCATACGAATGAAAGAATGTAGAATATCTCATTAATGATTAAAAAAACATTTAACTAAACGTTGAAATGATAATATTTTGGACATATTGGGAAAAATATATCATTAAAATTAATTTCACTGTTTCTTTTTTACCTTTTTTAAAAAAATATGGCTACTAGGCAATCTAAGATTACATATGTGGTTTGGATTATATTTTTACTTGATAGTGTTGACCCAAGGTAACCTTTTTGTGCATAAGTTTACTCTTCAATGAAATAAGACAAATACTTTCTATAACATGTTCCTTCTTCATTCCCTTAATATAAGAGTATTTGAAGAGGCTGGAAACAAATTTGTGCATTAGGTTATTCATTCATCAAAATATGTTTTGAGTTAACTGTGTGCCAGACAGTAAGTTAGAGGTTGCTTCATCCTTGAATAATTCCCAATTATTGCCTTTGGCAATTTAGGGAGATAGAAAACTTAAATGGTGATTTGTTTAATAGGCACACAGTACTGCTTAATATATGCTACTACTTAAGTCTGAGAAAATTTCATGAGAAAATACTCATGCAGCCAACTCTCACAATTATGTATCAATAATGTTATAATTAATTTCTTTAAAAAATAAAACCTGAACATTCATCTCAGGAAGATCTTTGTTTACACATTTTCATAACCAAGACATGTTTCAGTACTAAGTTATTTTTCCCACTTACAAGCTGTATGACCTTGATGTCGCTGAACCCCATGGGAACCATGGTCTCCTCCCCCTAAACTGGGTTTACCTCAGGAGATTGCTCTGAGGCTCAAATGAGATAACATGTGTGAAAAACCAATAGAAATATGGAGGATAATCATGGTTATTATTAGAAACAATTATGGCCATTAGGTTAAAATGAGAGTACTGGGAAAAAACAGTTTGGGGAGGCACAAAATAATTTTTGGCTTGTATAGATTCTCATAGAACTAGAGGAAGCTAAATAAAGAAGCATAAAGATGCAAAGCATATTATGCGATAATGAGATCTAACCTTTCACATGATTCTAAATCATTTTTTTAAACTGCTTTCGTGATTGATGTGAACTTATGGATGACAGAAAGCTCTCAGGAAAAGACTGCTTCAGGGCTGCATTTTTGATTAAAGGTATGGCCTCAAGCCTTATTCTTTACAGGAATCAAAAGGAAAGAAGAGAATTATTGCTTCTTGTTGAATCTGGTGGCCTTTTGATGGATTTTGGCTACCTCTCTTCACCTAGCCATATAAAAATAATATCCCTGGTTATAACACTGGATTGCAAAAAGATGGATATAAATGACTAGTCCAGGGCTATGTGAAAGGAATAGCCTCCTTCCAGACATCCATAGTCCAACATGGTAGCCCCAAGGTATGTGTGACTGTTGACCACTTGATATATGGTTAGTCTGAATTGTAATGTGTAGTAAGTGTAAAGTACACTAGATTCTGAAGACTTAGTATTAAAAAAAAAGAATGCAAAGTATTTGATTAATTTTTATAGCCTGTTTTATAGTATATTTTCTATTTTTATAGAACACATTATATTTTCTCTTTGTTATGTGGGGCATTTTTTTCTGAGTCTATCATGTATCTTTTGACTTTACTTATGATCCAATTTTTATCTATGTTCAAATATGTATCTCTTTTCATTTGACCTCTGGATTTTCCATCTTGTTTATGAAAGTCTCCTCCCTACCTCAAATTTGTCAATATTTTCCTAACATCTCTTGTTATAGTTTTAAATTTTTTATATTTAAATTTTTAACCCTTTGATGTTTGTTTTTGTTTTAAAGTCAAATAGTTTTGAACAGAGCATAAAACTTCCTTTTAGGGCAGGGATTCATTACTTTAAAAGGACACATTTAAAAAAATTTAATAATTATAAAATTAATATATATTCATTGTGGCACTTTTGGAAAATACATAAAAGTAAAAGTAATATACACTCCCACTACTTAGCATTAACTCACTAGTAGTGTTTTGGTGTATCTCTTTTACTGTTGGGATATGTTACCATGTATGTAGAAAAGTGGGGTCATGCTGTATAAATAGTTTTGTATCCTGCTTTTTAATGTTAAATTTATAGATGTATTACAAAATGATACCTAGAAATAGGGGTGCATAACATGCTATCATTTGAACGTTTATCACCATTTGTTCACATGCTTTCAGTTGCCAACCACAGAAAACCCAAATATAGACAACCTAAACAATAAAGGCAATTACTGTCCTACATAACAAGAAATTTTGAACAGTGCTACTCAAAATGCCCGTTCGCAAACTGTTTGTTACCAGTCAGTGATCAGATAAGAAACTTGCTCCAGAATGGAAATCAAACAAACACCATTTAGTTCTGCGGATAAATAAACACAGTGTAACCAATATTTTTGTTTGTTTGTTTGTTTGTCAGTGAAGGATATGGTGCTCTGTTTTATGTCCCAGCACATGCTATCTCATTGAGACCTATTAATAAAGACTAGTACAGCTACTAGTACATGGACCCCACTTTGAGAAGCACAGGTCTAGAAAAAAGTAGGGTAGTTGCAAGGTTTATAGGTCCTGCAGCTCAGCAGCATCCAGGACTTAGGTCCTTGGATCTTTTTGCTCTGCCATCCTCAGCCTGTTGGCTTGTACCCATAGCCTGGTTTCTCTTAAAGTCACAAGCTGGCTTCAGCATTTCCATCTGGAAAACTACAGAGGCAAAAAGAAAGCATCTTTTGTGTCCTTTTTAAGAGCAAGGAATATATCAAGAAAACTCACTCTTATGTTTCATTGGCCAAAATTGTATCATGTGCCTATGCCTAAACCTATTGCTGGTGAGGAGAGTGGTATTATGTCAATTATAATTCAACCCTCAGGCTTGGGAAATTCTCAGCCTCCCTGCAAGCACATGACCACCCAGCAGCTCTACTATTTGCTAACAGTTAATACATGATGGGGCTTCTGCAGATTGTGGATGATACTACCTGCCTTCAAGGCTTATTGTAGGAAACTCGATGGCATAATGTATATAGAGCATTTAGCAGAGAGTTTGGCATGGAATATATACTCCATAAATGTTAGCTGTTAATATTATTAATGTTATTTTTATTTAAAACCTTTTTATTTGTGCTTGCTTTTTCATTGTAATTTTGCTTAGAAAGTTCTTCCCCTATGTGCTCCCAACCTAGACAGTTATTTAGCAATGTTTTCCTATTTCCTTGTGAGTTTTGAAAGTTTAGATTGTGAGTTTCTATTTAGTGAGGTTCTCTCCGTAGAAGTCCCAGGAAGACTGGGTTGAGAATGACTTTCTACAGAGAGGACCCACATGTGTCTGCCTCATGCCCTAGTGTGCAACCTTCTGGGAACTACGAGTTAATGCTCCTCATTGGGGTATCTGGTACCATTTAGGAAGTATACATTTGGACCCCAAACCTGAATGAGGGCTAGTCTCAGAGGGTGTAGCTGACAGAGAGTTCCCACTTTTGTGGGCATATCAATCCCGTATCCCTGCCTTGGGCTTTGACCTGACCCCTCTGAGGCCATGAAAACCCAAGGTGATGCTTCACAGAAGCTGTGACTTCAGTGCCTGATTTCTATTACAGTGTAGAGTCCTGCTCATACCCTCTACTGCCCCATAAGATAATTTTTTGGCGTTTTGTAGTGTGAGAGATTTTGTGAGGTATACAGTCATTTATGTGGCTACAAGTGAGTACTGTCCCTCTATTGTATAGGTCTAACATTTGTTCCAGTGATTTCTTCCTTACATTTAACTTTGAAATTGATCTGATACATTTTAGCATATGTATCAGATAATAATTTTACCTGATGTATTTTCCCAAGCAGTTATCTATCGAAATAGAACCACTTATAATTCCCAATTTGTCATATGCTAAATTACATGCAATTAGGTCTATTCCTGGACTTTCTTCTGCTCTAGTAATCTATCTCTGTATTTGACAGCAAGCAACATACTTAAAATATTTTCTGAATTGTGGCTTCATGATATCTTTATTATCTATTACAGAAATTTTCAAAACTTTAATGCTTTCTCACTCATTTATTCCTCCAGGTACATTTTAGACTTTGTTCTGAAGTATATATTAAGACATAAATTAATTTTTATGCATCATTGATATCTTCATGATATTTACTCCAGAATTACGTTAGGACTGTATTTATTCAAGCACATAGAACATTTAAGCTAAGTGATTAATTTAGAGATAAACTTTTTAGACAGCTTAACCCAAAGTAACCAAGGTGGTAGAGAAATTTTAAAAGGATAAATAATGGTGATAGATATCTTAACAGGTGTGAGTGGTTTTGATTTGCATTTCTCTCATGATTGGTGACATTGAGCACCTTTTCATTTTGGCCATTTGTATGTCTTCTTTTGAGAAATGTATATTCAGGTCCTTTTCCCATTTTTTAATTGAGTTATTTGGGGTTTTTGTTGTTGTGTTGTTGATACTATTCAGTTGTGTGAGTTTCTTATATATTTTGGATATTAACCCCTTGTCAAATATATGGTTTGCAAATATTTTCTCCCATTCCATAGATTGCCTTTTCATTTTGTTGATTGTTTTCTTTGCTGAGCAGAAGTGTTTTAGTTTGATGTAGTCCCACTTGTTTATTTTTACTTTTGTTGCCAGTGCTTTTGGTGTCATAACCAAAAAATCATTGCCAAGGCCAATATCAAGGAGCTTTGTCCCTATATTTTTTTCTAGGAGTTTTGTGGTTCAGATTTTACATTTAAGTCTTTATTCCAACTCAAGGTAATTTTTGTGCATAGTATAAAAAAAGAGTCCAAAAACAGTATGGAGGTTCCTTAAAAAATTAAAAATAGAACTATAATATCATCCAGAAATCTCACTTCTGGGTATATGTCCAAAGGACATGATATCGGTATCTTGAAGAGATGTCTGCACACCTATGTTCATTGCTGCATTATTCACTATAACCAGGATATGGAAACAACCTAAATGTATATTGACAGATGGATGGATAAAGAAAATGTAATCTATCTATCTACCTACCTACCTATTTCTGGCTTGGTCTGTTTGTGCTGCTGTAACAAAATACCTAATACTGGGTAACATAGAAAGAACAGAAATTTATTTCTTACAGTTCTGGAGGTTGAGAAGTTTAGATCAAGGCACTGGCAGGTTTGGTGTCTGGTGAGGGCCTCATTTGCTGCTTCCAAGATGGCACCTTGTTGCTGCATCCTCCAGGGGGGTCAAATGATGCGTCCTCACATGGAGGAAGGCTGAAGGGCAAAGGGCAAAGGGTGTAAGCTTGCTCCTTCCAGCCTTTTTATGAGGCACTGAATGGATCAGTGCCTCGTAATTACTTGCCAAAAGGCTCTACCTCTTAATACAACCACAAGGGGACAAGTTTCAACATTAATTTTGGAGGAGGCACATTCAAACTATAGCCACAAACACAGACACACAGACACGAAATGGAGTATTACTCAGCCATAAACAGAAGGAAATCCTGCCACTTGAAACAACATGTATGAACCTGGAGGACATTGTGCTAAGTGAAATAAGCCAGACACAGAAAGATAAATACTGTATGATCTCATTTACATGTGGAATCTAAAAAAGTTGAACTCATAGAAACAGAGAGTAGAATGGTGGTTGCTGGGGGCTGGGGGTGAGGGGGAAATGAGGAGATGTTGATCAAATGGTACAAACTCCCAGTTATAAGGTGACTGAGTTCTGGGGCTCTAATGGTACAGCATGAGTGGTCATGGACGTATTAATTAATTTGATTGTGGTAATCATTACACAACATATATGCACATCGAATCATTATGTTGTACAACTTAAATATATGTGATCTTTATTTGTCAATTAAATATTTTGAAACTAAAAAAATACTCAAAAAACCTCAAAAAAGAATATATAAAGGGTTTTCTGTGTTTGCTAATAAAGTGTTATTTTTGATTTAGTGTAAAGATTAAAGAGGAAAAAAGAGGAGAAGAGGGAAGGAGAAGTCAAGGGAAGGTTATTATACTGAAAGTAGTTTGATAAGTCAAAATTGATTGATAGCTTCTAAACCCCACTTTGACTATCAATTCCTAATTTTAGTACCATCAAATTCTTATAAAAGCAAACTTATAAATAATACATTTGACTGGCACAAATATTGCGGTCTCTCCTTTTCCCGCTTATTCTCTGTAGCGGAGAAGGACTGTGGCAGTGTCTGAACGATTGTCAATCTGCTTGGCTAGCCCACGAATAGTCATGAATTCACTGGCTACTGCCAGGATTTTAGTACCCAGTGTAATGAACCAGTGAGAGTTCTTCAGTAGAACATCCATGACAGGGGTCTTCATAAGAAGCACAGGCTTTTGGTCTAATGACCCAATTATGAATTTGAGACTGATAACCCATAAGCACCTTCCAGTAATTAATATGATCTAAGTTGTTTTTGGAAAACGGATTGTGTGGATGGTCCTGACTATTAACTTGTGAATGAGGGTTGTAGGGCCCTCTCTTGCAGCTCATGATCCTTCCCATGCTGTCCAGGAGCTTTCAGAAATACCATGTGCACATCCTGTTGTTGCTTTCTTCTCAAGATAAAAACCATAAGCCTACATTCCTTCATGGTATTCCAGAAGTCCAATTGGTGGTTGCTAAACACCTTTGTTGTTGCACTGGAAGTTCTTCTATGGTCCTTTGCTATATTTGATGTTAAGGGGAATATATATTACTCTATTAATTGTATGATACAAGAGAGACAAAAGGTGTTCTGAACTATATTTCACCTGGCCTTGCCCTGATAACTCCTACTTCTTTGATTAAGACAGCAAGATCCTTAAAACAGAGACTTTCCAAAAGAAAGAAAACATTTTCATCTTACTGTACTAGAGAATAAGAGGAAAAACTGAATCAACCTGGACACCTCTTTTTTTCTATGCAGGTCTTTAAAACCCATCTCCTGTGCACCCCACCCCCACCATGGCGTTTTTTCCCGGCTGCTCTACTCTCTGTGTGTCTATTCTCCTCTGACTCTTACAGCTTTTAGCTCTATGACTTCATCAGGAGCAGGAGTTACAGTCGATCCTTATTATTCATGGATTTTGTATTTGTAAAGGGCCAATTGCTACAATTTATTTGTAGCTCTAAAATCAATACTTGTGATGCTTTTGTGGTTATTCATAGAGATGTGTAGTGGCAAAGAAACATTGAGTCTCCTGATGTGCACATTCCCAGGTGAGGTCAAACACGGACATGCTTTGCCTTCTTGTTTCAGCTCTCATATTGTAAACAAGTGTCCTTTTCATGGTCTATTTAGTGACATGCTTTTGAATTTTTATATTTTTGTTGTTGATTTTGTTGTTTAAAATGGCTCCCAAGTGTACTGTGTAAGTGCTGTCTAGGGTTCTTAAGCTCAAGAAGGTTGTGATGTGCCTTACCAAGAAAATACACATATTAGGGAAGCTTTATTCAGGCATGAATTATAGTGCTGTTGGCCATGAATTCAATGGTCATGAATTAACAATATATTTTAAGTAAGGTGTCTTTAAACAAATACACATATAAAACAAAGTTATGTATTGATCAGTTGATAAAAATGTTGTGACCAAAGGCTTTTAGGAACCTAACCCTGTATTTCCCTTAGGAACAATGGTTCACTATTTGCTAATTCAGTTTGTGACAACTTTATAGAACAGAACTACTGTGTATAATAAGAATTTACTGCATGTGATTTTTATATCTCCTGGGCCTAGGGAATGGCAAATCTCAACATATGTTTATTTAGTGAAACAGTCAGTGTCCACCAAATATTTTCCAAGTTAATGTAAACCAGGAATGTGGTAGGAGGTGCACAGCAGGCAAGAGCTTCTGTTAGGCCAGAGTCTTGGGGATTTGTCTGTTGGTCAGGGAAGTTGCCGTGTGTGCAGAAGGACCGACCTGTGAGCACAGCCAGGACCCTGGGTGGTGAGGTGGAAATGACTCTAGAATGAATGGGTCAGGTTCCTTGTTGGGTTTTGCCACTATTTCAATGCGTCATTTGTGAAAGCAATTTTATTTTTCTAGACCTCAGTTTTCTTATAAGTAAAATGAGGCAACTGGGCTAATTGAATGTCTAAGGCCCAGTGAATTTAGAATATGAAAAGAGGGAGCTGGAAGTTCCTGGGATGCAAAAAAAGCTTAAATGGCACATCATCTTCTTTCCAAGAGGCCCAAATGCAGAAATACAAATAACCACAGGAGTTTTAGTGTCTAAATTCTGCCTTCAACTTATTGCCATTTTGTTCAGACAATCTCATGGTCAGTTCTTAGGAACACGTGCTCTCTGGTTATACCTTTTGACATAGAAAGGACCACTTCTGCAGACCTTTTGGTATCTGAGTGGTGCTTTGATTCACATTCATCTTAAAGTTTGTAGTTCAGGTCAAATGAAATATTTTCAAAGCTCAGTATGTATTCCCAAAACAACAATAAATCACTCAGAAAGTTATGTGCTCATTTGCACATGGCTTCAAATTACTGATTTAGCCAGCTGAGGGCATGCATTATGGTTTTTAAGCATATGATTTTTTATTTCTGGTGTTCTGATCATGCAGTAATTAGTGGATACAGATGAAATTACATGCTGCTGCCATTGCCTCAGATGGTCAGGTTTTCAGGATGCCAACTCCCAGCTCCTTTGGAGTTGACATAAATATTATGGAACCAAAAAATTATAGTCATTTGCAGGGAAATCATGTGTTTAATTGCCAAGTGAAGCAGAGGAAAAATAGCAGAAGCGCGCATCATGTATCAGTTTATGTGAGTGCATTATTGCATGTTGCAAAGGGGTCTAAAAGGACTTTTCAATAGCAAAATGAAAACAAAACTATTCTAAAAAATGCCATCTGTGAAGCCTCCAGATATGCCTGACTGGCTCATTTCCTTTCAAAAATAGTTCCTGCATTCCAAAAGATGTTAATAATGAATGGAAATAACCACGGAGTAAAAATGGACCATGGCTGATGGAGTGTGAGACTTAATGTAAGGAGTTGATATTTAAATAAACATGGAAAGGAATAGCCCACAGACACATTCTGTGCAGATATTTCAATGTTTGCTGTAGATGGCACTTTAACACAATGTAAGACTCCTCAGATCCTACACACAGGTGGATTATTTCAATAATTTCAAACTCAAAATTTACTTAAACATTTATTTCTAAGCAAATGTTATTTGTAAAAAAAAATTATAGATTTCTCCCATTTTCCCTTTTTGTTATTTGGTAGACCTGTCATCATGGGAAAGATAATTGATAATTCTGTAAGGTTTTATAGGTGGCCAAAAATCAATGTAACTTGGAAATATTGTTGTTATATTTATGTATTGGGTGGGCAACTAGTCACCACAGAAAACTTATCCTAATAATGTGTCACATGTTTTCTTCCTCTTTTTAAATTGCACATAAAATTGGAGACTTCATTCATTATTCTGAAAGCAAAGATAAAGCTCTCATGGGTTCTGCATAGTACACTGCTAAGTGATCAGCAGGGTATAGCAGTCAAGGTTAAGAACTCTGGAGTCGATTGTCTGGTTTTAATCCCTGTCTGCCATTTACCAATATGTGTCCTTGGGAAAGTTTCAAACTTATACATAACTCAGTTTCATCATCTGTGAAATGGAGATAATACTGATATCTACCTTATATGTTGCTATGAGAATTAAATGAGACAATATGCATTAAGAAGTTAGTCTAATACCTGGCATATATTAAATACTCAATGTATGTACATTCTCATCATTATTTAGGTAGCAACTACCAATATAAACATTCAACTAGAAGTTAAGTGGCACCACTCTCTGTTATATGATGATCTTTAGGAAAGATGATGAAAAGAGCCGTTTCATTATGAGGGTCTATTATAATATTACCTGTATAATATTCTATATTATAATTGGACTATTATAATAGTTCATAATTTTATAGACATATTATGAGGGCCTATTCTATGTCTATTACTATTCTAAGTTCTTTATTTTATCATATTTAATCTCCATAATAAATCTAGGTATTATCAGCCTGTTTTATAGAAAAGGAAACTGAGGTTAAGGCTAAGGAATATGCCTTTTGGAAAAAAATTATAACTAGTATTTATGGAGTGATGGCTATGTGCCAAGTACTGTTCTAAGCACTTTACATGTATTATTTTTCTCATTTCTTACAACATTCTAGAAGGTAGGAATTATTAATATCAATATTGCATATGAAGAAATATAGGCACAGGGATATTAAATAACTTGTACAAAGGCATGTAATTAAAAAGTATCTGAAGTAGGATTCTATATCAGCAGTTTGGCTCCAGAATCCTTGTTCCCAACCATTTTTCTGAAAAACAACAACAACAACAACAAAGGATTCATAGCCACATAAAAAAGAGGCTTATTTATAATAAATAATAAAAGACAAATAAATGACAGAAATGTGGACAAAGTATACAAACAGACTATTTACAGTGAAAGAAATAACAAATGACTAATATCCATATGATATTGCTATGGCTAACTTCTCTAATAAAGACACAAAAATTAAAATTACAATGAGTTTTTTATTTACCTATCAGAATTGCAAAATATGACCAGATTGTTACTGTTGTTGATACAAACTCTATAGAGGCGAATTTAGTGGAACCTATAAAAAATGAGGAATGCACATACTTCTTGATATAGCAATTCAACTTACAGAAATCTATTTTAAAGAAATAGTCACACAAATATGCACGAATATTTGTGCAAAGATGTTCATTGTAGCATTTGTAATAGAGAAAAATTAAAAAGCAAAGAACATGGACAGGGAAATGATTGGATAAGTTATAGTTTTTCCATACTATTGAATGTTATGTAGCCACTCAAAATACAGGAATGAGGAATTTATTCCAGGAATAAAAGGATGTTTCAACAACCAACATTTGTTTAACATAATTCATATTAGTAGCTAAAGGAAAAACATAATGTATAGTTGTAACAACAGATGGAGAAAAAATACTGATAAAAGTGAATACTTTTTTTTTTTTTTGAGACAGAGTCTTGCTTTGTAACCCGGGCTGGAGTGTGGTGGTGTCATCAAAGCTCACTGCAACCTCCAACTCCTGGGCTCAAGTGATTCTCCTGCCTCATCCTCCCAAGTAGGTGGGACTATAGGTGCCCACTATGATGCCCAGCTAATTTTTCTATTTTTAGTAGAGACAGGGTCTCAGTCTTGATCAGGCTGGTCTTGAACTGCTGAGCTCAAGCAATCCTCCGGCCTCGGCCGCCCACAGTGCTAAGATTATAGGCATGAGCCACCATGCCTGGCCTTCAGTACTTATTTTGGATTAAGTCAAGGTATAGGGAGGCACTTTTGTGCCCTGTTTTAATCTCTGCAGCACTGATTGTTCCTATACATGGCAATAGCTTCTCAGTGTACACACCTGAGACTCCATCTGAGGGTTGCATCTGGTTATTGGAATGTGGTTAGTCTGTGTATGGGGCAGGCTGGAAGTGCTGGGGAGAATATGGGCCCGATAACAGCCCTCAACCAAAGATGCATAGGAGTTGGTGGATAAACACCTCACCTTCCTCTTCCCTTGTTTTAGCAGAGGGCAACTCAGAGGTATGTTCTATACCAGGGGCCATTAAACTTTATTTATGAAAGGGAAGATAGTAAATATTTTAGACTTTGTGGACTACGTGGGGTCTGTCACAACCATCTACTCTACTGTTGCAAAGTGAAAGCAGCCATAGATGTTAACTAAAAGATGAGCGTATGTAAAAAGATGAGCATGAAGAAAACGCTACTTACAAAAACAGGCTACAGTTAGACTTGGCCCTGGGTCTGTACTTTGTAGAGTTCCTTTCTACACAGTTTTCCAGGAGTCTCAGTAGGGTTGAACCCCAGGTGCCCACAATAGTAACTTGCTCATTTACACACCCTGTATTTAACATGTTCCCTTCCTAACCTCACTTCCTTACTCCCCTGTTGGTGCTTTCTGGGATCACCTCCCAAATAGACTACTTGACTCAAATTCTTATCTCAGTGTCTACTTCTGGGGAAACTCAAACTAGGACAGTTGATAACAGAAGTGATCCTAGAGAGCGGTCCTCAGGATGGGATTCTGGAAATAAAGACGACAAGGCCCCAAAAGGACAGGAGGACCCCATTTCTATCTTAAGTGTGGTGGTAACCTCTAGCATGCTGTAGTGTCACGATTAGCAGGACTCTTACCTGGAGAGGATTGGGGTGGGTTGCAGGCAGAAAGGGATACACTGACTAAAGTAAACTCTTGAGACTGACTTGTAGGACTTAATGAATTTGTCCTGCAAAAACATACTTGCTGTATTTTCTTATAAAAGAAAAAAACCCAAACCTAAACATTCATCAGTGTAGAAACAGTTTAATAAAATATACTACAATGTTAGACTATACAGTAGTTTAAAAGAATGACATAAATTTATATGTATTGGGAAGTTGGCTATGGTCTAAGTGAAGTAAGTAAGCTGTTGGCTGATTCTCCCTTCTTTTCTCTCTCTCTATACTTATTAGCATACAAAGATGTTTGGAAGGGTATTTATAAAACTGTTGTCAGTGGTTATTAAAAGTAGGAAGTAAATTAAAAGTATAAAAGGAGGATTTTCAATTTCTACATACTTAGATAAACAAATAAAGGAAAAGCAAAGAAAAATTGGTAAAATCATTTTAGTGGTTGTTTTTCTCTCATTTTCAAATTTTGTATAATGGATATGTATTCTTTTCATAATAAACCAATAAAAAACCAAAATTGATATAACTATTGAGATCAATGCTTTTGGTATCTCAAATGCTCTTGGTATAATTGTAACATGTAATACCTTCTTGAGGGCAATTTGGCATCTGGCAAATCCATTTTGTAGACAATTAACCTCCTAAAATCTTCATGTATGTTTCCAAATATATATGCTTAACTGATTTTCATTGTAGTATGGCTTATAACATTAAAAGTCTAGAAATAACCAAAAGGTGATTGATTAATTAGTACTCCAATACAGTGGAATACTATGCAGCCATTAGAATGAGTGAGATAGATTTATATATGCTGTCATAGGAAACTCTTCTAACTATATTATTGAGAAAAATGTCAGTCTTAGTATATATGCTGGGGTTTGTTAAATACAAATTATAGGAGGCCATTGTTTTGGACTCAGTTCCTACACTAGGCCCCAAAAGACCAGACTAACGATCAAAATGGAGTCACTCATGTTATAGTTTCACATCACCAAACCCAAACTAAGTTGTTATCTGCCTTTCTGAGAAATCAGGAGAAAGAAATAACAACCAATTTCCCAAATAGGCCAGTTTTAGTCTCAATCAGCATGATAATAAAGTTCCTTCTGCTTTGACCTTTACACAAAAGTAGCCTGAAGTAACCCGATGTTCACTAATCAGTTGTTTTCTATTGTTCTGTCTCTATCCCTATCATACAAGAAAAGTAGCTTTGAAAGGGCTAATATGCTCTTTGTTCTTTGCTTCTGCCTTCTTCAGCCCTTCTCTGTATATAAAGCCTACTCCTTCTGTTTAGCTCATCTGAACACTTACTCTGCTTTATGAAATGAAGTGTTGCCTGATTCTAGAATCACAAATAAAGCCAATTGAGATATTTACACTAAATTTGTTGTAATTTTGTCTTTTGACAGATTATATTATCCTAATTTTGCAAAAATGTCCAGAGGAGTATGTGGTAAATTATGAATATGTTCTCTCTGCAGGTAAGACGAGGGCAAAATTTTCACCTTTTGTGTTTTACAATTATATATGTGAAATCTTTGCAATCAACATACTTTTCTTTTATAACTTAAAAAAAAAACAAAAAGAAAAAAATTAAAGTGCACTGGGAAAGTGTCTTACTTAGTCTGTTTAGTGTTGCTATAATAGAATCCCTGAGGCTTAATAATTTATATATTAAAAAAGTTTATTTAGCTGACAGTTCTGCAGGCTGTACAAGAAGCATGGTGCCAGCATCTGCTCGGCCTCCTGTGAGGGATTTAGTGCTGCAGCCTGACATGGTGGAGGTCAAAGGGGGAGTGGACATGTGTGAAGAGGCAAATCCCAAGGGGTGTCCTGGCTTTATAACAACCCAGTCTCCCAGAAACTAATCCATTCCATTAGCTATCTCGCTAATCTGTCTTGCCAGAGAAAGAACTCACTCACTACCCTAGAATAGCACCAAGCCATTCAGGAGGGATCCGCCCCCCAGGACCCAGACACCCCCCACTAAGGCTCCACCTCCCAACTCTGCCACATTGGGGATCAAATTTCAACATGGGTTTTGCTGGGACAAACAAACCATATCCAAACCATAGCAGAGAGGAACTAATAAAGGAGTATACTAATTACTAAGAAATTAAATAGAATAATCTAAAATGCTCCAGGAAGAGATGAGGCAAGAAGAATCAACAAGGAGAGATACCTGGAATAGCAGAAAGATGTAGACATTATCATCCTCATTTTACTGATAAACAAATCCACAGCTTCAAGTCAATTTGCACATCCAGCAATTTGCAAGCAAGATGAAGATAAATCCATACCTAGACACATTACAGTGAGACTATTAAAATTCAAAGATGAAGAGAGAATCTTAAAATCAGCCAGAGGAGGGGGAAAATGGCAAAATAATGACATTTAAAGTCAAATTAAAACAGAGAATTGGTCACCCAGAGACCCTCGCCAAAGCAGATGCTAAAGGATATTGTTCAGGTAGAAGGAAAGTGATCCTAGTAGGAAAGACTGAGAGGCAAGAAAGAATAAAAAACAAAGAAGGTGGTAAATATATAAGCAAATGCAAATAAACATTGATTGTATAAAATAGTGACAATAATGTACCCCAACGAGATCCATTTAAAATACCAGAAAACATAGTATACATGTCAGGAGGGGGGAAATGGGGTTAACTGCTTCAAACATTCTTGCCTTTTCTTGGAGAACGGTAAAGATTGGCATAAGCTTAGACTTTGGTAAGTTGAAAACTCTATGTTAAATATATAAATTTCAAACTTGTAGAGAGAAAAAATTGGAGTAATAAATATTTCTTAGACTTGCATATGCATGTATAAAACTACAAAGGAAAGTAAAGCTATAATTACTATAATAATCAGAGTAGTGGTTACCCCTAGGCAGGAGGGGGTCCCTGTGATCTGGAAGGCATGCAGAGGGTTTCTGGGATACTGGTAAATTTTTATTTCTCAGCTTGGGTGGTCAGGAGATGAGTGTTAATTTTATCAATTATTTGTTAATATATATATATTTAATTCAGTTTTATGCACGTATTTTTTTGAAAAAAGTAATTGATTTTTAAAATTGTAATAAAAAAGTAAACAAATAAACTCAAGGTATGAATATACAGATTCCAGGAACATTCTTGGGGGTAAAAATAGGCAAGAAAAAAATATGAATAGACTTGAAAACAAAGTTACCTATGTGCTGCAACAAGCCTTTACTGAGTGCTTTTATTTGCTTGCTGGGCATTTTTCTGGGACTTGAGACACATTACTGAACAAAACCAACAAAGATCCCTGCCCTGTGCATCCTAGATGGGGGAAGCAAACAGTAAATCAACTTCAATCCCCCTCTTCTATAATATTGTTTATTACTAAGGGTCCGAAAATCTAACTCCTTTATAGAGACACCAATAAAACTTCTGGTTTGATTTATATGAGACTACCAAAGGTGTAGCTTTTAAAACTTTTCTATCTTTAGAATGTGTTTGCAAGTGGTGTAAAGTTTATGACAAAAAAGCATTATAATAATAACAGCAAGTTTCAGCCATACCTCCGACTTCCGAAAATAACCTCAGAATTTCATCTCAGAAAGAACTTGGCAATGAAAGAAAGGAGATCCAAAGCAGAAACTGAAAAAGGAAAGAAATGAAAAGAAAAACCTCTTTTTTAAGAGGTTTTAAGAAAAACATTTCTTAAAATGTTTTGATTCTCTTTAGTGAGAAATAATCCACAGCTGTGGCAGAGAAAATGGTCTTGCTAAAAACACAGAAAACAGAAGAGAAAATGTCCCAGTGGAACAGAAACTGCATTTCAGATGTGTTTAGGAGGATATCAGACTAAGATTGTGTGTCCCTGCTTGGACTGCTGGATCAGGCTGGACCCTGGGCTGGCTGGAATCCCATGGAGAATGGTAATGGTTGGAATAAGCTTAGACTTTGATAAGTTGAAAATTCTATGTTAAATATATAAATTTCAAATGTGTGGAGAGAAAAAATTGTAGTAATAAATGTTTCTTAGACTTGCATGTGCATGTATAAAACTATGAAGAAAAGCACTTTGGGCTTGTTCCCAAAGTGCTCCAGCCTTCCTGAGCTCATCAACCTTCACAAGGCAATCATAGCTGAAGGCTTGTCCTGAATCCATCATCTACCAAATTGTTAAAAAAAGTCATCCAAAACAAAACAAGATTTCCTCCAAGTTGTTTACTGAATTATAGACAATTCAGGGGACCAAGAGGAAACCAGAGGTGGTGAGGCAGAAGACAGAGCATGCTATTGCACTATTCCAGGTCCAAGGTAAGCCTGAACATTCAGCTCCAGCTTTCAGAACCTACTGGCCCATCTTGACACAGCCCATTCATTTATTTTAAATTATATTCTACCATTATGTTTGCAGTGTCCAAATATCACTATGTGATGGACAGAGCGCTTTTGTGTATTCTTTTGCATAAACTACATTTAGAACATTCCGGTAATAAATTACAATCTATCAGACAACCAAATATGTACTTATTGAGGGTGTGCTACATAGATTTTAAGATTTTATCTCTTAGTTTTACCCTCAATGTATTTACACGCTAGTTGAAGAGCCAATATATAGATACAGTAACCAACTGAAAATAAGAATTAAGTGATACATTTTATGATATGAACTATAATAAGACAGGGAGATTACTGAAAGTTGAAACTGGTCTGGGAAGGTTTCACGGAGGTTTGAACTTGAGCCTGGATTATGAGTGTGGATTTGGAGGTCGTGTTTAAGGGGAAGACAATGGGCAGATATCCCAGTGAGAGGAACAGTACTCAGGCAGGAGCGAGCATGGACTTACTACCAAATACCTAATGTACAGGTGTGGAGGGCAATGGGCTAGGAGAAACGTACCTTCTCTGCTAATTGGTTTCCTTAATGGTGACTCCAATATTTATCTTTCCATTTCATTCAAACTAAGCAGTACTTTCTCAGAGCACGTGATGCTGTTGGATTCCTGAAGTCTTTTGAGGCTCTTTTCATTTTAGGAATAGTCCAGAATACTTTTACTTCAGGAAGCCTCTCTCCACTCGTGTACTAATTATTAACAATTCAACTACTTTGTTTCTTCCTTTCTGAAGTTTTTCTTGAGTCCAAGTAACCAGAGCCACTGACTACAACTAAGGTGTTGTCAGAATGACATGGAAAGTATAAACCTGGTTCAAAAAATCACACCCAGGTATTCTTGCTCAGTCAGAATTACAAATCATAGAATGACAGGGGTATAGGTAACATGATTTTCTGTTTGTCTTCCTTGTCCTGTCATAAGACCCTTTAAGCTTATTTTTATTTTAAACTATCATACATTTGTACATTTGGCTTGGGTGTAACTTAATTATTTATAAAATGCCAGTACCTGAGTACCTGTTTTATTAAAGGCAATTAATAAATATTTATGAAATGCTAGTTGGTAAAATGAACTAATGTAGAAATATTATTTTGGACCTGATATAATTCAAAATCTAGCACTTTCGGCAGAAAAAAAACCAAGAAGATTTTTAGCAGTTTCTCCCTATAAAATTACAGATCTTGAAATTAATGAACAAATTTAAAACAATCTCATATGTGGAAATAAAATAAATTCAAAAATGTTTTAGAACTAAATCTGCAATATGATACTATTTTGGAGAAAAGAAAAAATATATATCAATATATACATTTGAAAGACCTAGAAGAATATTCAACAGTAATTAGTACAGATTGTGAAATCGGGGGCATTCAATTTCTCTGTTAAACGTTTCTGAATTATTTTAATTTTTAATAATGAATGCATTACTTTTACAATTAAAAAAGGTAAAAATAATCTTCTGGCCACAATAACTTGTTACAATCATCCTTAGAACCTGTGCAAGAATAATGATGAATATGTGTGTGTGTGTATATATATATATATATATATATATATATATGTATATCCTGTTCTATTTGTGTGATTCAACATTTTTTTTCCTTAAATATGCATAATTTCCATGCAAGAAGTCAGAAAGTACAGAATATTAGCAGTTGTCATCTCTACATTCTGGAAAATGTTTTCTTCTTTGATTGCATATTTACTTCAGTTCTTTCTGACTGAGAGGAAATTGTTTGCACTGGTCACTGTGATTCTCTTGGCATGCATGAGTCCTGTAATCACAGGGGTGCTGGTGCTGCATCTAATAAGTAATGGAAGAAGAAACATAAATCTCTGAGCTCTAATCTCAAAACCTCATTCAGGGACTGTTGTGTGATCAACAGACCACTTGACCCACTAGAACCTATAAGCCTCTGACTGGGAAAACATGTGACTGCCACGAACGTGAACACAATATGCACCATTGAAGCTGTGACTGCCACCCACCAATTAGCCACCACTATTGCCACTGACACTCAAGAAGTCCTTTTGACACTACTAAAAGTGCTTTTGGGCTCAACAGTTGTTGCTAATGATTATGGCAGCTCTATAATTTTAACTTTTAAACACAGAATAAGAAAATAGTCATTAATTAGGAATTTTAAAAATATAAAATCTAAGATAGAATCTGTTTCAGAAAATAAGGTATTCTTAAAACATCTGTCTGGGAGTGGTGGCATGCACCTGTAGTCCCAGCTACATGGGAGGCTGAGGCAGAAGGATTGCTTGAGCCCAGGAGTTTGTGGTCGCAGTGAGCTATGATCCCACCACTGCTCTCCAGGCTGGGTGACAGAACGAGACTGTTTCTCTAAAAGCAAACAAACAAAAAAACTTTGGACAAGTTTCATCTTCTTTCATTTGGTTAAAGTTTATGCCTTGTGGATGGAAATAACTAATAGAGGAGAAATACTTGCCCAGTTAAATGTTGGCCACAAACTAATATTCGTAACTGGAAAAATCATAGGTAAGTTCACAAATAATTTTGATTGCATTGATTTTCCTCTTCCAAGAAGAAATTGTTAAACAAGAGACTCAACCTCATTATTAATTTGAGGAATAAAAATAGTTATTGCACTTGGGTTCAGGGGTTTGGAATGCAAGATTCTGAAATTTACTCATGAATGTAAGGCAAAATAGTTAATGTTTAAATTTAAATCAATTGTAATTAGGACAAACTCATTTTTCTCAAATCAATATTTATTTTTATCTCAGTGAAAAAAAATTGTGAACTACACCTGTACTCCCCAATCCCCAGGCCGCAGACTGGTACCAGTCCATGGCCTGTTAGGAACCCGGCTGCACAGCAGGAGGTGAGTGGTGGGTGAGCGAGTGAATCTTCATCTGTATTTACAGCCACTCCCCATCGTCTCATCACCGCCTGAGCTCCGTCTCCTGTCAGATCAGTGGCAACATTAGATTCTGCATTATGGTGAGTTGTATAATTATTTCATTATATATTACAATGTAATAATAATAGAAATAAATGCATAATAAATGTAATGCGTTTGAATCATCCCAAAACCATTTCTCCCCACCCCCTGGTCCATGGAAAAATTGTCTTCTATGAAACTGATCCCTGGTGCCAAAAAGGAAAAGGTTGGGGGCCGCCGAACTACACAACCATGATTCATAGTTTGATTGTTCCTCCCCTGTGGGTGATTGTGGACTTAAGCCTCAGGAGAAGAATATTTGAATGTGCAGTACTTGCCTGTATGTTGAAATCACCTAGGAATTTTAAACATCCTGATTCCCTGAGTCCCACCTCCAGAGATACTCATATAATTGAAGTAGGATGGAGCCCAAGCATTGGAATTTTTAAAAGCTCTCCAGATGATTCTAATATGTAGCCAAGGATGAGACTTAGTGCTGAGTTACAGGACAGATATAATATGACCTTAAGAATACATTCTTTAATATTTTTTCAACCAATTGACAAGGTGGGCACCCAAGACGTAGAAAACTTGGTGCTTGAGTGTCACTTTGATGGCTTCCTGGGATGACAGGTTTTCTAGTGCCATTTGCAGACCTTCTTATCTCAGAGGCATTCGTTCTCTTGGAGTTCCCACCCCAACAGCCACATCCCACATTAACTATAATTGACAAATAACTACAAGAGTCAAATTGTAGCAAAATTAATATATTAACTTTTTAAATGTTAATTTAAAAATTTTGCAATCATGACTTTTTTTTTCCTTCTTTGATGCCAAGTCTCAGGCATTATTGTAGATCTTTGCAGTTTCTTGGCTTTGATGGATAACTCAGCCCTTAACACAACTCCCTAGAGGACAGGTGGAGAACAAAGAAGTGACTCTCATATACTGCTCTGCCCTCAGGTAGCATGATGCATTTACACCCTGCGTCTGAGTCTTTGTGCATGTTCCCTAACCAGTCTCAGGTGCTGTGAACCTTCAAAGCCTTAGCTAGCAATGTTCTCCCAGGTTAGCTGCTGAGCAACGTGGATGAAGGTAGTAAGATCTTTGCCCTTGCCAGCTCGCTTACAGATACACAAAGTTCTTCACCCAGCAGCTACCAACAGGACTCTGTAACATGCTGGGACAGGGACAGTAACTGATTCTCCTTGGCTGCCAGTCAGTGATGACAGAGGAGCTTTCACCATAACAGCTGCAAGGCACATCTCCCAGTGGCTGGCACCAGTCAATTGGCAAGAGCACCCTGCTAGCCAAAAGAGCACCTTCTGAGTTTGGAGAGATGGAGAGATTGCTGTCTGGGTCCTTGCTCACTTTGACTACCAGCCCTAATTCAGCTGGGGCTATGTAGTGATTCAGGGAGCAGCACCTGGGTAAGAAGGAGCTGGCTTCCAAGGACCATAGCCTCATACAATAAGATAGATTTCCTAATCCCATGATCACCGAGGCTAATGGGGGCGAGACTGTCCTTCCTCGTGCTGTTACATGTCTCTCAGTCTGTGTGATATTTTACCTTTCAAACCTACATCTGATCGTCACTTTAACTTGCTTTCAATCATGTAAATATGCTGGAGAACAGATAATTTACTAAAGAAGAAAGTTAATGAGTATATAAAAAGATTCTCAAAATCATGTGTAATCAGAGAAAAAAGCAAATGAAAACAATAGGACAACCCTTTACACCAGATATTCCCTACCCTGGCTGTGCACTAGAATTACCTGGAAAGATTTTTCACAACCCAGCACTCAGGCCCTACCCTGAAAGATTCAGATCTAAACATTCTTGGGTGGGCCTTGGGCATTGGCTTTATTTAAAAGTTCCCAAGGTGTTTTTCTAGGTATTGCACAGCCAGAATTGAAGGCCTGTTGAACTGGCAAAAGTGCGAAGCTGAATAAATGCTGGCCAGGGTGGCAGTGATTCTAGAATCTGACACTACAGGTACTTGGTCAAATTAAAGTCACACATATCTATGACCCAGCAATTCTGCCCCTATGTAGGTAGATATATACATATATATATATGTATGTGTGTGTATATATGTGTGTGTGTGTGTATATATGCCAAAGAAATTTTTCCTCAGTTCCATCAGCCTACTTGGACAAGGTATTGATTGCAGCATTATTTGTAGTGACTAGAAGGTGGAGACAACCTGGATATCTACCTGGAAGAGTAGGTGGTTCAGTGGGGTGGTTGTACGAATAACAGATTAATGTACAAAGTGCACTAGCAGTGGGTCTTAAAAGCATAGGGAAAACAGCAAGAATCTAAAGCAATCATACTCATTTTGCAAAACCCCATACAAAACACTCTAACAAGTGAGGGGCAGGAGAAAGGGAGCGAAGTGTAGAGATGAAGGTGAAAAAATAAAAGAAGAACTATGCAAGGACCAATGACTGCACTGTGAACCGAGGTTAGGTTAACTCACGCCTCTGCACCTACCTTCAAAGCAAAGAAATAAAATGAAATAAATATATGGGGACAGCGATGAGTAGCGAGGAGAGAGTGAAAAGGGAGCCCAGGAGGAGAGGTAAGGAATCATTCTTACCCAAATGAGAAAGCAGTGGAAAAAAACTGCCTCAATTACACTTCCTTGCCCCTTATGGATGGGAATTTCTCTTCACCTTTAATTCAGTTTAGTTTAGTAATTCTTTTTGGCTAAGATATAGTGAGGAAAACATAGAGAAAAAATGAAGTCTTCATCATTCCTTTCCTTGAGGAGCTCCAATTTTAGAAAGAAAGACGGATGTAAAAATAGATAATCACAAATCACTGACCTAGGAGGCCTTTGGAGGCAGGACCAAGGGGGCGATGGGAACAGAGGAGAGGGGCAGCGCTTCTGGAGGCCACGTCGAAGGCTGCGCCTAAGGGGTGGTGTTCGAGGTGGGTTTTGAAAGAAGAATAGAAGTTTGCTAGGAGGAAAACTGGAGCTTAGTTACTCACTGGCCGTGTGACCTCGGGCAAGTTCTGACACCTCAGAAGCTTGGTTTCCTTATGTATGAAATGGGAACACTAGTGTTACCTGCTTGTAAACGCAGTTGTGAGGATTAAATCAGAAAATGCTCATGAAGTGCTTTACACAGGCCTGGCACAGAAAAGGCTCAGCAAACACTTGCTGAGTGCGTGCCTGGACGAATGAGTGTGTCCATAGCTGCACAGTGTGGAAAGGTCATGGCAAAGCCGGCGAGAGAGGCACTGCCCGATTGCTGTCTGATTAATTGATTCTTATCCAGTACTCAATTTAAAATATGAATTATGAAGAACCCATGATGTTCGTCTCTTCACTTAAAGGTCCAAATTAAAGAAGGGTAAGAGTCTTTGCTGTCCTGTGTTCTAAATCCTTTTTTATGTTGTGTATAAGCACTGAGGTTGTGCCTTGATAGATTTGGGGGGCAGGTTTGTATGCTCTAGTCAGTGGGTCTGTCAATTCCGAAAGATGTTAATTGTGAGCTGCAGAACTTCTAGTTGTGTTGAAGGCTTGTCCCTTTAATGCAACTAGGACAGAGTCATTCTCTGTAAGGGGATAACTGTCAATAAGAGTTACCCCCAGAGGTTCTGCTAAGAAATGGATCGTGGATGATCCAGTCACAGGCCTAGAGGGAAGAACTGGGTCTAAGATGAGATTGACTAATGTTTGAGTTCCAAATCTGGAACTTAGTTGTGTACCTGAGGTAAGTTATTAAACATCTTTGAACTTAGATTTTTGTTTACCTGTAAAATGCATTGCAGGCATGTAGAATTCTTTTATGTGTTTGTTCAGTGAATATTTATTGAGGGTCTACCATATGCCCTGTGCTGGATGTTAAAAGCTGTGCAGTCTTTAACCTGGTGGAAATTTGCATCCAAAAGAGATGATAGATATTAAACAAATAATCATAAAAATGGATATTTAATTACCAACTGTGATAAGTCTTAAGAAAGAACACAGTACTAGGGAGGTTATAAAAGTAGAAGAACTCATTTAAATTGGACAGTGAGATTTAAACTTGAAGAAACCAGAAGGATGGTGTATTCATTTTCTATGGCTGTTATAACAAATACCACAAACTTAGTGACTTAAAACAACACAGATTTATTATCTTATAGTTCTGAAGGTTAGAAGTCCAACACGGGCCTCACTGGGATAAAATCAAAGTATTGGCAAGGCTATGTTTTTTCTGGAGGCTCTGGGAGCCTCTCTAGGAGCCTGCAGAAGCTGTTTTCTTGATTTATCTAGCTTCTGGAGTCTACACACATTCATGGTCCCCTTATTCCATCTTCAAAGCCACCAAAATTGCATGTCTCTGACCATTTTAGTCACATCTCTTTCTGTGACTCACTCTGTCTCCCTCTTCCATTTTTAAGAACCCTGTGATTACATCAGGCTCACTTGGATAATCCAGGGTAATCTCCCTATTTTAAGGCCAACTAATTAGCAACCTCAATTCCATCAGTAATCTTAATTCTCCTTTGCCATGTAAACTAACATATCCGTGAGGATTAGTATGTGGACATCTTTGGCAGGGTCATTATTTTGCCTAGATGGGTAGGCATGAGCCTGGGGAAGGTGGTTAGGGTGAGGGGAAGACATTCCATGCAGAAGAACATAGGTGTACAAAGACCTTGAGACAGGCTACTGTCAAGTTCGTGAAAAAGGAGAATGTGTCTGAAGGGTGGTGAATGAGGAGGATAGCACAGTCAACTAAGGTTCTAGGGGTAGATGGGGCTGGATTTTTCAGGGCCTTTTTCTGCCTTTGTAGAAGATTTGGGACTTTTTTTCTGAATGCACTGGGAATCCATTAGAGTGCTGACCCAGGCGTGGCATCATGGGGTGCATTTAAGCATCACTCTGCATCCTTGTGGGGTGGAGAGTATCGACTGGGGAGGCCAGAGATGAGACTACTGTAGTTACCAGAGGAAGAGGCTTAGGAGAATCTTTGATACAGGGCCTGGCAATCAGGAGGAAGACCCCTGTTTGTGCTTCTTCTCTACAACCAAAGTTTTCACCAGCATCTCTCTCAGCAACACACATTATTTTTGCCCATTCCACTTCTCTCTCAAAGGCTCTCTTTTTTTACGACCGTATGCTCTCTTTGGCCAACCTCTAATATCCTTTAAGATCTAGCTCAAGAGTCACACCCTCCAAGAAGCCTTCAGTGACTGGCTTTATTCTGCATCAGTCACTGCCTTTGCTCTCTGCACATATTGAATGACTTCACCTTCTGTGGGATTGCTGTATTCCTCCTACCTAAGTCTACTCTAGCTCCCCACAGTGGCTTCTGTCCTGCCCAAATCCCAAAGCCACCATGACTGAGACAGATTAAGCTGAGTCCTGATTTTGAAACTTCGGGTGCCAAGATCTTTCACTGTCTACTGTGGCCCTGACGTCTATGCTTCAGCCTTGAGCTGGTGAGGTATAATATCCCATGCTGACCCCTTGGATCCCTGTATTAGTCTGGATAGGCTAGGTTTTGCTGCAGTAACAAACAGCCCAAATATTGCAATGACTTAAGACAACAAAGGTTTATTTCTTGCTTACACTATTGCCCATCACTGGTCACCTGTAGGCTTTGCTACATTTATCATTATCCTCATTCTGGACTATTGGCACCTGGCCTCTTTGTGGAATATTGTCTTTGATTACGGCTTATGACTTGCATCAGCTTTAAATGCTCCAGCTTCAAAGAGATAAATCTCTTTTTTGCTTACAGTGCTAGCCAGGGTAAGCCTGACTTCAAAGAGGCTGAGAGGAAATGCAGAAGGTCAGAAAATGCAGCTTTACCAAGTGTTGGAAGGGTGAGAGCTAGAACATTTGACAAACAACATGAATGACTAGTATTCTTATTGTGGTCTGGGGGTCAGAACTCATCCCAAATCCCAGTGGTGCCCGAGATGTGATAACCAAATTAGGACACCAGAGGTTACAAGCTCCAGCCTTCTCTCTGTGACTCCATTTACAGACCTGATATTCTCCTGGGTCTCCCCTCTGAGGTTTGTTCTAGTAACTAGTTTTTTCCTCAGTTCTCCAATCAGGCTGGAGGCTTTGTCTTGTTCTTTTTCATTCCCCGCACTATGGACTAGAGTCTTGTCTATTCAGATGCTAGAACCCTGCTACCCACAGGCAGACCATGGCAAGGAAGCCAGTGAATGCCTGAACTTCTGACTATTCTCTAATTGAATTGCACCTGTTAGGAAGCCTTGATATTTTTGTTTGGCTTCTCTTTTTTTTTTGCTGGTCATTTGCTTGAACTCTGGACAGAGATTCAGAGTCTGCAAAAATAATAAATAATAAGCTTTGTTTTCTCCCTGATAATTCTAAGCCTGTGATATAATTTGGGTCCAAATCCCAGAAACCTCTGGCTCGTGGGCAAGTCTTCCAGGCATTGGCACCACCTCTTTCTTGCTGCCAGTAAACGATCCGGTTGTCTTAATATATTCTGAGGCACGTCACTAGAGTGTCTAGTTGTTTTCTGATTTTTCTTGCCTTCCCTAAGAGATTAAGTTTCTAAATATCTTTCCCTCTCCTCCATCCCCCAATTTTTTCTCAGCATCTAATGTGACACAGTGAATATAGGAGGAATTTAATAACTACTTCTTGGGTGAATGGGTTTGGGAGCCACGAACTCATCTTGATACTCATAGAGTATCACTAAATGCTTTGGTATTTCATCAGGAAAGTGTGTAATGATTCGTAATTCAGGAAGATATTAGGAGGATTAGATATGACCAGTGTGGTATGCACTGGAAGAGGCATAACTCAACAAAAAGTGTCAGTAATATTAATGACAAGATGTGGCTGAGTCAGAGGCCACCAGGGTAGAGTAGCACACATTTAACGTGCCCCGGTGACATTCTTCAGCAAGAGATGAAACTTGTTTTCCTACCTCTTACCCACACCTGAACTGCCCTTTTATAACTCTCTCCTTAGTCAAGAAAAAATAACTCCTTAATTTATTTAAGTCACCTTTTTTTTTGTTGAAGGGGTGCAAGAAAGAGGTGGTTTCTTGAACAAATTTGCAGATAGTTTTAGTTTTTTCACTCTCCCATCTGATCATTTTTTTGCATAGTCATTGGCATTGGTTTGATTTTTACTTGACGCTTAAAAACTTCCATGCATTTTGAGCAATTATCTCAAATTGCTCAAATTGTTTAAATTAATGTTAAATGCAAATCTAAATACTGTACTGAAGCCTTTGAAATCTGGTATCTATCTGTTTGGTTACCATTTAATCACTCAACACAATTTGATGAACTATAATAATGTCGCTAGCCTAAAAAAAATTGCTAATGATGAAAGAGCTGGAGCTGTCATATTGGTTCTCATCATGTTAAAAGGCCAAAGCAGAGATACAAAGATGTTTTGATTATGATCAAATCATGGTGAAATTTCAGCCACAGACAAGTTTGATGTGGGTGACGTGATCAATAAGTCAATTTTGTTGTAATCTTTAAGACTATAGTGTGGTTCATTTTATAATGATAAATGACTTATATTAGCAGACTCAGCATTTTTTTGGCTAAAAAGGTGACCTGTTGAAGGACTGTCAACCATTCTCAATTAATATAGACTTCCAAATTCTTTTGGCTTAAAATTCTGCAGATATAAAAAGCTTTCCTAAGAGATATTCAGCATACCAATGAGAGATATCTGTATTCTCTTTGCACATTGTAATAATCCAGTGCACTCTACTCTAGCTATTGGTCTGTGATGTAATAAATGAACAAAAAATGTTCTTTGGAAAAATAGAAAAAGTTTGAATTTTTTACTGAAAATTTAAGTATGTAGTGATTTACTTGTTCATCTTACTTTGGCTCTTGCAACAGTTAATCCGTTAATGATAGTGAGGGAGGGACTTTGATATTATTTTGTTGGTGACAGCATGATGTATATATACTTTTGAAATAATGATATACATTGATGGAAGTTCACCTACTTGATGGTTATGAAACTCCAGTGCAAAATTTAAATATTTGTATCTCAGTACCGCAATGCTATATTAGATTTTTAAAAATCTCAACTAAAATATGTATTTTATTCAACTGAAATTTGTGTTCACTAGAGATATTAAATTGATTTTTAAATTTAGTGGCTTACCCAGTGGTCATGTTTAATACTAGTAAATCTTCCAACTCACATGGGTTCCATATAGCTCAGTGACCACATGTCTTGGTTTGCATGAGATACTCTTGTCTCTGTGAAATTATTAATACCACTTCCCTTTGCTTTCAAAAATAATTCTGTATGGATGATAAATTACATGATCACTACTTATACAGTCCCAGAAGCCATTATTTCTTACTCTTGGAACAAATTCTTTCCCTAGCTTTTTCATACCTTTTTTGTTCTGTAGGCCCTGGGGCTATTTTACTTTGCTTCAGTGGATTCCAGTGGAAACTTTTTGCTAAAGAATGCATTTATAAAAGGACATCAGAAAGAATAAAAAATATTGTGAAAACATAGCGAATATATGTTTTACTCAACTCCAGGATGGAATCTTGGCTCTTATTCACCATTGAACAATCAGCATCTTGCACAATGCCTGGATATGGTAGAGACTACATAACTGCTTGTTGAATGAATAAGCAATTTAAAACTTAACCATTTTTTAATTTAAGAAAATGTAGGTTTCTTTGCACAATACTGTTCTTCCCAAAGATATTAAGACACTTCACGAACATCCTGGGAATCATTGCTTGGTAAATATTTCTCAATATTTGAGTAAGGATTACTTGGCATTTGGACAAAATGTCAGACTCCCAGATTCTGCCTTTGAGAGTCTGGTTCCGTCTCAGGCTGTGCCAGATGTATAACATTCATTTCATCTAGGATCCTTTCCAGTTCCAAGTCTTTCAAATCTTTGTCTTGTTTATTTTCAAAAGGACATTTACTTGACTTCCTACTGTCCTGTCCATCCTTCTATAAAGTCACTACTAATAAGCTGACTGTGGAGAAGACATTAGACTGAAAAAAAGCCAGGTGCCCACACAAAACTAGTTTTTATCACTTCTCCTCTCTGGGCACAAATTTCCTCAAACTTAAAATGACATGGCTGAGCTACAAGATGTGTCAGACTTCTTGCACCTCTATTATCAGGTGATTGTTATCTTTGAAGCCTAATAGACATCTCATCAAGAGATATTTTCCACAAAAGAGCACAACTACTTTGGTACTTCATTTGAAAGAAATTACCCGTAGATTAATTATTACTTAAGAGATATTTTTAGACTTTTAGGTTATTTAAGCACCATGCGTCACAAACAACTTCTTGTACCAATTTTATTTGGGGTTCCCTGGACACATGTGTTGGGAGCTGGTTGATAGTTTCTCATTTCAGACACTGAAAATTATTTCTTAACTCTTGCCAGTTGTCTTTTAGATCCTGCCAAAGATATTTCTACAGATAGGAAAAAAGGCCTTTCTTTTGAGTATAATTTGCAGAAGTTGGCAGATCCCTGCCTGCCAAAGTGCCCTGTTATTAAATCATAAGCACAATCAGAAGTAATCTTCTGGGTAGCCACGCCAAATAGAGCCCACAGGATGGGAAGAAAAAGGGACCCTGGTGAATGCATTCACAGAGATTTGTTCATCAGATTAACTATCTCTGTTATTAATATGCTGGGGCTTGAGGAAGTCTAAGCCAAGTCAGATTAATTTTTTTCAAGAAGCAGAAAGAGGGAATAGACTGGAAAAGTCTTAGAGCATGGGAATGAACCCAAGAAGGTCAAAACTTGTTGAGCAGTGGGTTGTGAGTACCTAAAAGTTATTGCCAATATGGGGAAAAGATGGTCGTGTATGGTTAGAGAAGAAGCAACAGCAACATTCACTGATTTCAGAATTCTGTTTTGGGCCATTCCTGCAGTCAGAAGGAAGGGTCCTTTAAGATGATTTGATTAGGGAGAGAAGGAGGAATTGTATATGATTGCAGCTTCTTTCTACTAGGCAGGCTGCCTGGTGCAGTAGTATTGAGAGTGTAGTCATAGAGGTGGAATTGATTTTCTTGTTTCTTTACATAACTGCTTAACACCCCACTTCTTCCTTCAAGGTGGATCCCATAGAAAGAATAACTATTTATTATTAGTCTAATCCACATTGGTACCTATGTCTCATTAGTAGATTTAATCAACTCAATTATTTCTCAAGGTCGCAGGTATAAAGGACAATGAACAGGCTGAAAATTGTTTCTGGAGTTAAGCTTGTGATATTGGCAGTTCAAGAATGGACAGAAAACATGGGAAATACATAGTGAATATTGAACCTTCTGGAAACCAACCAGTGAGTATTGGTGGCACCACCACTGTGGTATGTTCTGATAGTCCAGAATCTTATTTCCAATATTTATGAAACTTTAATTTTTTTTATTATAACACAGTTCTTCCCCAAATGGAATTTCTAATCAAAGTTTTAGATGGCAGCTCATTTTTAGCTCTTCTTCTACAACTTACTAATTAGAAAACTTGTATTTTTTCTGCATCAATACATGAATAGTTGAGGAATTTATTTTCAGTATTCACTGATCTAAGACATTAGCAATTATTTAGGTGTCAATTTAATAATATGTTCAAATAATACTCTACAGTTATTATAATTTAGGCATAAGCCAAGGGATCTGGTTTTGATTGCATTAACAAATTATATTTTAAAATGTGATATGTAGATTTTTGTGTTAGCTGTCAACATTTTTAGTGTAATGTCTAGACTTGTTAGAACCAAAGATTTCTATATATCTTTGAAAGTCAGAAGTGAATTTTGTAAGTGAAATCTAGGCTTAGGAAGCAAATTATCTAGCAAATCCCTTAGGTTAGTTTCTAATTAACTACTTATGAATTTATTTTTTTGGTGTAAAATTATATTAAAGTAAAATATTAGAGCTCAATTGTATACAATTAGTGTTTGACTATTGTTTATGTTTTTAGAAGAAACAATTTAGTATTGTATGTTTTATGATTGCATTTTATGTAACTATTCGTGTCTGACTAGAGCCCTTGATATTGGAAACAGAAATGGACATGGACTGAATGAAATCAGTGTAAGTTTGAGTGGATAGTTACATTTTGTGAGGAAAACTATTTTTCTTCCCATGCAATAACAAAGAAGTTATAAGGCAGAGAAATTGTTGCTTTGATTCTAGATCAGCACCCCAACCCCTGAAGACAGCCCTCATTGTTCTTCTAGGCCTGCAAATCTGTCACTGTGTCTTCACAGTGTCAAGATACTCAAATAATTTTTTTTATATGTTTGCTGGCCATTTTTCTGTCTTCTTTGGAAAAGTTTCTGTTCATGTTCTTTGCCCATTTTTTAATAGGGTTGTTTGATTTTTTCTTGTTGATTTTCCTAAGTTCTGTATAGATTCTGGTTATCAGCCCTTTATCAGAGGTGTAGCATGCAAATATTTTCTCCCATTCTGTAGGTTGTCTGTTCACTCTAGTGACAGTTTCCTTGGCTGTGCAGAAGCTTTTTAATTTGATCAGGTCCCATGTATTTATTTTGGTTGCTGCTGTGATTGCTTTGGGGTCTTCTTCATAAATTCTTTGCCTAGGCCAATGTCCATAAGAGTTTTTCCAACATTTTCTTTGAGAATTTTTATGGTTTCACGTCTTAGGTTTAGATCTGTTATCCATTGTGAATTGATTTTTGTGAGAGGTGAGAGGTGTGGGTCCAGTTTCAGTCTTCTACATATGGCCATCCAGTTTTCCCAGCACCATTTGTTGAATAGGGAATATTTTCCCCAGGGTACGTTTTTTTGGAATTTGTCAAAGATTAGGTGACTGTATGAGGTTGGTTTTATGTTTGGGTTCTCAGTCCTATTCCATTGGTCTACGTCTCTGTTCTTGTGCCAGTACCATGCAGTTTTGCTTACTATAGCCTTGTAGTATAGTTTGAAGTCTGATAGATAGATGCCTCCCAATTTGTTCTTTTTGCTTAAGATTGCTTTGGCTAGACGGGGTCTTCTCTGGTTCCACACAAAGCGTAGAATTATTTTTTCTAGATCGGCAAAAAATGATGTTGGTATTTTGATAGGGACTGTATTGATTCTGTAAATCAATTTAGGTAGCAAAGCCATTTTTACTATGTTGACTCTGCCTATCCAAAAGCATGGTAGGGTTTTCCAAAGAAGACAGAAAAATGGCCAGCAAACATATAAAAAATTGCTCAACTTCTCTAATCATCAGGGAAATGCAAATCAAAACCACAATGAGATATCATTTAACTCCAGTGAGATTGGCTCATATCAAAAAATCCCCAAACAACAAATGTTGGCGGGGATGTGGACAGATAGGACACTCATATGCTGCTGGTGGGACTGCAAATTAGTACAACCTCTATGGAAAGTAATATGGAGATACCTCAAAGAATTAAAAGAATTAAAAGTAGAATTACCATTTGACCCAGCAATCCCGCTACTGGGTATTTACCCAAAGGAAAAAAGACATTTTATAATAAAGACATCTGCTCACGAATGTTTATAGCAGCACAATTCACAATTGCAAAGATGTGGAAACAACCCAGGTGCCCATCAATACACAAGTGGGTTAATAAAATGTGGTATATGTATACCATGGAGTATTACTCAGCAATAAAAAACAATGGTCAATTAACACATCTGGTATTATCCTGGTTGGAGCTAGAACCCATTCTTCGAAGCGAAGTGTCACAGGAATGGAAAAACAAGCACCACTGGTACTCACCATCAAATTGGTACTAACTGATCAACACTTACGTCACACAGGGCAATAATATTCATCAGGGGCGGGCAGATGGGAGGGGGTGGAGGGGTTGGGAAAAACTCTCACTGAATGGATGTGGGGAGCACAGTTTAGGGGATGACCATGATTGGAGCTCTGACACGGGCAGTGCATAGGCAATATATATAGCCAAAGTGTTGTATCCCCATAATATTCTGAAAAAAAAAAATCCATTAAAAGGCCAATGATTTCTAATAATTCTACTGACAAACATAAAAACACAATTTCTTTTTGTAAAACTCCAAAAAAAAAAAAAGATACTCAAATAAAAAGATTCCTTTGGTAACGGTAAGGAATCAGTCATCTGTGGTGTTTTCCTATACAACGTTGAGTTTTCAGATAAAGGGTACATATCTTAACACTGACTGAATATATCACTTTACATATGGATATTTTGACAGTGATAGAAAAATATTTTTTTCATTTAGAGCCATTTTTACCAATGAATTAAATAACAATTGAAGGCCACATAACAATAAAATTTAGGAGTTTGTTTTTCCGTCTTAGGAAACAAAAAAAAATGATAAATTAATCTCTTTAAATCTATGAACAGAGAGTTTACAATTTTACTCCATGTGAGCATTGCTAACGCATATCAGACACATAATGGAGATTATTGGCTCCCACCAAAAGCTAATTAAATATAACTCACAGTTCCCTAACTGCTCAAATTTTTAACGTTAGAGAGCCCACTCTTATTAAGAGACAGAAGAAACTAAGACAGCAAGAATTGTGTTACCCCCAAAGCTCTACCTTCATGGGTTCTCCATTCTCAGTATAGACACCTACCATCTTACTTTCTTTAAAGAATTTTCAAGAAATTCTGGCAAGCTGATCTGGCAAGTGAGTTCTTATTTAATTATAAAAGTTCTAAAAAAGTCCAGGTTCATCACCCTTAGCATGCTGAATAACTGAAAATAAGTGAAGCTCTCATAAAGATAAATCTTTATTTTCTCAGTTACCTATTGAAAAACAGATGGGATTTTGTTAAAATACCTGCATAGATCAGATCTGCTCCCATTTGATATCACTGCACAGCTATTTTCTTTATTTCTTTTGCATGCTGTTGTACTTTTAGAAAAATCGACACTAATTCTTTACACCCAGGTGTATTCCTTCTTGACTGTACTTGATCACAATTAAACTCTCTTTTATTCTTATGTATAGTCTCTCACTGACCGGTGTCTGTACACGTATTTAGTTTGATAGTTTTAATAGAATTTAGAGATTAAGTGATCTGGCAATGTCCATAGTCTTTTTAAAATCCATTTAGGATTGGTTATTTAATCAATGTGTTGGAGAATGTACATTTAAATAATACTCCTGCTGTCATCTGAGGAAAGAGTTATAAATAGCTCCATACTATTTTTCAGCTGTATCAAACTTACATGTAAGAATTTCACTCCCGTGAATACCTAGCACGGATTACTCTCCTTTTCTTGAAAGTATGTCTGCAGTTATTTTTTCTTTTAACCTCACTTCAAGAAAAACCTACCCTTTCCTATTTGAACGCACCTTTTTGATTTATTTACTTTAAAAAATTTTTGAATGTGTTTAAAACATGTAAAGAATAGTGTAATAGGTACCCATGTGCCAAATAGCTTCAGAAATAAATCATTACAGAAATAGTTGAAATCTTCTGTTTATGCTTCCTTAATACCACTCCCTCCCTCCTTTATAGTACCTACTCCCTAAAGACTATGCTGAATATGGTTGTACCCAAGCATTTTCCAGCTTCTAATGCTTGTTATATTTATTCATGCACATCTTATCAAACTCAAACAAATCTCTTGTACCTTGCCAATGATAGCATATGATCTGTGAGGCTAGACAGAAGAAATAGAAACCAGAAAATGCATGTTGAGTGATCACTAAATGACATATCTTCCATAGTTTTTTCATAGACTGTCACGTTCTGTTGACTAGAGAATGCTGTTCGTAATGTTGAGGCCATAGGATCCAGTCTTGTATGGAGAATTTTAGTTAGTGGGGTGTGAACATCTGGGTACTAGTCTTAGAAATCCTGGGCACTATAACCTGACTAATATAACCTGGTTATTTATATATGCCCCACAGCTTTATTGAGGTATTATTGAGAAATAAAAATTATTTTTGTTTAAGGTGTACAACGGGAGGTTTTGATAGATGTGTACATTGTGATTACCACAATCAAGCTAATTAACATATCCATAAAAAACAGTTTTAGACTTACAGAAAATTGCAAACCTAATGCAGAGAGTTCTCATATATCCAGCACTCAGTTTCCTCTATAAGTAACATCTTACATTAATATGGCTTATAATTGGTTATAATTAATGAGCCAATATTAATACACTATTATTTACTAAATCCATACTTTATTCAGATTTCTTAGTTTTTACTTTATGCCCTTTTTCTGTCCCAGGAGCCCATCCAGGATATCAAATTGCATTTAGTCATCATGATTCCTTAGGCTTCTCTTGGCTGTGACAGTTTCTTAGATTTTCCTTGTTTTTGATGAACTCGACAGTTTCAAAAATTACTGGACAGGGATTTTGTGTAATAGAATTTCTCTGATTTGTCTGATTATTTTTCATGATTAGAATGGGGTTATGGGTTTCTTTGGGGCATACCACCAACTGCCATTCTTATCACATCTTATCAAGGGTACATGCTGTCAGTATGGTCTAGCACTGTTGATGTTGAGCTTGATAACCTGGCTAAGGTAGTGTTTGTTAGGTTTCTTCACTGTAAATTTACTTCCCCCTCTCTTTCTGTACTATACTCTGTGGAAGGAAGTCCCTAAAGTGCAGTCCACACTTAAAAAGTGGGGAATTGTGTTCTCTGAGGGTGGAGTATCTACATAAACCATTTGGAATGCTTCTGCATGGGAGATTTGTCTCTTCTCCCCTATTTATTTGTTTAATCATTTATTTATATCAGTATGGATTTATGGAGATTTATTTTTTACTTTGAGTTATGATCCAATAATACTTTATTTTTTATTTGATTCTTTGCTCAAATTTTTCCAGCTTTGGCCATCAGGAACTCTTTCAGTTGACTTCTGTGTTCCTTTGACACACCCCATCACTGGGAGGTTTTTCTTAGGGGGAGGAAGAGCTTCCTTACTCTCTGACACTACAAGATAATCAGGCTCATCTTATGTATTTCCTGCTCTAGCCCTAAAATCAGCCACTTCTCCAAGGAGCCCTAGTTCCTTTTATTGGGAATGGTATTTAAAACCAAGATCTGAGTTCTGGGAGTACGCGTTGTGACTGGCATTTTGTTGCTTCTGGGTCCTGTCAGCTGACAAAGCAAGGAAACATATGTGAGTGTACTAACCCAGGGCATACACATATCTATAAATATTTCTGTGTGTAACTATCTGTGTTGCTATTAAGCTAAGCATGAGTGCATACTGACATCTCCAGCTGAAATCCATTAGCACATGGGTCATTCTAGCCTCCTTCCCTTACTCTACTCCAACAGGGAGAAACCCAGCTCCCACCATCCTCCATCCATTTGCTTAATTGTTCCATTCCAGGATGCATGTTTATAGCAGTATTAGAATTGTTAAACTGTTCCCCTGTGGGTAACAACTTCATCTACTAAAATTCAGTGCTATGTCCAATTTCTTTTGCCTCTAGTGGAACAACTCCACTTATCTCCCAATTCCTTTGGTCAGCCCCTGTTCTCTCCATCTGTGTCAGTGAGATTCTTTCTTCTTACATTTGTAATATACTTAGATTGTTTTGTCTAACTCTGCATTTCATCCTGGGATTCCCTTCTAAATGATTCTCAAAAATTTGCACGCATTAAGGTTCATTTGTGCTATAGCTTCGTGTACTCATTATTTTGAATTTTTTAAAATTAAGAGGCAATACACTTTATGTAAAACATACATAAAGTAAACCCATACTAAGCGTACAGCTTGATGATTTTACAGACATATACATATATGTATACATCACACACATGCTTGTGCAGCCACCACCTAAATCTAGATACAGAACATTTCCAACACCCAAGAAGCCTCCCTGTGCTGGCTCGCAGTCAGTATCCCATCTTTTAGAGGTAACTACACTTCTCACTTCTATTGCCACAGTTTAAGTTTTGCATTTTCTTGAATGTCATATAAATGGAATTGTAGTGCTCTTCTGTGTGTGGCTTTTGCTGCTCATCATTGCATCTGTGTCACTTGTTCCTTCTTTTTTTTCTGTAAAATATTCCATCTGCATAAATATATCACAATTTATTTATCCACTTTCCTGTTGATGAACATTTGAGTTGTTTTCAACTTTTGGTTGTTATGAATAAAAGTGCCACGAACTTCCTCGCCCATGGCTTATGGTGGACACACGCATTCATAGCTCTTGAATATACATGCAGGAACGCAACGACTGTGTCAGATGATAGGTGTTGAGAGGTGTAGTTTTCCAGGTAGTCAATTAGGACTTTGAGCCAAACTGAAAGTAATGATTAAGCCCCTTTTCACTTACTCCAATAGTATAAGCAAGAGGCCAAACAGGGGAGGATGCTAGCTTCCATAATGTTCCATTTTTTTCTCCATGTAACAAGACTGGGCAAGGGTTAAGTGGATCAGTGCAGACCAGGATCATCTCATCGCCAAGAGAGCCCTGAACAAAAACCTTCTATCATTTTATGGACCTGGAAAGTTAGAGGGAAAAAGAGGAGGAGGGGCTAGAAGTGGAAAAAAGGTGAGTACCAAGTCAGAGTGGAGAAAATTGTCTTCAAGGCCCTGATAAGGAAGTCCCCACATAGGTGCCTGAACAGTATCTCAGCTAAGACAATCCCTCTAGGCTAGGAGTGCAGATATGCTTTAGAGCTTGGTAGGCTCAAGGCAGGGTAGGGGAAAGGGAGACGGAGTTCCTGACTGCACCTCCCTCCAGAGGCTGCAATGCCGGGCTGCACCAAGGCTGCAGAGAGGGCAGCTTCCTTCCTTGAGGACTGCTAGGTAGAGACTTCACAGTGGCCTATGGCTAGGCCTGAAAGGTCACACATAGGATTTTTCCTGGAGCCAGACTCCTTGATGGGCAGTTTCTGTCTGATATTTTTCTCATTCTTTTCTGTCTATAGCCATTCCTGAGCCCACGAAACGAAGCTCACAACTCAGCATGTCGGTTTTCTACATCAACTGATATAACTGGTGTTAGTGCTACCAATTTAACTGGTGTCTGCACCAACTCAGAAACCTCAGGACACTCAGAATTTCCAAATGGAGAATCCCGACATTGTCAGGTACTGCTTGGGGCAGCACTGTTTTGCTGGGTTATGATGTAATCCATATGAAAACACTCTTGATCCAATATTTGGAGGGAAAACATTCAATCAATTCACATAACATATTTCTTTTGAGAACCTATAGTATCCTTTGAACATGTAAAGTCACTGAGAGGGAACACAAGAGAGGTGGAAGATTTATGGGCTCTTCATTTAAGAAGCTAATGATCTTGACAGAAAGACAAAAACATATAGAGTTTAAAGAACATATATGAGGGTCAAAGAAAACAAAGAAAAATGTGAAGTACTGAGTAGGTGACAACATAGGAAATACATTGGCGGTGAATGATATTGCTTGTAAACCTTGCCCAGGTGGAATGTGAAGCCATGCGTTAAGGCCCCTGGGCCTAATCTGTGGGTGATGTCTGTCAGTCTTCTTCCCTGCCTGCCTGCAAGCCTAACTGTGGGCCTTCCTTTAGTCCTTCTGGCTCTGACCTCATATGTTTTCTACCCTGGCTTGGAAACCATTCTGATACTTCACTTAGAAGAATGGGCTGCAGCTCCATCCAGTTTAATACAAGAGGTGTTTGTTCATCACTTTTTTTATGGCTGAGTTGCACTCCCTGGTATACATATACCACATTTTATGAATCCACTCATGTACTGATGGGCACTTGGGCTGTTTCCACATCTTTGCAATTGTGAGTTGTGCTGCTATAAACATTCGAGTGCAGATGTCTTTTTTGTAGAATGTCTTTTTTTCCTTTGGGTACTGGGATTGCTGTATCAAATGGTAGTTCTACTTTTAGTTCATTGAGGTATCTCCATACTACTTTCCATAGAGGTTGTACTAGTTCATCTGGGAGGGGGAGGGTAAATTCACACCTAATGGGTGCAGTACGTGCTGTCTGGGGGATGGGCATGCTTGTAGCTTTGATGCTAGTGGTGCAAAGGCAATTTATGTGATCAAAGTGTTTGTACTGCCATAATATTCTGAAATAAAATAAAATTTTAGAGATAAAAAAAAAAAAGAAACCATTCTGTACCCTGGGAGGTATAAAGAGTTTCTAAGAAGGCATTTATTACTTTTTAAATTGGGAAGATATAGCCATATGAATAAGAAAGCATGAGTGGTCACTGGAAATTTCTTTTTTCTAAAGTTAAGGAAAACACAAGGACAAGGTTTTTCCTAATGAAAACTAAAATTTGAGCCTAGCATTTGTTACTTCAGATAATTTTTATGATTATACATTCATTTAATAAAATAATCTATTTCAAAATTTACTACAAAGCTATAGTAATCAAAACAAGATGGTACTGGCATAACAAAAAGAACTATAGACTGAAAAGAGTAGAGCGCCAAGAAATAAAGCCATGCATTTATGATCAATTGGTTTTAGACCAAGATGTTAAGAACACAATGGAGAAAGAAGGGTCTTTTCAAAAAATGGTGCTGGGAAAACTGAATATCCACATGAAGAAGAATGAAATTGGACCCTTATCTCACATCATATACAAAAATCAATTCAAAATGGTTAAAGACTGAAGTGTAAGGCCTGAAAGTGTAAAACTACTGGAAGAAAATAAAATACAAAAAGAATGATCAATGGCACTATTTTTCTTGAAATATTTTGTTTCATCTTTAATAATTTTATTTAAATCCTTTCCAGGTGATGCGAAATTTCTTCAGTGATTGGTCTCTGTGGAAAATCTTCCTGGCTTGTCTCTTAGCCTGTGTGATAACAACAGCAATTGGAGTACTTGTAGTGTCCCTCGTATATAGTGGGAAAAATAGTAAAGCCACTATTGTTATCCAGTTTGCCCAAAGCCAGGGGACACCCTCATCTACAAGTGCTGAACCTACAGTTCCCACTACTGTAACAGAATCTACCACAACAGCCACTTCAACTCAGCCTACTCAAACAACAACCACTGCCAGCACTTCAGCAGAACCCACCAGCACCACGGCCACCACCAGTGCCTCAACTGAGACTACAACAGCATCAGCTACCACTTCAACTGAAGCCACAACAGCAACTTCAGGAATGTCCACTGATGCAACAACCACAACAGTCACCACTGCTAATTCTATAGAAGCTACAACCACATCCACCAGCACTTCAACTGAACTGACTACCACAACACCTACAGGCACTTCTACCAAATCTATACCCACGACAGACACCAGTACAGGTTCTACTGAACCCACAACAGCGACTTCACCTGAACCAACTACCACAACGATGGCAGGAACTTCCACTGAAACTACAACCACACCAGCCACCACTACTGCTTCTACTGAATCCACAACCTCAACAGCCACATCACCTGAACCAACTACAACAACGACTGCAGGCACTTCCACTGAAACTGCAACCACGTCAGCCACCACTCACCACTTCACTGAATCACATCCACAACAGCAATTCACCTGAAATTACAACTACCACAACGCTTAGAACATGCCCCGCTGAAATTACAAACCAGTCAGCCACCACTACCCTTCTACTGAACAACCACAACAGCCACTTCACCTGAACCAACTACCACAACGACTGCAGGCACTTCCACTGAAACTATAACCACACCAGCCACAACTACCACTTCTACTGAATCCACAACCACAACAGCCACTTCACCTGAACCAACTACCACAATGATGGCAGGCATTGCCACTGAAACTACAACCACATCAGTCACCACTACCGGTTCGACTGAATCTACAACAGCCACTTCACCTGAACCAACTACCACAACTGCAGGAACTTCCACTGAAATTACAACCATGCCAGCCACCACTACTGCTTCTGCCGAATCCACAACCACAACAGCCACTTCACCTGAATCAACTACCACAACAACTGTAGGCACTTCCACTGAAACTACAACCACACCAGTCACCACTACCACTTCTATTTAACCCACCCCTACAACAGCAGCCCGCACTGCAACTGAACTGACCATTATACTTGCCAGCACCTCTTCTGTGGCTACAACTGCAATGCCACTATTACCAATGCTATGGAGTCTACAACCACAAAAGCAGCCACCACTTGAGTGAAACAACCACCAGGACGACTGCCGGCACTTTCTTTGAGCCTACAACCCCAATGGCCACCAGGACATACTCTACCAAACCCACAACCACAATAGTTACTACCAGTTTAACTGAACTGGTTACTACAAATAGCCACTCCTGGAAGCTCTATTGAGGCTGCACCCATGATGGTTACCAGTATTGGTTAAACTAAATCTGCAAAACAGGCACAGCCATCATTTTAACTATAATTAATCTTATAACAACCATAGGCACCACTTCAACTAGTCTGTGACTATAACTACCAGGACTGTTGCTGCAGGAGAACCAATGACCACAAGAGCAGCCCTTCATTCAATTTAACCACAAGCCTCAGAACCACATGTGGTATTTCACCTGGGTTTACTAGGACGACATGTGCCTCATCTTTAATGAGCCTGAAGACATGACAGGTGGTAGTGTCACTTTGAGTGAATTAGTAACCACAACAGCAGCCACTGCTTTAACTGAACTTAGTGCTACCACAACTAGTGGTAGCACTTCACCTGAACCTGCCAGCACTGGTGTGAGCTCCACCTCTTAATCTGAACCTGCCACTGTAACTCTAAGCTTTGTTCCTTCAACTGAGTGTGTTACCACAACTGCAATTGTCTTTTCAGTTGAGCCCACAGCCATGACCACCAGGTTCATGTGAACATAGTCTATGGCAACTATGACCTTCACTGAATCTACTAACGTGACGTTACAATAACAGTTCCCTTCATTAGTATCTGCAGTGGCCACAATCCCCACTTCAGCTGAAGCTACAACTATATAAATCATTCCAAAACTTTAACTCAACCCTGAATTTCTCTCATTTCAAATGAGCCTGCAAATTATTGTCACTTTAACAGAATCTCCAAACCCTACTAACTGCTGTTCAACTGAATACACAACCCTCACAATAGCTACCTCCACCTCAGTAACTGAATTTATTCTCTTTTCAAAACAACTAAAACATTGTCCTTAATCTCCACTGACACCACCTCAACTAAAAGTAAAATCAACACATATACTACTAACTCAGCCAACTCTCCTAATCATAGCACCATAACATCAGCTGCATTTATAATCTCCATAACCATCATTATCTGTTAATAGAAAATGCAGCCACAACTTTTATGTAATTTTCTACCACAGTACTGCCAGCACTTCCACTGCCCCCTCAAACGAGTCCATAGCCACAAAAACCACATCATATAACAAAATGTGGTACTACTATAACATCTGAAATTTCATAACAGAGACCACCACATCAATTAATGCTCTAGCGATACCACCACTTCTACTGCGATATAATTTCTACAGCACTACCATTTTTACTGTGTGCACTACTACAACAGACAACACTTCACTGGACCTTTCAATACCCTATCACTTGAATCTATAAGCACTACAACTTCTATTGACATGTTATTCACAGGCATCCACTACTTATTCAGAAACCAAAAGCTCTCACTATTTCTAGAAAATCTGGTAAGTCATATTACCACTCTCACTTGACAGAATTGCAACTTCATAATGACCTCTTCCATTGCAACTGTAGTTAAGATACCTACAAATTAAATTCTAACGCCTACTTTCATCATTCCCATACCAGAACCTGTATCTACCATCAGTACCATAGGAGATTCTATGGCCAATATCACTGCCAACATATAACTCCAACAACTACCAAAAACAGTCACTTCTAAAACAAGATTTTCTTAATGACCAGTTCAACTATCACCATAATGATAATGCATTTCCCCCATAAAACTACATAATACTGCTTAGTATATCTGCATGTTTAGTGTGGTTTTCCTATTTTTTATGAAGTTTTAGATAATACAATTCCATACAAAGTAAATTCAATCCATTTATTTATGTTGGAAACACATTCTGATTAAATAAATAAGTTACCAAATGTGAATACAGCCTTTGATTATTCCAAAGTTTTAGTGTTTAATACATAAATTCCATATGTAATAGGGAAAGGGCATTCTATATGGTGAGGGGATATTAAACAAATTTATGTAATACCACATTTTCTTTTCAGATTGTGTGAAATTATTTCCATTTCAACATTTTCTCTTTAAATTGTTTTGCTATTTAAGTAATGCTTATAAATCTGTTCTTACTATTTTCAGTTTTAAGAATTTTTCTGCTATTTTTTCAGCAATCTTACAGTCACTCAATTAAATACATTGATTCTACTTTACTATGTGCTTGCTATCTGCTGAAATACTGAAAACAATTCAGAAAAAGTCAATAGCAATGCGGATAACAGTAAAAAAAATTATAAATTTGGATTCTGTTAATTAGAATTCTTGGAAATTGACAAGTTTAAATTAGTGTTGATGGTACTTGCATTCCACTGCAGTTCTAAATCATCAAGGATGGGCCAGAATTATATATTTTTAAGAAGTGTGTAGCTGGGGCAGATAACCACTTGCTTAAGCACTAAACTCAGGACATTGTGACTTGTTACATCTTCTGGGTGGTACTAGTGAGATTGATACAAATCAGTTAGTAATTTCTTAACCATTAAAAAAAGTCAGTACCATTTGTTGGTGTTAGTTTTACCTATAAACAAAGGATGTCTGTTTAGTATACAGGCACTTGAGCACATGGTTGAGAGTAAGAGTGAAAATGCTTTACTTACCAAAAAGGAAAGATGTATTTTCAAGAAATTTAAAATAAATATTTTGATAGCCTCTATGCTACTTAGAGATCATTTTTAACTGTCCTTCCATACCAATGTTATAGAAGTACTTTCCCCCCAATTTTGTTAGCCTGCTTACTGTAATCATATGCAATTAATGTAATAAAACTGTATTAAAACACTTTAATCCTATTTCTTTCCTTCCTCCATTTTATTTTCAATTAGTGTTACTTTATATTGTATATTAAATGTATCGCTGACTAGGCTTTTTTCTTTCTGTGAAGGAAGACATAACTTTTACTATTTCCAGTTCTTCTACATCCCTGCTTCTAATCAGGATGAGAAATATTCTGCAGTAAATCCATTGTGTAAATAAATAAAAGTTTACTTTTCAAAGGATGACAGATTTTCTCAGTTTAACTCATTGTAGGTGCTCAATAGAAATTCATTTAATACAGTTGACCCTTGAACAATGTGTAGGGTAGGGGAACCGACACTCCTCAAAAATTTAACTACTAATAGTCTCCTAATTAACCAGAAGACTTACTGATAACACAGTCAATTAACACATATTTTGTATGTTATATGTATTATTAATATATACTGTATTCTTACAATAAAATAAGCTAGAGAAAAGAAAATGTTATTAAGAAAATCATAAGGAAGAGAAAATATATTTATTATTCATTAAGTGGAAGTAGATCATCGTAAAGGTTTTCATCCTCCTTGTCTTCATGTTGAGTAGGCTGAGGAGGAGGAAGAGGAGGGGTTTGGTCTTGAAGTCTCAGAGGTGGCAGAGATGGAAGAAAATTTGCATGTAAGTGGACCTGCATGATTTAATCCCCTGTTGTTCAAGGGTCAACTGTAAATACATAAATGCATCATAGGAAGGTTATATTAGGTAAACTTCCTGAAGACAGGGACCTGGCCTTTATGTTTAACCACACTGTGTATACCTGGAAACTAGTAGACAATAAATCTTTGTTCAATAAGTGAAAATAGTGACAATAATAAGAGTTTATTACCAAACTAAGATTTTAGAATTGGAATTATACTGTTATCTTTTAATCTACTTTTGTTTCTGTTAATCTATTCCAATTAGTATTATTTTTCTAAATTTTTTTAGTTGAAGTACAACCTATGAGCAGAAAATGCATAAATCATAAGTTACAAACCAAATAAATTATCACAAAGTGAACATACCCAGTACTCCAATCAAGAAATAGAACACTACCAGCAATTCAGAAGCCCCTCATGTGCTCTTATCCAATCACTAGCTCCTTTTTCTTTCCCCAAAGTAAACACAGTTCCGATTTCTACCACCACTCATTATTTTGTCTGATTGTGACTATTGTAGCAATGAAATGATATCACATGTACTCTTTTTTTCTTTATTTTCTTCATATAAAGTTGGCTTCAAAGTTTCCCTGTTGACAAGGAAGTTGTCAATCAATTGTTCCTGCTTTGAAGCAAATGTATATTTTCCTCTGGTTGCTTTTAAGATTTTCTTTTTGTCTTTGGATTCTTAAAGTTTAAGTGTGATCTGCCTAAGTGGCAGAGTCTTATTTGTAGTTATCAGGTGAGTCAGCTTTTATTTATTTATATTTCAATGCTTCTTGACTCTTTGGTTAAATGTCTCTTATTAGTTTGAAAAAAAAATTAAGCCATTATATTTTAAAACACTGCTTCTGCATCTCTCTCTCTCTCCTATTCTGAGATGGATATATTTAAATCATGTCCATTTAGATTCATACTGTTCCCCTTTTTGTCTCTCTGTGTTTCAGTCCGTATATTTTTTTCTGGTGCATCTTCTGGTCTACTGATCTCTCTCCTTAACTGTATCTAATTTGCCAATGAAGGCATCTGTTGAATTCTTTATATCAATTATTTTATTTTTTATATTTAGAATAAAAAAAATTATAGTTTTGTGTTTCTCCCAAATTTACCTTCTTGTCTTTAATTTCCTAAACATGTTAATCATAGAAGTTTCTAAGCCCCTATCTGAAAATTCTAATACCTTTATTCCTGTGGGTTTGTTTTGTTGTATATTTCCTTTCTCTTGTTTTTCACACGAATGTTACTTCTTATTGTGCCTAATAATTTTTGACCAATAGTTTTTCATGAAACTATTTGAGAATCTTGGAGGAATTATCTTTTACCAGAAATGATCTATATCTGCTTCTGGAAGGCAGCTGGGTGAGGGGTTAGATCACCTTAATTCAGTGAGGGATAGAGATGATTCAAACTTGAGTTTTCCTCCTATTGAGAGTCAGTATGTTTCCCGTTCATCTCCACCCTAGTCAGATGTAGTGCTTTGGATCCCAACTAAATACCTGCAATGTTCACCAGGACTCCTTCTCTTCAACATGCAGGACTTAGAATATAAGTTCCATGAAGAATCTTTGGTACTTTTTTCATTGCTCCAAATTCTGATCACGACCTGCAAGATATTAGGCACACAAGAAATATTTCTTGAACAAATAAATGGATGAATGAATGAACAAAATACAAATTACAGTCACAAGGGAATATCGTTTCATACAACAAACTGGAAAAAATTCAAAATCTGATAATATCTAGTTCTGGCAAGTAGATGTAAAACTGAGAATACCCCTACAAGAGTATACATTGGTAGTTTCGGAGATCAATTTGGCAATATGTGGTAATGTTGAAGAGGCACATACACTTTGATCCAGCAAATCCATTCTTAGATACATACTTTAGAAAAACTTCTATTGTGTTCAATGTCAAATTCTTTATATCTCTTTGTATATTTGAAATATGTCTTGGTTTTTTTTAAAAGACAGCATGGTTGGGACTTAGCTGGTGTATAAATGAGTGCATGATGAAGCTTGAGAGGTGAGCAGGGCCAGCCTCATTTAAGTTCTTATAGGTCATTCTAAGTTTTAGTGATCTCCCTCTCTGAAGAGGAAATGTGATTGAAGAGTTGTGAGCTGTAGAGGGACATATCTGCTTCAATTTTAGATGAACAGTGTGAATGCTTGCAGGAAAGGGGTTGGAGGATTGTAAAAGTGGGAACAGGAAGAAGAGTTGGGAGATTTTTGTAATGAATGTGGTGCAAAGGGATGGTGGGTTGGGTGAAAGTGCTCGATGTAGTGCCTGACACATGGTAGATGATCAATACTGTGAATATTACTCTCTCTGATCAGATGATTTCAGAGACACACAGTCATTTGTCCTTTACTGAGAGAAGAGCCCCCACCCCCAATATTTCTGTCAAGTATAATGACCGAATTATGTCTCGTCTCTTCTAGATTTAAAATCAAAGTTACCATCATCTCCTTTCTCACTTTGTATATTTGATCTCATTTCTCACGACAGCCTCCGTGTCTACGTGGCCCAGCCTCTCTCATTTCCTTCTACCAGAGCCTCCTCTCTGCGTCTGCCTTAGCTGCTCTCGTCGTCCCTGTCCTCCTTCCTCCCCTCTCCCAACCCATGTGCATCATTTATCTGATTATCTCCAAGTCATGACCGGCTTCTTTGCTCAGAGCTTATTTTCTTTGCTTTCCTTATACTTTGAAAAGCATCACTCCAAATAAGTTTACTTCCAGCCCATCCCTTGGTCCCTGCCTGAGTCTCTCTCAGGTCCTCGTGGCTGAATCCACCAAACTCCTCACCTGTGACCTCTATTTCATCCCAGTGCCTGCCCTAGTCTCAGATCTAGCCAGGTCAGAGAAAATCATTTCAGTGCTCCATCCCCTTATCTTCTGGTGTTGGGCAAAGGTGCTTCACACTCTCATTTTCTGCCACCTTCAATCCAGATCAGGTGGGCAGATAAGCAAGTCCCAGGCTCTTACTGCTGCAACAGCACATGTCTGTACTGACACTCTGTTCTGAACCTTCCTTGCCATGGCTCTGAGCAGGGGGTTTAATGTTCCAATGCCGATTCCTGCAATGCCATTGTAATTGCAGAGTTAGAACTCACCCCAGCTCCCACAGGACCCCGGTTTTGGCAACCCCATTATGGCCCCTGCAGTTTACAAACTTTTCTCTGTGAGCTACTTTGTAGCCTCCCGTAATTTGAGGATTCCTTTTGTGTTGCTGATGAGTATCTAGTTGATTCCTTCTTACTTCCCAATAGGGCTTACAGCCTTACTTTGTTCTTTTCAGCCCTGACCCCTGGAGTCTGGGTCTTTTCCATGAACCTCAACCCCAGGGGCTAAGGACTCCTGGCAGACCTCGACTAAGGTTGCAAGACTGCAGAGCTCTTGATGGTACTGATTCATGTACTCAGTGGGAAGATGGGCTTCTCCAGTGAAGGTGCCTTAGTGCTGATCATCTGTTTAAATCCGGGTCAGAGATTGTAGCATTTGTATGGATAGGAAGCCTGACATCCTCAACCAGATTTGTTGAGCCATTGCTATTACTTAGAGCTTGGACTTCTGCATCTACAGCCCCCATGAACGGCCTATTTCCAGCCCTCAAGACCACCTCTGTTTTGCTGCCCTTTCTTGTTAACATCTAGGCTTCCCTGAAGCATTCAGAGATAGTCACCTGTATTTTCTTTTTTTTTTTAAATGATTTGTTTGGCCTCTTTGATGGATTCACTTCTAAATATCTTTCATTCCACTTCCTCCCTCACCCCTCATTGTGCTTTTTAAATATCAGCTTTATTAATATTATCAATAATTTGATATTTCAATTGATCTTTATTGAGATATAATTTGCATGTCATAAAATTTACCAACTTACAGTGTACAATTTCCCTTCCTCCATTATTCTTAGCAAAAGTGTACAACAATTATAGAATAACAGTAATTAAATGATTATTGGATGAGTGAGGCAACCTCAGGTTCACATACTAGACTTAGCTTAGGACTCGTTATGTGTTTCTTTAAGATTTGATATCCCATTAACACACTGGGATAATAATCCTTACTTCTTAGAGGGGTTATAAGAATTAAATTATAATCAAAGAAGTGCACCCACTCATAGAGCACACATCTTTCCATGGTGAATGTCAGTAATAGTACTAGCAAGCTGAAAGTGCAACAGATGCTGCCTGGGTGTTAGCTTATTTAGGAGGCTGCAGTGACATTTTGCAACAACAGATGGTGCTATTCATTTTCTTACCTCTCCCCCATGAAAAATAATTATCAGGCTCAAGTAAAAGTCAAATGGCTAAATTTTATCCTTTAAGAAGTAGGTTTTTAAAAAGTTTTGAATAGTGAGGAGCATGTTTCTTGTGCCAAAATATTAAGCACTACTACTTAGAATTTGATTTATTTTGTGTGTCTCTCTAGAAAACAGAACCAGGGTCAATAGGTTGAAGTCACTGAGAAGTAGACTTTGACTCAATGTAGACAAGAATGATCTAGCAGTGAGAGTCAACTCAAAAGGCACGATGAACCCTAAAAAATGGATAAACTCCTGGTCACCATAAATTGCACACAGAGGCTGGAAGATAGAGTTCACTTTTGTTCATTGGAGTTTGATCGAATGTTTAACATTTATCTAAGATATAATTGCATACATTTATAAGAGCAAAGTATTATACATAATAAAACACAACTACTATTATTTAAATGAACTTTAAAATTTATAATCAAAAGTCAAATATTACATGTATTACCAATTGTGATAGTGCAGTTAGTGATAATTATATTCTGAACATGTAACTAAATAATATTAGTTGTATGTTTAGAATGTAAACTCTGACAGAACAAGTACTTATCTGTTTTATTTATTGCTGTGTAGATCCCTACTGCCCAGAAAATGTCTGGCATGTATTCCATCTTCAAAAAACATTTTCTGAGGGAATTTTAAAAAGGCAATACTCTATCAATAAAAACACATTTGACATTTTTAGTAGGCAGAATCAAATCTAATGCAATGTTGAATTAGAAAAGTCACTGATATGGATGAAAACATTTTTCAGCTGCTTGTTTCCATTTTGAATAGTGCTAATTATTGTTATTGTAAGATGTTATCTAACTAATCCTGCATTAATTTTAATCTGTTGAAAGGACATGATGTCATAGATATTGGGAATTGAATAAAATAAAGAACCACCCTTATCTTTTACGATAATGACATAAAGGAAAGTGTAAACTTTTCCTTTTTTTACTTCTACATTTAATGATTTTATGCAAAGCACTAATTGAATTAATACCAATTTTGATAGGGTTTTTGAAAAATTCTTTGCACCTTCTGTGTATTTTTATAATGATTTTTCATACATTTAATTGAATCATACTAGAAATATAATTATCGCTATACTATATTTCAAAACCTATTGTCTGGTTCATTAGTTACTAGGTCAGACAGTAAAAAGGATGAACTAAAATAATCTCTTTGCCTAAAAATTGTCAAAAATCAGAGAATTGGAGCTGTCATATTGGTCTCAGCCAATGAATGAACCAAAGGTGTTTTAATTTTCATCAGGCCATAGTGAAATTTCAGCAAAGGAGTTTCTTTTTGTGGGTAAAAAATGAAGCAATTTGATGTAACATTAATAGATGAATCTGAGAGAGACCACCAAGTTCCTTCAGCTGAAGAAGGACCAAATATCAAAGCACTATCACTACTTTATTAACTGACAAATGTTTCCAAATTCTTTTGGTTAAAAGTCCACCAGAGGAGACGTATATGACTGTGAAGACAGTGGGATACACAATAGCAAGTGGCATCATTTTCACAACCTAGCATACCAAAAGTGCCTCTGGTGTTGGGCAAAGTGATAATCCTGGATATACCCATACACTCTTTGCATATTGTATTAATCCAGGTGTGTTCTACTCTGTCTTGTTCAGCAATGTAGTAATACCTGCATAAGAAATTTTCTTTGACAAAGCAGAGATCAGATGAATTTCATGGTAACATATTTTCTTCGGTACTCTGTGATTGAGTCTTGCGACTGTTTAATCAATCAAGTATTTTGAAAGTGGAACATTCCCGTTATTGCACAAGTATCAGAAATTATTTATTCCTCTGTAGGCTATCAAAATAAGGTATAAATACAAATAAATGCTTGTGAAATTTTATCTATTGCTCTGGCTATGGTGCTCCAAGGCCAAATTAAGGTAATGTCTCCTCCATACTGTAAAACGCTATTGTATTGCTAAGAATGCAATCCAGCTGTTATGAGTGTCTAGGGTGCTGCAGTGGTTCTTATTTCTGAAGGTTTTAGAGGTTCAAACTTCTTTCAGCTTGGTATTCTGCTGTTCACAGGATGTTGCCCTTATCTCTGTATTACAGGATAGCTCATCCACTCCCTTGCATTCAAACAAGTAAAAGGGGCAATAAGGGGCATATCCCTTTGCCCCTTAAGGGCACAAACTGTTAGTTGCACACATACCTTCCTCTCTCATGCCATGAGCCAGAATTTAGTCATGGCTGCGTCTTGCTATGTGAGAGGGTGGGCAGTGTCCAGCTAAAAATCTCAGAACTTGCTTAGTATGACAGTAAAGGGGATAATGGTTACTGAGGATAACCAGCGGTGTGTCAAACATGTAGCCAGCTTGAAAGAAAAGCCCAATTTGTAGTCATTTCAAGCACAATATCATTTGTTTGCTGACGTTATTATATAAATTTTTAATGACTTCATTGATTCAATTTCAATAATATTGAAACATTTAATTCTCAGGGATTCTTACAGCCCACAGGCCCATGCTTCATTCCTTGGCAGGCATCATGTTATATTGCTTTTGGGCAGATCAATCTCCCAGTTTCTTTTCTCTCCTTTCATGGCTTTTTCATCGCCCATATATTTTAAAAGTGGTGAATATATTTACAAGACTTTTGAAAAGTAAAACTACACACACACACACACAAACCCACACACACCTCTCTCTCTCTCTCTCTCTCTCTCTCTCCCCCCCCACTTCAGGAGAGCAGAGCATAATGCTTGGCATGTGTTGAATGAATAAATAAAAATTAACCCCATAATTTGAACACTTAAGATTATTTTTTCATCAACAACAACAAAAATTCTTCCTAAGTATTTCAGGGAATTCCATCACTTATCTTTAAAATGTTTCCTAAGTTTGTGCTTCTCAAACTTGATGCCTAAGCAGAGTACAAACCCTGCCCACAGATTTAGGTAGTCTGGGGTCAGGCCCAGGAATACGCTTTCCCAAGAGGTCTTTCCATCCTTTTCACTCTGAGACTTGATTAACTTGCTCTTTTTTGTTTTCAAAAGGAGATCTAGTAGACTTTCTAATGGACTGTCTGGCTTTCTTCACCCTAAGCTGGAACATATGAGTGGTTCCTAGCCTAAAAGAAGGGAGATTCTGACCATGGTTATTAAACTGATTGTCTCACATCTCTTCTTGGGGCCTCGGTTTCCTCAATTGTAAAATGGCACAGTTGGAATAGCTCCCTCATGTCTGAGCTCTATCATTGGAAAATTGTGATATAGTAGGTCTAATGGATCTGTAGGTAGTTAATTAGTGCAAATTATACATCTATCATAACAGAACATTACTTTTGAATTAGTTTTTGATTAGTCCCTATGTAAGAGTCATTTTTTTAAACTTATAAGTTATTCAAATACTGTTCTTCGCTAAAAACTTCCTGTGCCAGTTTTGTGAAGATCTCCCTGGATACATATGTTGGATGCTAATTATTTTTTTAAATTTCAGAATATTACAGGGGTACAAATGTTTTGGTTATATGGATTGCTTTTGTACTGCTTGAGTCGAAGTTAAAAGTGTGCCTATCACCCAGATAGTGTACATCGAACCCATTAGGTGTGATTTCACCCATCCCCTCCTCCCCTCTCCCTCCTGCTTGATTTCCGTTGAGTTTTACTTCCATCTGTGCACATGAGTGCTGATCGGTTAGTTCCAATTTAATAGTGAGTACATGTGGTGTTTATTTTTCCATCTTGTGATACTTCACTTAGGAGAATGGTCTCCAGTTCCATCCAGATTGTTACAAAAGGTATTAATTCATCATTTTTTCTTATGATTGAGTAGTATTCCATGGTATGCATGGAATATATACCACATTTTATTGATCCGCTCATGAATTGATGGGTACTTGGATTGATTCCACATCTTTGCAATTGTGAATCATGCTGTAATAAACATTTGAATGCAGGTGTCTTTTTGATAAAATGATTTTTTTCCTTTGGGTATATACCCAGTGTGGGATTACTGGATCAAATGGTAGGTCTACTTTTAGTTCTTTGAGGAATCTCCATACTATTTTCCATAGAGGTTGTTCTAGTTTGCAGTCCCACCAACAGTGTATAAGTGTTCCTTTCTCTCCGCATCCATACCAGCATCTATTGTTTTGAGACTTTTTGATAAAAGCCATACTCACTGGGGTTAGGTGATATCTCACTGTGGTTTTGATTTGCATTTTCCTGATGATTAGTGACATTGAACATTTTTTCTTATGTTTATTGGCCATTAGTCTATCTTCTTTTAAAGCTTCTGTTCATGTCTTTTACCCACTTTTTAATAGGATTGTTTGATTTTTTCTTACTGATTTGTTTGAGTTCTTTGTAGATTCTGGTTATTAGCCTTTTATCAGATGTATAGCATGCAAATATTTTCTCCCATTCTGTAGGTCTGCTGTCCCCAACCCCGAGGCCACGGCCTGGTAGCAGTCCATGGCCTGTTAGGAAATGGGCCGTGCAACATCCCCTGAGCTCTGCACCACCCCCACCCCCCACCCCCAACACCCCACACCATGGCAAAATTGTCTTCCATGAAGTCGGCCCCTGGTGCCAAAAAGGTTGGGGACCGCTGCTGTAGGTTTTCTATTCACTGTTTTGATTGTTTCCTTGGCTGTGCAGAAGCTTTTTATTTAATCAAGTCCAATTCATTAATTTCTTTTGTTGCTGTGATTGCCATTGGGGTCTTCTTCATAAATTCTTTGCCTAGGCCAATATCTAGAAGAGTTTTTCTAACATTTTCTTCTAGAATTCTTATAGTTTCATGTCTTAGATTTAAGTCTGTTATACATCTTGAATTAATTTTTATGAGTGGTGAGAGATGTGGATCCTGTTTCAGACATCTGCATGTGGCTATCCAATTTTCCCAGCACTATTTATTGAATAGGGATTCTTTTCATCAGTGTATATTGTTGCCTTATCAAAGATCATTTGGCAACAATGTGGATGGTTTTATATCTGGATTCTCTGTTCTGTTCCCTTGGTCTATGTCTCTATTTTTGGCCAGTAGCATGCTGTTTTGGTTACTATAGCCCTGTAGCATAGTTGGAAGTCTGGTAATGTGATGCCTCGAGATTTGTTCCTTTTGCTTAAGGTTGCTTGGTTATTCGGGCTCTTTTCTGGTTCTAAACAAAGTGTAGAATCATTTTTTCTAGATCTGCAAAAAACAACAGTATTTTGATGGGGATTGCATTGAATCTGTAAATCACTTTTGGTAGTATGGACATTTTAACAATGTTGATTCTGCCAATCCATAAGCATGATATGTTTTTCCATTTATTTACATCATCTGCAATTTCCTTCCTCAGTGATTCGTAGTTCTCTTTGTAGAGATCTTTCACCTCCTTCGTTAAATGTATTCCTAGGTATTTTATTTTCTTTGTAGCCATTGTGAAAGGTATTGAGTCTTTGATTTGAATCTCAGCTTGACTGTTGTTGGTGTATAGGAATGCTACTGATTTGTGTACATTGATTTTGTAACCTGAGACTTTGTTGAATTTATTTATTAATTCCAGGAGTCTCTGGGCAGAATCTTTGGGGTTTTCTAGGTATAAAATTTTATCATCAGCAAAGAATGATAGCTTGACCTCCTCATTCCCCATTTGGATACTCTTAATTTCCCTCTCTTGCCTGACTGCTGTGGCTAGGACTTCCAGCCCTATGTTGAATAGAAGTGGTGACAGTGGGCATCATTGTCTTGTTCCAGTGCTAAGTGGGAATGCTTTCAACTTTTCCCTATTCAGTATGATGATGGCTGTGGGTTTGTCATATATGGCTTTTATAATTTTATGGTATGTTCTATCTATGCCTATTTTGTTAAGAGTTTTTATCATAAAAGGGGCTGATTTTGTCAAATGCTTTTTTTGCATCTATTGAGATGATCCTATGATCTTTGTTTTTGCTTCTGTTTATGTGGTGAATCACATTTATGGATTTATGTATGTTCAACCATCCTTATATCCCTAGGATGAAGCCCAATTGGTCTTGGTGGATTATGTTTTCGATATACTGCTGAATTCATTTTGCTAGAATTTTATTGAGAATTTTTGCATCTATATTCATAAGGGATATTGGTATATTGTTTTCTTTTTTGTGTGTGTCCTTTCCTGGCTTTGGTATCAAGGTGATACTGGCTTCATAGAACAAGTTGGGGAGGATTCCTTCCTTCTTGATATTATGAAATAATTTCTGCAGTATGCATACCAATTCTTCTTTGTAGGTCTGATAAAATTCTGCTATGAAACCATCTAGTGCAGGACTTTTCTTGTTGGAAGATTTTTTTATTGCTGCTTTAATTTTATTGCTCATTATTGGTCTGTTCAAGAGTTCTATTTCTTCCTCATTGAACCTTAGGGGGTTGTGTGTTTCCAGGAATTTGTCCATTTCTTCAATGTTTTCAAGTTTATATGCATAGAGATTTTTATAGTATTCATAGATGATAATTCGTATTTCTGCGCTATCAATTGTAATATCTCCTTTGTCATTTCTGATTGAGTTTATGTGGGTCCTTTCTTTTCTGTTTCTGGTTAATCTAGTGAGAGGTCTATCAATTTTGTTTATCTTTTCAAAGAACCAACTTTTTGTTTCATTAATCTTCTGTATTTTTTTTTGTTTTCTATTTCATTTAGTTCTGCTCTGATCTTAGTTATTTCTTTTCTCTTGCTGGGTTTGGGTTTGGTTTGCTCTTCCTTTTCTAGTTCCTTGAGATGATTCATTAGATTGTTGATTTGTGATCTTTCTGACTTTTTGATGTAGGCATTTAAGGTTATGTATTTTCCCCTTGGGACTGCTTTTGCTGAATCCCACAGATTTTGATAACTTGTGTTCCCTTTGTCATTTAGTTCAAGGAATCTTTTGATTTCCATCTTAATTTCCTTCTTGACCCAATAATCATTCAGCAGTAGGTTGTTTAATTTCCATGACTTTGTGTAGAATTGAGTATTTCTATTGAAGTTGATTTCTAATTTTATTCCACCATGGTCTGAGAAGATACATGGAATAATTTCTATTTTATTGAATTTGTTGAGACATGACTTGTGGCCTAAGATGTGATCAATCCTAGAGAATGTTCCATGTGCTGATGAGAAGAATGTATATTCAGTAGTTTTGGGGTAGAATGTTTTGTAAATGTCTGTTAGGCCCATTTACTATAGAGTCCTATTTATGTTCAGTGTTCCTTTGTTTACTTTCTGCTAGGATGACCTTTCCAGTTCTTTCAGAGGGGTGTTGAAGTCCCTGGATATTATGATGTTGCTGTTTATCACTTTGTTTAGATCTAGTAGGGTTTGCTTTATGAGGGTGCACCTGTGTTTGGTGCATAAATAGTTAGGACTGTTATGTCTTCTTGTTGAATTTCTCCCTTTACCATTATATATGACCATCTTTGTCTTTCTTTAGCATTGTTGATTTGAAGTGTGTGTTATCCGAGATGAGTATGGCTACACCAGCTTTCTTTTGATTCCATTTGCATGGAATATTTTTTCCATCCCTTCACCTTGAGTCTGAATGAGTCCTTCTGGGTTACATGTGTTTCCTTGGCTTGTATTTTTTTATCCATTCAGCCAGCCTATGTCTCTTAAGTGAGGAATTCATGCTGTTCACATTTATTGCAAGAATTGATAAGTGGGATGCTTTTCTGTTCATCCTGTTGGGTAAAACCTTATTGCTTTGTTTTACCTCTTGTGCTGTTGTTTTATATGAGTTGTGAGCTTTAGGTTTTGGTTGATTTCACACTGGCGAGTGACTATTGTTCTGGTTGATGTATAGTGCAGATCTGAGTACTTCCTGTGGGGCAGGTCTGATGTTAACAAATTCCCTCAGTGTTTGCTTCTCTGAGAAAGTCTTTATTTCTCCCTCATATAAGGAACTTAGTTTTTCAGGATACAAAGTTCTAGGCTGGGCACAATTCTGCTTAAGGAGTCTGAGGATGGGGCCCCAATCCCTTCTGGCTTGTAAAGTCTTAGTTGAGAAGTCTGCAGTTAGCCTGATGGGTTTTCCTTTGTAAGTTACCTTATGTTTTCACCTTATGGCTCACAGTAGATCCTCCCAAGATCAATCCCTAACCATGCCAAGGAGAAGAATGCTGGTCCCATGTTGCCTATGGGGTGTTCAAACAAGTTTGATGGTCCTCTCAGGTTGCCTCTGTCCTGCTGTCTTCACCTCTTCCTACCAGTGTGAATTGTGTTGGGTCCCCCAACTTAATCTCCGAGATGGTGGGGGGTACTTGTGAGTACAAATCATCCACGCACTATTTGCTTGAGTTGGAAGATGCTATGATGAGCTATAGAGTTGTTCTCTCTGTCATTGGTTGATATTTGTGTGAAAGAGCCAGCTGCCAAGGTATTCTTTTGTGCCTGTTGTAGGCTTTGTTCCTCAGGTGGAGTACTTGAGTGCCCCAAGCTTTAGGAGGGATCCTGTAGCTCCCACAGGGTTGCTTGATATCTGCAACCACTGAAGTGGGGGGAGTAGCAAGGCAGTTTGTGGCTAGCTTGCGGGAGCCCGAAAGGCCTTGCAAAGCCTTGGTAGGGCTCAGAAGTTGCTTTTCCAGCCACTAGGGGGAGCCGCTAGTAGAAGGGTCAGGACAGGCTCTCCAAACCCGGGAGGCTATTCATGGGGGAGGAGCCTAAATGCTTGAGTGTTAAGGCCCCAGGCTGGGATCTTTCCACCTTTTCTGCATGGAGGGGTGGGCACTCTCCCAAATCACTGCTCCTTGGACCCCCACAGCACACTCCCATCAGTTCAATTCACATGTGCTACCTCACCACCGAAGTCCAGCTCTCAAGCCTCCCCACAGTCCGTGTGTCTGACCCACTAGTGTGCATCTCTGTGAAATGCCAGTGGGCGGGGCGTTTCCTGATTGTGCTCCCTGTTCCACTACAAGTCCTCAAAAGGAGGGGTGTGGGCCCCTCTCTCTGTGGGGACCTCAGCCAGGAGTGTGCACTTACCAGAAAGAAGTGGCCACTCACGAACTTCTAGGCTTAAACTGCCCTCTCGGTTGTAATGAGTAGGGGTAGGGGCCACAGCACCTGGTTAGCCAGCATGCCTGAGTGGGAGGTGCATTTGGTTGCTATGGAACCAGGAGCTAGACTATTTCTCTCTGAGAGCCATATTCCTATCCAATATGGTGGTTCTCCAATAGTGGGGATGGGATGGACGTGCTCCCAGATCCCCATTCATCAGCACCCACCACACTCTCCCATTGGATATGATTGTGTGGGCTTCCTTGCCACCCGAGCCCAGCTCCCAGACATCTCCCCTGCACCCCCCTTCACCGTTCCTCTGTCCGGGGGGTACCGGGATCACCTTGCTTATCTGGACCACTGGCATGTGACACTGCAAATTGCCTGCAAGCAGGGATTTCCCAAATTGTGCACCCCTGTTCCACCACAAGGCCTCAAGGGAAGAGGAGTGAGTCCCACTCTCTGTGGTGACCTCAGCCTGGAGTGCACATCTGACAGATGGAAATGGCTGTTCAGTGAACTTCTCAGCTCAAACTCCTCTCACAGTTGAAATGGGTGGTGTGGGGGCCATAGTTCCTGGTCAGTTGGAGGTCAAACTGCTTTCTAGGTTGCAGTGGTTGGGAGAGGTGCAGGGGAGGAAGTGTCTGGATGGAAGAAAGCTGGCACTCTGTCCTCTCCTGGCACTCTCCTAGGGGGAGCTCCTCACGGACTGCCCAAACTCCTGGGGCTCACTAGTTCATCCCCCGTTCCTTATTTGCTGCTGTGCCTGGGCTCATGGAGGGTGGAAAAGCCTTCAGTAAACTTAGTGGCCCACTGTTCACCAAAGACACATAATTGACAGAGGGGAATCCCCTCTTACCCTTTCACTGGGCTCCAAGCCTCTCTGGGTTTAATCTTCACTGATATCTTCTCCTCTTTATCTTCTTCCTTTTCAACTCCACAGTTTTTCTCCGTGGAGTCACCAGCCATCTCTGAAAAGTCCCTCGCTGTAATCCACACCTGAACTGCGACTCCTCCCCACCCACAATCCGATAGCCCAGGATGCTAATTGTCAACTTTTAAATGGACAGTTATTTCTGAACTGTAGCCTATTGTTATTTTATGTATGTAATGAGGAGGCTGTCTCAGTAGTTAAATTTGAAGGTGCTGAAGGATCCTTGCTTGATCAAGTTAACTTTTACTAAATTTCCAAGTGTCCCCTGGAAGACAGAAGATTTTAGTGAACACATTAGCAGTTATTTGTATATCTCTCAGAGTTGGGGTCCTGAGCAAGTGGTCTCAGGATAGATGTGTTTTTCTGGAAGCTGAGGGAGGAAGTCTGGAAAGTTTTAGAGGATGGAAGAAGAGCCCAAAAATGTCAAGGCCTAATGAGCAGGGAGCTCTGGGTATCTAAGAGAAAGTGCCAACAGGAGGGGCTTTCCAAGCTGAGTTGGAAAGAAATAAAAAGCAAACATCACCTACTTCAGATTTTTATCACAGAGACAGCCTCAAAGGAAGGGTAAGTGAGGGATGTTGCTAAAAGGTAATTAACAATAATTTATTGTATATTCTCAAATTGCTAGAAGAGTGGATTTTGAATGTTCCCAACACAAAGAAATGCTAAATGTTTGAGGTGATGGATATGCTAATTACCCTGATTTGATCATTGCACATTGCATATATATATCAAAATATCAAACTGTACCCCATAAATACGTACAATTATTCTGTGTCAATTAAAATAATAATAAAAGCAAAAAAAGAGAAAAAAATTGGCATCACATTTAAGATATAAAAAAGGGAAAGAATATAATATGACATATAATTTTACATTTTTTTTTTGTTTGGAAGGCTGAGAGGGAAGCCGCAATAGCTCAGAGAAAACATTGGTTCTCACTGTTTTTTTTTTTTCATGAATATCCACAATATCTTTATTTGACATGACCAAAATGTCAATGAAATATTTTGTTATATTCACACAATGTCAAATTTGTCAGACATTAACAAAGTGAACACCTTATCCACACAAAAACAGAGATAAATTTAAAAATATTTTGAGCAAAGGAGGCAGAAATTAAAGTGTACATTGTGACTTGTTCCACGTCTATGATTCTCAACCCAGACTGATGTACGTTCACAGCAACCAAAGCAGAGGCTGCGTGTGGTCACAGTGAGTGGGCATTGATTGAAAAGTTACTGGGGTATTTCTGTGTCAATGGAAAAGATCCATATATTGATGGGGTGGGAGGACACAGTGAGGGGTATAAAGCTTTAAACTTTTTCCAGGTATATACTTAAGATCGGCACATTTCACTATGTTTTCATTTTATATTGATGCAAACACAATAAGCAATAGGTAAAGAATAATAATTAGAGAGTAACAGAGACAAGTACATTTTATTTACTAATCCCCACCTCCCCACCAACCATATAACTGACCAATCTTTGCTGCCTGTTACTAGTTGAGTTCCAGGTGGAATGTTGGGGTGTTCTCCAGCATTTGTTGTGGCTGTGGGATCCATGGTTACTGGCCAGAGCCCTGTGGTGGCTGCAGTGCCATAGAGAGGCTGCGATGCTGTGTGGAGCTGGCCTCTGGGCTGACCTTCGGGAAGCTGGGCAAGGTGGTGATGAGTCCACGACTCATTTTCCATAGCCTCCAGTGGGAGACACTGGTGTATCCACCTCTTATCAGCTTATTGGTGGGTCTCATACTTTTATTTAGACTTGTTCAATCTATTAGAAGCCAACTTTATGTAAGGCACGAGAAGCAGCTTGCAGAAACACTGGCTGCGCAACTGAAGAAGAAATGCCAACTCATTGACAAGCTTAGTGCTTCTAAAAAGGAGTATGCAGAGATTGAAGCATCTTTAGAGAATGCCCGGCTGGAGAATGAGTCTTTGAATGTACCCAGCCTTATGGCCACTTACAAGAAGAAGAAGAGCACCAACTCAATGCTGATAAAGGAATTAATTTATCTGGTGCAAGAAACAGAAAAGGAGAAATCCAAATGCTCTAAACAAGAAGAGAAAATGAAGGAGATGCTAAAAATGCTGCAGTCCCTAGAAGAGGACATGAAAGTCACCCTGTCACAAGGAGATTTCCCATACCTGCCAGGAGGCCAAGAGCCAAGCCCCGCTGATCTCTTCCCCAGGAATGGGCCTGGATCTTAAAGTAGAGCTCAGCCCGCCCCTCCACTCAGGCCTTCAGAGCTGCCAGGCTGCATTGACCCACCTCGACTCCATCTGAGGGTGGTTGAAACAGTGGATCCAGAGGAGCCCCTCTCTGGGCTGCAGTTCCTCCACCTTCGCAACCTGGACACAGCAGTCACCATTATCACGGGTCATTCCTCCAAATCTAAAGAACATTGAACTTCCTCAAACACACCAAGAAATGTGGGACTTTCTTAATCTTTACAGAAAGTTTGGATTCTCTCTTGTGAACAGTGGAAAAAATGCTACATTTAAGAGACTAATCTTTTGTTCATATTAAATCTTCATTAAAGTACATTTTTCAAGATTTTTTTTTGTAAATATTATTTATGGTAATCTTATAAGTGAGTGATTTATAATTCTTGGTATTGATGTATATTTATCTTCACATCTATATATTGTATCTGTTTATGGACTCAATTTCTACAATATACATGCAGATATTTTCTGCATGTATATTGAAGAATGAAAATGAAAAAATCTCAAAATAAAATGTACTTCAGCTAAAGCATTAAACAGAGTATGGCAGGAAATTTCATTTGCCCATACCATTCAAAGCAAATTGGGTAAAAGCCTGATAGCTTTTCTTGAATGTTATTTCAAAAAAAGAAAGATAAAAAAGATTTGTGATAAACTAAGAGGCTATATATATAGAGTCCATGTTTAAACAACATGTAAAGACTATATAGCAACAAACATATATATATACACAGATGCACATGATTTAGAATTTAGTGCCTTTTAACATTTTCCATAGACATGTCAAAAATTATATATATAAATATTAATAAGGACACAGACATTTGGGCATACTGTTTCATGTTTCTTTGGGCAGCAATGATTTGTTATAAAGCCACTTGTCTCTGAAATTTCTTCCTGAAAAATTTACACATGCAAACACAAACATACATGTTATAGTATGTGTTTTTGTATGCTCTTAGCCAATAAGGGCTACACAACCACATGACAGTAAACATGCTCAGCCAATAAGAAATAACACACTAATTCTCACTGTCAGCATTGTACTATCCTGTCTCGAATGGGGTATGTTCTGCTGTGCATGCTGCTCACTGCACTGAGACCTCTCTTTTTCCATACATATATTTTTTATATTTTTTATTTCAAAATATTAAGGAGGTACAAATGTTTTTGTTACATGGATAGCTTTTATAATGCTTGACTAAGGGTTATTAGTGTGTCCATCAGCCGAATAGTGTTCATTGTACCCGTTAGGTAGGTTTTTACCCCCACTTCCTCCTTCTAGATTTCCAGTGACTTTTACTTCCCTCTGTGCCCCTGTGTGCCCATCAATTAGTTCCAACTTATTAAAGAGTACATGTGGTGTTTGTTTTTCCATTCCTGAGATACTTCACTTAGAATAATGGTCTCCAGTTCCATAGTGCTGCAAAGGACATTAATTCATTTCTTTTTATGGCTGAGTAATACTCCATGGTATACATATACCACATTTTATTAATCCACTCATGAATTGATGGGCACTTAGGCTGATTCCACATCTTTGCGATTGTGAATTGTGCTGTAATAAACATTTAAGTGCAGGTGTCTTTTTGATAAAATGACTTTTCCTTTGGGTAGATACCCAGCAGTGGGATTGCTGCATCAAATGGTGGGTCTACTTTTAGTTTTTTCAGGAATCTCTATACGGTTTTCCATAGAGGAATAACTTACAGTCCCACCAGCAATGTATAAGCGTTCCTTTTTCTCTGCATCTTCTCAAGCATCTATTGTTTTAGGACTTTTTAATAAAAGCCATTCTAACAGGGAGCAAAAGCACATAAAATACAACTATTTACAAAGTAATGGGAACATGTTTAAACTGAATAATAACAGATAAATAAAAATTACACTCTTCACCTGTTTAATTAGTGTTATATTTAAATATTATTTTACTCAACACTGCCAATCATGTGTTTAGACATGTGCTGTCAATATTTTTGGCAAATCAAAAATTTTATAGCATTTTGGAAAGCAGTTTGCATTAAGGGTGATAAAATACCCATATCCTTTGACTGTGTAATCCCACCTTCTGGGAATTGGTCACTGGAAAATAGCTTAAAATATAGATAATGACACCTTCCACTATTACTCATAATTGCGGACATACAACAACTTAGAGAGGCAATATTAGGGGACAGGTTAGCTCAACTATGTCACACCCTACATGGTATGATTACATTGGCATTAAATGTGATGTTTTTAAAAAAGATTTTAAATTATTGGGGCAAATGTGTATGTTAAAATGCCAAGTTAAAAAGAGGATACTATGTGTGTGTGGGGTATGTGTGTGTGTGTAATGTGATGACATTCAAAAAATTGTATGACAAAAAGACGGAAGCTTTCTAATTCCTGTAGCATGAAAACAGCTGAATCTCTCACACTTATTTCTAAAATACATATAAAGCAAAAAAAAAAAAAAAAAGGTAAGCAGATATTCCCACAACAAACATCTGTTGTGTACCTCAAAAATAAAGGCCTACAAACTCCAACTTACATGTAAACAGGATGAAAAAAATGTGAAGCAAGCAGAATATTTTTAAAGCCATACACATTAGCAAAGTTAAACATTTCACTGTGTTGGTACTTACAAAAAATGGGAATACTTTTATGGAAGTGAATATTCATACAATCTTGGAAATAATTTTGGGATTATATGATAAAGTTGAAAAAACACACATCTGATGATCCAAGAATTTCACTCTTAATTATACATCTAGAAATATAGCATCATTGCACTAAAAAAGGGAACAAAACTCAATTTCCATCAACAGGAGAATAGATCGATAATTGTGATGTAATCAATGAAATACTATAAAACAGTGCAAATGAATGAAATAGAGTTACAAGTGTCAGTGTAGTTGAGTTTTATGAATGTAATCTGGGCAATCTCCTCCCCCACAAAATTGTGGAAATATATAGCATTATAGGAGTCGTAAAAATTTTAAAATGTGTAAACAATACTATATACTTTCAGAATATATTAAAACATAAAAAAATAGGAAATACAAACATGAAATTAAGAAAAGTGGTTACCTCTGGTGGGAAGGGCGAGAGGGCAGGAGGGGACACACTCAGGCATAGGTACAGAGGTGGCTGTAATTGTGTGTAAAAAAATGTTATTGCTTCAGCGAGGTAATAGGAATTTGGCTATTTGGCAGATTATACTTTTTTGTGTATTTGAAATGTTTCCTAAAACATCCTTTAAAAATGATGTGGCTGGGGCATGGCATGCAATGTGTAAAATCGTGTGCGATGGGGATTCAGAGGTGGGCGGAGACCAGAAAGCTCAGACGCTCCTGGGCCTTGGAAAGGGCCTGGGATTTTACTCTAAGGGCAGTGGGATTCTGCTCAGGGGTTCTGAGCAGGACAGTGATATAAACATGTTGGCATTTTGGAAAGAACATTCTGCTACCTTGTGAAAGATGGATCAGAGAGGGGCCAAACATGGAAGTTGGGAGAACCAGTTGTGCGTGGTCCTTCTCAGGGTTGGGAGTGGATCATCATTCATATTTCTGCATCCAGCATCGAGCAGGGGACATAAAAGGCAGTCAACACTATGAATAGCAGTATTGTAAGTAGAATTAATTTAGGGATATCTGTAATCTTTCCTTTTTTACAAACACTAATAGCTACAAAATTAGTTATACCACATCTGCTTTTCATTTATTTTCTTGTTCCAAAGACTACTCTCTTGTTCATTTCTCAATTTATATATAAATATATTTTTTATTTCAGAATATTATGGGGGTACAACACTTTGGCTATATATATTGCTCATGCACTGCCCATGTCAGAGCTACAATCATGGTCATCCCCCAAACTGTGCTCCCCACATCCATTCAGTGAGAGTTTTTCCCACCCTCTCCACCCCCCTCCCGCCTGCCCGCCCGCTGATGAATATTATTGCCCTGTGTGATGTAAGTGTTGATCCGTTAGTACCAATTTGATGGTGAGTACCAGTGGTGCTTGTTTTTCCATTCCTGTGACACTTCGCTTCGAAGAATGGGCTCTAACTCCAACCAGGATAATACCAGATGTGTTAATTCACCATTGTTTTTTATTGCTGAGTAATACTCCATGGTATATATATACCACATTTTATTAATCCACTCGTGTATTGATGGGCACCTGCGTTGTTTCCACATCTTTGCAATTGTGAATTGTGCTGCTATAACATTCGTGAGCAGATGTCTTTATTATAAAATGTCTTTTTTTCCTTTGGGTAAATACCCAGTTGTGGGATTGATGGGTCAAATGGTAATTCTACTTTTAATTCTTTTAATTCTTTGAGGTATCTCCATATTACTTTCCATAGAGGTTGTACTAATTTGCAGTCCCACCAGCAGTGTATGAGTGTTCCTATCTGTCCACATCCCCACCAACATTTGTTGTTTGGGGATTTTTTGATATGAGCCAATCTCACTGGAGTTAAGTGATATCTCATTGTGGTTTTGATTTGCATTTCCCTGATGATTAGAGAAGTTGAGCAATTTTTTATATGTTTGCTGGCCATTATTCTGTCTTCCTTTGAAAAGTCTTTGTTCATGTCCTTTGCCCATTTTTTAATAGGGTTGTTTGATTTTTTCTTGTTGATTTTCCTAAGTTCTGTATAGATTCTGGTTATCAGCCCTTTATCAGAGGTGTAGCATGCAAATATTTTCTCCCATTCTGTAGGTTGTCTGTTCACTCTAGTGATAGTTTCCTTGGCTGTGCAGAAGCTTTTCAATTTGACCAGGTCCCATGTATTTATTTTTGTTGTTGCTGTGATTGCTTTGGGGGTCTTCTTCATAAATTCTTTGCCTAGGCCAATGTCCATAAGAGTTTTTCCAACGTTTTCTTCGAGAATTCTTATGGTTTCATGTCTTAGGTTTAGATCTGTTATCCATTGTGAATTGATTTTTGTGAGAGGTGAGAGGTGTGGGTCCACTTTCAGTCTTCTACATATGGCCATCCAATTTTCCCAGCACCATTTGTTGAATAGCGATTCTTTTCCCCAGTGTATGTTTTTCTGGAATTTGTCAAAGATCAGGTGACTGTATGAGGTTGGTTTTATATTTGGGTTCTCAGTCCTGTTCCATTGGTCTACGTGTCTGTTCTTGTGCCAATACCATGCAGTTTTGGTTACTATAGCCTTGTAGTATAGTTTGAAGTCTGGTAGACAGATGCCTCCCAATTGTTTCTTTTTGCTTAAGATTGCTTTGGCTAGACGGGGTCTTCTCTGGTTCCACACGAAGCGTAGAATTATTTTTTCTAGATCGGCAAAAAATGATGTTGGTATTTTGATAGGGATTGCATTGGTTCTGTAAATTAATTTAGGTAGCAAAGCCATTTTTACTATGTTGACTCTGCCTATCCAAGAGCGTGGTAGGGCTTTCCATCTATTTACATCCTCTGCAATTTCCTTTCTCAGTGTTTCATAATTCTCTCTATATAGGTCTTTGACCTCCTTAGTTAGATATATTCCTAAATATTTAATTTTCTTTGTTGCTATTGTGAAAGGTATAGCATCTTTAATTTGTTTCTCGGCTTGATTGTTATTAGCATATATGAAGGCTATGGATTTGTGTGTATTAATTTTGTATCCTGAGACTTTGCTGAATTCATTTATCAATTCCAGTAATCTCTTGGTTGAATCTTTGGGGTTTTCTATGTATAATATCATATCGTCTGCGAATAGTGAAAGTTTGACCTCTTCTGCCCCCATCTGGATGCTCAATTTATATTTTAAAGTTCACATCCTGACTTTTCTCTTTCCCCATTTTCTATGTAACCTAATATCTTCCCACTTCCATTACAGCCTTACTCGACATGCAGACTGCTCTTCCTGCTTTCTGCCAGTGCTCGCCTCTCTCTGCCTCCCTGTGCTTGTCTTGGCTGCCCTCTTCTGCAAGTTCCCCTTCTCCTCTCTCCCCACCCACGGGCCTTGAGGACCTTCAAGATCTGGATCCCAACTTGCCTCTTCCAGACCATCCCCTGCTTCATCCCTCAAAGGTCACTTCCTTTGCTTTCCTAACATCTTGACCATCACCCCCACTGGGTTTATTCTCACTTCTCACGACCTTGCCTCCTGCCCCCTCCCCACCAGACCTCAGAGCTGCATTCCCTGATGCCTCCTTTGGGCCTGCCTCAGTTCCCGTCATTGTCCCAGATCCAAGCCCGACTCAGAAAGTTCTATGAGCTTCTGCAGTTCCATAGAGCCCTTGTCTTTTACCACTCCACCCAGCACCACAAGTGAGGTGAGGAAATAAGCCAAGTTCTCACTTTGAACTCTGGCACTGCTGGGTCTGCACTGTCCACTGGAGCTCCAGATAGGCTTCTGCAGGGCAGCCCTGAACAGGGTGATGATGTTACACCACTGGGCCCTTTGGAGCCCACTCTAATCCTAGGTTTAGAGTTGACCCCAATCTGGGACCTAGATCTGATAACCCAGTTATGGTTCTGAACCTTACAAGCCCCAATTTCTTCATTTCATGTACCTGAAATTTCCTGAGATTTCCATTCTGATTTCTCATTCCAATAACCAGACTATTTGCTGCCATTTTTTAAAAACGAGGACTGGAGCCCTGCCTTATTCTTCTTGTGCCCATCTCTGCAAGCTGTAGTCCCTGTGGTGGGTGAACCTCAGCTCCCATATCTAGGGTCCTGCTATCTTCAAAAAGATACGGTCTGCACAGCTGATTGCCAATCCCCATGTTCTGTGAATGTCCTAACAGTGGTCTGATGCTTGGGCAAGACTCGCAGGGTCAGCATGGATGATGACCCATGCCTCCACCCTGGGAGTTGCTAAATTCTTGCTGTTATTTAGAGCCTGAATTCAAGCAATCTCTGTCTTTGTGAGCAGGTCTAATTCCTGGCCTTGCTGCCAGTAAATATCCATACTTCCCTGATGAATCTTGACATATGTCACCAGAATCTCTAAAGATACAACAGTTGTATGGTCTTTACAATGAATTCAACCTCCAAGTTGTCTTTCACCTTTTCTGAGCACCCTCCTTATGGCACGGTGTGGTACACAATAGACAATTGATATATGGTTACAGACAGGAAATGAATGGAGAACCGGAGGGCCACACACTGTAATTGTAACTTGGGTTTATGAAGCATATGTGTCTCATCGGAAAAGTGGGGATAATAATACTTAATTATTATAAATTCTTATAGGTATTACAAGGATTAGCTATGAGCAGTGTGGTACACCCATTGGAATGGCATAAACATCTCTATAATATCAACAATATTATGTTAATCAAATTTTATGTCAGATGCTGCCCAAGAGTAGCACCATTTGCTATGATCCAGCCATGGTTAAAGCTATTCTTGTGTTTTGTTTTGTTTTTTTTTAATTTCAGAATATTACAGGGATACAGACATTTTGGTTACATGAATTGCTTTTGTACAGTTTGAGTTAAAGTTATAAGTGTGCCCATCACCCAGATAGCATGCATTATACCTGTTAGGTGTGAATTTACCTGCCACTCCTCCCCCCTCCCATCTGCTTGGTTTCCATTGAGTTTTACTTCCATATGTGCCTGTGAGTTTTGAATGATTCGTTCCAATTTAACATTGGGTACATGTGGTGTTTGTTTTTCCATTCTTGTGATACTTCATTTAGAAGAACGGTCTCCAGTTCTATCCAGGTTGTTACAAAAGGTATTAGTTCACCATCTTTTATGGCTAAGTAGTATTCCATGGTATACATATACCACATTTTATTAATCCATGCATGTATTGATTGGCACTTGCGTTGATTCCACGTTTGCGATTGTGAATTGTGCTGCTATAAACATTCAAGTGCAGATGTCTTTTTTATAGAATGTCTTTTTTTCCTTTGGGTAAATACCTAGTAGTGGGATTGCTGGATCAAATGGTAGTTCTACTTTTAGTTATTTGAGGTATCTCCATACTACTTTCCATAGAGGTTGTACTCGTTTGCAGTCCCACCAACAGTGTATAAGTGTTTCCTTCTCTCTGAATCCATACCAGCATTTGTTGTTTTGGGACTTTTTGATAATAGCCATTCTCACTGGAATTAGGTGATATGTCATTGTGAGTTTGATTTGCATTTCCCTGATGATTAGAGATGTTGAGCATTTTTTCATATGTCTGTTGACCATTGGTCTATCTTCTTTTGAAAAGTTTCTATTCATGTATTTTGCCCACTTTTTAATGGGGTTATTTGATTTTTTCTTGCTAATATGTTTGCGTTCTTTATAGATTCAGGTTATCAGCCCTTTATTCGATGTATAACATGCAAACAATTTTCTCTCATTTTGTAGGTTGTCTATTGCTGTTTTGATTGTTTTCTTTGCTGTACAGAAGCTTTTTAATTTAATCAAGTCCCATTTATTAATTTTTATTGTTGCTGTGATTGCTTTTGGGGTCTTCTTCATAAATTCTTTGCCTATGATGATATCTAGAAGACCTTTTCCAACATTTTCTTCTAGAATTCTTATAGTTTTGTGTCATAGGTTTAAGTCTGTTATCCATGGTGAATTAATTTTTGTGAGTGGTGAGAGGTGCAAATCCTGTTTCAGTCTTCTATATGTGGCTATCCATTTTCCCGGCACCATTTATTGAATAGGGATTCTATTCCCCTGTGTATGTTTTTGTCTGCTTTGTCAAAGACCAGATGGCAATATGTGGTTTTTTTAAAAATAAACTTTATTTTATAGAGCAATTTTAAATTTACATCAAAATTGAGTGTAAGGTACAGAGAGAAAAAAATATGTTTTCATGCTCCCACACATGCACAGACTCTCTCATTATTAACATCTCCCACCAGAGTGGTAAATTTTTTACAGTTAATGAACTTATATTTTCTTTTTCTTCTTATTCTTATCCACATTTTAAAAAAGCCATTCATAACAGTCAGTTTACTAATTGAAGTATTTCATGAGATAGTTTTTCAGAGCAATGAAAATAAGGAGGGACATAGTTGTCTTTAAAAAATTATAAAATTTCTACAAGCCCATAATCCCTCATAATGAAAAGCTTGGGTCATATATGCTTCATAACTCAGATTTCTAAAAATTTTATAAAGGTAATATGGTACATATACTGCATATTACACAACACATGTGGTAGTAGCTTGCAATACACATTAATATTTTTGTAACTGAACACATAAACAATCATGCCAAATTTATTAAAGACCAAAAAAAGAGTCTTATTTGTTTGGATTAACTTTTGCTGCCAAATAAATTTGTGCCAAACATACAAAATAATTTTCAGTTACCAAAGCCTTTTGGATTTTGGAATCATGCATGAGGGATTGTAAACCCATATTCTGAAGAAAAAATAGTTTTAATTTGTGTATCTCCAGATAGCAGGACTGGGCATAAGTCAGCCAAAGAAACAAGGAAAATTTTGGCTTAATAGGAGAAAAAACTTGGTAAATGGAATACAAACCCCTTGAAAAGTCATGAATTGCTAATCACTGTGGTCAAATAGAGACCAATTAAGCAATTGCCCTTTATTCCGTTGGTATATATTTATCATTATGGTCCTTCCTGCAATTCCCCCAACAGACAAAAAATACTTCTCTTTAAATTAAACAAAAAAGAGAGAACATTCTCTTTGATTAAACAAAAATATTACATTTGAATCAAATTTGGAAGTTAAAATCAAAAGCCAAACATTTAATAAATAAAGAATAGAGTGTAAGCAGGGCTGTTGTCTGTCTTGGTCACTGCTAATTTGATATCCAGGTTCCAGACATACCTGGGGGTGTGTTAGGCACTCAATAAATGGTTAGGGATAAGTTAATGAAAGACCGTGCTTTGTCAATATAACTATATTTAAAATTTATGAGTAGACTTTAAATTTGGAACTTGGGAATTCAATGATATGCATTAAAACCTGTTTCTTTTCTTGAAGTTTCTATTTTGAGTAGGGCTAATTATTATAATCCCATTGTATTGCTTAAATACTTTCTGATAACTTCTGAATTAAGGAAGAAATACTTGCTATAGGTATTGGCTCAGCTTTGTAAAAAATACAATAAAGAACACCTTGATAGTATTAAAATAAATATATATATATAAAAATTTTCAGAATGTTTTAGTTTTTGTTTTTAATTTTACTTTAATGATTGCTTCAAATTGCTTTTATAATTTTGATAGGGCACTTTTGAAATTTATTTTTCAGTTTCTATTTTTTTCACAAAGATCCTTTTACACTTTTGAATTAATTGGGCTGTGTGTTAGTATTTTACTTAGGCTTTGAAATTCTGTGTCTGACTGTTTGGTTGTAATGTCACTAACACAACAAAAAATGAAGTATAATAATCCCTTTCCCTAGAATGTTGTCTAAGATCACAAGGCTGAAGCTGGCATATTGGCTCTCAGATTATCACTAGACCAAAGAAATAATAATCATATTATTGAAATTTCAGGTTAAAAAAATTTTTGTTTGAATAACTTGATTAAAAAAAATCAGCTAGGCTTTGAGATAACAGTGCAATTCGCCTCTCTATTAGACGACTGAGAAACAGCCTCCCCACCACCAACCCTGAAAGAATGGCTAGCTATCAAAGAGTTCTCTCAAACACATGTCAACCAACAATTGGCCATAAATCCTGCTCAGAACAAAGATCATTCACAGGAGATTCTGACATGGCAATGACAGGTACCTACGCTCTCTGCTCATTTTGACAATCCAAGTGTGTTCTGGTTTTTCTGTTGACCTTTGGATTGAGGAATTCAAATAATTAATTAATAATACATGCTGAAGAAGTATTCTTTGCAAAATAAAGAAAAATCTGATTTTTGCATGGTAAATTTAGCCACAGAATAATGTGTTGTTTTATTTTTCTGTTACTATTTTTTTTAAATGTAAAATTTTTATATTTTCTTCCAAATTTTGTGATTGAGTCTTGCAACTGCTTGGTCAATTAGAGATTGTGAGGGTGAGACTCAAGTAGTAAAAGTGACCGTTCACTCTTTATGCCATTGATAAAATGTGTGGATGCCATCAAGAGTGATAGAGTTTTACTTACATGATGGCTATGTTGCTCTAATGCCAAAGTAAATTCTTCACAGTATAAAATTATAGTAATATTTTACATAAAACACAGTTAAATTTATATCATTTTTTTGATGGTAATATTATTCTGATTTTCATATAAATCAGTTTATTCAGAGGTCATGTTAAATATTATTAACACCTTCAACCCATGTCTGTTTTTGTACCCCACGGCCATACAACGGTATTGGCTTTGTTTCAACAGGAGGAAGTCATCATGTTTTTGTTTTTTGTTTTTAATTTTTTTATTGTGGCAAAATACACACAAAAGTTTACTATCTTAATCATTTTAAGTGTTCAGTTTAGTGGTGTTAAATACATTCATAATGTTATACAACCATTGCCACCATCCACTTCCAGAACTCTTTTAATCTTCCCACACTGAAACGCTACATCCATTAAACAATAACTCCTCATTGCCTCCTCCTCCCAGTCCCCGGCAACCACCATTCTACTTTCTGTCTCTATGACTTTGACTACTCCAGGTACTTCATATAAATGCAATATTACAGTATTTGTCTTTTTGTGACTGGCTTATTTCATTTAGCATAATGTCCTCAAGGTTCAGCCATGTTGTAACAAGTCATCATGATTTTAACTCTTCTTTAGAACAAATCTTTTCCCAGCTTCTCAGTTTCCTCACCAGTCTTCCACGTTCTTTATATTTTAAAGCTGTGTTACTTCAGGTGATCCAGTAAAATTTATTAAGCTGAAAGTATTAAATATATTTACAAAAGAAATTTCAAACTTTGAAAAAAATTCAAAACCCTAAAGTGTCATATACAAAGAGGACAGGTGTGTGGTCTTTTGTCTGCTACTAAACTTTTTGCCTGAGAAGAATGCCTGGCACACTTTCAAAACCCAATAATCTCACTTGTTTAGTGAATAAACCAATAAAAGATTTGATCCTTTTACAACTTAGGTCAAACTAGATTTCTTGACAAAAAAAACCCCTCTTCCTAAAGATTTTTAATATTCCATCATTCCTTTGACATTATTGCCTAGGAAACTGGTCATAATGGTTTTTAATGTGTGTGAATTACGTGAGCAACTGACCAAGCAGACTTCCAGACCCCAACCCAGGACTGACAAGATGAAGTGTTCCTAAGGCCATGGGTGCCTACGAGATGGTGCCAACAAGGGAAGAGAAGGCATTTGTGCTGGAGTAGGGAGAAAGCGATGGCAAACCTGTACCTCAGAATTTTTTTCTTGGGTGAGTCCTCAAATAGAAGGCAGGCGTCTGAAAGGTAGGGCCAAACAGAAGAGCAGGGAGAATTATGTAAGATTTTCAGAGTTGCTTTCCATTAGGAGAGTTGTTCAGGGGGTAGTCACAAGAGCTTTCGGAAGAAGTACTAGTTTTCTTTTGTCTTTCGATAAATTAACACTTCATTTCCTCCTCTAAGGTGGATCCCATTTTAGTGAATAATTAATTTATTATTTAGTTTAATCCACACTGTACTGATGCATCATAGTTGATTTCCTACCAGGTGTTTTAATTATTTCTCATGAGTGCAGATATAAAGGGCAGTACACAAATTGAAAAATATTCTTGGAGTTAAGCTTGTGATATTGGCAGCTCAAGATGGACAGAAAACAAGGAAAATATGTAGTGAATGTTGAACACTCTGGAAACCAGCCAGTGAGTATTGTTCCATTTTGATCTTTTGTGTATATTGCAGTCTTATTTTCAGCATTTAAAAGCAATCTAATCTCTATACTACTAGTAGTCAACATCATAATTTTGCATTCTTCTCCAAAAGGAAGAGTAACCCTGTATTAATTTTTCTGCCTTAATTTTCATGTTCTATTTTGCTATATTATATTTTAAACATTAACTTAAATATGTATGGATGTAAAATTAGGAAGTATTAGGAATGTTTCTATGAGCATATGATATACAAATAAATCCACTTAACTTTCTATATTTACCATCCTGTAAATATAAAGCTCCAATAATGTCATTGTTATTTATTAAGTTATATTTTTACAATTTGATGCTTAGATTTTTATATATAATTTCTAGACCTGCCAGAACTCATATTTCTAAATATGCTGAAAAAGCAGATATTAATCCTAGATATTGTCTTTAGGCCTAAGGAAAAAAATTCTCTAAAAATACCTGCTTCATGTGAAAATATGATAATTTTGCCTATTTTAAAAATTATTTTTATACCAAGAACCAAGCCTTCAGTATATAGCTATCATAATCATATACAGTTATCATATCATATATGTATCATATACAGAGTTTATGTATCTGGCTATATCTGACCAAATAATCTTTGATATCAGAACAAAGGAAGGACATGTGTTGAAAGTTTAAGTGGTAAGTTAAAATTCACTGCCTGAAGAATAAATAAAAAGCATGTGAAGAAATATTTTGCCTTTGCCATATGGAGCTGTGGCAATCAGCAATCAGCCGGTATTAATCACTTATGAGATAAAGAAAAGAATCCCGTGGAGGAATCCTGATTCGCCAAAAGAAAAAAAGTTTGTCCCTTTGAGTTATCAAACAAAGGACCCTCTTGAAGATGTTCTCTTTGTCACTCCTGAGTCTGACTATTCTATAATTGGATCTTCAAGAAGCCCAAATACTCAGATGGGAAAAAAATTCTCTTTAGCCAGGTATTCATCATCTTGATAGTTTCTCTAGAAAACAACAAATTTAAAGATGTTTAGAAGTATTACCTTAAGTTGTTATTTATAGCATATATCTTGATAGCTGACTAAATATTTTACTTTTTTATAGATATTTAGGCATAGTTATAAAAATATTTTTCTCTTAAGGCCAAATTCAAAAATGAAGTTTAAAAATTATTTGAAGATTATAAATGAACAGAAAAGAAATTTTGGTGATTTTGTTTTTCTGTTAGGGATACAACAGATCTTAAGTTAATCCTCATAAAGTTAGGGGAAAAACCCTGTAGAACTTCCTTTGGAAAATAATGCACTTCAGTGCCTATGGCTATTATTAGCTAATGCTGATGATCTCATTAAACATTATTTACAGCTCTCCAACTATTCCAGTTTTGTATAGAGACTCCACCTGTAGTAAGAGTCACAGCAACCTAACTCAGTAAAATTATTATCCCAAAGCTGGCCTAGATCATAAGCTCTCCACCCATAGTTAGACCCACACATCACCTTCCTCTTTAAAAGGGCTGTGATTCTGACAGGACCAGAAAATTCTGGAAAACTGGCCTAGCGAATGAGTTTTACTTTGCTTTACAAAGTACATTAAAATGTCCAAGTTCATAAGTCACAGGCAAATTGCATATAACTAAAGCAACAGGATCGGCACCCAGGAAAATAAGCAGGGGTGTTAATAAAGGTAAGTGTAACTTTTCTCCAATATGCCTAATGAATAACATGTGGAACTTTGTTTAATCATATTGAATAAAACATACAGCTGATATCTTTATTTCTTTGCTATTATACTTACAGAAAAATCTAACTTAACTAATTGATTACTGCCAAGAGTATTCCATCTTATCTATATTTAATGGCAATTGTATTTTTTTCTATTTTTAATGATAGCTCCTAATGGGCCAATGAGTACACACGATTTTTGTTTGACAGTTTTAATGGAACTCACTGGTGGTTGGCCAGCAATTTCTATAACTATTTAGTATGGGTTACCAAATCAACGCAATCAAAGACAACTAGTAGAGTAGCAGTTGTAACAAAAATACTACTATTACTACCAATAATGATAGTTAAAACTTATTGAGTGCATACTACGTGGCAGACATTGCTCTAAGCATTTTGCAGTTATTTACTCAGTAATCGTCGCAGCAAATCTACAAGTGGGTAATTTTAGTATCCTCCTTTTGAAGCTGATTAGAGTGGCTAAAGATGCCCTTGATTCACAGCTAGAAAGTAAACATTACCATCCTGTGATATGAAGAGCCCTAGATAATTCTACACTATTTTTGATATGTAACAAAACTTTTGCCCAAGATCTATAAGTTCCTGAACATACTCCTCTCTCATTTTCATATTATCCCAAAATCTTTCCTCAAAGTCTTTCCCTCCAAACTCATCCCTTCCTCTCAACAATATTTTACAATTATTGCGTTTATTTGTTAATTACACACTCATCTGTTTTGCCTCCTTGTTAGTAAATAAGTTCCTTGAGAGCAGAGACGTTTTTGTTGTTGTCATGGACGGTTTTTATGCTGCTGTATGCCCAAGAGGAACGCAGCAAAAATGTTTCACAAACTTGACAAATGATTTATCTTCTGTTTCCTGTTGTGGGCTTGCCAAGTTCTATTGGATAGAGCCTGGTAGGAATTATACAAAGTAGTCACTTTGTATAAGAATTTTTCATTAGTATGGTGTAGTATAGTGCACACTATATTAATATATTAGTATAGCATTGTATAACATAATAATATGCTATACATAGTGTAGTGTAGTGGAAAGTATACAAGTTTTTATTTTTTATTTTTTTTAATTTATTTTTTTAATTTCAGAATATCATGGGGGTACAACACTTTGGCCATACACATTGCCCCTGTTCTGCCCGTGTCAGAGCCACAATCGTGGTCGTCTCCCAAACTGTGCTCCCCACATCCATTCAGTGAGAGTTTTTCCCATCCCTTCCACCCCCCTCCCGCCCGCCCACCCTCTGATATTATTGCCCTGTGTGATGTAAGTGTTCATCAGTTAGTACCAGTTTGATGGTGAGTACCAGTGGTGCTTGTTTTTCCATTCCTGTGACACTTTGCTTCGAAGAACCAGGATAATACCAGATGTGTTAATTCACTATTGTTCCTTATTGCGGAGTAATACTCCATGGTATACATATACCACATTTTATTGATCCACTCGTGTATTGATGGGCACCTGGGTTGTTTCCACAACTTTGCAATTGTGAATTGTGCTGCTATGAACATTCGAGAGCAGATGTCTTTATTATAAAATGTCTTTTTTTCTTTTGGATAAATACCCAGTAGTGGGATTGCTGGGTCAAATGGTAATTCTACTTTTAATTCTTTGAGGTATCTCCATATTCTTTTCCATAGAGGTTGTACTAATTTGCAGTCCCACCAGCAGTGAATGAGTGTTCCTATCTGTCCACATCCCCGCCAACATTTGTTATTTGGGGATTTTTTGATATGAGCCAATCTCACTGGATTTAAGTGATATCTCATTGTGGTTTTGATTTGCATTTCCCTGATGATTAGAGAAGTTGAGCAGGAAGTACACAAGTTTTAACAGGAGAAGTTCTGAGCTCCACTGCTTGCTATTTTATCATGACAGCAAATCATTTCAACTCTTTTCGCTTCAATATTCTTATTTTCAAAATGACCTGAACAGGTTGTTCCTGATAAGCTGCAAGGACTTTTGCAGCTCTATCATCCTATTCCTTATAGAGGCTTCATAATATGTACCCTACCTATAGAAGCTTTCAAGAAGAGGATAGTCAATACATTTATGTAATATGATGAGAAAGAGGATATACATTCCTGAGCTAGAACTTTGTTAACTTGCAAAAATTAGTTAAAATGTAATATATAATAATCTGTCTAGATTTTTTGTCTTTAGAGGATAAGAAAACATTTATTCCTTTTAAAATTCACACTCTGGCTTATTTTTGACAGAAGAGTTTTATTTTAGCAATTCAACACCATGGCTTGCTGTCATTCACTTCCACTTCATCTCTGTAGCCAATCACATGTCCAAATGACCAAGAGGCTCACAGCTCCACACGCTGGCGTCCACCTTCAAATGACATAACCTGTGATGTCTCTTCCGACATGACTGGGGTCTGGGTGAGCCCAGGAGTCCTTGAACATTCAAGATGCCCACAAACAGAATTATCCAATACACAGGTAATGTTTGGCATAGAAGCTTTTATTCAGGTTGGGGTGTGCTCTTCATGGGGGTGTACTTTGTCTATTCTTTCCCCCAAAATGTATTTAATTACTTAATTCATTTACATTTAGTTAAGCATTTGCTGTATTCTCAGTACAATTACAAGCCACTGTGAGGCAATTCACAAGAAGGAGAATATTTGATAGTCTCTGTTTTCAAAGAGTTAATGTTTTAATTAGGGATTTGAATATCTACAATAGATAGAAAACATATGAAAATCAAAGGAATAAGTGTAAGGTACAAATGCAAGGTCAGGGAGGGACAGGAGAGCAAGTATGTTGGCAATATAGGGCTTGATTAACTATTTAGACTCTGATGGCAGACTGTGTCATATTTAAAGTTTCATGGGTCCTATTCTATTGGTGATCACTTTATTTTCTTACACTGTGCAGTCTCTGAACCAGTGTGTGGCACTTTTTTTTAGCTCCCTGGGGCCTGACCTCTGATGTATATGACCTTGACACAGAAACCTAACTGTTCTCTGGAGCTTCTTCACTGGCTTTGGAGCTCACACATCTTTTGCCAAAGGGGGCTAAACAGAAGGAGAACCTATTGTCCGGTTGTGTGCACTTTGTTTCATGAAAGTCCCCTTTTAAGTTTGTTTGAGGTAGTATTACAGACTCCTCCCAGATGGACATAAGCCTTTTGCCACTTTCTTTTTTTGAGCCTCCTTCTAATATTTAAGACCTACTCTATTCTGTCTGAATAGTGTGAGTTTTATATTCTATTCCCTAAGGATCTTGCTTTCATCCAGGTGATCATGAAATAATCTGTTGGACCCCAAAGCCCTTGTTCCTAATTCCCATATTACACTGCATCCAAAACAAAAATCTTTTTGAGAACTAGGACATTATATATGTTATTTCTAGTCTTCTCAACAACAATATGAGATAGATCTTTTTATCCCTGTATTTTAAGATAAGAGACTTGAGGTTCAGAGAAGATATGGAAATTGTTAAAGATTTCATAGCTCTGAAATTTAAACACATCTCTCTAATTATAATAAAAGGACTGAATTCTTCTACTATGCCACATTGCCTAAGAGTAGTAACAATAACTATTTGCAAAAACACTTTAGAATTAGCAAAGCAGTTGAGTTTTGTTAATCCTTAAGGCAATCCTATAAGTCACAAGCCATTTTTATTACCAATTTATAATTGATAAAATAGGGATTCAAAGAAGTTAGGTGATTTGCCTACACAGGGTTTCAAAGCCTACATTCCATGTTTATTCTTTTAAACCATACTGGTAAATAACCTAATGTGTAATAAATATTGTGAGACAATAAGCGGGGCTTTGATTTACTTTGTTAAAATGACATCACTGGAAAGCTTCTAGGGAGCTTTTTTTTTTTCCACTGTGCAAGTTGAGGTATTAAGCCTGGGAAGGAGATAATGCACTCAGATGGATTCTCTGGGTGCCTCTGTTCATACTATGTTCCAGGCAGCCACCTACATGCTGAATGGTAGGAAGTTATAAAACAGTTATTATCTGAACTTGATACATCACCTGGTGATCAATATTAGTTTAAGAATTAGGGACACTCTAAGAGCAATTGGTCATCATTCCTCTCATAGTGCCTGATTCCTCTCCTCATAGCACAATCAGTGACCAATGCTCAGGTATTGGTGCAAAAATAAGTGCCCATGGAAACTGTGCTGTGCTGAAGGTGAACGATGCTGCATCCTGGATGGTGGATGGGGGATGGAGAGGCATTCTTGACTAACAGAACAGTTTGTGCCAAGGTCCTATTTTAGAAGGAAGCATAGTGCATTTGAGAAAAATGACTGAAGGCTAGTGAGGTCAGAGGCTACTGAAGTAGTCCAAGACAGAGACAAGGGAAGATTAGGCTAGAGTGTTATCAGCAGAGGTGAAGAAGAAGTCAACAATATTGGAGGATATTTAGCAGATAAAGGTAACAGGGCTTGGTAATAGATTGGGAAGATTCAAAGATGATCCCTTTTTCCAATTTATGGAATGGAATGGAATGGATGGCGGTGCCATTTAGTGAGATGTAGGAGCTGACCAGGTGTCACTGGGAAGGTCATGACTTTGGGTTTGCACACAGTGAGTTTGAGGCATCTTGGAGACATAAAGCATTTGAAGGTTAAAGAGGAGAGCTGAACTGGACATAAACTTATAGTCCTTTGCATATAGATGGGAACTACAATAGTAGGTATGATGAGAAAGCCTGAGGAGAAAGCATAAAGTGGCCAGATCTAGCCCACCCTGTCTTTGTGAAGATAAAGCTTTGTTGGAATACAGCCATACTCACTTGCTTACTCACTGACTGTGGCTACGTTCACACTGCAATGGCAGGATTGGAGTAGCTGTGGTGGAAACTGTGTGGCTCACAAAGCTGAAAATATTTACTCTCTGGCCCTTTCCAGAAAAAATGTGCTAACCTCAGACCAAGAGAGAAAAGAGACAAGGGACTTTGAATGTCAACAATAAAGGGTGAAAGTGCATGGTGAGCCTTCAAAGAAACTGACAAGAGGATTCTGAGGAGCTGGGAGGAAACCAATGAAAACGGAATATCGCAGAGGCAAAGGACAGAGATTGTTCGGAAGAGAGAAGGAGGAATGGGCTCAATGGCAAATGCTGCAGAGGGCTTAAGTGAGATGAGGGCCAAAATATGTCACCTAGATTCTAAGGATTGAATGTCACTAGCGACTTTTTCAGTGGATGATGGAAGCCGAAGCCAGATAGGATCGGGTTGAAGAATGTGCAAATAGAGATGTTGCATCTAGACAACTCTCAAGAAATTTCATTTTCCCGAGAATAAGAGAGAAAGGACAGTAGAGAAAGGGGCATTTAGAATCAAAGGAGATTTTTTTGTTTAAGATGGGAGAGATTTGAGTGGGTTTAAATGTTACGAGGAAGGAGGCATTTAGGAGGAAAGTGGCCAAGTGCTCTGTTAGAGAGGAAGGGTTAGGAAAGGAGAGAAGTTTCTGGGAAAGCCAGAGGAGATGGGATGCAAAGGACAGATGGGGGTTTAGCTTCAGGCAGAGACAGGGATAGTTCCTCTTATGTCACTGGAGGGAAGAAGGAGAGGTAGAGTCCAGACAGGTTTAGGTTTGCAGGTTTGGTAGCTAGTGGGGGTTTGAAAGAGTTTCCATTTGATGGTTTCAAGTTTCTCAGTGAAGTAGGAAGGATATGAAGTCATTTGATAGGAATGAGGAGGGACAATTGTGTCTGAGGGTTGGTGGGTGGAAGTTACAGGTTTGAGAAAAGAAGGCTGAGAAAGTATTTTAAAAAACGAGGGAGTATCTTAATCAGAGTAATATAATCTGATGGTAGAGCAGTGAAGAAAATTCATTTGAGGGTGGTGACCATGCATTTATATTGAGTCTCATCTGCCCAGGTGCTTGGCTTTCCCCAACAATGTGGCTGCTCCAGGCAAGGTCCAGAGAAAGCAAATAGTCATTTATTTGCCAGCATGAAGAGGTGAGAAGAGGGAAGTACAAGAGATTTTAGGGAAAGCAGGAGCATTATTGAAATAATGGACCATCCAACAAAAGGCGGATAAGGAGGGATGAGTGTGAAGGGCTGCTGAACCAAAAGTTTCAATGAAAATGAAGAAAGGTCATTATGGAATCATGAAACAAACAAGCTGGAAGGAGAGGACATGGTGGTTAGAGGACAGGATTCTTGAGAAAGTGATTTTGGAAGTGGAGCAGTTTGGGATAATGACAATATCCAGTGGAGGATTAAGTGCATGTTGGAGAATTTACTGTTTAAAAGTGCTGTTCTGCTCACAAAAAAGACAAACAGTAGGGGTGATGGAGGGAAGAATATGGGAGCACAGAGGATTTCTAGGGCAGTGAAACTACTCTGTGTGGTACTATAATGGTGGATACATGTCATTATACATTTGTCCAAACCCATAAAATGTACAACACCAATAGTGAGCCCTAAAGTAAACTATGGACTCTGGTTGATAATGACATGTCATTGTAGGTTCATCAATTGTAACTAATCCACCATTCTAGTGGGGACAGGGCCCATATAGGAAATTTCTGTGATTTCTGCTCAGTTTTTCTGTGAACCTAAAACTTCTCTGAAAAATAAATAAAGTTTATTAAAAAGAAAAAAAAAACCCAAACCCCCCCCCCCACTGGAAAATAGAATAAGAGAAGGTGAAATACTGGCAGATTTGTCTTTCTTCTAATGTCAGGGACAGCATGCAATTATTTCCACCTGAATGAAAACCTGGACTTCAAGCCCAAACTTCAGAGACATGTAGTGATTCAAATGATGTTCATTCAATAAGTTATAAATGATACCAAAGAGATGTGAATCACAAGCATTTTTGTTTTTCATAACTGATATTTTTATTTACACTTTTCTTAGTTGAAAGGAAATTGCTACAATAACTGGTCTCCATGGAAAGTCTTCCTGGCTTGTCTCTTAGCCTGTGTGATAACGACAGCAATTGGAGTACTCATAATATGCCTGGTGAATAATAAAGGAAGTGACACTGTTTCCATTGTCATCCACCTACCTGAAAACAAGAGAGAGACTACAGTTAGCTCACCTGAAACAACCTCTACAACTTCTCAAACTACAGTGACCACTTCACCAGAATCTACAACTACAACCACTTCAACAGAAGCTACAACTGCTGCAACTTCCACTCAACCTACAACTTCAACAGCCACAACTACCACTTCAACTGGACCTACAACTACAACCACTTCAACAGAAGCTACAACTGCTGCAACTTCCACTCAACCTACAACTTCAACTGCCACAACTATCACTTCAACTGAACCTGCAACTTCTACCACTTCAACTCAGCTTGCAACCACAACAGCTACCCCTACCACTTCAAGTGGAATCACAGATGTCACCCCTTGAACAGACTCTACAACTGCTACAACTTTAATAACACCACGTGCTATTACAAAGTCAACATAGCTGACAACCAAAATACTCACCACTTCCACCATCTCTTTAACTGAATCTACAACTACATTAACTTCAAATGAATCTATACAACCACTACTACTTCCACTAAACCTATAACGACTGTAACTTCTACTTAGCCTGTAACAACAATTCTTATCATTCTCCTTTGACAATTTATAATCTCCACCTACTCATCTGAACCTGCAACCACAGATGCCACTATTACCACTTTAAACGTCATAGAACTACCATAAATCATCAAAATGACCTGTTCCATATCAAGTTAACCTTTAGTTATCACCGCTAAAAATTAACCTAGAACTACTCCTTGCACTAGCTCTTCCCCAAAATTGAAATTGTAGCTACCTCTTGTACAATAGCTAATTCTATATCATTGCTATTACTACATTATATCTATAGCAACTACCACAATGCCACCTGAAGAACAGTAGTTTGAACCACAAATAATGTAATAATTACCCCAATATTCACTATGTCAACACTTAGGATTTCTAAAACTGTTAAAACTCTTTTTATTTTTAGCACATTGACTGCCACAATAGAAAGAAAAAACTTTTCCTTGGGACCAGCCATGGTGTTTTATTACAAAAATAGAATAAAAACTTTGAAAACAAATGATCCTTTCTACTTTAATGAAAAATTTGTTGCTTTTTATTGTTTTCTGTGCGTGAGTTATACGCAACTTGAAAAATAGTTCATGTGGCTCTCGAGATGAAGAGACATGTGAGTACATATGCTTCACGAGGCTCTGGTTTCAAAACTAGCGTGAGTTACATACAACTCACATGGCAGTTAATGTGTTAAAAGAACCAAACATTTAAGCTATAAGAATCTAATCTTGAGTCTATAGTTCAAAATAATATAATTTCATGTAGAAAAAGTGATCCGATTTGCTCACATAAAAAATCTTTAAGAAGTTCTATGTAAAATCTTATAGTAAAATTAGCCATTTAGATTTTAATATGTATTGGTTTCAGTTCAGATCTTTGTGCTCTTCTATATACAAATCACATGCATAATGAACAGAAATTTTATAAGGGGAGATATAAACAAATTTATGTAGAAAAATTTCAGGGTTTATAATAACTGTTTCCTCTATGGTGAAGTTTGTTATGTTTCTTCAATTTTTCCTTAGGTTATATTGCCTTTTAAGCAATATTATTCTGTTTGTATTAATATTATTGAAAGTACATTCAAATCTGTATTTTAAAATTAAATAGTTAATTTTCTGCCATCTTGAAGTCATTCAATTAAATGACATATCTTAAGTCCCAACTGTGTGATGAGCACTGAAGAAGGTACAGAAGAAGAAAATAGCATTGCAGATTACATAGCAAATTCATTAATTTAGAGTTGGTTAATTTTGAACTCTTAATAATTCTGGCAGATTTAAATTATAATTGATTATGCCCCAGACCTACAAAATCAGGATCTTTAGATTAGAACTAGAAATCTATAATTTAAAAAACTTCACAGATGTTTGTAATGTCCAGAAAGATTTGAGAATAACTGATTTAATGTAATAATGATGTTAATTAGAGTGATATAAATTATAATTTAAAATATTAAATATCAGAGAATCATGTTCCAGGCATACAAGAAAAAAAAATCATAGACCTAGCTATGTACAAAAACTTACTTAACCAATTGTATGTGTGATCAAGAAGGGAAATGTTTCTTTACCAAATAGTAAACAAATATTTTCAAAAAAACTTTTAATTTTAAGCTTCTGTACAAATTTTAAATCAGTTAGTCTCTTAAAGTTGGACCTAAGGGGGTAGTTATTGTTAAATTTTACTAGCTGAGTTATTTTAATTATGTATGCTTAGAAGTAATGATATTTTAGTAAATATATTGATTTGGGTTTCTAATAATGCACATTGGCCTTCTCTTCCCTCCTTGCTGTTTTGATTAGGAGTATTTTATGAGATATTTAAAACATCACTGATTAGACAGTTCAATTTCTGATTTAGTGTTACCATTTTCTAATTCTTTCATAGCTCTTCTAGTCATCAGAATGATAAATGATCTGAATCTTGTCCATGCTTGTAAATAAATACATGTACAGCTCATTTTATAACAAATGATAAGATGCCTCAGTCTGTGACATAATTGGTGCTTAAGAAGTACATGCTAAGTAAGTGAATAAGTGGTAGCTTACTTATACTATATAAGATCCATGAGGATAGACCCTCTATATTACTTATTATTGTATTCATCTGGCACATAGTAGACCCCAATAAATATTCAGAAATGAAAGATAATTTTTAAGGTATTGTTCTGCAACAAAAGACTATTTAGTGTCCTAAATGTTAACATTAATAAAGCATTTTAGCCCATTTTTGTTTAGGTTGAATCATTCCAATTTTTAAATCTTTTTTCCTAAGACTTATTTTCTACTTTTCAATAGTGTGCTTGATTATTTTGTGAATACTCCAAGTTTTCATAAATTTGGAGTTCATAAGTTCTCATACTAGACAATTAAGGCTTCGGGTCACTGTTGCTCACTGAAAGAGGAGCTATGGTGGTAGTGGGAGGGGGCAACAATAATTATCAATCAACTCTTACATATCAGGCATGATTATAAGGGATTTTCATACATTTGGCTCATACTTATGTGCTCCCTAATGTTATTTTTATTATGTGGTCATTTTGTAATCCACCAATTGCCCCAGTACTTCCTCCATTTCAGTAAACATCTAGCTGGAGAATTTTCTATGTGCAACACTTCTATGTGCTTTTCTTCCCAACTTTAATATATTTAATGAACATTATTTGGAAGTTTTCTCCCTATTTAAACTATTTAGAAATGGTCATCTTGGTTTATAATCTTTTCATTTTTAAATCCATCTAAAAAGAATGGTTCAGTGGGTGATACATAACATGTGGGGAGGGTCTTCCCTTTCACAAACAGGAGGGACGTCACCTTTATTCAGTTATAAACCAATGGATGATTTAGAAGATTTAAGCTCATTTACCAGCCTTTACACAAGTAAATCGAGTAGGCCAATTGGTGTAATGATAAAGGATTACTTGAGAAGGATGAGCTACAACTTGAAATGTAACTTTGGGAGAGTAGAAAATATGGTGTTTTTAAGTTAATGCCCAATGGAATGCAAGTTCTTTCTATGACCTAAAGAGACAAATCTGGTGCTTCTACCAACATGCCAAATGAACTTCAAATGGATAGCAATTCTCCATCAGTAAGTATCTGATATTCTTACCAAGGCCAGAAACTTCATCCCTCCCACTAGCTAACTAGATTATGGATCTTTAATGCTTCAAATAAGGTGTTGTCTCTCCAAGTGTCTTCTTTTAAAAGGAAAATATTCAAAGATGCTGTGCAATGCTAAGGGATAAATCATTTGTAATTCTGTAAGATTACTTACATAAGGCCTTTATGTAAGGGACTCTGAAGAAATGTATGACATAGAGGAGTGAATCTTTTGATCTCAAAGTTTCTGTGAGAACTTTTGCAAGAGTCCTTTGTCCCCTGCCTGAAGAAGACTTGGGTTTTTTGAAGTCCTAAATCTGATGTGTATAGCTGAGCTCTGCCCTTTCTTGGCATGTGGTCTTCTTCTGTACTTAATTCCCAACTTCATTTACATTTTTAATCTCATAACCATTGCCTCAGTAGAACTTTCTACTGGGCTGGGCATGATGGCTCACACCTGTAATCCTAGCACTCTGGGAGGCTAAGGCAGGAAGATCGCTGGAGCTCAGGAGTTCAAGACCAGTCTGAGCAAGAGTGAGACCCCGACTTTACTAAAAACAGAAAAATTAACCAGGCGTGGTGGTGCGTGCCTGTAGTCCCAGTTATTTGGGAAGCTGAGGCAGGAGGATTGCTTGAGCCTAGGAGTTTGGGGTTGCAGTGAGCTACGATGACACCACTGCACTCCACCCGGGGCAACAGAGTGAGATTCTGTCTCAAAAAAAAAAAAACAAAAACAAAAAAAAGGAAACTGAACCCCTCCTCCTCCTTACTCCCCCTTTTTTTTTAAAAAAGAACTTTCTATTAATATTTTTGTGCTTAGTACAGGTTGAGCAGCCCTAATCTGAAAATCCAAAATCCAAAATGCTCCAAAACCCAAAACTTTTTGTGTTGTGCGACATGACAACACAGGTGGAAAATTCCACACATAAGTACTTAACAGAAACTTTGTTTTATGCACAAAATTATTGAAACTATTGTATAAAATGCCTTCAGGCTGTGCATATGAGGTGTATATGAAACACAAGTGAATTTTGTGTTTAGACTTTGGTCCCATTCGCAAGATATCTCATATGCAAATATTCTCAAATCTGAAAACAAAAACAAAAACTGAAACTCTTCTGGTCTCAAGCATTTTAGATAAGGGACACTCAAGCTGTGCATGCTCAGAAATTATTGCTTTTATTTTTATTTTGTGAAAAAAAGGTGTTCATTAAATCAACTAAAGCTACCTTGGATAGATCATTTCAAGCATACTTGTGTAAAAGTAACAATTAAAAGCCATTTCCTTCATAGCACTTGACAAAATTAATGGTTTCAGATATATTTATGGTTTATTGCTTAGTTGTTTGTCTCTTCTATGGTAGATTGCATTAATGGCCCCAGGTCTTTAGCTCTCATGGTTTGCATGTCCTTTGCCAGGTCACTTTGCAGAGGCCTCATATTCAGGCTCTGGGCTTAGTCATGTGACATGCATCGGCTAATATGAGACAGAGTGATAGAATGACAGTTCTGAGCCTAGGTCTCCAGCTGCCTTGCCTGTTTCCACTTGCTCTCTCACTCTTTGGCTGTCTGAATGAGAAATTCACACTTGGTCTTAGTAGGAGGATGGAGGATGCAAGATAGGTGAAGCTAAAGTGGAGGCACCCTAGCCATGCTCGCCTAGATCAGCCAATGCTCAGGTGATTCCCCAATCTATGAGCAAGCCCAGTAGAGACCAGTAGAAGTACCCAGCTGAGGCAGCCTTGATGAAAGGAACCTTGCGTGCACAAATGTTTATTGTCATATGCCATTGAGGTTTTGTGAGTCGTTGTTAAGCAGTAATTTTGTGGCAATAGTTCACTGATACACTACCATAAGACAATAAACTTCAAAAGGTCAGATACAAGAATTGCTTGTTTGCCATTGGATCCCTAATACCTAGTACATATAGTAGGCATGCAATTTGTATTTGTTGAATAAGTGAATGTCTGAATAAATGAATATCTAAAGAATGCATAAATAGCATGCTTTTAACATATATTTATTTAGTGTCTACTATATGTAAGATCAAAGTGGGAGTATGAGATTGAGTAAAGAAAGTATAACAACATCTGCTGAACTCCTCTTCTGTGTCAGGCACTATTCTGTTGGCTCTGCCAACATTGCCTCATTTAACTCTTGCAATAGTGCAGCGAAGTCCCACAGTGAGTAAGTAGTGGTCTCAGGATTCACAGGTGTCTTGGCTAGAAAGGTCTGTGCTGTCTTCACCATACCATGCTGGGCTTGGCTCTCTGCTGGAGATGAGAAAGAAATGGACAAAGACCTTGAGGGGCTTATATTCTATCAAAGGAGATAGCACACACAGGTAAAAAGTAATATCTAACACATTGCTGAGAGTGCCTTTGAACTCAATCAAGGAGCTTTTCTGGACCTACTCCATAGGACATGGTTTGTAGTTTCTTTGGTGGTATTTTTTGTCCTTAATTTATGCATTGAGTCTATCATTCATTTATCTCTTAATTCATTCATTCAACCAATATTTATTCAGTATGTACTAGGTGTCAGGTGCTAGGAATATAGCACCGCAATGGTCGCCACTACACATACAGTCACCGAGAGTTGAAATCTCGAGAAATTTTATCCTTCACAAATGTAGATGTACCAAAAGCACATCTCTTCATTTATTGGGAAAGTTTCAACATTTTTACGTACACACACAAAGTCAACATTGTGATAATACACTTTTGTGAAGTCAAATTGGCAAAAAATGCGTAAAACAAATTAGAGCTCTCTAAAAGTCTGAACACAATTTATACCTCCAGCATTAGGAATGATGCAAAGATGAAATACATAGCACAGTGAATTGTAAAAATTAATGCTCATAATTTAAAATAGTAGGGAAAAAACCTAAAAAAGGAAAAAAAGACAAAAAGAGAAAATTTGACATATGAAAAAATGTATTACAGAGATAGATTATGAGCAATTGCACACAGGGAGTCCATGAGAGCTGGCTGACTTTCATGATCATTAACTATATTGAAGTCTTGCATTTAGATGAGAAACTGCTTCTTTTCTTTTAGTGTATGGCTGTTCTCAGAATATATTCACATTCATTTTCCATATGGCTCTGCTCCTTTTGAAACTCTTCTATGATTCCATATACACTGACATGGGCATTCCCTATTAAATTTTCCAATCTTCTATGCCATGCTTCTGTGTTGTTTTGGGTATGTGAAAATCCATTCCACATCCACTAATATACAGACCACAAATTTGGTGGAAACAATACTAGTGATTAAATAGCAACACAGTTCTGTGTCTTCTGATCCTACGGTGCACATAATTATTTTTGAATAATTTTCAGTCAGTAACTTTGCTGGCTTTTTCAGGCACCCAAACACATCTCTTTAAACCACACTTAATTCCCAAATAAAGACAATAACAAGATAATAGTTCCGCCTAACATGAGGCAACTAACGTGATGCAACTATCCTGCATACAATTGAAAACACACTAATCCCGTCCCTAGAATTCGGTTTTCAGGATTTCAACATTCAGGACCTTAATCTTCTGGGATTGTGATTTTAAGGATTTTAGAAGTTAGGGATTTTAGATTTTAGGGATTTTTGATTTTTGGGGATTTTAACATTCGGAATTATGGAGTTTAGGATTGTGTCTTTCAAGATTATGATCGGCACTAAGGAAAAGTCATAAAACAAGACTAGCTTCACTTTCCTTTGGCATAAGTACCCTTATTTCTAAAACAAAGAGGTTTTAATATACATTATAACCTTTAAGGTCATTTGCATTCTAATATTCTTCTATTGTTTATTTTTATATCCAATAGAAATTGGTGATATGTGTGATAAATATGTAATATATACATAAAAATATAATATAAACTTGCAACATGACAACAACTACAATTATAACAGCAACATGACTCTAAATATGAAGCAAATACAGCAAAAATTTAAAAATTGTTCTAGATGGGGGATAAATGGGTCTCTACAGCATGATATTTGCAACTTATCTATGAGTTTAAAAAATTTCACAATAAGACGGGACCAAAACAGAAAAAAAAAAACCCATAAAATGATAGGTGAAAGCTATGTGACAGTTCTCACATGATTGTCACAGAATTGCTCCTAGGTTCCCCAAGTGGCAGTGGTCTGCAAGACCAATCTCACAATGCCCGTTTCATGTTTCATTGATCCAATGGCAGTGAGAGTAGATGTGCAGACAGAAGCCCCGTGGATGTCAAGCCTTGTGTGACTGGGCCGTGATGAGGACAGCCTAACACAGGGAATAAATGACAAGGCTGCCCTGGTGCCTACTCCTCCAGGATCCTTCTTGGAGTTGTAGAACGTGACAATCCTGAGAACAGAAACCCTGAGGAGATGTTTCTTTAGCCCAGAAAGGCTTATACAGACAGCCTTTGACTACCCAAGAGAGTGAATGAGTTGAAGCCTGTGGGCCCAGAAGGTGTGAGAGTAGAGTAGGCAATCATAGGTGCAATCTCCTCTTCTAAAAATTCTTGGGAAGAATCTTCTGCTCATGAGTCCTATATTTCCATTCACTGGCTATCTCATGCACAGTTTGTCTTATAAGTCTTTGCTTGTGGTATTCACTCTTGTGGAAATATTCTCTCACACTTTATCTACTGGAACATTGTATACCCGTCTTGCTCTTTTTGTTTCTTGGTTCTTTGTCACTTACTTCCAGATTTTTGGCATACACTGCTTTGAAACTTTTTAGTATATTTTTCCTTCCTAATGATATTACAAGAAACTTAAAACTTTTCTGTGAGTGCATCAGAGACAACACCTGCTATGGTTTTAGCTAGTTGCCACACAGTACTTCTGAATACAACTGCTTTAACACAAACAAAGCACAGCTTACCAGACAAATGGAGCATACACATCTAAAGTTGAAACACTGTGTTCAAACCCTCTTTACTTGACTTTGCCTCAGGATCACACCTGGTGGACTCTCATCTTTATATTTAGCTGCAGTTCTGGATTTTCATCTGGATTAATGTTTCTGGCAACAGTCTTTGATTTTCTTGGAGCACCCGCTTTCGTTTCTCCTTAAGATTTGCAATGACTTCTACCCCACTTAATCTTGGCCCACAAATTCAAACTCCCCCTATTTACCAATTTGTGACGACTTCTCAGCCATTTGACCAAGAAGAGGTAGAATGCCACCAGAACTTAGTCCACGATCCTGCTTTGGTCAGCATTTCTGTTCTCTCTCTTGCAGTGAAGCTAATGATACAACACAATTTACTTAGGATTTTCATTGGTTGAGTCATAGCAAGTTCATCCATATCAGGACATAAGTTTTTCAGCAGCTATCATGAATTTCTTTCTTAAAACTAACATTGAAGGCCTACATCCAGAAAGATGATGTTGAAAAGAGTTTCAAGTAAAGATAAGAACAGTCACTTCCTAGGCCATTGCCAAGGCTGGCTGAACTTCAGATCCTTTGAAATTGCTCAATGCAAAGAGATTATTTTCATGGGCTCAGATTTCACGCCAGGAAAAAATATAACAACCATTAACATGGTTTTTGGATATATTTTCATCAATTCAGCATTGGGTTAGTGTTAGGACACCATAAGAGAGAGGAAAAAATGGCAGTCCAGTAGAGACCTCCCACCTCACCGCTCCCGGGGAAGGAGGTAAAGTACGCCAACTACTGTCTGCGTGTGGATCACTCACTCCGAAAACAGCATTGTGAAATTACAGAGAAGCATTGTGGGACACTCAGCCCAAGAAAACAGGTGACAGGGAGATTCATTCACAAAGATCAAGAGTGCAGGGAATAAAATAGAGACCAGAGCGTGGGAAGGACGTGCTCGCCAGGTCAGCACAGTGCGACCTGACCTACACGTGGTCATGCACCATCCCCACAGACTTCCCATCCACTCAGTCAGGGACAAGCCCAGAGTTGGTGCAAAGCTGTTGCTTGAGACAGTAGGCTCTGTAGAGAGGAAGCAATTGTGGGAACCATACGGAACTCTTGGGTGCACTGTGGGTACTGTGCAGGGCCAGGTAGGGACTGGGCTGAGATACAGCTTCCCAGGACAGTACATGGGAATCTGGAGACAGGCACCTCACCACTGGAAGTCAGTGGGACCAGTGCACAGGAATTGAAGGGAAAGCAATGGGATATGCCCTTAGGGGCTGCCGGCAATTGCCTCTGCGGGACCCAGGCTGGTTGAGAAGAACCTGCATTCATGGCATGATCTGAGCCCTGCTGTATGCCAAACTGGCAGTCGCCATCCATCTTTAAGGTCTCCTGCCTGGAGCTAGCTGTTAGATAGGTCTCTAGCTTCACCCCACCCCTGGCCCAGGGGCTCTTCAGCCTGGGTACAAACACAAATCAAAGATGCAATACCTTTCACAATAGCACCAAAAAAAATTAAATATGTAGGAACATATTTAACTAGGGAGGTGAGAGACCTATATAGAGAGAACAATGAAACACTGAGAAAAGAAATTGCAGAGGATATAAACAGATGGAAAACCTACCATGCTCTTGGATCAGTAGAATCAACATTATTAAAATGTCTATACTACCTAAAGTGACTTACAGAATCAATGCAGTCCCTATGAAAATACCAGCATCATTTTTTGCATTTTTGTATACTATAGTATAGTGTACAGAACTATACTAAAAAAATTAATGCTAATCGCTTTGTGTGGAACCAGAGAAGACCCTGTCTAGCCAAAGCAATCTTAAACAAAAAGAACAAATTGGGAGGCATCTATCTACCAGACTTCAAACTATACTACAAGGCTATAGTAACCAAAACAGCATGGTACTGGCACAAGAACAGAGATGTAGACCAATGGAATAGGACTGAGAACCCAGGTATAAAACCATCCTCATACTGTCATCTGATCTTTGACAAAGTAGACCAAAACATACACTGGTGAAAAGAATCCCTATTCAATAAGTGGTGCTGGGAAAATTGGATAGTCACGTGTAGAAGACTGAAACTAGATCCACACCTCTCACCTCTCACAAAAATCAACTCATGATGGATAACAGGCTTAAACCTAAGATGTGAAACCATAAGAATTCTACAAGAAAATGTTGGAAAAACTCTTATAGACATTGGCCTGAGCAAAGAATTTATGAAGACGACCCCCAAGGCAATCACAGCAGCAATAAAAACAAATAAATGGGACCTGATCAAATTAAAAAGCTTCTGCACAGCCAAGGAAACTATCACTAGAGTGAACAGACAACCTACAGAATGGGAGAAAATATTTGCATGCTACACCTCTGATAAAGGGCTGATAACCAGAATCTATACAGAACTTAGGAAAATCAACAAGAAAAAAATCAAACAACCCCGTTAAAAAGTGGGCAAAGGACATGAACAGAAACTTTTAAAAAGAAGACAGAATAAAGGCCAGCAAACATATTACAAATTGCTCAACTTCTCTAATCATCAGGGAAATGCAAATCAAAACCACGAGATGTCATTTAACTCCAGTGAGTTTGGCTTATATCAAAAAGTCCCAAAACAACAAATGTTGGCAGGGGTGCAGAGAGATAGGAACACTCATTCACTGTTGTGGGACTGCAAATTAGTACAACCCCTATGGAAGGTAATATGGAGATACCTCAAAGAACTAAAAGTAGAACTACTATTTGGTGCAGCACTCCCACTACTGGGTATTTACCCAAAGGAAAAAAAGACATTCTATAATAAAGACATCTGCACTCGAATGTTTATAGCAGCACAATTCACAGTTGCAAAGATGTGGAAACAACCCAAGTGCCCATGAATACATGAGTGGATTAATGAAATGTGGTATATGTATACCATGGAGTATTACTCAGCAATAAAAAACAATGGTGAATTGACACATCTGGTATTATCCTGGATGGAGCTAGATTCCATTCTTCAAAGTGAAGTATCACAAGAATGGAAAAACAAGCACCACTGGTACTCATCATCAAGTTGGTACTAATGGATCAATATTTATGTGCACACATGGAAAAAATATTCACTGGAGGTCAGGCAGGTGGGAGGGGGGTGTAGGGGATGGGAAAACTCACACCTAATGGGTGCAGGGCACACTGTTTGGGGGATGTTCATGATTGTAGCTCTGACTTGGGCAGTGCATAGGCAATATATGTAACCAAAGTGTTTGTATCCCCCCAAATATTCTGAAATAAATAAAAAATAAGTAAATAAACAAATTTAGGTCTACCAACTACACGCACAAAGCAAGGGTTGGAGCCAGATTTCCCATGGGTGCAAATATGAGCTCTGTCACTACTAGCTTTGTGATCTTGAGCACTTTATTAACCTCTGGTATAAAGTAGTGATAATCATTGCATCCCATTTGGTCATTGTAAGAATTGAAGCACTTAGAACCCTGAACAACAGTTTGCAGACACGAAAAACACACAAAATAAAGCCTGGTGTATTCAGTGCCCTGATACAAGGCTTGTGTGGCTGGAGCTATTAAGTGAAAGAAGATGAATTTGTAAAGGAGGTGGAAGCCTCATTATACTGAGCTTTTGTAGATTTCATTTTCAGTGAAATGTAAAGTCATGGAAGGGTTTTATAAAGAGTCTGCTTTGTGCTTTAAAATGATGGCACTAGCTTCCTTGGAAAGAGGCTTACAACTACAACTCAGACTCAATATGGACAACATAAATGTATTTAAACCTTAGGAACGAATGAAGGTCAAATTCTTATTGTCTAGTTCTATTTAATGCCAATTTGTTTGGGTTTCTATGATTTGATTAATTAGTTAAAAATCCAAAGGTGGAATCTTTGGCAAATGTCTATTTAGTATAATTTGTACTAATGCACCTCATTTTTAATTTATAGTAGGTTCCTAATCCTACTTAAATACTTTCTATACCTCCTAATTGTGTTTTGCAAAATCCAATAGGCGCCTTCTAAAATACATTTGTGTTTGTGGTTGTATATCACTATATAATGAATATAAAAATAAGGCAGTGTGTTGTAAGCATTGAGGGCCCAGTGAACAAAGGGTTGTGTACTTAACAATTGGCAAGGTCTAACTTAAATAGGACTTTTTTTGTTCTAAAAGAAGCCTCAGTCTTTCTGGCTCACCAGATTAATCAGCAAACATTAATTGAATGCTCATATTTTCAAGGCACTATGCTACACATTATCTTTTAATATGAAATATTTCTAACGACATTCATTTTATTCCACAGGCACGTGTTTCCTATGTGCTTTGCATTGTGCTAAGTGCTATGAATTCAATGGAAAATGTGATATGATGAACTGACTATTTCAAAGCTAGTTGATAGAGGTTGTGGGAGCAGCAAGCTCCAGATGCTGTAAAAACATGCAGAGGAGTCATAACAGCCCTAGAAGTGGGTGCTTGCTTTTGACTAAACAAAGTCTAGAAACAAATTGTCTTCAATCCAAATAACATTAATAAATTTATTTTCCCTGTCAGGTAGTGAACTTTAGTAACCATTATGGGAGGCTGAATAATGATGTCCATGTCTTAATCCCTGGAACCTGAGAATATTACCTTACATGGAAAAAGAGACTTTATAGGTGGGATCAAAATAAGGATCTTGAGAGGGAAAGATTATTCCGTGGGCCACATGCAATCATGAGGGTTATTATTAAAGGGAGGTAGAAGAGTCAGAATTAGTAGTAGATGGAATGACAGATGCAAGAGATTAGAGTGATGTGAGGAAGGGGCCACAAGCCAATGGATGCTGGTGGCTTCTAGAAGCTAAAACAGTCAAGGACATGGATTTTCCCCTAGAGCTTCCAGAAGGATCACAGCCACGTCAACATCTTGACTCTCACTCAGTGAGGCTAATTTTGGACCTCTAACCTCCAGAACTCAAAAACAATACATTTGTGTTGTTTTGAACCTCTAAGTTTGTGGTAATTTGTTATAGGAACAATAGGAAGCCAATATGCCATGGTGTCCCCTTGTACTAGTGGCAGCTGTGGTGAGCATTTTTCTGACTTATTAAGAACAGGAAGGGCAGGACAAGAGCCAGGTAAGTGGGAGTTTCCTTCTTTGAAGTAAAGCAGAAGACAGGAATACTAGTAAAATTCCTTGTTTGGGGAATCCTGTAAGCCACAAATCCCCACACTTTATTTCCACAAACCACACACATTGTCATTTTGTTGTTGTTGTTAAGAGCGTGAGTTACCCAGAAGGTAATCTTGTCTTTTTATGTAATCTTGGAAGTCATGACAGGACAAGACCAAAGAGGAAAGTTCATGTAATGATACACAGTATCTGTCAGAGATATTTGATAATAATTTAAGTGGGGATACAAAGACAAATGTGTTCCAGATTCTTCTCTTAAAGGATTTACAATTAACAATTGGAAATTACATATGCTCATAACTGAGTTTTACGGAAAGCCAGATAAACTGGAGTCAGCCTGTGGTGACTGGAAACTGCCTAATGAAGGAATCTGGCCTTTATTTGGGAATGGGAGGTGACTCGGTGTCTTCACATCTGCATTTAGGGCCATTATCCCAGAAGCAGCATACAGGAAGGATTGGAGAGCAAAAAGAGAGAGGATGGAGACAATCTTTAGGAGTCTACTGAAATCGTTCAGAGTAGTGGTAGCAGGAATGGAAGGGAGAGAACACACAGATTCGAAATCGAGTCGTCCTTGGCCCAGTCAACTTGACACAGGAAAGTGACTCCCAATACTGGGAGCCTCTCGAGGTCCAAGTGGGTCCTTGGCTTCGCGCAAGAAAGAATTCAGGAGCGAGGTGACAGTATAAGGTGAAAGTGAGATTTATTCAGAAACTATAGAAAGTCTACTCCACAGAGCAGAGGCAAGTTCACTCTGCAGAGAGAGAACCAGCCCCCTGGTTCCTGTTTCCTTTCTATTTAAGCAATGGCTTAATTATAGGCAAAATAAGGGGAGGAATATTTGTGGCAGGGCCAGTGTTTTCCTGGAATCAGGATAAAACCTTCTATTTCCCTACCATCTGGGTGCTAACCGGTTGGAACTTGCCCTGCCTCCATCCTGCTTTGATCAGGGCAATTTGAAACTTTGTTTTGAGACTTCCTGACTCAGTTAGGTAATGCTGCATCAATGCCCAAAGCAATGCCCAAAGCAATGCCCGAAGCCGTACCTAAAACAGTACCTGCCTGTTCCCTGTCTCAAATTCACTACTGAGAGAAATAGAAAATCCTTTAATTGCTGGTTGTTTCAAAACTATGTTTGAAATATCTGGTGCATAATATAGAAAATTACAAGAAAAAAAGAGCAGTGTTTGTAAAGAATAAAGAATTTAAGCCAAAATAAATTTAAATGTCAACCAATAAAGTCAAGTCCAAAAGCACACTATTTGATATCCTTACCACTTGTGTTTCCAAAGCTGCACAGATATGGAATTTAACTAGATATATAAGCAATTATTAATAAACATATGTTATATATGTAGACCAATTTTCTAAAAGTTCCAGGAAAGTATAAAAGTTTGGATGTTCCTATGGTAAAACAAAGGAATGATAAACAGACAATTTGGAGTGCTGGCTATTTCTGGGGGTAGGGATATTATCTTGGAAGTGTATACTGGGGCTTAAGTTATATTAGTAATTTCTATTTATTATGATGAGCAGTAGATACTGCTGAGTCACTTTGGAAGGGGTGGTTTTAAACTGTAGTTGTAGCTGCTGAAGCAATGGTCATAAAAGTTCTAGGTTCTGTTTTCACGAGGACTTTAGCCTCCCTTTGCTACTGATCAGCACAAAGCAGATATAGCTACACAAGAGGAGGCAGGATTGAAAACTCCTATCAAGATAGAAGTAATGAGACGTTTGAAACCTTCATTATAATGAAACATTTTACAGGGTGGATAGAACCTTCAGACTTAAAAAGTGACACCCAATATGTGTGCACTAATTAACTTGTGTACTCTCAGTCACAAGCTGGCTGTCATGTATTCTCAAACAAAAAAGAGACTCTTTATAATTATCAAAAACTACATATTTATGGAACTTTGTAACCCTGAACCACTAATTTATCAGTTAGTCACCCTGTATTAATTATGGGTTTTTTTTTGCCATTGAAACTCAGTGATCCTTATTAATTACGTTTTTATAAATTGTACAGTTGGGTACTACTCACTCAGGAAACTCATTTCAAATAATAGACCTGGACCCCACACTTGAGGAACTAACATTTTAATATTTATAACTACATTTGTCTATGCTGAGTGCTAGGGCAGAGCTAACCTGGGACTATACTGTGTGCAGAAAGAGAATTAGGAGTCACAGGATGAAAATGCAGAAATACAGAGGGCAATTAAAGTGAGAAAACATTTTCAGAGAAAGGCAGTGTCAAAAGAGAGGACAACCATTAAAAGTGAAGTGCCCAAATTATTTGATGAGAATCAGGGAAATTATTTGTAAAGAATAGACAGCAGGATATAACCAGATATACAACCAATTATTAATAATCCTTATAAAAATAAATCTGTGGGCCAATTACCTAAAGTTTAAGTAAAGTATAAAAGTTTGGATGTTCATGTAATATTTGTCAAAATATTTGTGCCTTGTATGTGATAGCTAGAATGTTCAACAAACAACTTTAATTGCCTTGGGCTCTTGATTAAATAATTACATTGGTTTGTAATTAGGTTAAATTGTTTGGAAGAAAATGACCAAAACTGTACGATGGAAAAACACAGATATATTATAAATTAGTAGGGAAGAAAAAACTAAGCAATAAATGTTAGAGGAAAAATCGATTAAATATTTGGGGAAAACTAGAAATTGATTTCAGATGCACTAATGAGTTAATTGGTGCAAATCAAAATATAAAATCAGAAATAAGTAGTTTAACCTCCTAAGTGTTTAAAATTTCTGGAAGTAAAAAAAAAATCATTCAGAAAAAACAGGAGAAAAACTGCTGGGAAAATATTTGCAACACATAAGATAAAAAAGTAATTAGTATCTTTATATTTATAAAATATAAATATGAACAAATAAAAATATGTATATGAATAAGCATATGTGAATAATAAATATGAATACTTCATAAATACAAGTATTAAATAATATGTAAGTAGTTACTTACATGTTCGCTTTCAGAGTTACCAAACAAAGGAAATGACTAAACACATACCCACACACACATTTTTTTCCTGACTGGATTAGCAAAGACTGACAAAATGGTCCAAGCAGGGAGAATGCAGTGCATAGGGGATAATTGTTACATTGTTAGTGAGTGTAAACTAGTATAATTTTCTTCATTAATTTGACAATATTTTTCAAGAGTTTTGATCTAATTAATTTCACTATTAGATTGTAGCCTAAAGAAACAATCAGAAACTGCAACTTTGAGGGACACATTGCTTATAATTTGCTGTGAAAAACACAAATTATTGTTCACTGTTGCTTATATTCTGACTTTAGAGCAAAACAAACCCACCTGCTTTACCCCTAACCTCCTAACTTTATAAAAAAGGAAGATTGTCCCAGTGAGGAGGTTCTCCTAGACAAAGACCCAGACCCAATGAGTCACTGCTGGAAGCCACATCTCCGGCTTATAGCATCTAATTCTCCTTTGCACACCATTAGAGTTTCTACACACGGGTTCTAAAAGCATTTTTTTCAAGATTCCCAAAGCAAAAGCCTTTGTATTCTATGTAATTCTAGATTGGTTTGCTACAGCCAATAATAGGCCATTTAAATTAGCATAGACTTTGAGGCTTTGTTGAGTAATTAGACTCTGCAAAAGAAAGGTTAGAAATGCGACCATTATTTAGACAGTTGCTATTTATCGGCAGTTAGTATTATTTCTCAGACACTGATAAATGTAAAAATTTAAGCCTTTGAAGAATGATTTCATATACCTTAAACATTATTTGGTACAATAGTAGAATTTAAGAATGATAAGGGATATTATATACATTTTAGAAAAGAAATTTTATTAAGCTCTAGATAAGATTAATAAAGCTGAAAGGAATAAGTAGGCATACATTTTTCCCCAGTATACTTTTAGAACAGTTTATTTCTATTGTATTTGGATTTAAATACTTATGAAGAAGAAAGCTTAAATTCACTAGGTTCAATGTGCTTTCTTATATAAATTAAACTTTGCTTTGTGATATAACAGTAATAAAAAGTTTTTTAAAAAGACCTAAATCTACTCTCAATAAAGGATGATAAAAAAATGTTTCGTATTCTAGGAGCTGTACTAAATAACTAGATGATTAATAAGGTTATTTGAGATGATCAGCTTTATGTGCTTTATAAAATAAGGATGTGAATGAGCTCTTGGATTCTTTTTATGCTTTAGGCTTTTATAGTTTAATAAAATATTAAAAGTAATCAACAGAGTTTTAGAAAATGTTTTCACAAGTTAAAATACACGACTTGAACAAAGATTTTACAAACTAGTATGAAAATACTAAATGAAATGTGCATATTCAGTAGGTATGTAATCATCCACTTTTAATGATTTATTCAGCAAATATTAAAACCATATATGTTCTAGTATTTATTACTTCAAAAATGTATTCACTGAACTTGAATGACAGTAATATATCTTAAATCAGTCAGGAAGTGTCTATATTTGATACACATTTTACAAGCACTTTTTCGAGTTCATCATTTGTGCTTAAACCCAAGTAACTTCATATGGGATTAAAACATTCAGTTTTCAAGTACACTTCCATGGAGTCGAGTCAAATATATTAAATACTTGCACCAAATAAGAGTATATTTCACTCCTTTAGATAGTTTACTGAAAAATGCTCTACTAGGCATTTTGTTTCTAAAATAGGCCCATTTATCTACACTGAAGATCTGTTGTAACAAGCAACCCTGCTCTACGATGACGTCCACACATATTTTAGGGAAACCTTTTGGAAGGTATACTATTTAAGCCACTCACTTTGAGATTGTGCAGTTTCAAAAGCTTCTTGAACCATCTGCACTTTGTAACAAATTATAATTTGTGAACTTTCACCTGCGTAGTCATCTACTTCTTCAATAACCTTCCAGGCTTCTCATTAATTGCCATTATAGCGACAGACATCTCATATTGGAGTATTCTCAAGTCAAACATGTTTCCATTTCACCACATTGCTTGCTGACTTTTGCCATGGCATTACGAGAACTTTTCCCAAGTTTTGCAGTAGTCTCTTGTGGTCTTTGAAGATGATCTCTACCATCAAACAATTTCTTTCTAAAACCACATGCAACATTTATCATTTTTTCCCACCACTTTGAATTTTTTTATTATTTCTTCCATTTGCATTTACTTCATATAAGGGTTCCTCCTCATATTGCTTTTAAAAAATGTATTTATTTATTTGACAGACAATAATTGTACATATTCATGGGGTACATAGTGATGTTTCAATACATATATAATGATCATATCAGTGTATTAGAATATCCAGCACCTCAAACATTTATCATTTCTTTGTGTTGGGAACATTCGATGTCCTCCTTCTAGCTATTTGGAACTATACAACATATTATTGTTAACTGTAGTCATCATACCGTGTATAGAACACTAGAACTTATTCTCCTTATCTAGCTATAGTTTTGTAACCTTTAACAAATACCTCCCTATCCCCCCCTTCCTTAGCCTCTAGTTTCTTCTGTTCTACTTTCTACCTCCACGAGATCAACTTTTTTAAAGTTTTTACATTTGAGTGAGAATATACCATGTTTAATTTTCTGTTCCTGGCCTATTTCACTCAACATAATATCCTCCAGTTCCATCCAAGTTGCCATGAATTATAGTATTTCATTCTTTTTTATGGCTGAATAGTATTTCATGGTGTATATACTGCAGTTTCTTTATTCATTTCTCTGTGTGGGACACCTAGGTTGATTCCATATCTTGGCTGTTGTGCTTATTGGACAAGAGGAGTTTTGAAATGTCTGCAGTGTACCTTGAGGCAAAGCACAAACAGCAAACATGGTAGATTAACAATAGAAAGGAGAAACTGAAATGGTTGTGCTCAACAACTCATGCCATTCTTTCTTGCAGCAGAGTGGATATGGTTTTGCTCTAAAGTGTAGATTGGTTTGTAAGAAATACTTTAAGCACAGGCGCGTCTGTGTCAGTTGTATTTGTTTCTACATTTGCATGTGTTGTAAATGAAAGACATGGGCTCATCTTACCAATAAACAAGAAACCACAAATCACTGCTTACTACTTACTACACCAAAGACACCTGTATCAGTTAAGATGAAGTTCAGCTGTAATTGACAGATGTTCCTAAATAATAGTGAAGTTACAGTAGATACAGAAAAATAATATATAGAAGTTTCTCTCACACACACAATAAATGGCCCAAGGTAGCTGGTTCAGAGTTGGAAAAAGTAATTTCATGACCATCAGAGATGTAGACTTTTTCATTGCATTGCCCCACATCCTTGGCATATGGCTTCCATTTCATGGTTCAAAATGGCTGCTTAAGCTCCAGTGATTAAGTCTGTATTCCAGCCAGCAGGAAGGAAGAGGGCTGAAGGACTTGATCCTTCCCTTTAAGAATACTTCTCAGAAGTTGCATACAACAATTCCATTATATCACATTGCCAGAAATTAGTCATACAGCCACACCTAGATGCAAGGAGGGCTGGCGAATGATTATTTTGGATGTGGCCAGCTAAAACTGAGAATTCTATTTATAAAGAAAACAGAGAGCATGGATGTTGGGGGACAACCAAGAGTCTCTGCCACAGCAATCAAATCCAAAAATTCTTAGAGGAAGAAGTAAGCACTTCACTCCAAATTTCTAATCCCCTCATGAGCCCCAGGTACTCTTTAAAACCCTTTAATAAACATTCTGGCAGTTGCAATTGTAGTGTCACAGTGAGCTGGCGTCAGGTGCCAACTTCACTGGCTGTAGATTCATGTCTCCAGGAGGTCCACCTGCACAAGGGAGCATCAGGAGCCCCTCCCAGGAGTGGCTTGTGCCTTCTCCTTTTGTGGGACCCCACAAAGCCCAGCCCTGTGCCTGGCAGGGAGAAAGCACAAAGCCAGCTTTTGCTGTAGTAAGGCACTGACAACAGCACAGAAACATCAAGCAGAAAAAGATGTTGGAGATTATGCAATCCAAGCTCTTCACTTTTTAGATGAAAGAACTGAAGTTAGAACCTTTGACAAGCCCTGGGGATATGCAGGCACAGTATAAAGGACTTTGCCCTGTTATGTTGCTTGACAGTGTATTAGTGGTCAAGCTGAGATTAGAACAAGATCTGGCAGCTCTGCACTAACATCAAGCCTTTCCCCTTTACATTTTTCTGACTCCCATTTTGGCCTTCTCCTTGCATGTATTAATGTGTTTGAATCACATTTTATTAATAGCTGCCTAATTGTTATGTATTTTATTTCCAGTTGGAAGAAAGAAAATCACGTTCTCCAGAGGTATTTTTCTCTTTATGTTTTTTTCCCATCAATTTTACCTTTCATTTTTCCTGAGATCCAGGTTTTCTTCTTTCTAGCTCTTAAAGGGTTTTATGTTTATCGAGTAACATAGAAGTTAAAGTGTACAAACTCTAAAACTAGGCAGCCAGGATTCGAAACCTAGCTCTCTCAGTTACTATGTGACCTTCGGCAAATTACCTAACCTTTCTTGTCCTCAGTTTCCCCATCTAGAAAGTGGGGATAACAAGACCACCTACTTCATAGGTCAATTGTGAAGAATGAATAGAGTGGTATATGTAAAGCACTTAGGACAGTGGCCCGGCATGTGGCAAATGTTCAGTAAGTGTTAGCTGGTGTAGTCAATCAATCTGATGATAATGGCAAACCCTTAAGTAAAAAATGGGGTTTTCCTTGCCACCTACCATGTTTCTGGTCATTTCTCCTCTTTTAATTAAGAATTGAAAAATATTCACAAAATTGCAACTAAGATTGACAGTCAACTAAAAAATGTCACAAGAGGATGAAGTTTCTGAGAAAGTATCATTACACAGTTACCTCAAAGCTGAATAGAGGTTGGGTGTTCGTGTAATAAAAAAATAAATCGTGCATAAGAAGACTGTGCTTCTATGAGGAGAGGATCATTATTTATGATTCTCCCTCAAACTCATTTTTTATTCAAACTCTTGGCACAATATTTTATTGTGCCGTTTCTCATCGACCACACCCGATTTTAGTCTTGCTTCCCATGGCTCTTAGCAAGGTCAGCCTTGCTTTTGAGGAGGTGAGGTGTCTTTTTCTTCCTTATTTGTCATCTGCAAGCAGGTTATTAATTTCTATTTTATTCATCTATGTGAATAGAATACTTCAAAGGAAGAATTTTCCAAGGCATGACTGGATTATGGGAGATTAGCAGCCTCAAAAAAAACTGTGGCATATACTGAACTGAAATGATATTACCACAAGACTCTGCTGCAAAGGATGGTGATGATGGCATCAGTGAAGCATGGGAACCCCACAGGGACAGTCACCTGAGACTCTATCCATTGTTCTACACGTGAATCACAAGCTGTAGTCCCGAAACTGCCCAGTAACCTTCAAGCCAGTAAGAATCCAGAGAAAAAGGAAGTAAAACTTGATTTGGGAGATTTTATTTTCTACATTGTTCTTGTTGGCAAAGCCTTAGCGATGGCCAGTGGAGACTGGAACACAACCATAACCTGTTTTGTAGCTATATTAATTTTCTGCAGGAAATTCTGATTAGTACCTCTAATCAGGAACCACTGCTTCAAGCTCAGCAGCCTATACATGTATGAGAATAAATTTACTAGACATGAGTCTTAAAGGGGTTTGTGCCTTAAATTACTACTCCTCACCGTTTTCAAGAAAGCTTATTCCATTACTCAGTGGAATGTGAAGTACTAGCCAAATGCTAGCAAAACTTTACTGAGCTGGGATGGCAAGCACCAGGCTTTTCCCAAAAACCAGATTTTGACACTGCTGATTGACAATTTTCACTTGGTTGCCCGTATATTTATCATGCTAAAGACATTGAGGGCATAAAAGAACACTTAGAAATAATTTCTACCTTCAAAGAACTGTAGTCTGGGGTAAAAATCAGAAGTACTTAAAACCTGTGGGATCACAATGATACAAACAGAGGTTGTCCTGGTTTCCAGATGGTCCCTTCTGGAGAAATCAATGAAGACCTTGTGGAAGAGGCAGCATTTGAGCTGAGCTAGGATTTTGTTCTTCTGGGGCTTTTTTTTGTTTATTTGTTTTTCTAATTTAAATGAAATACATGTTCATGGTGAAAAACAAAATTGGAAAGTTCAAAGAAGTATGTTTGAGCAGAAGGAAAAAAAATTACCAATTTTCTTAGCACCAGAAGAAATCACTGTCAATATTTTCCTTTCTTTATGATACCATATCACACTTTGGCCACATTTATCAAGATTTTTTAAATGCTCATAGCCTTTAATATAACACTTCTTACAGAATCCTTAAAAGGCATAATTAGGAATGTAGGTAAAGACTCAAGTGCAAAATTATTCATCATGGCATTTATATAAATAGTGAACTATAGAAACAGTCTAAATGCTCCCCAAAGGGAAATGATTAAAAATGACCAGAACAGGGAAATCCTTGAGGAGATAGGACATGTCTTGGATAGGAGACATGACAATATGCCCCCTGAAACTGTAAGCTAAAGGAAGTAAGAATGGGAATATATGATAGTATAATACACACCAAGTTATGGGAGCACAGAACAGGGACAGATCATGAAATTATCATCAGACATTACACCTGAACATGAAAATGGTTACAAGGTTAGCTCCTGTCAAGCAGAGCACCCTGAGGGAAAGGACCACTGCTGAGGCCCAGTTGAGAACACTGAAGTGGGAAGATGGGTTTCAAGACAACTGGGTAATAGCTTAGCTCACAATAGGTTTCCAATCACCTCTTGCAGGGCCTGAATACTCTAGAGATTCCTGCCAGCCACAGCAAGGGGGAGGAGCTCTGCTTTTGAACCTTGGCTATACCAGTTCTTGTATGTACATTCATTTATACCAAATATCCAATTTGAAATAACACAGTCTTATGCACAGGCTACTCCCTGTACCCTCTTCTCTCTCCCCCTCCATCCTCCCCAACCCATGTTTCATTGACCAGGTTCATTACTACATTACCTGCAGATCTGCATCAGAAAGCCCCTAATCTCTTATCCCTCTGAGTTAGGAAGCCCCTACTCAAAGGTATGGAGCTCTTCTCTTCTTTACTGAAGTCTCCTTGCTGGTAACAATATATGTTTAGGCAGGAGTGACAATATCTTATTAGAGATTTACAGAACAAAGACACTCCTCATCTGTCCTAAGTCCTCTGGAAATTTGTAGAACTATAATATTTTCAGAGGACAGAATTTAGTTCCTAAACCACAGTCAAGCATTTCTTTAATGCAACCCTTTGCTCTGAATGAAAAATAAATGTTCAATAAATATTGTTGACAGAAAGAACATTTTCCTTCTTCTAGGATACTTAATTTCCATGCCTATTTCCAACGACTACCCTTTGCCTTTAATCAGGAGACATCTTTTGGCTTCCACTGCAGATGGCTATAGGAACCAAAAGACTCATGTGCAAAGGTATTTTCAGTTTCTTGTATCGAGAACTCCATAGACTAGGGTAGCAGGAATCTTTTACAGAGACAGAGGTTTATCCAGGTTGATCTAATGCTTCTTAACACCTCATCTCCTTCTATGTAATTAATTGCACATCTCATTAAGGACCTTCCAATCATGCATTCCTGTCTCATTTCATTGCTTCAATTATATCGCACTAATGAACACATAGGAGAAATGTGTGGCTTTCTACAGAGTGTGATCTCAAAAGCTCTATAAGCCTTAAATTATTCCCCTTTAAAGTCACTCATTTTAATGAAGGTACTGTTTGACAGAACTGGGCCAAATCTGGCTATTTAATTCAGTTCCTAATCAAATGGGCCAGGGCAGAGAGCCAATAGCTGAGAGCTGTGGTGTGGTCAGCATTTGGGGAGAGAAGTGGGTCAACTGATCAGTGAGGTTCTACAGTAGAGCTCACAGGTGGGAGAGGGCAGAACCTCTGAATTTCCATCAAATTATCTGAGTAGAAGAGACAAAAGGACCAAAAACAGATTGCGACCAAGATAGGGCCTAGGAAGAGAGCAAGACAAGGTAGAAACCCCGCGTAGAATGCAGAAGGCAAGAAAAGATGCCTCCAGAATGAGCCAGCAAGTTACCAGGAGGCCCAGTCTTGTAACAAAGAGTTAGGGGAATTTGCCCCTCTAGGTCAGTGGTTCTTAAAGTAAGGGTTTCCCTTCCCAGCAGCAGCAGCGGCACCTCAAACTTGTGAGAAATGCAAATACTCAGGTCCATCCCAGACCTACTGAATCAAACTGCGTGTGGGCAGCTCAGCAGTGTGTGTTTTACCATGCTCTCCCCTTGCCTGATGCCTTCTGGGGTTTGAAAGCCCAGGCTTAGATCAGCCAGGAGAGTTTGCAGTAGCTAACTCATGAACTTCAGTCCTTGTCTTCTTAAAAGGATCCTCCTACCTGAGAGTAGACCTAAATTTATGTTTTCCCGACCTTGTTTCCAGATGATCAGTACTAAAATGTCAGAGGTTAATTTTGCAGAAGGGGAAGATCCTTTGCTTCCCGAACCCACTCACTCACCCCATTGGTGCAGGTCATTCTGTCAATTGATGATTTCTATTAAGGAGACTCAGGATTCTAGAAAGAATATTGACATTTTAATGAAGAAAGAAGAGGATGCTAAAGTGAGGATCCTTGATTAATTACTGGCCAGGTGTGGGTGGGGGTCACCTTTTGACAATATGGTTCAGGACCTGCCTGATGTAGAACACTAGTGTTTATTATTCCTTGTAAATTCTCCCCTGAAATAAAAAAGTTACTCTGTGTTATTTTTAAATTCCAATTTTCTACTAGCACAATTTTCATTCATTATCTACTCTAGAGAACATAAAAGCCTAAACACACAGAGTTAGGCTCTGCTAAATAGAGCTATGTGCAGGGTCTCCTTAAGTAATAGAGATGCCCTGTGATCAAAGAGAATTCTCTACCTTTGCTCTTTCCAGACAAAGGAAGGACAATGATGACTCTACTATTTCCTGGACTCACAGGTTGACATCATCATTGTGAATCTTGGGTTTCAGTCATTTTACTCTTCCCTAACATTCATTGGACCAGTTGACTGTGAAACTTTGCCTGTCACCAGGACGTGAAAGAAAGCCAAGGAGGAGCTGGACTGAATCAGCCTAGTGCTGAGTGAGTTGCATGCAGGTCAGCATGCTTGGCAGAACACCAGGAATTCCAAATCCTACCCATGGCTTGTAAATCCCTGCAAAGCCTCGAGCCCTTCTCCAATGTGGCCTCCCACCTTCTCCCTTTGCTCACCAACAACTGCCACATTGGCCTGTCTTTGGCATTTTGAATGCTCCAAGCTCTTTTTCACTTTAGGGCCTCAGTTCTTGATTGCTCTCCCGTCCAGAAAACTCTTTCCCAACTCTATCCTTGGCTAGTTCCTACTTAATCTTCAAAAGGTCTTTCCTGACCCTAAAACCTAAATCATATCCCTTAGTTACATTCTTTTATTACACCCCGAATTTCATCTTTATAGCATTTAGCATGCTTATACTTTGTAATTTTATGTTTGTTTGAATGACCACTGCTTAAAGTTTGTGTTCTGCTTCGATTGTCAGTGTTATGATGACCGCTTGTTCTCAGGGCCAATTGGAATTTGTTAGTTATTTTGATTTACCATTATTGAATAATTTCGCAGATAATCAGTATGCACGCCTACAAGTCTATGTCAACTCTGCTTTCTTTCAATCTCCCCAACTAAGTGATCAGGAAGCAGCTTCTATGTAGAAGCTTCATAATTATGTTTAACCGGGTAGAGCCAAAGATAGAGCTAACTCACCATTCCCCATCCCCAGTGCGTCTCCTCTCTCTAGGCTCAAATTTGAATTTTATCCTGAATTGTTTGTGAAGAGCAACTCTATTCATTTCCTATTGCGGCTGTACAAATTACCACAAACTTAGTGCCTTAAAACAACAGAATTTTGTTCTTACGATTCTGGAGCTAAAATCAATGGGGCTAAAATCAACGTGTTGGCAGGGCTGATACCTTCTGGAGGCTTCGGGGAGAATCCATTCCTTGCTTCTTTCAGCTTCTAGAGGACACTGGCATAAAGGTGTGTCACTGTAATCTCTGTTCTGTCATCACATTATCTTCTCTCTTCTCACCTCCTGCCTCCCTCTTATAAGAAACCTTGTGATTACATCAACCCACCTGAGTAATCCAGGACGATCTACAGAGTCCTTTTCACCATGTAAGGTAACACATTCATAGGTTCTGGGGGTTTACAATGTAAACATCTTCAGGGGACCATATTCAGCCTATCACAGCACCAAAGGAAAAATTCGTGCCCTTAATTTGTGAATTAACTATAATCCAGTCCAATTAATCCTTTGTTTCTGGTTCTTGTAGGAGGCCACAGTTTATTAAAGTTATCCATGGGATGGGGAAAGACTTCTCTTAATCCCACTCCCTTAATTTTTTTCTTTTATTGTATTTGCACTGTAGCCAAAAACTTTTCTTCCTTCTGGTTGACAGACACCCAGACAAGTACTGGAATCAGCAAGACTCCGAAGCTCACATCTGAGATATTTTAATTTGCATGTTTCATCCCTGTTTCAACACTGCCCAATCTTGGGCTCTACCTACCCCCATTTCCACTCTCTAAACTGGGCCAGCCAGACCTGGTTTGCCTAAGGAGTTCAGCATCGTGCTGTGATGGCATTAGCCACTGTACCACCGCTGAATGTGGGCAAGACAGAGTCCCCTTGCTTAGGTACAGACCTTAGAGGGTTTTCTTGGTCCTCAATCTCACTGTCATCCCTCACCATTTACTTTCACGGCAGGAGAGAAAGAGGAAAAACAAGAGGAATAAACTGAAGAAGGAATAATTAATTCCCTCTGTTACGGAGCTCTGAGAAGTCTTATCCCCACCCAAAGGCTGATCACCCTGCCCTCTACTTCAGGACAAAGGGAAAACCCTGAGGGCCAGGCAGACTCTATTACTTCATCCACCCAACAGGCAAATCAAGATCAGAAACTTATGTCAACCCTCTGTAGTTAATTCCAAATATCCCAAATTTACTCAACACAAGTATTAAATGATGATAAATTGTCAGCAATAGCAGCAAAAATAAAATCTAAATACACTGGTAAAACCTCTTTCCTGTAATTCCTCATGGTTAAAAAACAGGATAGATAGGAAGTCTTTGTAGACTGACAAAATTAAGTGTTTTTTCAAGAAAACAATATGGAGGGATATTTTTATGAATTTTTTGGTTGTACCTTTTTAAAAAGACAATAAAAAATGCTTTTTGAGTATTTACTGTGGGCAAAACTCTGAACTGAAATTTGGAATTAATGTCACCAGATGGTCTTCAGCTTGGCCCAGTGGTTTTAAACATGGCACTTATACCAGCTGTTGTCTATGAATACCTTCTTTTCCCTTGGAATATGATCATGTAAAGAAAGGAAAATAAAAATTATTGATCAATTTGTGGGTGAAATGTTTAAAAAATGATAAAATACCATATGCATTAAGTTGGCAGTCACAAAGCTTTGAAGATTGTACAAAAACTTGAGTGTCTTCCTTAAAGGCACCTGCTTTCAATATGTATGAACACATTTCAGACCCCAGTCACTTTGGAGTTGATAATTTATCTGAAATCCTGTAGTCCCCTAAAAATTCTTTAATGAAATGCTAATAATATTAGTTTGTGGAAAGCACCTAAAAAAATAGCCATTCCGAACAATACAGATAACCAAATTACAGAGTTGTAAATAGAACTGAATTTCCTCAAACATAGAAAACAGAATGCTAACCAATGCGACAGCACAAATTCCAAATTTGGTAGTGAAGTATGCCTGCTAAAAATTTGTAAAGTATGTCACTGAAAAGATCTAGCCAAATTGGAATAAATTTGTCCAGACTTTCTGAGAAATCAAACAATTTTTGAACAAGAAATCTTAAACTACAAAGTCAAAAATTACAGAATTTGTAATAAAAAATTAACCGACTTTTCTTGGACATATCTTCCAACCTGTGTCATTATACTATATTAGGAGGAGGTCACTAGTTCATTTTTTTCCTTTTTCCTTCCTTCTTTGCCTTCAACTATATGTTGTTCATGATCACTGACTTCTTTTTAAAGTGTAACTTAGTTCTTAAAGATAAGCCATTACTGTAATAAAATTTTACACTGCATGTCAGCAAAAAACACACATCTGTCTCTGAATAATCTTAGTTTGTTCTCCTTGATTTTAGTCGAGATGTGATATCATGTTAACCCATTATTTTTCTTGAATAAAATTGGCAAAAGAAAGTTAATCAGCTGCCTTGTTATGTCTTTCAATATTAAACTCATTTTGTAAAAATTAAGGCATTGGCACCACAAAACACTGAAACTTGGGATGGCCTGAAATGGACCAGTGAAGACAAAGCCGTGTCTGGTAGGGAAACTGAGGAAGGCAGGAGGCATCCATTCTGGCACTGAGATGGAGTCAGAAGCACAGTGGGGAATCCCAGGTAGGTCCTGCCCAGTGGCACTTCCACTGGAGTTTCTCAGAGTTCCTAGAGGACAGGAGCTCTCCTGGGCACTCTCCTCCCCCACCCCTGCCCAGCCCCTCCGTCCTCCACACGCGTCACAGATCCTCAGGGCTTCCAGGAGACAGAAAGCAGCTCTTGCTAAATTATTTAATACCTTGATGTCTCAATCACATTCTTTAATAATCCTGAATTACTGCAGATATGATTAGAGGAAAACCTACGGATGAGCAATATCTTTAAACATGAATGTCCTTGCTCAGCAGTAATCCTACCTCAAACTTTCACAGAGACATTTTTCTTTGAAGACCAAAAGAACTGCTCTGTAAGCTCCCGCTGACAAGTGGGAATCATTAGAGCTCCTAGCCCAACCCTTCTGTTTTGCGGAAATAAATAATACTCGTTACTCCTTAAAAAACACTTCTCTAAATGGGATAAAGGGACTAATAGGAGAAGAGAGTTCTTTCCCTGAAGATATTATTGTGTGCTGTTGGAGAAAAGGTAAATCTTAACTAGTCTAAACGCTTCTGTGAGCTCCAAAGCAGTCCTGATCAGACTCAGCACTGATTAGTTAATTGAGTTGGACTTGATAGAAATGAATATGAACGTATGTTATGTTTAGTACATCTCTATTTTAATATTATTTTCTTAACTGGGAAAATGAAATTTGTTTAAAGCAAAAGACTATTTGGAAAACAGGAAAAGAATTTTTAAAAAATCACTCACATTATCACCACACGGTAGCAAGCACTATAAACATTTTAGTACAGTTAGGTATCACTTAAAGACGAGGATATGTCCTGGGAAATTCGTGTTTAGGTGATTTCATCTTTATGCAAATATCATGGAGTGTACTTACACAAACCTAGATGGTATGGCCTGCTACACACCTAGGCTATATGGTAAAGCCTATTGCTCTGAGGCTACAAACCTGTATGGCATGTTACTGTACTGAATACTGTAAGCAATTGTAACACAATAGTAAGTATTTGTGTATCTAAACATATCTAAACATAGAAAAGGTACAGTAAAAAATACACCATGAAAGATAGAAAATGGTATAAAAAGGGCACACTTATTAGGAGTGGAGTTTGAAGGACTAGAAGTTGCTCTGGGTGAGCCAGTGAGCGGTGAGTGGATGGGAAGGCCTAGGACATTAGTGTCCACTACTGTAGACTTTATAAACACTGTATACTTAGTCTACATGAAATTTATAAAAATATTTTTCTTTCTTCAATAGTAAGTTAACCTTAGCTGACTGTAACTTTTTAAATTTATAAACTTTTTAATTTTTTAAAACTTTTTGACTCTTGTAATAATACTTAGCCTGAAACACACTCATTGTACAGCTGTACAAAAATATTTTCTTTATGTCTTTATTCTACAAGCCTTTTTGAATTTTAAAAAATTTCATTTTTTACTTTTTAAACTTTTTTGTTAAAAACTAAGACACAAAAACACACATTAGCCTAGGCCTACATAGGGTCAGAATCACCAATATCACTGGGTTCCATCTCCACATTTCATACTGCTAGAAGGTCTTCAGGGCCATAACCTCCTTGGAGCTGTCATGTTCTATAATAACATTCTTCTGGAATACCTGCTGAAGTACCTGCCTGAGGCTGTTTTACAGTTAACTTTAATTTATAAATAGAAGGAGTATACTCTAAATTAATCATAAATCATATAGTATAGGAAATACCTAAACCAGTAACATAGTCATTATCATTACCAAGTATTATGTACTATACATAATTGTATGTGCCAGACTTTTATATGACTGGCAATGTAGTAGGTTTGTTTGCACCAGCATCACCACAAACACATGACTAATGTGCTGAGCTATGATGTTAAGACAGCCACGATGACACTAGGTGATGGAAAGTTTTCAGCTCCATTACAATTATACGGGACCACCATCATGTATGCCTGCCATTTATTTGTATTGTCTGCAATTTCTTCCGTCAATGTTTTTGAGCTTTCAGTACAGATGCTCCTCAACTTATGATGGGGTTATATCCAGATGAACCCATTTTAAGTTGAAAATACTGTAAGTCAAAAACTCATTTAATACACATAACCTACCAAACATCACAGGGGCTAGCCTACCTTAAATGTGTTCAGAACACTTACATTAGCCTACAGTTGGGCAAAATGATTGAACACAAAATCTATTTGATAATAAAGTGTTGAATATCTCATGTAATTTATTGAATACTGTACAAAAGTGAAAAACAATTGGTTGTATGGATACTTAAAGCATGGTTTCTTCTGAATGTGTATTGCTTTCACACAACAGTAAAAGCAGAAAATCATAAGTCAAACCGTCGTAAGTAGGGAGCCATCTGTACATAGATCTTTTACCTTCTTGGTTAAATTTTCTTCCAGGTATTTTATTTTATTTTTGATGCTATTGTGAATGGGACTGATTTCTTAATTTCTTTTTCAGATCATTCGTTGTTAGTGTAAAAAAATGCTACTGATTTTTGTGTGTTGATTTTGTACCCTTCAACTTTACTGAATTTGTTGATCAGTTCTAAGAGTTTTTTGTGGAGTCCTTAGGATTTTCTCTAAATAAAATCATGTCATCAGCAAACAGACAATTTCACTTCCTTCTTTGCAATTTAAATATCTTTTATTTCTTTTTCTTGTCTAATTGCTCTTACTAGAACTTCCAGTACTATGTTGAATAAAATTGAGGAGATTGGGCATCCTTGTGTGACTTCTTGCCTTAGAGGAAAAGCTTTCTAATCATCAGGGAAATGCAAATTAAAACCACAATGAGATATTAATATAACCTCATACCTGTTAGAATGGCTGTTACCAAACAGCCAAAAGATAACAAGTGTTGGCAAGGGTTCAGAGAAAAGGGAACCCTTGTGCATTGTTGGTGGGAATGTAAATTAATGCTGCCATTACAGAAAACAGTACATAGGTTCCTCAGAAAACTAAAAATAGAATTATCATATAATCAAGCAATGCAATACCACTTCTGGGTATATATCTAATGGAATAAAAATCAGTTTTCCAAAAAGGTATCTGCATTCCTGTGCTTATTGTGGCATTATTCACAATAGCTAAGATATGGAGGCAACCTGGGTGTCCATCATCAGATGAATACATAAAGAAAATGTGATATATATACACAATAGAATACTATTCAGCCTCAAAAAGTGGTATATCCTGTCATTTGCAACAACATGGATGAACCTAGAGGACATTATGCTAAGTGAAGCATGATCTCACATATATGGAGTCTAAAAAAGTTGAACTCATGGAAGTAGAGAGTAGAATGGTAACTACCAGATGCTGGGGAGGGGTGTGGATGGGTAAAGGGAGATGTTTATCAAAGGATACAAAAATTTGGTTACACAGAAGGAATAATTTTTAGTGATCTATTGCACAGCACAGTGACTACAATAAATAATAACACACTATATATTTCAAATTTGCTAAAAAAGTAGATTTAAAATGTTTTCACCCCAAAAACAGTGATAAGTATGTGAGGTGATGGATTTGTTAATTAGCTTGATTTAATTCTTCCACCTTTGTAAACATACACCAAAATATCACATTGTACCCCATAAACATACACCAAAATATCACGTTGTACCCCATAAACATATACAGTTATTACCTGTCAACAAAAAATTTTAAAAGGATGAAGAAAAAAACCCCAACATTATCATGCAACATGATATTTTTAAGTGGCTTTAAGGTATTCTATTTTCAGGACGCATTGCAGTTTAACCAATTCTCTGTAGTTCGACATTTATGTTGATTCCAACTTTTATAGTATCTTTTTATATATATATACACACACACACACACACATATACACACATATACACTGCAATAAACACCTTTTAATGCAAGAATAATTTTTAACATAAGACAAATCCCTGTAACTAAAATTTTGGGGTTCAACTGTATATACATTTATAAGACTTTTAAAACATTTTACCTAATTGTTCTTCAGAAAGGTTATACAAATTTACTTTCCCAGCAAAAAATGAGTGTCTAGTTTCTTCACACCATTGCCAAAACTAGAGTATCATTTTTAATTCTTGCCCAAACTGATATAAGAAGATCAATTAAACATCAATTGTCTTAAGTTTTTTAAAAATGTTATTACTAATGAGATTGGATGTGCTTTCATGCTTGTTCATGTTATTTCATGTTTACTTATCAGATGTATTTTGAATAGAACTGGCTTGTTCATGTCTTTTGCCCATTTGAATGAAGTCTTCACCTTTTTATTGATTTGAAAAAGATTTTTAAATATTGAAAAGATATTTCCTGTCATATATGTTGCAAGTATTTCCTCACATTGTAATTTATATTTTGATTTAGTTATGGTGCTTTAAATTCAGAAGTGTAAAATGGTTCTATTTTTCCTTCCTTTATTTATCTGCTGCTAGTGCTATAGCTCTAAAGTCTCTTTCTCTAACACTAAAGATTACATAAATGTTCAGTTACATTTTCTCCTCCTTCTTTAAGGTGTCATTTTTTTACAGTAAACAGTAATCCATTAAAATTTATTTTGATGGGTTTTATAAAGTTCAATTATCTTTATTTTGAAGGGCTAGAAGTTTAGGGACTTAGAGGTACTAAAAGGCAAAAGTGCTGCATGCAGAAGAGATGGTCTAATGAGGTGGCAAGACCTGTGAGCTCTGTGTTCGGGTCTGCCCAAAGGTATGTGTTTGGCAAGTTCCTTAGCCTTTCTTTTTAAGTGCCAGTAATGCCTGCTGAGTTGTCCTGAGGATTAAAGGAGGTAATATTTTGAAAAAAATAGAATTATAAACATTGTCTTCTTCCATTAGAGGATTTTGGATGAAGGGGAGTGTGGGAGTATGGAACTCCATTTTTCTTTAGCAAGATTGACTTTAAGAAAACCATTTGCAGGTAGATAAGAAAGGTGAAAGGTAATGAGAGATTGGGGGTCAAAAATTTTTTAAAAACTGCACATGCTTCTTTTCCTCTTCCATGTCCATGTTTTGAGCATGAAAATGATTTGACTGTGTCTTAAGAGATCTTTGGCCTGTGTACTTTCTTATACTTGTTCTTTTACCATTACTATTTAGATGCCCAATACTGTAAATGCTACACTAACATGAATAATTGAACTTTCTTTTGTGTTTTTGAGGCACCCTTCTCTATATGCCGACCCTTCTCCTGTTTGCAAAGCTCCTTCATGAATGTAGGGGTTTTGTTTTGTTCTTGTAAACCATCTGCCTGTACCAAGTGATATAGGAGGTATTAAAAATATGTACTGAACACTCAATATTTGTAATTTGGCTACACTGGAAAGAGCTTACCTTTGAGAAGCTTAGAAAGTATCAAACAAGGCTTTCATAAAAATCTAAGTAGAGGTAAACATATTTCAATTATAAGGGGATATATCATTATTATACCAAAACAAATGAGCTTAGTTGGTAGATCCTCTTAAGTATACTAGTTTTATGTCATTAAGGTACATACCACCCCCATATATAATGTTTTCCTGAATTTTTTTTCTGTTATGGATACCAGTGCCCCCTTTTATTTTCAGAATGGAAGAAATGCTATTAGTTTCAAACCATTTTCACTCATGTTAGGTAGTAGTTCTAAAAGAAGAATTTTCATATGTTTATTTTTAAAGAGATAATTCGTGCCCTGAAATAAAACAAATTCTATGAAAAAATACTGCAACTTTTACTCTGCCAATAGATGTTTCTGAAAGCAATAGATGTTTTTGAGAAGAACCCCTTAGTGGAGAGGGGGAGACATCTGGTGGACGCCACTTAGAAAGAATGCAATAGAGTCACTGGTTACCAGGACTTGGAGAGGGGTTTTTTATTCTGTGTGTCTTCATAAGACAGTATTGGCTAAATAAAAATGACAGAGGGTAAGGATATTAAAAATATTAATAATTTACTGATTTGTCTTTGTTAGAAACAGTTAAAGTTATTTTAAATGAGATTGAATTTTTAAATATATATATTTTTCTCTCTCTCTTTCTCTAGCTAGCTAGCACCTCTAATTTTTTTTTTTTGTTACCATTTTCAGCCTTGACACAGGGTTGAATACATTTTTGGGGAAATAAAAACAATGATAAGCTATCCAAGGATATATAGGAAAAGCTTTCTCATAATCTGTTTTTTATATTGCTATTGACAATCTATCAAAGTTTAAAATGTACATAGAAAAAAAGCAATTCAACTTCTAGAAAAGTATACCACTCATATACCGGCAAAAGTACACAAAGATAAATGGAAAACCATGTTCGTTAAGCATCGTTTGTGAGAAACAAAAACCGAGAAACAACTTGGATTTCCATTGCTACAAGAGTGGTTAAATATGTTAGAGAATGTCAATGTAATGAAATGTAACTGTTACAGAGAATAAGATAGATCTGTTATCATTAAGCTATTTTCCAAACAGTATCGTGGTAATAAATCATTTGTGTAAAAAGGATGTGTATACACATGAATATTTGTTTAGAAGTTTACATAATATGTATTTTGACTGAATGATGAAGGACCAAGTGTTAAAATCTATATTCAGGTAATGCTGAGGCCAAAGCCAAACATTACCATTAAAAGAATGAACTTCTGGGATAAAAGAAAAAATCTGATATTTTATCAAATACAATAATGGTGAAAGATTTGTTATTAAAATTTTAGAATGAAAATATTAGAATTAATATTATAGCACAGGCAAAATAAGTCTCAGCATTGACACTGCTAAGTTGTTCCAATGGTCACTTTATTACACATTTGTGATACTTTGGAGGTATTTTCATTTTCAAATGGCACATTTTATCATGTAATTTAACTTTTGTACAGCAGAATATAATTCAGGATAAAAAATGTTTAGTAATCCATTCTATACATGGTTCATTGTATCTGGGTTTTGTAATTAAAAGTCTGTAGCAATAACTTTGACAATATTTTTGTGTAAATTTTAGGTGCTATAAACCACAAACTTTAAGGAATTGTCTTAAAACAGTTTTCATGAAGTCTGTTGGTTTGAAATTTGAATAGTGAAAGCACAATAGTTTCTCATTTTTCTCTATGCATTTTTGGATCATTTTTATTCAACCTTTTTAATACTTTTTATTATATCTTGATTGAAGATGACATTATGTTTTATGTTCATGGTTTTGGAGGTTTTTTCATCAAGAAATCTGAGGAAGTAAAAATTGACATATTCCTTTTAATTCATTCCCTAAGGATGTGAAGAATTCTCACATAGAAATTCTTCTTAAATGACTTGTAGCCTAATTGGAATTAAATAGCTAAAAATTAAAATGTATCCATAAAGAGTACATATTATGATAACTAGATAACACATACACTCTTTTGCAAACAGTAATATGGGTTACTATAAAGATATATTAAATATCTAATATACAGTTAATGATTAAATAAGTTAATTTATATTTATAGTAAATAGAGGAAATATAGACTACAGACATTCAAAGTTGGAAAGAACTTTAAAATTATTAAGATACATTTGCTATATTTTTAATAAATTTAAGTCCTTTTACAATAATACATTTCTTTTAAGTCCTCTTAAGATTTTTTCAAATAATCTTATAGTTTGTCTGATGCATAATAAAGAAGCTATTTTTAGTAAAAACACTTTACATTAAATCAGTATATTGTTAAAGATTATATTATAAAGTTTTTAAAATAAAATAATAATATTATAACTAGATAAAAAATTTTTTCAAAATTATTTTACCAATTATATATTCAACCATGTTTAATTAACTTTAGTTATATTAGAAAACACATGATTGGTTAATACATAATTTAAGCCATATTATATTGTATTTGGTTTGGGGACTCAATATGTGTGAAATGTAGAGTTAAATTTAATTGTATCATAGTGTAAAAAATAAACAGAACCTGCTTAGTGTTGTGGTGTTTAGAGAAGGTTGTCATTCAGTCATTCACTTCTGCCTTTACCAAATATTTATGAATCGTACTATGTGACAGAGATTTGCTGGGTTCAGGAAACACAAGACCTGGAGCAATGATCGCCCTTTAGTTGTAACTAGAGGTAGCAATTACCCTGCCTGCTCGCCCACGGCCACTTCCAAGAACTCTGCTCAGGGCTCCAGCTATAGCTGTGGGCCAGGGCTCATGTTTTGTGCTGTAGCATCATGCCCTTCACTACACTGACTGCACTGACTCCCCCTTCCTGCTGCTTCCTTCAAGGGTATTCTCCTTAACTGGTACTAGACCACCCTGCAACTTAGACACGGTTTTCTAAGAAATGAAGATCAGATTGCCCGTACTGGAAATTTGAACTAAAACATGCCAGAGAAGAAGGAGATTATCAGCAGGCACCAAAGCTGAAAAGTTGGAGTGTACACAGGGGTTGGAGAGGCCATATGAGCCTTTGAAAGACCAGTTATGAAGGGACAAACACTCTGATCCAAATCTCTGAGCTGGGGAAAGGGGACTGGGTGTGTGTCTGCACATGTCCTATACAGCAGTGGTGGGGAGGGAATGAGGACAATGGTGAGTTGCAAGACAAGAATAGAGGACACTTGCTGAAAAGCACAGAAACACCTTAAGGGATGATGTGGACATATGACCCCTGGAAAGATATAATATCTTAAATGACGGGTTCTGAGGAAAATAACTCCACCCCCATTCCATCTCCGCATTTGCATGTCTGGATACCTAGGTTGGGCGTGAGGGTTGGCAATTTCTTTTTCTCCTATAAGAGAAGCCAAACCTTTCCTGAATCCTGTATTTTGGATAATGCTATCTGAAAATTATCTTGAATAGAAAAAGAAATCACTAGTGGAATGTGGGTAGTGGGATTCAAGGTCAGCCAGGATTTGGGACTAGAGCAGATACTCAACCCCTGTAGGATTAGGAAAAAAGAATAGTTAATCAGTCAGAAGGGGGCTGAAGAATTGGGACAAGCAGAGTCAGTCACTATGTGGACAAAATCAAAAGTCTTTCAGTTAAATAAGACCTTTTCCTAATTTAACCAAGAAGGACAATATGTTATTAAAAGGAGAAAAATGTACTGCATTTATTGCACTTATATGACACACAAGAAATGGAAATTTAGGAACCACTTTTTCATATTTGCAAAAAGTTACATTTTCAGGGCTTTCTACAATTCCATTCACATTTTACAGACTTGTATTTTTAAAATGTAATTTAAATAATGTTTGTTTTTATTGGAAGATAAATGATACTTCTGCATAGATTGTATATTTTGTGGTATTTTTCTAATGCCTTTTAAAATGTCTGTTTATATCAATATGAGAAAAGAGGGATACTAGAGAAAATTTTCATTGAATTTGTCTTAAATAGAAGTCAATGCTGAGATATCAAATACAGAAAAAAACATTAGAGTATTTTATGAAAGATGGAAGCATGCAAGTTTTGTTCCAAATCCTGTCTTCTCTTTAGAAAGTAGTCACTTTTCAGACGTTAGCCTGATTCCTTGGAGAAATGTTTATGCTAATATCATAGAAGATTCTGAATTAATTCATTCTGCTTTAAGCTTTGAAGAGGTGCTTAAGAAAAAAATCCATGCTATATCTCCCCATATGGAGTATAGCTCATTTCTGAAGCACCTCTATGAAGGGAGTAGGCTGGCACTCCCAGTTCCTAGCAGGGTAAAGCAGAGACTTTAGACCACAAGGACAAGGGCTGCAATTGTAGAGCTGTCAAGTAAGCAAAATACGAACTTTTAATATTCTATAAGATGAAATGGAAAGTACACATAACACACTTGAGATAAAGCACGTGGACAGTTATTTAAGTTACAAACTGAACTAGAGCTGAACTAGCTGTATTTTTCACAGAACTGACTATGATTATCCAGATTTGGGTGTTTGGCAGATACTTTCTTGAAAATGAATCAATGTGGGAAGCAATGGACAGTATTTGTGCCTAAAGATTTTTTTTTAAATGAACTTTTAAGTGAAAATTTGAATTTTGGAAAACTTGTATCTACCACTGTGAGAGTGACAGTTTCTCAAAATGTAAAGGGTTTTCATATGAGATTGGTGGTGATAGTCACACATGTGCTTTTTAAAATATTCTATGGTGAAATGTTGTAACATTTAAAAGATCTGCATAACTCAGTGAACCAATATTTTCTAAGTGACCAATGTATCATGTTACAAAATCATGCCAGGGTAAAAGATCCATTCAAAGATACAAGATAAGAGCACTGAATTTTAATGGAACAGCACAAAACGTTCATTGATAAGGTTTCAGGTTTCACATGAGGATTAACCTTTAAGTATTAATAACTACCACTTGTGAGGTTTTGGTATTTGTAGAATTGCAGAATATCTGCAATAATTTAAAATACTTATTTATACTTATTTAAAATACCTCTCCCTTTTCAACTCCATATTGTGAGAGCCAAATTTTCCTCATTTTGCTTCAACCAAAACAGCATAAAAGGCAGATCAAATGTAGAGGTATAAGTGAGAATCTAGCTGTCTTCCATTACTCTGAACATTAAAGAAATTTACAAAAGCTCTCATTAATTTTTTTTTGCTTTCTTGGAAAATATAGTTATTGCTCATCAAAAATTATGTTATATAGATTAATAAGGAGTGGATTTATTATTGCCACTGCAATCTGCTCTATCATTGTTCCCTCTCCTGATCCTCCAAGGGGCCCTGAATGGTGACCAGTTCCCCATTATCCTTCTGTCTCCAATTCCAGCTAAGATTAACACATTCGGTTCTTTGATATATTGGGGAGGGTACGTCTTCTAAGTCTGAAGAGGCACTTACATTTTTTTTGACTCTTCCAGCACAGCGTGGACACAGTCCCCCCAAGTGCTTGCACACCTGTTCCCACCTGGAGCACTCTTCCTCCCTTGAGTGTTCCCTCTTCCCAATTCTTCACCTTCCTGGTTCCCTCTGACTTCCTCTAGGAAGTCTTTCTTGGCCTCCCAAATCAGCACCTTCTTTCTCCTTTATGCTTCTCTAGCACCCTGTACCTCGCTTCTTTTATGGGACTTATCAATGTATTTTTTTTTTCCTCTTTAATGATCTGTATCTTCTTCCAGCCTGCTCTGCTAGGGCAATGCAAAAACTACAAAATTTTAAACAACATGTATTTGTCATAGTTGGATTTTACTCAACAATCTTATGTTAATTATCTGTCTATGACCTCACTGGTTTTATTCTTTAACTTCACTAGAATATAAGTGGTTTGGCTTTACTTATTAATCTTTATTATTCAGAAAGTACCAAGATATTTTATCTTGGCTTTTCCCTGACAGTCCCATTGGTAATTAGACTTCTGACTCTTACAGATTCATTTCTAAAAAGCAACACAATTTTAGTTTTTTCTAAGTCAGCAGGGACCATTTCTTACCTGGTTTCCATTTATTTTTCCCCAATACTTAGACATTAGTATTGATGTAATTAATATTTGAGAATGACCTGAGTACATCCAATTTCACTGGAACATATTTCATGAGTGACGATGCAAAAAAAGAACTTACAATGTGGAATAAACATTCGGAATTTTTTTTCATTGTGATTATTCTAATTATAGGCTTTAGCCTTGTCTAGTAGGTTGGATTTTTTTTTTGAAACATCCTATTTCATGCCATGTAATGGACAGCACAGAGTATTTTTTAAAAGCTTCATGGAGAATTATGTTTACAATGACAAATATCCAAAGTTTTAATGCTTACTTTGTTAAAAAGTAAATATTAATTATATTTATTTGAAATAGGATAAGATTTCCAAATGTTTCCAAAAACATTGCAGTTTGAAATTCTACATTACTATATTTAAGATTGTTCTCATAATTAATTCCTGTTCCACTTGACAAACTATGTTTGTGTTCCATGGCCGGACTCAAATTTTAACTCTTTGAAGTCTTCCCCCATTCCTCTCACGTGCTCACGTGATATCTTTATCATAGCATGTCCCGATAGTATGCTGCTATTCACTATTTACAAGTATATTTTCCTATTGGTCTATATGCCCTTCTGGGGAAGGGTCTATTCATGTTTATAAACACAGACCTATGACAGGCACTTGTTGAATGAATAAACAAGAGAATAAACATTTTTTATTGTGCCGATGCAAAATCTTCAAGAAAAGAAAAGTAGGCTATATTGCCCAGCCTCTTTTGCAGCAAGGATAGCCATGGGACTGCGTCCTAGCAAGGAGAAATGATGCACACCACTTGCAGGTTGAGGTCCTGAACACCTCCCATGTGCACTCTCCTGTGCTCTTGTCCCTACTTGCTGATTGGGAACCTCCACTGTGAGCTTGGAGCCACCTGTAATGACAGAATTGCTGTAGCCACTCTTCCCCTACCCCCTTTGACTTAGGACCCCCCCCAATCCTAGCTATTTCAGGAAGGAGAAGTAAACTTGTATTGTGTTAAGTCGTAATACACTTTGGTCTATTTTTTACTGTAGTGTGACTAGCCTACACTAACATACTGGTTGAAGAGGGCATTGATCCAGTCCAAATGAATTAGTCCTCTTTCCTAATTCAGACCAAATTATCCATCTAATTCAGACCATTCACCCATCATTTAGCCAGTATCATTTGAGTATTCACCATTTCCACACTCTCTGCTGTACACTGAACATAAAACAGTGAACAAGGACTGCATGGATCCTGCCTTTATGGACCACAAAGAATAGTGGGAAAGACAGACAAGTGATCAAAATATAAACACACAACAAAAACAAAATATTTTTAAGTTGTAACAGGTGCTATGAAGAAATAAACAGCATATGAGGATAGAAAATAAAGACACACATGTGGCAGAGTTTAGATGGGTACAGGTTCAGGAAAACCTTCCTGAGAAGGTAACATTCAAGCCAAGACCTAGAGATTGAGAAGGCCCATCCAAGTGAGGAGCACAGTTTAAATCACTACATGCAAAGGTTGTAGCGTGGGAAATACTTTGGCTTGGTTTGAAGCACTAATAAAAGCCAGTATGTCACATGGAATGAGAGATGACGTCGGTCTGAGCAAAGCTAAATTCCAGAGCAGTTTTAAACCACGTAAATGTATCAACATGCTGGCTCCCTATTCACTCTAGGACAAGCTGAAGACAAGGATACTTGCATTCATCTTCTGTTTGCTTTACCCAGTGATTTTGTTCTATGTAGGCAGACATTACTGAGCAGGAAAAACACCAGGGCCAAATATTTGATTCTATGCTTTTTTTTAAAAAAATTAAGGGCCATTTGGGTTATTAAGGACATTTTATAAAAGAAAAAATTTCATTCTACGAAAAGTATTTTTTACTCTGCTTCGTGTATAGTCCCATAACTTTACTGATTGAAGTTGATCATTCAAAAATGTGAATAAACATGTTTTTTCATGAGTTAAATCATTCAACAATACATCATTATAATTTATTGATAGAAAAGTATCACTCATTTTAATTACTTTGTGATTACTCTCATTTGATTACCCAAAGATAACACCATACATCTGAAATATTGAGGCTGAATGTAATAATTGTATTCCTTATAATCTTCTTAAATGTTCCAGTGACTTTCCATTTCTACAACATCCATTTCAATGGTTTTCTTAACAACCATGTCCAACCTAAGGTTAGCTTCAGTGCTGCTGTGACAAATTGTCTTGCCAGTAGCTACTTGTATAATTATCTCCATGGACTTCTTACAGTTTTATGCACAATGTTTTGCCTAAAGGATTCTTCCTTGAACATCATGAGTCAAGAACACCTAGTATAAAAGCCATGGGATGTCATGCTTTATGTAGACGGGAAAGATAATCTTCCATCTTGGAAATAGGCCCCAGGCTTCATTCTATTAATAAATCTTACCCATTGACAGGGACAATTTGAAAAAGCATTCAGCAAGTTGCTGAACAAATTCAGGATCTACAGAGCCTCTGGCCCAGCACCCTGATGAATTGGTGTGTTGACTGCCTCGCTGGGCCCTGCCAGGAGATGGAGCACATACCAAGCCCAGCTGCTCACCGCTGCTTTCCCCGAAAATGAAATCACCATATATAAATAGAGCTAGAACATCCTCCCATCAACCTCCAAAATTTATCTCTCAGTAGTTTTACTCTGCCAATGGCTTATTCCTTGGGTTTTAAAGCAACACAAACTCCATTAAACATCTCTTTGTTGTGTGACACCACAAGAAAGGAAACAACCTAAATTTCATTCATTTTTAATACCATGGTGCACTGAGAACTGCTTTACTAAGGTAAATCAGGGTTTTGTTTCATGAATAATCAGAAAATCCAGGATTTTACCTCAAAAGTAAATGCGATAACATGATGTGCTTTATGTGAAAATTTAGCCCTATGCCAGGCACAAAATGAGCATGTGATTAATGGTAGCTGTCATTGTTATCTTTGTTATTATCAGCTCTTACAAAATCTGCTTTAGAGACTGATTGCTTGAACTTCAAGCCTACATCAATCAATCAATTAACAGATGTATATTGGGAGCAGAGCATGACTAATTGCTAATTCAGTGGCTAGCCACAAAGTGTTGCAGTAACTCAGAGAGGTGGGATTCACAATGAGGTAGATAAGATTTCTCTCTCTCTCTCTCTGTCTCTGTCTCTCTCTGTCTCTCTCTCTCTCACACACACACACACATGCACACACATGTGTGCACACATGCGCACACACACACAGAGTAGCATTTAAGGCAGGATTTAGAGAATAGATTTTTCATAGACAGCAAGAGTATGTCTTCTTTCCATCCCTTCCCCAAATTATATTTTATTTTGAAAAACTTCAAGCCTACAAAGAAGTGGAAAGAAGCAACATCTATTGATTCTTGACATAAATTCCACATTTTTTTTGTTGAATCATTTGAAAGTAAGTTGTAGATAACGCTTGACCCCTTAATATTTCAGCATGGGTCTCCAGAGATAATCACAACATCACTATTTTACCCAAGGATATTAAAAAATGCCATCGTAATATAATCTAGTATACAATCTATCTTCAAGTTTTCCCAATTGTGACAAAAGTGTTTTTTATAGCTTTTATTTTTGGTTTGGGAAACAATCGATAAACAAGCATTTGGTTGATAATAGGGTTGTAGCTCCAGTTCCAGGTGATTCTTATGCAGGTAGTTTTCTGTACATGAAAGGATGGGCACTTCCTCAATCCTTGAGTTAGCCATTTTGGATAATAAACAAATGCTCCTAATTGACTTCTCATTTAATAGGACTTTCTAGAAAAATCAAGCTGAAAATTAAAGCAATTACTCATATGGTTCACTTTTTAAAGAAAAAATATTTCATGTTAATTTTCTGATAATTGAAGAGATAAAGAGGAGAAAGGGGAGGGGATGATTGTTTTTCCTTTAATTACCTGCCTAATCGCTTTCATTCTCCAAGACACTCCATCCCTGATGATCTGGACTTAGCATTACATTAGGACTACAGGGGCTCATAGGTAAATACTATTTTTCTACCTTCTGTGGTTAATTTGGAATAGTTAGAAACAGACAGACCTATTTCTTTTTCTACCCGCATTTTTGTTTGTAGAACACAGATCACATATCTTTGGAAATAAGTAGATTATGAAATAATGCTCCACAGCTGCTAAGTCATTAGCCAAATGCTCACCAAATGGGATCTCTCATTAGGACTCATGAACAGGTGATCTTTCTTGATAAATGAACTTATAATTCTCATATCCATTATGCAATATACAGATTTCTCCTTTTATATTCATTTCTAATGTCTTGGCACATAAGATGGTATATTTGATTTCCCCTCTTAAAGGATGTAAAAGCATTACCGACACTTGATTCAGCTCTTGTTCAAAGTGGCACAAGGGCCCACTAGGAATTAGATCCCTGGGTAGGGATACTCAGATTTTTTTTCTAGTTGTAACTTCAAAGGAAAGTCACATCTTCTGATGAGGAGTTTGATATATTTATCATTCAAGAAAACCCAGATGACAACTGTTATTCACATAAAAATAGTTCTCGTGTCCTCATTTAACCAAAGCTGCTGAATAGAAGTTAAAATTAAGTTACAAATGAAAACAGGTGAAAGTATTCATGTTTTCCCTGAATCTGAGCCAGATTGTTTCAGCATCTAAACTGCTCCCTGATAACAACTTAGGCATTTTGGGAGACTGCAATCTTCTTCTTGATAAGCCAAGAGAATTCCAATATCTTCCTCCATTGCGAGCAGAAAAAACTCACATCATTTACAGAAGCTAATAAATACACCTGCAGCATCTCCATTTTTTTCATCATTAAAAGACACTGTTGAAATTGGAAACCTCATATATTGCTGGTGGGAATGTATAATGGTGCAGATGCTCTTGAAAATGGTCTGGCAGTCCTTAAAAAGGTTAAATATAGAGTTATCATATGGCCCAGCAATTCCCCTCCTAAGTATATACTCAAAAGGCATGAAAACATATGTCCCTGTAAAAACCTATTCAAAGCAGAATTTTTCATAATAGCCCAAAATAGAAAAGGCGCAAATGTCCATCACCTGAAGACTGGAATAAAATTTGAAATAGCCATACAATAGAATGTTATTCAGCATAATGTTATTTGGCAATAAAAAGGAATGAACTACTACTATGTGCGGGATCACAGATGAATCTTGAAAACAGTATGCTAAGTGAAAGAAGCCACTTACAGAAGAATCATATTTTATGATTCCATTTATATTAAATTTCCAGAATGGGCAATTCTATAGAGTCAGAGAGTAGATTAATTGATGCTTACAGCTGGGAGGGTTGAGGGGAAATGGATAGTGACTGCTAATGAGTGCAAGGCTTTTTTTTAGGATGATAAAAATGTTCTAAAATTTATGTGGTGATGGTTGCATAACTCCATGAATATATGAAAAATCATTGAAGTGTATCCTTTAAATGTATCAGTTGTGTGGTATGTGAATTACATCTCAATGAAGTTGTTTTGTATATGATTAATAATGCATATTAATATGCTACATTATATTATATTAAATTATATCAATTTGTAACAAAATATAATATTTGTATATAGTTTTTATTTCTTTCTGGGGAAGGAGAAGGTTCTGTTATGATGTAGCCAAAGGACAATGCAAAAATTATTCCATAATTATTATTACTTTTGGAAAAGTATTTGAGAAAGATTTTTATCCATTATATTTAACCAATTAGTATTAATATTTGAAGACAAAGCACAAATGCTATGATTGTATTATCTGTGTCTGTCATAATATGAATGGGACAAAGACAAGTCCCATACGTGGCTTGAAGATCACTTTCTCATCAGCAACAATGAATAAGGTTAAGATTGCTATTCTCATAGGCTCTGAGTTCCAGAATAGCCTTGGATGATGCTAGTTTTTGCTAATTTGTTTCATTTATTGAACATGTATTTTAGGAGTAAAAATTACCACCTACAACAGTGCTCTGTTGTAATTTCTCTTTCCCTCTTGCTTGAAGACATCTCAGGATGATCCCAGAGATTTTTGGTCACTCTGTAAAAGAGAATAATTCAGTTAAAACCTCTGATCTTACATTTGTCCACCTCAGACTTGATCCATAGCTCCAGAAACCTGAAAGGGAAGGAAAGCTACAGTCTGTTATTTCATGTCACCTTTCTCCCTTCATCATATTCTAGATTTTCCAGGAGCCAGGCGGAAGATGCAGAATGTGTGGCAGTGGTAAAAAATATGTATTTATTTAACTGGAAATGAAATGGCACAGTTTGTGGTTATACTCGTCTGGTTAACATTAATTAATATGTGCTCTTTGGCAAGTGTCCAAATGTTGGTTCTCTTATTGGGCACAGGTATGACCTTTTCTTTGGTGTACCAGTTGGGACAGGCTAGGTTTTGCTGCAATATGAACAGCCCTGTAAAGTTAGTGGCTTTTAAATGAGAACTTTCTTTGTTTTTTTCCTCATGCTACATGCCCATGATACATGGACATGTATGATGAGAAAAAAAGAAGCTAGTGCATCCACTCCAAATGTCCTCACAGTAGGACCCTGGCTGATGGAATCTCAAATATGATCTTCATTACAGAGAGCTCTGGTGGGTCTGACACAGGCTATATTAATGTTCAGGTTTTCATAGCAGAGGGTAAGAACAATTCTTGCAGAGGATAGGAACAACTCTTGATGGGACCAAATGACACCATTTTATTGTTCCATAATTAGTATCCTTCAAAAGACCAAGACACTCAAAAACTCTAGTCAAAATTCAACTATGGATTTCTTGGTAGCATTTTGTGATTTTTATGCCTGAGTATGTTCAACAGAGTGTTATATCTTCAGTAAAAGTTGTGAGCAATACTAATATTAGAGGGTAAAAGTTAAAAGATCTAAAGTATTTGATCCTATAAAAATATAAAATTCCCAGTGATGTATAAAAGCAAATTCACCTACTTTGCTACTTGCTGTAATTACTATTCATAAGTTCTTCTCATCGATTGGAGCTGAACCTATAGGTCTTTAATAACAATTTTAACTTTGGCTTTTTAAAAAAAGAATCATGCAAAAGAGCCTTTTTTATATGGCTCTTCATCCTTAGAAGATTATTTTCTCAAGTCACTTGGCTAATAAAATCAAGTCTTATTTCTCAGCAAGTAGACACATCAGTTCAGTGTTTCTCAAGCTACTATGTCATTAAAAAAATGGTATAATTCTGCCCTTGAGTCTTAGGTTGAAACTCAAATTATTAAAAGCCCATGACAGTTATAAACCAGGCTGAAGCTTAGCAAAGACTATCTACTCTGAAGATAAAACACACCTACTTTAAAACATCATATTGGATATCTCAATAACTTTAAAATACTAGTGTTCCATGATCCAGTGATTTCATTTCTGGGACTTTCATCCTAAGCAAATAATCTAAGAGATGCAAAAAGCTTTCCGTATAAGAATGGTCAAGCTAGTGCTACTCATAACAGGGAAAAATCAGAAACTGCTAAAATGCTCATCAAAAGGACATTCATTAAATAAATTAACCTACACTACATGAAGGAATATTGTTGCCAAGAAAATCATATTGTGGAACAATATTTAATGACATGGAAAAGTGACGAAAACAGCTTACAAAACAGTATGTACAATATGTCTTAATTTCATATTCACTCACTCATTTACTTATTCAAAAATATTTATTGAATGCCAACCATGTGAAATTTACTCTGATGGGCCTTGGGATAAAATGCAGATAGTATGGGAAAAATAGACAGATGTGGATCAGATATCAAGGTTGCCATTAATGGTTATCTCAGCCCAGGTTTTTAGAGTTGGTTAGGAGTGTATTCCTACAAGTTTATTTGCAAAGATTTCTCCCTACCAATGCTAGGATCTCACTGGGTGGTAGGACTTCTTCTTACGACTTCTTAGCTCAGGACACTAGTCAACTGTTCCAGCAAACTAGGCAGAAGCTACATTGCCTTTTATGACCTATTCTCAAAAGTCATATAAAACCATTTCTGCCTACTCTATTAGTTGACCAGTAACTAAATTTGGCTCAGATTCAAGGGGAGAGGGTCAATACTCAGCCTTCAATGGGACAATGCCAGAGAATTTGTGGACATAGTTTAAAACCACCACAGGTAAGAACTGAATGGTCTTATGAATCAAGTTATAAAATTTTTAGTTTTAATTTGAATTAAAATTTATTTTTTTAGTTTTAGTTCTAATGAGTAATGGAACATCACTGAACCATTTTAAGCAGAGGAATAACCAGACTATGCATATACTTTGCAAAGATCAGTCTGGGTGTGGGGATGGAGCTGGGAAAAGTCAGAAGTCGATAAAATAAAACAAGGCTATTGAAAGAAACCAGATGGGAGACGTTGGACTTTTACATGAAGGTGCTAGTCTTGGAGATTGAGAAGTGGATTGATTTAGGAAATATTTTGAAAGTAAAATCCACAAGGTAAAGGAGAGAGATGACTCCCTAGAGTTAGTTTTTGGTGGAGACAAATAATGGAAGCTGATCAAGTTTGGGGGGAAATTCTATCTTGGACATGTTAAGTGTGAGTTGTCCTTGAGACCTTCTAGAGGAAATGTCAGAATCACAGTTAGCTAAAAGGTCTGGAGCTTTGAGGAGAGGTCTGGGTTAAAGATGCAAACTTTTGACAAAAATGTAAATAAACATATTTAACAAGATATTGAACAACACTTTTCCTACTGCCTCCATTCTCGTTAGAGCCCCCATGCTGAGCACTTTCATTCGAGTTGGCACGCACTACACCCTAAGATGCTTGTATTCTAGAGCACCAAGGAAGGGCCGGGCAGCCCTCCAGGTCTTGCAGCAAAAGAAGTGGCCAAAGTGGTGCTATGACCGCCACCCGCCTCCCACCTGTATAGGACTAGGAATTCTAAGAGTGTATTACAGCTGGGGATTGTCAGCATCTCAGAGTCAAAGAAGTGCAGAGGTCACAACGAAGAGGCTTTTCCTTCTTCCTCCCTACAAGAAAGAGGAGAAAGTGGCCCTCTTCACCTCACAGCCAAGTGTGAGAGTGGCTCTCTAAGAAGCAAGTAAGAGGAAACTGGCATCTCATCCCCTGGTTGGATGTCAACTTAGCAGGTTTGTTGATCTGCCCTGTGCTCACCTATGCAAGGGGAAAGAGGACAAGAAAGAGACCGAGAACAGCAAGATGGCCAGAATTTATGTTGTCTTTCACGGCAAGGGTGGACTGGGAGTTTACGCCTGGAGTTTGTGCAGGGAATGCAGTCAGGCAAGAGCCTTTTTCTTCACAGCAAAGAGATCCCAGAGCAAAGGTCATCTCTGTGGATAACCTGCCGGCGAGGGCTGGTGGGAAGATTCATCCAGAGCCAGAGCCACTCTTGCAGTGCTGGAGGAGGCCCCACACAGCCCTTCCTCACCCCACAGAGCCCTCCCTCGCCCAGGAGCCGCACACACGGCACATGTAGAGCACACACGGCACATGTAGAGCCAGCTTCGGGCCACCAGGGAACATCATCCAGAGAAACTGCAACAACCCGCAGATGATTTTACATTCTCTTTCCCTGCTAAGCAAAAATCTTTTTGGCATTTTACTCTAAATGTTACCCCCTCTTCTCTCCCTATGCCCTAATAGCAGAAGAATTAGAACAAGAAAGAGAGAAAAATGGAAGAGCGGATAATAGCCCCCCCGTCCTTCCAGTTTCAAGCAGGAGCTGGAAGGAGAAAGGAAAAGATGAGGTTAGAGCTTAGAAGGAAAGAAACATTTCTATAACTCAAAGGAAATCAGCTTTGTTTAGGAGCAGGCTCTATTCTAACTGTTTTATAAGTGTTGATTCGTTCAACTCGTAACAGCTCTACCAGGTGAATACTATTTTTATCACTATTTCATAGGTAAGGGAACCGAGACACAGAGAGATTTAATCAATTTTCCCGAGATCACACAAACTGAAGTGGTAGCTAGTTCTCAGGTTTCTGATCAATACCACTACATGATACAACCTTTCTACATGTTAAGGACCTGAGAGTGTTGTTGAAGTGGTTGGAAATGGAAAAATAAATAAGTAAAACCATTTAATGATTGGATCCTAACAACTTCAAACTAATCTGAACTGGAAATGTGCATTTATGAGTAAATGATAATGCATGCAAATATATACTTAGGAATTATTTGAGGATTTCACCAAAATATTAATATTAATTATCACTGGGAGATAGGATTATGACTGTTATGTTTTCTTTGTATATTTTAGTGTTTTACCCCAAATTTTCTAACATGAATAAATATATAATCCTGTTATATATTAATTAGAAGAAATACAGTAAGATTATATAAATGGTCACAAGTTAAATCCAAATTCAAAATACACCATTTACCACCTAATTGCTTTTTCTGTTTGTAAATCAAGTGAGAGAATTTGATGAAGCTACCACATTCTTAGGAATTTTATTTACAGTTAGTAAAACAGATAGAGAGGAAAAAGAAAGAAAGAATGACTACCAGCAAATTCCATGAGGGAAGGGCCATGTTTGTCTGGCTCACAATTGTGTCCCCAGCAGTTGGCCCAGTGCCCAGTACAAACTACCTCCCACAAAACCACATGGCCTGGGTACCTCTACAGCCTCAGTGGCTAAGTTGTAACCGTGAACTGCAGTGACCAGTACACACGGTGGTCCATGGTGGCAAAAGTACCTGGAAGGCCCCTAGGTACCCAGCAGATATGGGGCTAACTTAGAGGACAAACAAAAGGCCAGAGAGCATTATGGTGACTGAACAAGAGTCAGGTCTTTGGGGATGTTCATAAATTCTTTAGGGGAGGGGCACATTTCAGGGATCTAACACCCTGCATGCACGACTGGGAGCAAAAATGAAGTGATATCAGTGATTACCATTACTCCATCTGTATAAAACAAAATGTGTGCAAGGTGGCAAACTGCACTGCCTGCAAAACCATCTATTGTTTGACTGTGAATTTTCTGGCTGAATATACATCAGCCTTCAAATGAGGTAGTGCAATATTTCTATAGGATAACACATACAAATATCCTGACCATTACCTGAAACTTAGAGCTTTTGTCGAAAGTTTTGGCTTTACATAAATATGTTATAATATTCCTAATTTTATGGACTAGGTTACAAGCTCAATGTCTTGGACAAAGATTGGTCTAAATGCCAAAATTTCCTAAAGAAGTGAAAATGTTCTTACGTTTACCTTCACCCACCAGCCCTTGGTCAAGAATAATTATAAATATCAGTTTAAATTATATAGAAATTGTTACTCCTGGAACTCTTTTTCATTATTCTTTTGTTACTGATAATTTTTCATAAACACCCAAGAAAATCCAGGCCTTGGTCAGTTACTGGAATCTTAGTGGAATTCAAATTAGGGCAATTTAATCATAAGAATCATTTACATTTTACCATTTGCGTTGCGTTGTTAAGATCTAGCTACTTGCTTGGTATATAGCGTATATAGAGTAGATAGCTACCCAATGGTACTTTCAATATCACCTTACATGCTGCTTAGGGACTTTGCGACTGGTTGTGTCTGGAACAACTCTCCCATTAATCATTCAGATTCCTGGATTATTTTCTTGTCCTGGTATAAAGTCATTGTCAGAAAAATTTTGGCAATTGTTTAGTGCCATCTAGTGGGTAGTTTGTAGTGAACAAAAAATAAAAAACAAATCTTAACAAAATGGCTTTTTGCGTTTTATTACTTATAAAAATCACTGAATGTATATAATTTTAACTTTAGGTTTCCTAAATTGGTATGTAATAGAGTCAACACATTTTAGGTTTGTTTAATATTGCATTAAATAACCAGTTTTTCAATTAGCTAAGAAATACGTTGATATTGCCCAAATAGCTTACAATCACTCTCTTTTATTGAAAAAAATGAAGTTCTCAAACCTAAGTTAAAACTCCACAAAACATATTTCTCATCAATCAAAAATTTTAAATTATGCTATTCAGAAAGAATTGAGTTGATAGTGCTATTAAGCATAAAAGTGTTAATAACAAGAATATGATTTCTTACAAAATTACTTAGTTTGGAAAGCATACGATTTACTACAGCTAAATATTTTAGGGAAATAACCCAGCATATTTTAGCATGACATTCATGATGTCAAGTCTATAAAATTTTGTTCTTCGTTAGTTTCAGAAACAGGAAACCAGTATATCGTTTGCAGTTATTAAATAAAATTCTTTTTTAAATAATCATTTTTTCTAGATCAACATAGAATATATTTGTGTGCTTGTTGGTCCACATCACTTATTGAATAGTAGGTGCTGTGAAGTGAAATGGATGAAAAAACATTTTTGGCAAGGATGCTAGTGCATGAGCACAATTGAACATATAGAAGGATGCAGACAGCTAGAGTTCATGTGTGTTGAAAATCTGGAGTCTTTCTTTTACCTTAATTGACAAGAGCTTGGCAATAATGAGAACTATAAAGCAATGCAATGGATTATGAGATATGGATCTCTGTTTCACTAGATGTGCTGAAACAGTAGCGAATGATGATGATGGTGATTATGATGATGATACTGTCACATCATAATGAAACTACCATTGAGTGCTTATCATGTACCAATGACTGTTCTCATTGCTTTTCATGAATTACATTAATCCTCTCCAAAAAACATGTAAATTCATAGTATCGGTTTTCCATTTTATAGACTAGAGAAAAAAATGTACAGTGTGTTGGAGGTCACACAGCTAGGAAGGGGTTGGAAGAATTTGAAGCCAGGTCTGCCTACATCCAGAACCCACACTCTTAATTTTGCTCTGTCGCTAATTATAGCAATTATACATGATTTTCAATTTTATTCATTCATTTCATTTCATTCAATTATAAATTAGTTTCTGGTGTTATGTGTGTAGCTGAATTAGAAGGCCCCAGAATACCATTGGAATTCTAGAATTTTGTGTTTCCATGTCAAGATTCTTTCATATTAGACAAAAGCAGTATTATGATTGTGCATTTTTTTATTCCCTAAGAAATCAATGTAGAATTTCTCTTGTGAATAAGACTTGGCATAAAACTTGAATATAACATGTATAGTTGACATTGTAATGATCTGAGTTGCCAAGAAACTAAACGCCTTTCTTAGTCCTGGGGAACCTTAGTGCGTGAAGTCTAGCCTTCATCACCCAAACAGCTGCTGGAAAACGACCAATACTCAGTCATTTGGAGACTCCCACTTGAGACTTCCAATCATGGACAAATGGTAAAAGGAACAAGGGATGACCACCATCCACATGGTGGTGATTCCTGGAGATGGTTACTGAAGAAGGGGCCCATGTAGAATGGTCCTAGGAAAAGTTGATGTCCTATCCCTCTTGTATTTTACCAGCCTGACTCTGGCAGCCTTTCATTAATTCTGTGAGCCTCCAATATGCTTCCAATAAATTCTATTTCTGCTTAAGATGATCAGAGTCAGTTTTTGTTGCTTGCAGCTAAGTACCTTGACTGATACTGCCCTTCTAACACCAACACATGATTCCTACAGCTACTATTTGCCAACATTAAATAAATTATTGTTTCTGCTGCCTTCAATAAGTTGCAGTAAAAAATATGAGTGTAATTGATTATGACTTTTCAGTGTAATAGAAGGAACTTCCATGAAATATTTGCTGACCTGACATTTCAGACTAGAGATTTTACTATAACTATGCTACAATTTTTCAGTGCATCTCAGAACAAATGTGATTTTTCTTCACTTACAGAATGATTATTATTGTTTTCAAACTATTGTAGAGTGTGAGACTGAAATAATGCAAATGAAAGACCAAAATGTTATTTTTTTCTCCCTGTGATATTAGACTGTGGACTTAGAAAAATGCAACAATGCATTACTGCATTTTTTGGGTTTCTATATAGCTGTGAGAGGCAGTATAGCATGATAGTACTAAAGCATGGATTGTGGGTCTGCAACCATGTGGGTCTGAATGAATCTCTGCTATAATTACCATGTGCAATCTTAGGCAAGTTACGTAACTTCTCTGTACTTCCGTTTTCCTACTTTTATTATAAAATGAAAACAATCACAGGGTTAAACATGAGAATTTGACAAATTTGTAGATGTAAAATGTTTAGGATGGTGCCCGTAATGTAGTAAATACTCAAAAATGTTGACTCCAATTATAAATATTATTATAGATATAATTTATTTTTCTTTTCATATGATTTTTCACAATTCATCATAAAAAACAAAAGAGAAAGCAAAATTTTGATGGGAGCTTATAGCTAAGTAATTTAAGGAGTCAAACTTCTTTTAATTTTCCATCAACATCCTGGAAAATGGAGCGATAAGAGATGCATACAAGTAAGACACAAACTTAATACATAGAAATAATTGTTTCTGGTAGGGAAGGAATAACCTTCACAAAGTTACCACTATAGCCTCTCAATAGCTTTTTGTTTATAGTAATTAGTTTAAGATAGACTAAAAGTGTCAAACATTGGTACAATTTAACATTGGTACAATATTCTCAACTAAAGACCTAATTTGAACCAGTTTTTCCATTGATGATGTCCTTTTTCTGTTTCAAGCTGGGTAAGGGATAGTTGGAAACTCTCTGTATTATTTTTGCAACTTTTCTATAAGTCTAAAATTAATTCAAAATTAAAAAGCCATTTTTAAAAACAGAAAAGAACCAAAACCCAAAAATTTAGAAGAGTAAATAGAATGTTTTATTTTTTCTCTTTAAAGAATCATGCTCAACAAAAGTGTAATTTTATTATGGAATAAAATGATGCAAAAGGAGAGTTTTGCACACAAAATTTTCATAGAGAAACTCTGAAGCTAGTCTGCCCATAAAGCTCACTGAACAATTACCATGTGTTTGGCAATATAGCAGACGCAGAATAATGACAGGCAGTAGGTTCTAGCATCATGTTAGTCTAAAACAAAATTTTAAACAAACTTCTGCCAGCCTCATCCATCCTCCCATTACTTTCAGCCTGAATTCTTTTAGTTGTACTTACTTGGCCTTTTCTATTTTTAACTATGTCTTTCTCTGATCCTTCTTGCAAGACACTTTTTAACTGTTCTTCCAGGATACAGCTTTCCCTGTGTCAGCTCCCTGCTCTAAATTGCCATTGCCTCTGCATCACGGATAGCAGCATTTCTCACTCTGTGGTCCATGGACTACCTGCAGGCAAATCACCTGGAATGTGCGTGTTCATAACGCTGATTCTTGGATGGAACCTCAGACCTACAGATTCAGAATCTCTGGACATTGGTCTCTAGGACTCTGCATTCCAAAAAGCACAGGAGGGCTAACTAGTAAGACCTACATGATTCTGTTTGAATATCTACACTTGACATCTGAGACCCTTGTACCCTCCACTCTATTCTCCCTCCCACCATGTCTTAGTGTTCACTGTTCTGTGTTTAGCTAGGAAGATAGTCTTGGAAATATCTTTTGGGTGTATTACAATATACATTCTCATGCTCAGTTAAATTATTTTATTTGAATCACAAATGATAGCTTTCTTACTAATCCTTCAGATTTTGACTATAGAAACAGAATGAAAGGCAGGGAAGCCAATAGTGATGTGATTGAATTTCCCAAGAGCCAAGTGATAAAAGGACTTAGGATAAGATTTTATTTTATTCTACTTTATGCAAATTAAATAAAATAATAAGAAATTTCTTGCTTATGTGAGTCTAGGTTTGCGAAATGATACCCATTAGATAGGTACTATATGCCAAGACATAGAAGTTAAGCATTTAAGTTGAAAATATTAGTTGCACTGAAGTCAATTTTGATTCCAACTTCAGCTAGATGAGCAGTGAGACCCTCTATTCAGGACTGCCCCACCTGAACAGACTGAGGGGACTAACAGAAGCAGGGCATGAAATCTGTGCTCCTGAGATAAAAGTCGTAGTAACATGAGAGTGCAAGACAACAAAACAGACTGGACAAATGAAAGAAAATGATGCAGGGCTGGGCAAGGCATGTATGCGTCAGGGGTCAGGCCAACAGGGAGACAGTCTGCCACCAATGCCTGTTTCAAATCAGCATGGAGAAGGGTTTCAGGGATGGGAAGACAGGAAATTAGAGCCAGTGGTGGGGAACCTGCAGCCTCAAGGCCACATGTGGCCCTCCACATCCCCATGTGTGGCCCCTTGACAGAATCCAAACCTCACAGAACAAATCCCTTTATCGAAAGGGGTGCAGCAGAGAAAGATGAAGCTTTTCTTGCCTCCTTTGGTGCTTAAAAAAGAACAATGTAGAAATCAGAAAGCTGCAGGTTCCCTACCTGTTTTTCACCTTGGACCTTATTAAGAGTCAGTCTTTAGCAATTCTAGCTGAAACATCTACAAAAGAGGACCAGGGGTAGAAACAGGAAAATCAAAGGCACTGAATCCCCCATCATGGACCCTGGCTGACACTAAAAATCCACAGCTCAGGGAGAGTCAGGAATAGGACTGGAATGAGTTCCCTTCCATGCCCATTACCAGTTGCCTGATAGGACCTAGTCTTTGAAATGTATTAAATTAAAAAGAAAATTAGCAGCTCTGTATTTTGTTTTTAATAATTTAATTAAAAAATCTAGGGATATATATTTTCATAAAAATATTAGCCTAAGGTTAGAGAAATCCTTGTCTTTCTCCTTCCCTGAAAAAATAATATAATTCCATGCTCTATAGGGAATCCTGGCTTCAAAGAGATCATTCTGGATGGTTCTAAGAACAACACTTGTCTTTGTTCACACAGTCGCTGGGCTGTCACACCAGCATGCATATAGTCCATCTTCCCAGCTAAAATGTTAACGAGCTCACAGATTGGCCCCCGCCCATGGTTAGCCAAGGGTGAAATAGTGTTTGCTCCTCTGTGGAAAATTTCCACTTCCCAGGCTTGGCATTTGGAGGCCTAAGACAAGAACATTTATTTCACAGTAGTGGGCACTTAACTTTTAAAGCTGTGTTTTACTCATGTTGGTTTGTCATTGGATAGCCCCCTAGTCTCACTTGAACGCATTTCTGCAGAAAGAAAAAATATTATCTTGGCAGAGCATAGACTAATACGTGAATGCTTTTAAAGATAGATCTCCAATATCTTCCACACAAAGTTTTCCCTGATTCTTGCTGCCGAAAGCGGCCACCCCTTCCTCTAAATCTCCATGCAAATCTATCTGTCTTTTATATATCACTTATTACATTCTCCTTATAATATACCCCAGTTCTATTACTTTTTATATAGCATAGTGTTTAAACCTAATTAAAAACTTGGGCTCTGAATTCATAGATATCTGGGTTTGAATCTTTGCTCAGCCACTTATAGGTTATGTGACTTTGGACATATCTCCTGACTTTGTTTCACCTCTAAAATGGGGATAAGGAGAGAATGTAGCCTTTAGGGATGCTTAACTGAGAATTAAGCATCTACTGCAGAATAATTTCCCAACAAATATTGACTTTTATCATCATTATGTCTCTAATTAACCTATAAGCTTTTTTAGAGCAAAACTCATGCTTTATTCAACAGTGTACTAGTCTAGTAGCCCATAGCATAGTGTCTTACACAGAGCAGGCACTCAAAAATAATTTTAAATGGATAAAAGAATGATGAGGCCTTGAGATTATGAAACATGAAAAGAAGATCGGAAGAGAAGCTGATGAAGGAGGCTTATAAGAATTTGCTTCACATTTGGTTATATTCCAGGGGCACTATAGACACTCTTACTTAATTTAGTGAAAACTACCTCGAAAGAGAGATATTAATTTTACCATTTCCTCTTAGGAGAGAACCAAGGCTTAAAGATTGAAATAACTTGTCCAAAGTCACATCTTTATTAACAGGAGAAATTGGGCTTTGAGCAAAATCCTTGTTCTATGACCCTCTCCATCCAAGTACCCATTGCCTTCCATATCTGTTGGCTTATTTTGTCCTGGAGAGGACTGTGTTTCTAGAGCACAGCCTCTTTTCTCACTTTGTCTGAGTCCTTAACATCAGTCTAAGGGATGCCGAGTCACACAGGGTCTAACACGGTCAGTCTGATTACTTAAAGTCTAATTTGGATGGCTGCATGCTTAATCCAATCAATTGTGTGCTTAATAGGCCATTAAAATGGCTGACAACACAGTCCCCAGAATGCCTGGGAAGATTCATTGGTCACACACAGGGCCTGCTTTTGTACTTCACACAAACAAAACCTGAGAAAGCAAGAGAGAATAACTTTTTAAATTCTCTGTCTCTTCCTACACTTCCGTATTTGTTTGTTTGTTTGTTTTCTTTTGGCTTTTACTGAATTTCTCTTTGGACATAGGGAATTATTTCCATATTCTTTAGATCTGAGGCTGTGCCCCAAATTCATCTCTATCAGAATTCACCTCTGTGTGAATTTAAAGAAAGAATCAATGTGAAATTTGCTGAGCAGTTTCTAAGTACTTTAATAGATATGGTGTATAGCAAATATTTAGAGAAATATCAAAATTGTTAAAAATATGCTGACTGTATTATGTCACCTTATTTCATTAATAATTAGAGATAAAATGAAATTTATATTTATGTAGGCACACTATATATCCCATACCCAAACTCAGAGTTTTAAAGATAAGTATTGGTAGGTGTTAATGCATGAAAGTCTTTAAATTTTTACATGATAAAGATACAATAAACCGAAGTCAACAAAAACCGGTAAAAATATTAAATATTTTCAACACATAGAAAAAAATTTAAATGTTCTTTACATATAATGAGTTCTTACCAATTAATAAGTTACTTATAGACACACAAAAAGAAAAATGGGCAAAGGACATTAATGTGCTTGTCACAGAAGAAAAATCTGTGTAATGAATATAAACAAAGGGTAAGATACTTGACCTCACTAATAATTAAATACATAGAAATGGCAATAAAAGTAAGATATTTTTATTATTAGGTTTAGACAAATTTTTTGAAAATGTATTTTTTAGAAGAGATAACTGCATTTGTGATTAGTGGCCCACTATGTATACAAGAACTCATTTCAAAAATACATATTAAAAAATAAAACATCAGAGGACTCTGCTACTATCTTTGCTCATTGGACGTGAAGACATGAGATCTTCCCTTACCCACTAAGTTTTCTCACCTACCAGCTATTCCAGAAGACTTGGCTACTAGGCTCAGTGAACATATGGCCAAAGCCCCCAGTTATTCCTAAAGGAAATTTTAGCTTTGGGGCATTCAGAGGAGTTAGGAAGAAGTATCTCTTCCTTTGATTTTTTTTCCCAAAGGAGACCAGTGAATATTTTAAACAAAAGCATTTGAATCAGTAAAGCATGATGATTATGAGAGTGGTTCCAGTGACAGGTCTACCACTCACTAGCTGAGTTTCTCTGGGCAAGGGTCTTGTTTCCTCTGAGCTTCAGTGTCCCGATTTGTTCATACACTCTTTTAATCAAGAAATATACGCAACATTGACTATAAGCTTCAGGAAGGCAAGGCTCATGTCTATTTTGCTAACTCATACCTATTACATGTGCAGCAGAGGTCTTGAAATATAGTAGGCACTTTATATCCTGCTTGCTATTAATAAACGACTCCATAAGACTCGGGGAAGAACGAATCCTGGCATTGTAAGAAGAGAAGACTGTCCGCCTACTTTCTGGATTTAGAGGAAAAATGTAAAGGAGGCAACAGATAATAAGAGAAGTAGGCACACAGCAGAGCTAGGAGAAAAGGGGAAAGGCCTTCAATAGGAAGATCATACCCTCTGATTACTGCTTTGGGTCAAAGAACACTTGTCCTCTCAAAGGGAAAATGAGAGGAGAGATAATATCTGTGTGAGTATAGAAGACATTTAGAAAAGATGAAGTAGATATTATCTGTATTGCAAGGAAATATATCCTAAACATGCTTAGTTTAGGGGAAAAAGGCAGCAACCAGGTAACAAATGAGTAGTATGTTATGTCTCCATACTCATGTTTGTGTGTGTATGTGCGTGTTTGTATATGCATATAAACCCTGAAAGAATATACAGCAATCTCTTGGCAGTGGTTTTCTTTGGAAAATGATAGGATATTGAGGGGTTTGAATTGAGCATGTGCTGCTTTAATAATCAGCAAAAACAATAGAAATCCTACCTCATAGCTAATGCTTATGGTAATGCAATCAATTCTAAAATTAATTTAAATAAACCAAAGGAAATGTACCTTTTCTGTTGTGTACTTCTCCATTTCTCTTTTGCAAATCAATATCAATGTAGCTCTGTTATATACTAATAAAGACATATTTTATATGAAATTTGCTAGGCAGATAATGTTTCTTGTCTTTGGTTCTATCATAAATGTGATTTCTCCTCATGCGGGAAACAGTAAGAGGAAAGCTACAGAAATAAATCATGACTCTTGTGTCCAACATCTAAGCCCATGATGACTTAAGATCCATGAATCACCTCATATGCTCCAAATTTATTCTATAATTGAATCAAAATTCAATCAAGTATTATACAGCTCAGCTTATGCTATCATTTTTCTCCACAATTGTATTTGAGGTAAAATATTCTCTGTAGTGAAACCTAAAAACAGCTAGGCCTCCAAAGATGTCCGTGAAGCATAAAAATACAGAACAAGAGTTGAAAAATTCTAGAAAAGTAAAAGTAGGTTTGCAGAACATTAACTTATCATGAGGCAGGGACCACCAAAGCCACCATCCCTTTCTGTCCAAGAGGACAGGCCCTTCCAGGGCAGAGCCCAATACGCTTGAAGACTTACTACCTTAAGTTTCCCTCTTAAAAATAAACCTTAGGGTCTCAGCTTCAGATATGATTCTAAGAAAATGTCCCAAACAAGTATTTCTAACCCTTTTCATAATTATTGCCTATTTACTGAGCTATAGGAAATAATCTATGAAAAGACTAGAATGGCATCTACAGATTTTTCCAGGTTAGACATATTTGTGAATGTCCCTGTTGGTGCCCACCCTCTGCCTTGCTTGCTAGATTTAACAGGGTTGGCTCTTTGCCATTGTGGCCGTCAGAAGTGCTGTAGAAACTGGTGGAGTGCATGTGATGGGAAGATTGGACTGTGAACACATCAGTCCCTCCAGACTTACAATTAATTGTCCCAGATTTGGGGGCAATATAATGGTTTGCATAGCTGTATTATATAGTGCTATTTAGTTACAATTCCTTATGACACAGAAAATAATATTTGAAAAGCCAGACCAGAAGAAAAGAAATCAACCAGTAGATGTCTCTGTGGTGCTTCAGTTCGGTCATGTTCTCGCACAATTAGCCACAGATGTATGTGGTTTCGGAAATACAACGATGTGAAGATTTGTACCTTTTATTCTGGGCAAGTGGGGGGAGGGAACAAAGTGCCCTAGAAATATGCCAAAACTCTTCAACAGTAACTTTTTTATAATTTCTGAAAATAAATCTAGCCATTAACATCTGTACTTCTGATCTTATCTTTTTAAAAATTGTGCTTTACTTATAAAGATGATCAAGTGAAACTTTGAATAAATTTTTATAAAATGATCACATTAGCAACTTCAGAAGTATACATCCAGGGGAAAGAAGTTTACCTGAAGAAAAAATACATCATGTCCTACTAAACAGTTCCAATCCCTGAATAGCAGAGGAAGTAACACTCTAGAAGGAAGCAGCACATCACTAAAGAATGTCCGCCAATTGTACAGACAACTCAGAAAGCTTCCAGGGGCCACTGAGAACTCATGCTCCCCTATCTGTTTTATCTTTCAAACATTCTCCTACTGATCACAATGGGGTGCCCCTGGGTTGGAGCATGGAGCATTCTGAGGTTCTGGTTAACTGCCCTTGGGAAAATCACACGCTCCTGAAGACTCCCTGCAACCCTCTTTAGCATGTCAAGGTTAAGAATGAATTTAGGGATTTTGCTACTACTAAAGCAATTATCCTGAGTCCCTTTTGTAAATAGCATGTTTTGAAACATAATCATTATAGAGTGGGACTTGCCTGCTCTCTAATAATGTAAGTAAAATTTTTAAAATACACAACTCACTTTAAACAATGGGTATATTTCTGTAAAATATAGAATCCAATTTTTTCTCCTTATGAATTTACTATAGAAAAATGTGTATGCAAATTTAGTTAAAGAATTCCTGTCACTATTCTCTCGTGGGGTTAAAAATCTTTTTCTTTATTTAGTCAAGCAAATAATAAACTCCTAATATGTATTTTCTGTAAGTGTGAATTTTTAATCAATTTTTTAAATTGATTCTTTTATTGAGATGATTGTAGATTGACATCAATTGTAGGAAGTAATACAGAAAGACCCCTTGCACACTCTGCTCAGTTTCTCTCAATGACATAATTTTGCAAAACTGTATTAATACTTTATAAGCAGGATATTGATACTGATGCAACCCACTGATCTCATTCAAATTTTCCCAGTCTTACTTGTATTCATATGTGTATATGTGTGTTTGTTTAGTTCTGTATAATTTTACCACCTGTGTAGTTTTGTGTGTCCACCACTACATGGAGATACTGAACAGGACCCTCCTGTGGTTTTGAGATTGTTCTGTTTTAATCACACCTACCTCCCTCCAGCCCCCTCTACATCTTCCCTCACCCCCACCAAACCCTGGCAATCATTAATTGGTCCTCCATTTCTACAATATGTTCATTTCTCAGATGTTATATAAATGGAATTATACAGTGTATAACCTTTTGGGATTGGCATTTTTTGCTCAACATAATCCCCTGGAGATTCATTGAAGTTGTTATGTGTATCAGTGGTTTGTTCCTTTTTATTGCTAGTAGCGTTCTGAGATATGTACGTACCACAGTTTGCTTAACCACTCACCTGTTGAAGGACATCTGGACAGGTTCCAGTATTTCACAATTATAAATAGAGCTGCCATGAACATTCACAGGCTGGTAAATATATGAACACAAGCTTTCATTTTCCTCGGATTAATGCTTAGGATGGCAATTGCTGGGTCATAGTGTATGTTTAGTTTTTTAGCTCCCTAGAACTTCTCTTTGGCACATTGCTGTCAGAAGACTTACTTCAATCATCCGTATGTGCTGTACCTGTTTCCAAAATTCAAATAGTCTGCAAGAGAAACTCCAAAAGCCAGGCTTGAATCGTGTGCACCCCTGTGGGTAGTGGAAGGGGAACATAAAGAGAGGGAAACCTGCTAGGAAGACAAAATTTGTAATCACAGCCTTCATTATCATCACTGTGTGATGGTCATCCTTAACCTTAACTTTTTGCCTGAATGTCAGTTATTTCCTTAGGATGGATATCTGGAAGTAAATTTGCTTGGTCAAGAAATTGGGAAGTAAAATGAAGCTATAATTTCAGACTCTCGATATCATAATACTAGTCTCCAGCACAGATATACTGATTTACTAAGCTTCAAAAAGTACAAAACAATCATTTCCCTGTGCTTTTATCAACACTAGTTATTACCCTTTCAAAAAATTTGGCAGTTTGTTAGGTTCAAAGTGATATCTCTGTGTTGTTTGATTTAAGGCTACCATACAATAGTCCAAATCATAATGTAAGATATTTAAGATATTTCTTTGTAAATATTTTCAGATTTTTTAATAAAGGGGGTTTATTTTCACGTATTCAGAAAGGTAACTACATTTGAAAATAAATTGATTCATTACATGTAATTAGATTTTAATGTTAATTCATTTGGAAGGATACAAATAATTTTAGCTTTTAACATATTCAAATTATTCAGTGCAGTCTCTCAAGTGACCACACATGTTTTGTAGCTAGTTTTATGATGTTTAAAGGAAAAAGAGTTAACTCATAACTACAATTTTATCACTGACATTTTCACTCTACGTTTAGAAAAATTCCAAAATAGGATGTAAAATTTAAAGCAAAAGTTAGTAAATTATGTGTTATTCTTAAATATAAGAGTTTCAGTGCTTATAATGCAACCTACAGTTAAATAAACAGGTCAAAAATCATCATTCCACAGTGAGAGAATGTAAATGTAAATTTGAGAAGTCTGGTTGACCGTGAGACTCATGCCAACATTTAATGAAAAAGGAGGAAACTCATGGGAGACATCAAAAAAGAAGGCTTCCTAGAGAAGAAATCAGATATAAATCAAGAGTAAAAATCTAAGGCCTTGTGTATTGTAATAGTTTGTCAAAACCCAAGATTTAAAGCCACAGTCAAGGATGTGGGAAAAAATTAGAATTCAAATTGTGGCTGAATAAAAACACATAAAACAAATCATCCATCCGAGGGAAAGCACATGTGCGGTAAAACTGCCTCCCGGGACTGGTTGCATAGCAACCCAATAGGGATGCGGTACCAGGAAGGGTCGAAGCCAGGAAGGAAGCAGGTCAGAGGTAGTGGCGTGAAGACAGAACTTCGATGGCAACAGGGCAGCGACAGCATTTCTGAGGAAAATAATTCAACAGGAAGATCCCTGAGGTTTTAGGGGGAAAACACAATTATAAATACTGATCAGAAGAGATCCAGCTGCTGAAACTTTTCTCCCCACATTTCTCCACATTTTATTTCATGTCTAAAAAGCTAAAAGAAAAAAAATGAAAATAAGGAAAAGGACCATTTGAAATTGAAAGTAATACACACACACAAGATCACTTTTTTTTTGCAATCTATTCAATAAATATTTAATAGTTTTCTACTGCACTTAAGTGCAATGGAAGCCATACAGAGAAATATGTGATGGTCTCTGCCCACAAGAGAGTCGTAACACAACTGGGAGAATAAGACTCCAATAGGTGGGAAGTTGGAATAAATGATAAAGGAGATACAAAGTCATACAGCAAGTAAGTAATGAATTTGTGGCTCAAGCCCCTTCTTCATTACATGTAAGAAATCTCTCTAGTTAATATGTCAAATTATAAAAGAAAATATGAGGTATAAAAGTTACTCATAAACATTATCTTAAACCTTGCAGAATGTATTAGAAACTTTGCAAAAGGCCTCTAGAATATCTCTAGGATGTTGTTGTCTCTATGACAAATTGCCTCTTTTTCACTAGAGCCCCTAGTAAATTTTGACGAAAGCTCCCTGGAAATTTTAATTACAAATCTTTTGAGGTCAGAGTCTGTAGATGTTTTTTTCCATCCCAAGTAAAAGAAATTACTTCACACCAGCTCCAGCAGGTAAATTAATCAATTAATTAAAGAGCATTGAAAATAAAGATAAAGGGGTGTTTTGTATAACATGAGAAAAGGAAGTATGGCACCCCTGGACCAAGGATGGGAGAGGCATCAAGGGACCAGGGCGTCTTCTCTCTCACTCTCCTTCTTATGACTCCCTGATTCACATCTCTACTTCTCTGAGCCCATGTTGGACAATGGCCTAACTTAGCTCTCAAAGTATCTTGTTCTCGCTTTTGGCAATTAGAAACACCTGACGTATATCTTTCTTAATCTCTTGAATTCCAAATTTGACTCCAGTTTCAATGCAGAGATAATTTTATTTGTTTAGTTTCACTCTTGCCTAATCAGCTGTCATCGGGGGAGGGCAGGAATCAACTAGGAAAAACATGACGCTAGGGACCCATCTCATGTGTGCCTAGGAGATGGAGGGCATTGACTCCAAAATGTTTCTGTAAAGAGCTAGGTAGTAAATATTTTAGGGTTTGTGGTCCAAGTAGTCTTTATCACAAACACTCAACTCTTGAAGCACAAAAGCAGCCAATGTACAAACAAATGAGAGCACCTGTATTCTCATAGAAGTTTATTTGTGGACACTGAAGTTGAATTTCATATCATTTCATGTATCACAATAAATGATTCTTCTTTTGGTTTTTTTTTTTTTTTTGCTCAGCTGTTGAAAAAGCAAAAATTATTTTTAGCATGTAGGCCATATGAAGTAGGCTGAAGGTCAGATTTGCCATGGGTCGTAGCTTGCCAACTCTTGGCTTAGTACAAGAAGAGCTTATTTCTTCCTTATGGAGTTTTTGAAGGGCTCTCTTCCATCTAGTGACTTGGAGAGCCATGCTTTCTTTATCTTGTGATGTCATTATGTCAGCGTGTGGCTTCCAAGGTCACTGTAGCAAGGGGAAAGAAAGCATGAAAGGAGTATACATATCCTTAACTGTCTTGACCTAAAAGTGATGCACGTCACCCACCACTGTTCACAGTCCATTGGCCAGAAATAGTCACATGATCATACCTAATTACATGCGAAGTGGAGAGCATAGGGCAGCAGATGTGATATGTGATAAGTAGCAACTACCTATCCCACAATATTAAGCCAAATATTAATAATAGTCAATAATTTATCCTTATGACTATCAATCAAGCATATTTCAATTTTTGCATTTCAATGTGTTTATTTTTCATTGTACAGCTGGACGCACACAACCTCAGAAAACTTTCCCCCAAATAATGTTACTGTACAAACTAAAGAATTCAGACATAGTATAGTAAATTTAATTAAAGTTTAAGATAGAATTCAATTCATTTTTATTTCCTAAATTATTTGGTAGTATGTTCTATATTCATTTTGATTACTCCTTTATAAAATGCCAAAATCTATACTTTATGATCATCCTCTGATAGAAACACTCCATGTCTATAGCTCATTAAGATGATTCGAAAACGTCTTCCATTACTCAGCACTACATGCCACTCAAAATGCCTATGCAAAAATAACGTCCACTTTTGCAATGTGATAACTTCTAAATTTTTCCTATTAGTTTACTTTAAACTTTACCCTCTTATTTGATTAAATATATATTTTTTAATCTGCCTGGTAATTAAACTCCTCCATCAACTGATCTCATCGCACCTACCCCAGTATACAAACATCAAATCATGTAGCTCAACTCTCTTCCATCTCTGTTCTTTCTGGATTTATATCTCTATGGTTCTACTATGGAAAAATCTGACTTCCATCACTGTCATCACCTTCTGCAATTATTCACCTAACACTTTATTCAAATAAAATTTTACATTTCCCTACTCCCTGAAGTCTTACCAGATTAGCCTGACTATATGGAATCTATTCCTGATCTTAACTTCCACACACCGTTGAGGATCTGAATCATGCTATCATCCACTTACTAATGTAGTGACATACATTTTTATGTAATTTCTTTAAATGTTATTTTTCCATTTAGATTTTAGTCTTCTAAATGACAGGAACAGTCTGTTTCCTATCCAACACAAAATTATTACATAAAATTATTTTTGACATTCAACAGTCATCATATAAGGGAAAACAAAAAGGCCACAAAATATTTCAGTATTTAACACTTTTTTAGAAATAAAAATATTATTAAATGTTATTTACACATATTGCTGAATTTTAGATGAATTGCTTTTTGTGAGTCAGTTACTGAAAAATGCAGTCTAGAAGACAGATGGTCAGTGCATTATGGGTGTATTCTAAAAGCATTTATAATCATTTCATTTAAAGCTTCACTCACAAGAATGAGCCCAAGCCTATATAATGCACCATTTTATGAGGAACATTTTGTAGCACTGCACAAATATTAAAGATGTAGCAGACATGTCATTTTAAAAATAAAGAGTTCTAAAAATGAATAGAGACTTTTCTTCATGGATTATTTTCACCTTCTTAGGAAATATAGTTGTATGAAAATTATTCATTTTCATACATAGAGAAGACAAGAGTTATCATGAGGTTTATCCAGATGATGGCTTTTGTGAGAAGAGAAATAGCCCAAAAGGGGAAGTATAGATCACAGTACAAGGAGGATGACTTAGTAGCCAAGCAACGTGCTGCAGAATCAGGGGCTGTAAATTGTAATTACAGCATCTTACAACAGTTAGTGCTTTTCCAGCTGAGAGCTCAAAGTATACCCATGCTAACAACTTGGTCCCAAACCGAGTCATTCATCCTCAGTTCAGTCATCTCAAAAATGAAGATGAAGTAATGACGTACTAACAATTATACAGATAGCTTCAACATAGAAGAGAGATGAAAAGAAATTAATTCAGGATGTGAGCAAGCCTGGTGACTCAATATCAAAATGAAAGAAATAAGAGGAAATATAGGAAATACAAAAAAAAATGCCTCTAGTTCTCTCTGATTTCTAAAAATTCTCTCAAATTGCTTTAGAGTCTCATTTCAATGACTTCTAACGATGTAATTTCAGAAACTGTTAGATTTCAAACAGCTTGATTCAATAGAAAGTAGTTTCAAGTTTTGTAAAGAATCATACAGAGAATTCCTTTTGAAGGTTAAATTAAGTCATTTTAGATTTGCTTGAAATATAGACCTGCTAATAAACATTTTACACTGGAAAAATAAAAAGACTGATTTTAAATATAAAAATAAATACCACCCATTTTAGCACATTTGTGCTATAGCCAAATGAAAAGTATTGAATTTAGGACAAACACAAACTAAGGAACTAGGTTAAAACTGGCATTGATTGGCTCCATACCTTGGTTTCCTTGCTTGTTTCCATAATTATAAATTAGGTTGAACATCTTTGCATATATTAACTCCTTTTGAATACTTAATCATTGTGAGGGTGATGGAATACCTCATTCATTCACCAACATTTATATATTAATTTATTGGAATTTTGATATCCGCCAAAATTAGGAATTCTTCCATGTTCTGGCCAGAGAGTACTTTCATCACAATGAGAAGAAAATTGCAGACAACAGAAGACAAATAATCTTCAAAGTTTGTCACTCTCCACTTATTCTCTTTGAAGAGTAATGGCCAAAGCATATTTAAATATTTCCCTCACTCCCTTCTGGCCTTTGTGTGAAGGAGGGAAACTTCATGCATTAGGATCATCTTGGGCTTCAGAAGAAGCATAGATTTCTCATAAGTGCAGTTCAGAGGAAGGTGAAGAATTTGCCCATTTGCCCACAGCCAAATCCCCACACGTTCAGACTATCTTCACAATCCCAGGTGGTCCTCTGATCTATTCTTGTAGCTTATCCCAGGGCCATGATGTCCATCCAGGTGAAATTCCACTAGATCTATTATTTTATTTAGAGAAAAAGGGACAAGTTTCCCGTAAAGAAATCTGGTAGTTACATATCTTAAAAGAGTAATTCTGTAGGATTTCTAGTCAACAAAATATTCTTTAAAAATTTTTTTGCTTTTTATTTTATTTTATTTCAGAGTATTACAGGGGTACAAATGTTTTGGTTACCTAAATTGCTTTTGCACAGTTTGAGTCAAAGTCATAAGTGTGCCCATCACACAGATAGTGTGCATTGTCCCTGTCAAGTGTGAATTTACTCATCCTCTCCTCCCCCCTCACACCTGCTTGATTTCCCATGAATTTTATTTCCATATGTCCACATAAGCATTGTTCGATTAGTTCCAATTTAATGGTGAGTACATGTGGTGTTTATTTTCCATTCTTGTGATACTTCACTTAGAAGAATGGTCTCCAGTGCCATCCAGGTTAATACAAGAGATATTAGTTCACCATTGTTTTTTTATGGCTGAGCGGATCAACAGAATATTCTGCTGGAGATTTGTGCATGATATTCTCCTTTGTGGAGATATGCAGATACTTTTCAGGGAAGGTCAAAGCCACTTTGTGTAACATATGTTCATTTCTCAAATATTGCCTCAAAGGGTAAGTCTTCCCTGATCACCATTTCTAAAATATATCTTCGCTGTCACTCTTATGCCCTTATTCTGCTTTAGTTTTCATACTGCTTATTATCATCTGAAATGTGTATGTGTGCATGCTTATTTTCTGTCTCTCCATGATAAAATGTAAACTCCCTGAGATCAGGGACTTTATTACCCAGATTAATGTTTAGTAATAGCATGTTTTTAATACATAGCTACTAAATGAATGGATGGGTAAGTGGATGCATAAATGGAAGGCAGTATTTTGTAGGCTTCAAATGCACAACAAAACCAATTCATTCCATGGGCGCACTTATCCATGGATAAGAGTGATTAATAAAATATCATGGAAGGCAGAAGACCTTAGGTAGCCTTTAAATGTTGTAGACAGTCAAGGATAAGGAACAAAAACAGTGTTAGAGACACAGAGGAAATTACTTGAATATAGGTGCGAAGTGAGGATGTATATGTATGTGATGTTTGAAGACTGGAAGTAGTCATCAGGGTTTGTGTAAGGGAATGTTATAAGCATTGGTTAGGAAGGTAGGTTCAGACTAGTTTTTAAAAGACCTTAGATGCTAGATTGAGACATTTAAAATTTTATCTCCCAAATAATAGGGAGTCACTGATGATTAATGAGCAAAGGGAATCAACATAAAAAATGAGCACATTAAGAAGTTAAAAATATATAGTGTGGATTGAAAGTATAGGAGACTAAAGAGATAAAGAACAGTTAGGAGCTATTTCAATGACAAATACTCAAGTGGAAAAATGAAATTTTTTATAAGGAGGATAAATGCAAAAAATATTATACACGGGAAGTCAAGCAAATCAATATAATTTTTTTCTAAATTCTTAGAGGAATAATGGAACCCACATTCTCTGTTAAGACACTAAACGTATTTAATCTTGTAACACTTTACAATCATCATAAGTTGAAGCAGTAAAAGGAGTTAATAAAAAACCAAACTGGCTTAGAATGAAACCATTTTCCTAGTTTTACTTCAGTGATTTTTAAGTACTGTTTATAGTCTTCATATTTTATATAGCAAAATTAAAAAACAGAACCAGATAATTATTTTCCCTATAGCTAAAGGCTTGGCAAATTGTCATACAGTCAGGGTTGGTTCTCATATTGCTTGGACGTTTTTGAAGGATGTATAGGGTAAAACTTTACAATCCCTTTGAGTTCTATAAATCTGTGAAACTCTAAACAAAAATATCACCAAGCATAGGAAGAAAAGAACAAGAACAAGAAACTTGATTTCTTTCCACAAAGTTCATCTTGAATCAGATTCCTTTTGCTAATTCAAGAAAATGAGGAAGAAGAAATTTATTTAAAAGATATAAAATAAAGTATTTAAAATAAGATAGAGAATGATCTTTCCAGTTTCCTGTTGGCTAAATCCAGGAACCATTTTCAATTTAACACTGAAGTCAGATTGTATATTTTAAGACCTTTTTTGTATTCTACACAGTGATGAGCATGTCTCCTTGGTTGTCAGGATAATGAATGTTAATCTGAAGATACTGTAAGGTATCATTTTTTCAATGAATTTTACCTATGCTTTCCTACATATGCCTATTCACTGTAGTTATCAGTTTTATAATCAAGTGACAATACCTTTCATTTGTAAATATTCAAGTGGAATTAAACTTTATAATGCTAAATGAGACTGATATATCCCCTCCCAACAATATCATACCGTAAAAAAGCACTGACTTCCACAATGAAATTCTATTGATGGTTATTGCTCTAATTTTCCTGTGTTTTTATATCTTACTACACCTGACATTTTACTAATATTTTATATTTTTATTGATTTTCAAATATTAGACACATGAGACAAAATATCATAGAACATCTTTGTTACCTTGGAGTAGGCATATTTCTCAGTTAGGACACCAAAAGTATTAACCATAAAAAAAAAATAAATTGAACTATATTATTGCAAAATGAAAAAAATTCTTCAGACAATATCTTTAATAAGTTAAAAAAAACCCCCACAAAACGAGAGCAGGTACTTACAATATATATATTTGAACAAATACAAATAATAAAAAACCAAAAAGGCCAGCAGAAAAATTGGGCAAAAGACTTGAACACTTTACAAAAGAGGGTATTTAAATAGCCATGAATCCTATAAAAAGGTGCTCAACTTTTATTAGTTATTAAAAAAAATGCAAGTTAAACCATATGCAATACTACTAAACAACCACCAAAATGGGCAAATGAAAGAGACTGATTTTACCAAGTGTTGGCAAGGTTGTAGAGTAAACTGAACTCTCATATACAACAGGTAGAAGTGGAAATTGATAAAACCATTTTTGTTTTTTTTAATATTCATAAGATTTTTAATCATCAAGATACAGTTTGAATTAATTCAAAGCAATCAGAGAATTGATCCATATATACATGGAATTTATATGTGAAACATAAATAGTTTTTTTATAAATGTGATCTTTACAAATGCGTAAAATGAAATCTAGAATGGTACCCACACTGACAATAGTTGTCACCTTAAGTGGCGGAGGTCAAGTGTACGGAGTAAGAATGCAAGTACTTACGATTTTCACTCGATGTTTCTGCATCTTTGAAATTCTTGAAAATAAAAATGTTTTTATAGATTACTAGCATATTTTTGGTTTACTTTTGTTCTTTGTTATACTTTTTTCTCCTTTTTTATTATTTCAAAATATTATGGGCTTCCAAATGTTTTTGGTTACATGGATCATTTTTGTTACGCTTGAGTCAGGATTATAGGTGAGCCCATCACCCAGATAGTGTTCACTGCACCCGTTTGGTAGGCTTTTGCCCATCCCCTCTTCCCCCCTTCCCCCTGCTAGATTTCCACCGTGATTGACTTCCCTCTGTGCACATGGGTGCTCTTCAGTTAGTTCCAATTTATTAGCGAGTACATATGGTGTTTGGTTTTTCATTCTTTAGATACTTCACTTAGGGTAATGGTCTCCAGTTCCATCCAAATTGTTGCAAAAGGCCTTAACTACTTCGTGACTGAGTAGTATTCCATAGTATACATATACCACATTTTGTTAATCCACTCATGAACTGATGGGCACTTGGGTTGATTCCACATCTTTATGATTGTGAATTGTGCTGCAATAAACATTCGAGTGCAGGTATCTTTTTGATAAAAGGACTTCTTTTCCTTTGGGTAAATACCCGGTAGTGGAATTGCTGGATCAAATGGTGGGTCTACTTTTAGTTCTTTGAGGAATCACCACAGTGTTTTCATAGAGGTTGTACTAATTTGCAGTCTCACCAACAGTGTAGAAGCATTCCTTTCTCTGTGCATCCATGCCAGCATCTATTGTTTTTGGACTTTTTAATAAAAGCCATTCTACCTGGGGTAAGGTGATATCTCATTGTGGTTTTAATTTGTATTTCCCTGATGATTAGTGACGTTAAGCATTTTTCATATGTTTATTGGCCATTTGTCTATCTTCTTTTGAAAAGCTTCTGTTTATGTCTTTTGCCCACTTTTTGATGGGATTGTCTGTTTTTTTCTTGCTGATTTGCTTGAGTTCTTTGTAGATTCTGGTTATTAGCTCTTTGTTTGGCAACATCTTCTCAAGAAGAATATATGCAAGCCTATAGCCATCAGTTCCACTTCTGGGTATATATCTAGCAGAAATATGTACCTATGTTCATTCATTAAAAGACACATAGAAGAATGTTCAGTGCAGCACCACCCAAATGATCATCAGCAGTAGAGTGGATAAATATTAATACATTCTGGTACGTTCACCAAGTGGAAAGCAGTGAAACTGAAAAATCTGAAACTACAATAAAAATGACTCAAAATCGTCATGTTGAGCAAAGGGGCCAGATACAAAAAATTAGAGTGTATGATTCCTTTTACATAAAATAACAAAATAGGCAAAGTTAATATTAGTTGTTTGGTGACAGAATAATGATTATTTTTCATAGGGGGATGGGTGTTTCTGTTTGGATGGAAATAGGAAAATCTTCTGGAGTGCGTTTGGAGTGTCTCACAAACAAAGTATGAGAGTGAGTGACTCTCCCTACTCTTTTGTCACTTATGAATGTAATCAATCTTTTAAATTTTTGACAATGTAATAGACAAAACATGATTTCTGTTCATTTCAGTTAGAACGTCCCAGATTTCTAATGAGGTTGAGGATTTTTCATTTATCTTACTACATCTTCTTTTAGAAATTTTCTGTTCATCTAATCTGACCATTTTTCTATTAGGTGGCTTGTTTTTATTTTCTTTAATTTGATATTGTTCTCTCTTAATTATGGATTTCAATCTTTTCTCTGATTTATAGTTTTCATTTAAATTTTTACGCATTTTTAAAAATTTATCTATCAATTTTATGGCTTCTATGTTCAGTGTCTTGCTTAGAAAAATTCTTTAGATTATTAAAATATTCCATTTTAGGTTTTTTTAATTCATTTTTAGATTTTTAGGTACTTAACCCATTTGGATTTATTTTCATATATGCAATGACGTGGATATATGACATCATTTTCCCAAATGGATAGCTGATTGTGCCAGTATTATTTGTTGAGTGCCAGTATTATCTGTCATTTCCCTACTGATTTAAAATTCTACCTTTTTCATAAGCGATATTTTCATTTATACATATCTGTGTTTCATGCTCAATTGTTCCACTAAGAAATGTATAGATTATGCACTAATGCCACACTTTTTAAAGTTATTCTAGTTTTATTGTATAGTTTGATAATTAATAAGGCAAGAGAAAGCTAATTATTCTTTTCCACATCAGCTTGTTAATTCTTATAAAATTTCTTTTGGTGATGTGATATTTATTGGCATTAAGTTTATAGATGAATTTAGTGAAACTTATCATCCCTACAATATTAAATTTGTTCAATACAGGAACTTAGTCTTTCTCTCTCTCTGTCTGTCTTAATCAAGTTGCCTTTTACGTCCTTTAGTACAGATCTATAGTTTTATTCATATAATTCTGTAGTTTTTGTTCATTTCTAGTTGGGTTTGTGTATAGAGATTTATATATTTTTGTTGCTATTATGAATACCCACATTACATAACATTTTAATATCATTGATTATTGAAGGTTTATAGACCTATTCATTTAGCTTCTGGAACTGGCTGAGATCAAGCCCACATTTCTACCTTTACTTAGCTATTCCATGTGACTGCCTTCAGAGCCTTCCCACCCTTCCCTGCCTGTAACCATTATTCAAGCCAAGTTCCGTGTCCACCCACTTGTCCCATACATTCTTCTTAGACCACCTGCAGTTTTCTCCCATGCCTGCATCGATGCCACATTCATGTCAAAGCCATTTGTTTTATACTTAGCATGTTATTTAATACTAAGTTGCAGGATTATATAAATTGAAATAAAAATAAATAATTTTAATACATCTTTTGCTGTTACTGTTGTATTTGTGAAATTATTCTGAGCTTTTCTCAGAATAACAGGGAATGGAACCTGAAAAAGAGCGATCTAACTACAAAACCGCACTGTCTTCTGGTTCATGCCTTCTCCCAACTCACCCACCATGATCCCCACCTTAGTTAGCAATTTTAAAAACTGTGTTTTAAAAGGCTATTTTGGTGTCCTACTAACACATGAGACTTTCAGTGGCCAAAGAAGAAAATGTGTTTCTTAATACTGTAGTCTGAGAAATTCTTTAGGACATACAGCTGAAGACCAGTAAAGAAGGTGTTTCCACTGGTTCTGCAATGATCAAATCACCCATGGCAGGATGTCTGTGCTAAATTAACCTACTGATACAATGGAATAATTCAGAGCCTGAAACGTTCATTAAATTGGCTTGCAGTCACTTTTGTCTACTTTTGAGGAAAAATTTCATGCTATTTTACAAACAGAGAAGAAATTTTGTGTAAAATGAGTTTATACAAGAAAATAGAATATGCACAATGAAATTGAGTAATGTTCATATAAATCTAATTAGATATATTTTTTTCAATTTGCTTTTATTGTGGAATTTTGAATTTTTAAAATTGAACATATATTCTTTCCAACTGGAGTCTTTTCTGACCTTATTTGGGGCTTCAGGCAATGATTTCCTTGCTCACATGAATTAATTGCACCTTTATACTTGAACTGCAATAAAACATATAAACACTTATCTCCTGGTAAGTTTTGGGGGCAACAGAGTCCATTAAATGTTTGATCTCCAAAGGTAGCGATTTGGGCTCAAGGATTTAGAGCAGATAATAATAATCTCCAAAGTAGAAAAATGGAATTGGGCAAAGTTTGTGCCACAATATTTTAGGTTTGGTGGATCCACTGAGGGATGGTCTTGAAGAGAATATTGATAAACTGCTGTTTCATAAACAAGCTGTTTGCCCAGAAAAGCAAACTTTTCCAGGGCAGATGGGTTTGCAATAATTTTCTAAAGCAAATATTTGACTTTTTAAAAATTGCTTTACATTCTTATCTATCTGGGCAAGTATTTCCTGGAACAAATAGTCAAGTTATGTTGGCACAAGTGTTCTTAGTTCTCAGTCCCAATAGTTGAGTTGTTTTGATGCAGGTAATGTTAATTCACATAAAACAGTTTAGTTGGTAATAAGCTGCCTAAATAAAGTAAATTTATATTACAGAGACTCTTGAAAGACAGACTGAAAAACTTGGCTATTAATCTGAGTTTTAAATTTAGTGTAAGGATTTTGGCTTGTAGTCTTGATTTTGCTCCTATGAAGCTATTTGGCAATATCGGCACCCTCTTCAGTTTTGTCGTAGGCTTACCTGTCTCCCAAATACTCAGCCCCTTGTTCTGCTTTGACAGTTAAAACAGCAACCAACTCCATTTGGGTGCTCATGTTTCTGCCCTCTGAGGCTTACCCGTGCCACACCCGGAGGCTTGGCTGCTACCAACCCTTCCAGGCAACGTGCCACAGGGCATGGGATTTGACTTTCCCAGAGGATGCCGGGTACCACAACTTGGAGGCGTGGGGCCGTGAACTCCCCATGGGGTGGACTTTGAGGAGTGAGAGAAGGAGGAACAAGAACAGTCCAGCAGGTAAATTCTCTTTGCCTCCTCCTCTTTGACATGGTACTTGAGGCACGGCACAGGTGTCAGGAACCTCACTAGACTTGAGCACATGTAGCACAAGTGACCAGCTTGTCCCTTTGAGCTTGCAGGGAAGCAGTGGTCAGCGTGACAATGCATCACTGTGCATTTGCCTTCCATCTTCCCAACCCCATTACTCTATTTCTCATTCTCACCAACCTGGGTGTTCTCTCTGGATAGAACTTTAGTGTTTAAGCCTTTCCTCAGGCTCTATTTTCTAGGAAACCTAGGCTAATACGGTGACCTTCAGCTATTGAATCTCCGTGGTCCTCAGTTTTTTTGACAATAAAATGAGGGGATTGGCCTAAATTATTTGTGATCCTTTTAAGTTCTAATATGCCATTATTATAATTTAACCACTAAAATTTTTGAGCAAGGAAGTGTGATAGAAAGCCGACTCTGGTAACACAGTTAGGATTGTTGGAAGTATAAGAAAAATAAGCTAAAGGAATCTGGAGAGATCAGATACTTGCAAAAAATGCTGTCCTGGTCTGATGACTACTATAGAGGAGATGATTTAATCACGGCTCTCAGTAAAGTTCCTTAAATTGCACTACAATAAACATAAATGTAAAAAGAAAGATTAAATAAAAACTTATACAAAACATGTGGCCATTGCTGACAGTCATGAAAACAAGAAAAACTTCATAAATCCATTAAATCATGCTTCCGACTAGGACATTGTATCTACTTTGTTGCTTGAGATACATCTATCTTCCTGAGTTATAATGATGAACTAAAACTTTCATCAGCATGTATTGTTCATTTCTATCGCTATAATGTTTTAATCTTAAAGCCTCTTGTGACTGATGCTAATATGACCATGTCAGCTGTATTTTGGTCAGTACTTGACTGATATGTTTTCTTTTTACTCATTTTCGTTCATTCAACACTTCTAAGTTCTTCTGCTTTAAGTGGATCTCTATGGACAACATAAACCTGGATTTTTCAATCTAATCTGATCATCTCTGTCCTTAAATGGAGAGTTTAGAATATTTACTACTGTGGATATTGATATATTTAGGTTGTTTCTCCTGGGTTACTTTTGCTTTATAATTGTATAGCTTTTCTGAGCTGATATATTTTAAGGAATGTTGAGTTTTTTGTTTTGGGGGGTTTTGTGCTATTTGTGTCTATCTAATTTTATTTATTCCTCTCTATTTGATTGGAATGTATACAATCTAGATTTTACACTTTCAGTGGTTACCCTCAAAATTTTATCATGCATATTCTCTTTAAAAATCTGAATAAGCCTAAATAATATCTCATCTCTCCAAACAATAAAATATCTCTAGAATAATTTGATTTGCAAAACTCCATTCCTACTTGCATGCTAATTAATTCCCTTTTTTTTAGTTACATAAATTAGGCTTTATTGTCTACTTTTTCCCCATGATTTACAGAATGACTGTAATTTAATTTGTGTATCATTCTTTGTCACATCCCTCGTGTTCTCTTTGAATTGTTTTCCTATTCATGATCCTTTAGAAATTGTCTTATATGGTTCTCTTTGTGATAAACACTCATATTTTTTTAAAACTATAAAAGTCCTTGTTTCACCCTCATTCTTAAAGGATGGTTTTGCTGGGTTTCCAATTCTAAATTGACCTTGCTGTCTGTCATTTGGCTTCCACAGATTCTGTACAGGAATTGGCTCTCAATCTAACTTTATTTCTTTGTAGGTAATCTGTCCATTCCCCATCCTTTTAAGATCTTCTCTGTGTCCATGATATTAAATAGTTCACTGTGATGATTCTAGCTGTGAATTGTTATTGCTGTTGTCATTTATCCTGTTTAGTGGATATTGTGTTTTCTAGTTTTGAAAATTCAGATCCATTATCAAATTAATTGTTGCCTCTTTGCCACTCTAAGCTCTCATTTGGGGCCTTTCATTAGATGTATTTTAGATTTTCTCATTCTAGCCTCTGTATCTCTTAGTGTGTCTTCTTATCTAATACCTCCTTACCTCTCTATATTGCATTCTGGATAATCTCTAAAGATGTGTATTTCAGCTCACTTATTCTCTCTTCAGCTATGTCTAGTCTGCTACTAAATCCATGGATTTAGATATTATTTCAACCATTATAGTTTTACTTTATAAAACACCAATTCTCTCAAATCTGCATGTTTATTCCCTAATTATTTCTGCTTTGTTGGTCAGCTTATTATTATGTTCTTTATTTCTTTAAGCATGAAATACATAGCTCTTCTATATTCTGTACCTGATTGTCTCCAATCACAGTTCTTGATCATCTAAATATGGTCATTTGAACATTCAAATTATTATCATAGTGGCTTTGTGCATTTGGTGATGTTTAGTCTTATATTATTGCTTGATCTTAATCTTGGGGAGTGATGAGTTTCTAAGTTGGGAATTGAAAAGCTTTCTTCCAGACAGAATTTGTTTCTGTGTGAAGGAAGGACTTCAAATCAACACCTAGCCCCAGGATACCTTTCTACACATTACAGATGACCCAAGATCAGAAAGCAGACATGCCGTGAACAACCACCCTGGGGTAACCCTGCCCCTTCTGGCTACCTATTCCCTGGCACTGGCCTGGGGGCAGCTCCTTATTACCCCAGCTTCAGCTTATGTGATTTGTTTTGTTTTTGTTATTTGTTTCATATTTGACAAATATGATATCCATGGGATACGCATGGAGACTTCTTTGTTCTCCTGGGAGACCACTACTATACCAGTGTGTGTGTGTGTGTGTGTGAGACTTGTGTCTCACCTAAACCTAAAAACTTTTTAGGTTTTTTTGTGTCTGATGCTAGAAATGGAAGTTGAATACCATTTTTTAAAGCTAAATTGCAGATTAGTACATTGTAACCAAACTTTTTAAAAATGAAATTAAAGGGAATAGAAAAAAATTAGTGTGGATTGCAGGTAGTAAGGGTTAGTATTGTTGTGTGAAACTTTTCTTTTAATTTTATATGTGTGTTTGTATGGGTATTGCAATTTAAAACATTTGTTATATATTTGTGGTTACAAAAAGGTTTGAAAGAGACTGGTTTAGAGGTCTCCCACTTTGCCTTTCCTTTGTTTCTCCTAATTAACTCCTTCCCATCCTTTACATGTCAGCTCAAACGTTACTTCCGAAGGAAAGCCTTCTTTATCATACCGATACAGACTTGATTCTATTGTCAATTGTTTTCAAGATTATTTTCTTTTATTTTCAAGCCTTTATCTCAGGCTGTAATTGAAATTTCATAGTGATATTAGTTGATTAATGTTTGTCTCCCCCAGCAGACTGTGAGCTCAATGAAAACAGACTGTCCATAACTTTTAGAATATCCTCATATTCTAGTGCCTAACACAATGCTTGCAGCATAGTAGGCACTTTAATAAATGAATTCGTGTTCCCATGAAATCTTTCTTTATGATCACATTTTGGTGATACCAACAATATTGGAATGCCTTGTGGGGTGTGATGAGCAGAAGGCATCTTTTTTTGCCAGGTATGCAAGCTCTTCTGTGAATTAACTCTTTCAACCACAAAAGTACATTCCCAGTCTTCAGAGAACTGGGACAACAATTGAACACAGATGGAATAAAAATGCTTCATCCTTTGAAACTCACAGCAGTTCAAAGTAAAAATTGAGAATTCTTTTAATTATTATCTGCAGCTTGGCTTTGAGTGGTGTGAATGCCACGTACACCAAACAGTAGAACTGTGAACTAGGATCTTCCAAAAAAATCTGTCCAAATTTCTTGTGAACGCAAGAGAAGGCTTCTCTATAAAGAAGCAATAAGGCCTATACACTACACAGCTTTAAGCAATAACTCTGTAATCATGAAAATTCTGAAGAATACAAAATAACTTCAACACCTTTCACAAAGAATCTAGTGAAGATAAAGTGTTTCAGAAAGGAGATTAATTGTTGCTACACTATAACCACATTCAATTTCTATCATGATTTTATGGCAACTAATAATTATATACACGTGTGTGTGTGTGTGTCTGTATGTGTGTGTGTATATATATATAGTATTATGCAGTTCCTCATAATGGGGCTTTGCTATCATGTGAATAATGAAAGAGGCCCTCATGGCAACTGATTAGATTATTCAAGACCACTTTTTTGTCATCATTTTCATAGTCTTTAAAGAATGTATTTTCAAGATATTCTTAAGGTAGTCTTTCCTCTGTACAGTGTGCCTTCCACCCCATTAAGTATGCAAACAAACTGGGTGTAGTCCCCTCAGCCTGATTAGAAGTTACATATGGGGCTGTCTTGTCTGCAAACATTTCCTGGATTCTGTTTAGCCTGTTGGAAAGGGTTCTGTGTGCTTTGTGATTAAAAGCATTTATGTTAGATGCCACTGCTTTAATTTCTGTTATATATAGTGAAGCACAGAACCTGGTAAGGTCTTTTCTTGTGTCATTATAAATGTCTAATTTGGTTCAGACCAGGAAGGCTACGAAAGTTGTGTCCAAACAAAGCACATAACATGCTACAAGGGAAGTCTGATGTGATCAGGATACAATCTGGGTAATTTAATAAAAAATGCTAAATTAGAAATCATAAGTCATGTCCTTTAAATAGTTTACCTATACTTAAAATATTTAAATGTTAACTTATTTGCCTCTTTTAAAGTGAGGCCAGTCATTTTCTTTGACTATGTATGAGTATTAATAAATGTCTATGATTTCAAGTTTTAGTTCTTTTAAGTGAAGCAAGAACAGGAAAAAAAAAAAACCTTTGCAAAACCATTTGAATACAGAATCCTATATTTTTTATAAAATTTACTTTCAATCTTCTAAAAATCTTTTGTCCATACCTGATTTGGCAACAATTTCTTTTAGCAACTCACCTTTATCTTGTTGTTACAAAGCTTTACATTTTTCTTTCTTAGAAATAGATCTCTTTTGCCTTCATATTTTATCAGTATAAACAATATTCACTTAAATTATACAATTACAGTAAAAGCACATCTGAAATAAACAGCTTTGGGAATATACGCTACAGAATCTTGGTTTGCATACATCCAAGTAGTGAGAGCAGAAGAACATGAGCCTGGGGCACAGGACAGGTGACGGCAATGCTGATTTATTGTAGTGTCTTTAAAAGAGCTTTACTCTGTCTAAAAACATGAATTATTTTCAGTGTTGTGACAATCAACACAGTTCTACAATATTAGCAGCTATATCTTTAACAAAGTGTTGAGTATATTGTGGAAATCAAATCTTTCCAAAGACTGGTGGTGCTGGTAAGAAGTGCATTTTCAATACAATATAAATTCATCTCATACTCTGTTCTTAGATGAGTCTTGTTACTTGATATTATTATTCAAGTATGTGATCACCCCAGATCTTGAAGAATGAAGAGTATGGCCCACTTGATTATTTGTTTTGAGATAGAAAATTTCTCTTACTACGTGAATCCAGAAAGCACATGATTCACATTTCATATGACTTCAAGGAGTGGAGGTTCTGCTTTATTTTAATAACAACCAGTTTATCGAACCATTCCTTGATCCATTTATAGAATATTCATGCTAAGCATTCTGCATGTGTGATCCCATCTAATCCTTAACAAACTCTCTGCAGAGGTGTTATTGCTAGATTGTACTTATGAGGAAACTGAGATTCAGTTTGCAAGAGTTTCAAAGTGAAAGAAGCTTGGAAGTCATCGCTATTGTCTATGCCGTGCATCTCCAGTGTAGCAATCTTTGGCTTTACTGTTACTAAAGATAGTAGTTTCCTTTTTTAAAAATAAAGACTTTTTTTCTAGTAGAGTTTTTTTTTTCCTTTGAATGGGCAGGATTCTGTGCTAGGCCTTTAAATGTAGTTCACATTTGATCATCACAAGAAGCCTATATTTACTCAGCTATATGGAAGAACAAAGAGGTCAGATTTAAATCCAGGTCTCTACTCCCAAAGTCAGTGATTATCCCACTCTATAGTAGGACAGGTGCCTTTGCATATGGCACCTGACTGCCATGACCCACTTGCATATGGGTACAAATAAGGCCACGTATCATTGATAACCAATCCAACAGAATCTGAGCTCTCCTTCACCTGCTCATGCAATAATCCTAGCCCCTTCCAATCTCCTTCACCTCACAGTCATCTTAAAAAGTCACAGAGTGGTCCAAGTCACACTACTCTCACAGTCACCATTGGCTTCTGGCTAGTTGAGCCTAAGATCTCGGATACCAGCACCCTCCTTTGCCAATCTGGGCACTGCAACACAGCTATTCCTGCAAAGCCAGTAGTCCATGTCCTGGTGGGGGTCCTAGTGATTCCTTCAGGCACTGAATCTCACACAGCTGTGTGAGCCCAGCAGCCTGTAAGGAACAAGGGGAAGAGCATCCACACATTTCAAGTTTTCTTGGTGCTAAAAGTATTACAGAGTTTATGAGTTGTCTGCTAAAATCATTTGGGGCTGCTATAACAAGGTACTATGGACTGGGTATTTTATAAACAGAAATTTATAAATTTCTGTTTCCAGTGTCGCAGTTCTAGAGGCTGGAAGTCTGAGATCAGGGTGCCACATGGTCGGGTTCTGGTGAAGGCCTCTTCTGGGTTGCAGATGACCAAAGTCTCAGTGTGTCCTCACATGGTGGAAAGAGGGTGAGAGAGCTCTCCAGGGCCTCTTTTATAGGGGCACTAACCCCATTTGTGAGAGCTCCACCTTCATGACCAAATCACGTCCCAAAGGCTCTGCATCCTAATACCATCACATTGGGGGTTAGGATTTCCACATATGAATTTGGGGGGCACAAATATTCAGTCCATTGCAGTGTCTATGTGTTTTCCATTTGTAGAAAGTCTTTTTCTATTCCAAGCATCTCAATTTCAGCCACGAAGCTCTACAGAGACCCACTACTACCCTCCACCCTCAGGTCCCGGGGTGAGGTCTGGTTCCTCGTGCTGGAACCCTTCTGATTTGATGGTGACATGGCTCTCAGCAGCCCTACCACTCCTCCCTCCACCTGGCGTCATTGCACAGATGACAAGTCAGTGTGTTTCTGAGGCCCAGCTATGGACACAGTGCCTCGTTCCCCAGGAAGCTCTGCAACATTCATAAAAATCAGTGGCTATAGAGAAGGGCTTGACAATGGGGCATCACCTCCCTCACATGCCAGCCATGTATACACCCTGCTACAGTACAGTCCATGCACCATTCTTTACTTGCAAGGATCTCTTGAGAGTGCATTAGCACCTTTTGCTGCTGGTCAACTTTTTTTTTTTTTTTTTTTAGCAGAATCTCATTTCAGAAAACATGCTGAATTGGGAAGAAGTGGAAAGAAGTGCAATGGATAAGAAAATCACGGTCCTCTGGACTGACCAAAGCAGTCTTCCATTGAAGCGGAAACACTCTGGGTTCACCCGACTCCCTAGCAGCCAGCATGGCTCCCTAGCCCCGCAGCTGTCCTCCAACCACAGTTGCAGCTGTTTGCCCTGCACTTGAGAGCAATGCAGCTGAATGATTTCTGAACCCTTAGATCATAAAAAACATCCGTGCCCCTCATTGTTGGGTTACCTGTCTTACACTGTGCCCTTTGGGTCTGTACATTTCCTATGAGCAAACCCAGCCTTGACTTCTCCAAGAGTCTTACCTTGATCTTTTCTCCCTCTTCTCTCTCTGATGCCGAACCCCTGAGCCTCAGCCTCACTGGTATACTAACTTGTTGTCAGCTGATAAGCCTTGTTGCTGCTGCCATACTTCACTGACACTGTCTCACCACCCAGATCACTAGGTATTAACTGGCCCTCCCTGCTCCCAAAGGCAGCTACAGCTTGGCAAATATGGGCACCCACCTGCTGACTACCTGCCAATTCAAGGCTTTGATCCAGCACCTGCAGCATCCACATACCTGCATACCTTTTCTTCACCTGCCTTAGTACCTTTTTTTACTCTGTTAACAAATCTAACTGGAGTTGACTTTCCAGATTCTGATCCCTTCTGTATCAACCTGCCCACTATCACCCAAACTCTTAACTATATACTCTGAGAAAAAAGGAATCCATGTGGAATTCTCAAACCTCATCTCCCAGCTCAACATCAAACCCATAACATCAAAACATAGAAGCCCCTAGCAAATACAGCACATCCTGACTTATGCTGTCCATTCTTTTATGGCAAATGTTTTATGTACATGTAGTTGGTTATATACATATATTAATATATTTTCTCTACATTTAAATTATAAGCTCCTTAGAGGCAAACATGTACTTAGCACAGTCCCTTAATTAAAGCAGTTGCTCAGCATGGTATGATAAATTGAATTTAATCAGTTAAGACATTAACTTCTGTACCTGTATTCTATAGTGTAATTTCTCAGCTTGCTGTCCATTTCTGTCTTTTCACAAATATTTATTGGGGGCCTATTACATGCTGGGTAATCTTCCAGTGATTATGCATCAAAGTCAATAGAACAGATTCCCTTACAGATATTATATTGCAGTGGGGGTGTTAGACAATAACTAAACTAAAAAATTAAATGTCATGTGGGAAAAGGTGGTATAAAGAAAAAAAAGGTGGGGGAAATGAATAGAGGCAGATGAAGAGTGGTGTTTATATCAAGTGGCACAGGTATGTGTTGCCTCTTTCAGAGCTTCTGGAGGTCTCCATTCTGTTTGTTTTTGCATTTATTCCATGTTAAATATAACATGAACAGCATAAGCTACACATGGACTTTTCAGGCCTTTAATAAACATTGTGTGTAAATGGTATATATATACATACACACATACACACATCAGACTTTTAAAAATCCCCTACTTTATTCTTTTTTCCCTTTACATGTTAAATATGGAAAAATCAAAACAAATGTATTTCAGTAAATATAGTATATTTGCAAATTAGTTTTCTTTCTAACAGCCTTCTGGCTCCAATATTTTCATGAGCACCATTTGTTTAATAGACAAAATCATCTATAATCCTTTTTGGTTTCAACAGCAGTCTGGAGAACATTAGCAAACTCTATTTACTTACCATTTTTCCAAAACCCTAACCCCACTGCCCTGATGCTTAACAAGAGGACGTTCCTGAAAACCTTTGGTGACAACCACTAGATGAATCACAAGAAACAGAGAGGCTCCTTGGAGTTACCTTGTGTGCTAACCTGGAGCAGGCACTAGGACCGCCCAAACGCCGAGCGGCAGCCGCGCTTCACCGCCCGTCAGAGGGATTGAGCCGCCTTTGCTGTTACACAAGAAGAGAGTAGGCTGCATCAGTAGCGGCTCGACATCCTTCCCCTTCTGATCGATTAGAAGGTATTTACTTGCGATTTATCACTCAGGTTTTGTGCACCGTCAATGCTCCTTTATTGTTCCCTTAATCTGAACTCTGAAATGTTGTCCAGCACCTATGGGGTTACTATATTATTTTATGTTAATTTCCACAGCTGATCGAAGCAACAGTGCCATAAAGAGATGGGCTAGACATTTCCAGAGGCTGCAATCTGGAGGCATTTGGAGGTGTAAGTACGTCGGTCCCAGATCTCTAATGTGCTGGCTGTGTTAGTTGCATCTCTTCACCTTCTTCCTCATTGAAAGAGCCAATGTAAGATGTCATCTGCATATTTCATTCATAAAGGAAAAGCAACTACACGGTGACAGAAACCACTAATGACGGGCCTGAAACTCCACTTTGGAGTGTCTGTGGTTTCCTCTTCTAGGCTGTGGGTTTGCAAGAGAAGCTGGGTTTGCAACAGAGTTTGGATGGAAAAGAGATTTTGCTCAGGGCTGCAGACTGCGTGCTTGGATTCTGCTTTTCATTTTCAAAGCTCAAAGACTCTCCTTTCTAATCATTGCTGTGGTGCAGTGTAGGAGTCTTTTTATGCTTTCTTATTTCTGCAGTCCAAATACTCTTATCATAGATGTAGACTGCCTGGAAAATGTTAAGCCACTCGATGTCTCCCAGTGTAAAGCCACTGAAGAGAAATCAAGTTTGCTTTTTCTTGACTATATATCACATACCATATACTTTTTCTTGACTCAATAGCACAATTAGTAGATGGCACACGGGAACATTAAAAAACAATAATAATCTAAGGCTCTCTTTTCCTGTTCAATAATAAATTTCATCAGGCATGACAAGAGAGTAGTTTTCTATTAGAAAATCCAAATGATTATGATTTTATGGGGGAAATTGGAAATTCTCTTTAAGTATCTTACAAATCAATGAAGATGCTTTTTTAGGGCCTTGGTGCTGATTTTATGCATGAAAGGCTCTTTGAAAACTTTAAAGCCTTGACAAATTGTTAGGTATAGTTTTTACCACCATAATTAATTTAAATTTATGTATCTGACTCAAAAATATCATAAGTAAGTGTATTCATAAATGAATAAAATATTGAGTTCTGTTAATGGTCAATTCATGGAAAATTTTAAGATAAACAGTGCTGTTGAAATTCATTTCAGGAAAGAAAATATGTAATCAAGACACAATGGAAAGCATCAATATTTTAAAATGTAACTTTAATGAAAAACATTTGTTAAAGAATTTTTTAAACACTTTTAATAATACAAAAATTTATATATTTAAGTTCCCTATATTTGTTATATTGAAATATCCTAAATGAGATGTTTATGTATCAAATTTTTGAAAATGTATCTGTACTTCTCCTAAAACTCCTTATGTGGTAGGAGAAAGAGGAACAGAGCATATGAGGGAGGAAGAGACAGTTTCATTTTATGGTTCTATACTTTTTATATTTTGGAATATTCAGATCTAATATTTACTATATAAGTATGCTACCTATAATTTAAAAATGTAACTAAAATTACAAATGATTATAATCATTAATTTGCAATATACTCAAGATGCAAATGAATATAAATGTTAAAAAACTTGTTAATATTGCTATATATAATAATATTAGGCAGGACGAATCATTTTTGAAGATAATAACTTGCTTCCAAAGGAAGTTAGGGAAATCAGATTGGGGTCAGTAATAGACTTTCATTATTTTCTGAAGCAAAAGTAATTTTTTTTACTTATTTTTGCTGGAAAGATGCCAGAAAGATGTTAACTTTGCAACTACAATTTATTTCCAAGTTGGTGTCTACTACATAACTCCATAAACTTTGTTACTAAAGTTTCCTCCTTTCTCTTTTTAAAAAATTTTCTATGTTCCAAGTCTGTAAAGATGACTGAAGTCTTCAACTTAAAACTTAGTTTTGAAAATTCTTGCCCAACATATAATGATTTGCAGCCTTAAGCTTCAGTTTCGTGTCTTTCTCATCATTATACAAGTCTAATTAATAATTTTAAAATAACTTCATTTTATGTTGAGTCTAAAATTTATTGAATTCAATTATGATAGGGAAAAAAAATCCCAGGAACATAGATTTTATTCAGAATTTAATATTCTTCTCAGAACATGAACTTCCTGAATTTAAATCCTAAAATTAAGTCCACCGGCTAGACTTAATTGACCGAAGACAATTGGCGCAACTGCTTAGCAGGAATTCAGGATTGCAGGCAGGCAAGTGGGGCTTAAGCTAAACAATAAAATGCAAGGGCTAAAACTAATTTGTTAAAGTGTGAAAGTAGTGATTATCTGGTGATTTTGATGCCTGGAGATACCCCAAGACCTTGAAAAGACTTGCAGCCCAGGAGATCCAAGTGAAGATCAATATTACCTGGATTTACTGGATAATGGTAAGGTAGACGTTTCTAGTAGATGGATTTTAACATACATATTTTTAGTTAAAAGAGTTTCAATGAATGGTAAATCTGGTTCTGCCGATTTCGCTGTTAGTGATGCTTTTTTTTCCTAAAAGACAGAACATCGTCCCTAATAGGGATTCTTTTATGAATAGAGTACTTAGTAAGACATTTTGAAAAGATAACTTTTACATTATTTCTACGTGGAAAAAGTTAGTGTTTACATTATTAAACTACCCAGAAGGAGCTAACATAAAGGGAGAAGAGGACTATCAGCAAAATTGTTCTGGTATTGCAGTTTGCTTTTATTTTTGTTTTATGAACACCTGTGCTTTGTGTAAGAAAGGTTGTCTTCTAGTAGAAGCCACAGAAAAATGCAGTAAGTCAGCCAGGGCCCAACTTTCAATTATAAGCTTGTGGAAGACAGTGTTTGTTGAATGGGTGAAAAAATAAATGTAAACAAATGACAAGTGATCTATTTTTACTTGTTCTGAAAGGTAATTACAATTCTAACGTGAGTTTTTAAGAATCTCTTGGCCACATATACATACTGCAATAAATAAGAATTACATGTAACTTGAGATTCTCTTTCGAAGTCCCATTATGATTTCCCCTTAAATAAAAGACTTAAAGGGAAGCGAATGAGAGTATATAAGTGGTGTATCATCTCCACATCAGTTACAGTTGTGTGAACCAGGAGGAACAAATCATGTATTTTGTTGAAATTTGGCAAAATGGGGAAGTTATTATCCATATAGTTTTGGGAAGATGTTTTTCTCAAAAGCAATGGTCTTATCATTTCCAGAAGTGGTTATGACTTATAAAGAAATAAGTTTATGGGTATGGCACAAATCTTTTAAATATATGAGATTTGGTCTTTGAGTATAAAAGACCATTTAACAGTGTGAAATGTGTGCCATGCATTTGTTGATCAGCAGGTTTATCCAAAACATTATTTTAACTTGTCCCTCCTGGTTTACACAACTATAACTGATGCGGACATGAGGTACCACTAATATACTCTCTTTCCCTTTCCTTTAAATCTTCTATTTAATACGGAGGGACTTAAAAACTCTAAGGAAACTTACTGATAAATATTAATCATGATTCCATAGTAGATGTTTAAGTTGCAATTAAGCTTTGCTATTCCCCATAACATAATATGATAATTGTAGTTTGCACATTGGAATCACTGTAAAATTTTTTGGATGCAGCATTTAATGTCTTTGGATTGTCTTTCTTTAATACATATTTATTGATCTCTCACTATATCCCATGTGTGGTAGTCAGATCGCTAAATATGATGTATCTGAACTTTCATGCTCTCCATTATCTTGTGAAGGGACATAGGCAAAAATCAAACAATTAAGTATTATTAACCAAATACATTATTATTAAAATCATATTATTATTATAACTTATTATAAATTAAATAAGCCAGAATATATCTGGTAAGTGCTAATTTGAAAACTGAGAGAGGGCTATCATAAAGAATGGCTTTGAGGCTTTTGTAGATGGGGTTGAATAGAAGACTCCTTGCAAAAGCAATGCAGGTAAAAGAGGCAGCCATATAAGGAGAGGTAGCGTGCTATAATAGCAAGAGTGCAGATGTAGAAGCTAAACCTGCTACAGTTTAAATTCATTCTGTGTGGTCCTTAAACCTTGAAATCTGAAGCAATTTATCCTTTGAGCCCCTTTGGTAGAACTTTACAGAGTTTTGACAAGAGAAAACTGAGATAACATATGTTGAGTGTCCATGACAATACCTGAGCAAATTTAATTTCTATGCTCACTTATAAAGTTTTACAATTTTTTGAATTCACTCCTTTGAACACCTAGTCAAATAAACAAATATTTGACTATTTTATCATTCCTGTGCCCCTTCTTTAAATTCTTTCAGTGATTCAATCACACAGTTGAGGGAGAAAAGACAGGCACTCCCACAGACAGGGGAAAGAGAGAGCATTGGTCCTGAATCTTCTAAAGACCAAGTCTCAATTAGGAGCTTTGTTGGGTGCAGACTTTATTGATTTTTCTCATCTCCTCAGAAACCGCCAATACGGTGGTTGACGGGGATTAGTTATGGTGCTGTTTCTCCCAGGCGATGCTGAATTAAAATGACTACATCCAAGGAGGTTAGACACATGTCCCCTGGGAGGACTGTGCTTACTGGGCTCAGCCCATCAAATCAGACTTGTTGAGAAGTTCAGTGAGATGAACATGGCACTTCACGGTACACAGCACAGGATTCAGGCTCAAGCTGAAGAGGCAATTGATAAAGATAAGTAGTTTTTTAAATAAAATTAGTGATAAAGAAAATAGTTCATTGATACTTGGAGCAGCTCACATCTAAACACTCTTGGAGTTTTATCATCTCATCGGCATGCGGCCATAAAATACATACCTGCACACAAACAACCACATATATTCCCCTAGCTAACTGCTATATTTTATTTTTTTAAGTGGAAAATTGCTATGGCATGACTTTTAAATATTTTCCTCCTATTGCTCTTGAAAATACAGCTAAGTATAGGGGCAAAATTGTTCAATAATGTTTTTCCCTAGTCATTTCAAAGGAAAACCTTAATCTTGGAGGCTATCAGATAGCTGTAATTGAAGCTACTTTATCAGACAAAATCCAAAATAGAAAACTAAGTTAAAGTTTAAAAAAAACTGAAAGAGACTGGCATACAAGAGAGGCATGGTTGAGGGGGAAAAAAAGTCCCTGTTGAGTATGGACTTGATTTGGCCAACTCCTCGACCTTGTAGAAGAAAATGGAATCTTCCAGAGTATCAGCCACAGACGAATTGGCAAATTCAGACTAAAATCTATCCTTGTGCAAGCCCAAGACCAGCAAAGGACCTTCCTGGCGGTAAAAGAAGCAGTGAGAGAGGGTCAGGTAAGGAAGTAGAAAGTTCAAGTTCATGAGACCTTGTTCTGCTACTGTTTAAAATCTACCCGTGGCTCTGACACGTTCCATCTGTGTGTCCTTGGAAATGTAACTTGATCTACTTGGGTCTCAGTTTCTTTACTGCTATGTATTGGGAATTGATTTTAGGATAATCAACAATAGTAGGCAGTTATTTTGCCATTTCCTTCAAAAATTCATATATTATTCAACTATTATGCTTAGAATAACTCCAGAATTTGTTTATTTCAAATATAACATTAGAAATCTGGAGGGAATAAATGAGGTCAGGAAGTCCACTATTTTCATATATAACACAATCATGAATATAGGTACTAATGTTAAATGTAAAAAATTTTAATCATAAAAAACATATGAAGAATATACAATTTTAAGAGAAATAATACATGATAGATAAATGGATAGATAAAATCTCAAACCACACATCAATTATTAAAAAAAAATTTTTAAATTTTATTTTAATGGATTTAGGGGGTACAAATGGTTTTTTTTTACATGGATGAATTGTATAGTGGAGAAATCTAGGCTTTTGGTGTGCTTGTCACCTGAATAGTGTACGTTGTACCCAATAGGTAATTTTTCATCCCATCCCCCTCCTCCCCCATCCCCCTTCTGAGTCTCTAGTGTCCATTATGTCACTGTGTATGATCATGCATATCCATTGCTTACCTCCTACTTATAAGTGAGAACATGCAGTGTTTGTTTTTTTGTTCCTGAGATACTTCACTTAGGATAATGGTCTCCAGTTCCATCCAAGTTGCTGCAAAAAATATTATTTTATTCCTTTTCATGGCTCAGTAGTGTTCCATGGTGTACATATATGTGTATGTGTGTATACACCCCCTCCCACATTTTCTTTGTCCGCTCATTAGTTGATGGGCACTTTAGTTGGTTCCAAATCTTTGCAATTGTGAATTGTCCTGTGATAAACACACGAGTGCAGGTTTCTTTTTAATAAAATGACTTCTTTTCCTTTGGGTACCTCCCCACTAGTGGGATTGTGGATTGAATGGTAGATCTACCTTTAGTTCTTTGAGAAATCTCCATACTGTTTTCCATAAAGGTTGTACTAATTTACATTCCTACCAACAGTATATAAGTGTTCCCTTTTCACCGCATCCGCGCCGGCATGTATTGTTTTTTGACTTTTTAATAATGGCCATTCTGACAGGGGTAAGGTGGTATCTCATCATGGTTTTAATTTGCATTTCCATGATGACTAATGATGTTGAGCATTTTTTCACATGTTTGCTGGCGATTTGTTTCTCTTCTTTTGAAAAATGTCTGTTCGTATCTTTTGCCCACTTTATAATGGGGTTATTTGTTTTTTTCTTGCAGATTTGTTTGAGTTCCTTATAGATTATGGATATTAGTCAGCCCTTTGTCAGATGTATAGCTTGTGAATATTTTCTCCCATTCCATAGATTGTCTATTTACTCTGTTGATTACTTTTCACATCAACTTTTAAAGATAATCTTCAATGGTATATATCTATCAGCTTGCATAATTCTTTTTTCCCCCACATTTTAACTAATAGTCAATTAAATATTTATTTAAAATACCAAATAATTTACCGCCTTGTTGCGATTATATCATGACAACTATGATTCCTTTCAGGCTCACCAACACTTTTATTTTTTATTTACCATTAAGCATTATAAAACAATAAGGGCAAAATGTCATAAAATATTCATATATTTGTCCATAAAACATTTCTGTACAAGGATGAGGCTATAGTCTAACTATTGGCTGGTGGCAGAACCAGGCATAGTGGCCAAAATGTGTACTTGTTAGGAAATATACTTTAAAAAATTCACACTCGGTTTTCAAAATGTGGTTTCAGTGGTGAGGAGCATAATGAGTGAAAATGTGGGAGGTTATTTTTTAAGTCAAAATTTGGATGTGAAAATCAATAAAGGTACAGTTGGCAGAGTCTCCCAAAATACTGATCAAGGAGAAAAGTTTAGAAATTTTTATAAGCATCCAAAAATTCAACCAGGTTTCGAAAGACATGACTTAGCAGTAGCGTAGGTGGAAAACACTAGCTTGAATTCTCAGTAAACTGAGCGATGCGATGTGGGTGCTAGAAAAGCTAATGCCCGCTTAGGCTCAATTACAGGGAACTAGACTAGAGTCAGACCATAGTAAGCGATAATACAATAATACTGGCCTCCTTAGTGAGGGCTGCCCTGTGATCCCTGTGTTCTGTTCTGGGCTCCTCACAGTAGGAGGCTCTAGACTTATCAAACACCATATCGAGTTTAAGAGGATGGAGAAGTTTCTAACTTTTTCAAAGGATGAACAGAAGATGTTTTGTTTGGTGAGGAGAATAGTGAAGAGTGACAATGACTCTTACTTATGATCTGTCTTCAGCAATTTGAGGGGCTGTGACATGACAGAAGAATGAGACTTGTACTGCAGGGCACAGTCAAAGAGACCCTTTCTAGACCAATGGTGGAAGCTTAGGGAGACAGAGCTCAGGGGATCTCAGTAGGGATGGTGAGTCCTGTGGCAGAAAGGTGTGCTGTCTGGCAGTGTGGTGTGGGGGGAAGAACATGGTCTGGGGGATCAGCTAGATCTAGAGCCAAACCCTAAGCCTGCCCCTTGTAATGTATCTCTCTGATCTATACTTTCTCATATGAGACATAGAAAGAGTGCCTTTCAGGGTTGCCAGAATGATTACATGAGATAGTATATGTAAAGCACTAAAAATAATAAGTATCCAACAAATGTTAGTTTCCTTTTTTCTTCCTTCTGTCTGTGGCAGTGATTAACCTTTGGGTGAGTGTCTACATCTTAGGGAGAGTATACCAAGGAATCCAGTTTCCAAAAAGTCATTGAACTAAGTGACCTTTAATGTACCTTACAACATCGAAATTCCATGTATGAACACAACACTGGACTTATTCATGGGCACTAGGTATGTTCTTAAAAATATAATGTTTTTTGTCTACATAATGTGTTTGTAAAACATAGGCTTATAGAAAATTTAATGAACTCTTTCGAATCTAACTTGTTAGGAAAATGATTAGTCAACTTGCTGGATAATAAAGTAATAAAAAAGGCTCCAGTACACTGATACTTCATGACTCCTCAGCTGGGAGGCCTACAGGTGTCGTGAAAGTTACAATGGAATTAATTCTGAAACATTTCTCTTTACATGAAACAGCCTCTATTTTCATAAGAAAGGTCCAATATATTACAAATTTAATTGTTTTTATGTTAAGTTGAATAATAATTCAGGTAAGAAAGACTCTAGACCCACTCTTTCCCCAAGTCACTTAATAGCCTATTGTATTTTAAATGAAAACTGAAATATCATAAATCTGAGTGTTACAAAGTACATTTAGTCTTCCTGTTTAGATTATCTAGGTGCTACTGTCATTAAACTGATGACCAAGGAAAGGTGGCCAAAATAAATTTTTAATACATCTCACTTTTAAGTATAACATCATCTCTGCTTATTTTTAGATTTCCAAAAAGTTATGATAGTTAGCAGTAAGACTTCTCACACAGCCTGAATTCACAGTTTGAATCTTGCCTATAATTACTGAACATACCTCATACTGACTACACCCATGTTCCTGCTTTTCACTTATATATAGCAAAGTTTCCTTCAAATTGTTTCACACATACGCACACACACACAAATGCCCTCTGTTAGAAAGCTGATTTCTATTTCACAGATGATGAAAAGTAAACACTCAAAAAAGCCACTTTACTCATATTTTGAAGGGCACATAGATTCAGTTCTACAGTATTAATACTTGAGAAAATATTGTCATAAATTCTTATAGAATACATTGTAACTTATATAATTTTCTTTATGCAAACACTTCTACCTTTAAATTATGAATCAACTTCATTAATTTTACAGAAATTTCATTCCTCAGGAAGGGCGTTTTTACCTTTCAACCATTGTCTCACCAGTTTAAAAAAATATACATATATTTTAAAGAATCTCCAGACTTCTACTGAGTTTTCCCTGCTGTCAAGTACACAGCAGAATAAATAATAACTAAAAATCCATGTTGATTTCTGTTGGATTTGTTGTCGTATCAAAAAATATTTTATTTTAAAAAAATAAAGTTTCTATCCAAAAAATAAGTAAATTACTTAAATACTAATTGACACAGAACTGTAGGGGGCAGGTGTATATATAAAATGGAAAAGTAAAATATCAGTCTTTTAAGACACAGAAAATTTTGGAAAGCTAACTTCGATTTCAAATTCAATTTCACAAATATTTATTTGAGATCTTCTTAGTAGTGAATAAGGGGAAGTAAGATCCATTCCTTTACTTTCAGGAGCTTTGGTTCTGGTAGCGGATTGCCTCAGAGGCAGATAGAGAAAGTCGTATGCATTAAAACAAATTTTGTATAAAGGATTTGTGAGATAAAGCACTGTAAATATTTGTGGGTAAGTACTTAATACTAGATAAAGATATTTGGATATTATTTTACATTAATTTAGATTTGTCTTTTAGACATAATCAAATGTATTACTATAAATTAATTTTTTCCTTTTAATATAGTCAGGAAAAATCCACTGCATTTAGCAACAGCATAACCTGTGCGACCTTTGGGTAAAATTGTTTGTTTGAAGCTATATGTCTTGTTTCAATGTCAGTAATAAAATATGCATTCTAATGCTATTGTTTAAAAAGTTAGTGCTCCTTTATTTTATATGATGTTTTATTGTCTCTTATGTGGAATATGAAAATCACCTTAACAGTTGGCCAGATGAAATAATCACACGACGCACTATAGCTCCCTGACTACAACCAAAATCCCTGCACAAAGTACATATAGCAACTTCAAAGGTCTCTGAAAGGACTCTGAAAAGTTGAGGTGAACAAGGAAACTAAGTAAGAAAGCCAGAAATAGAGAGGGGGAGTAAGCAGTGAGTTTTCTACAGTTTTTATTACGTCCTATGCATACCAACTTGGGGTCCAGAACAGTCTAAAACCCAGAGCTTTGAATAGGAACATACAAAAAAGCTCCAGAGAAGTCCACTTCCTCTAGCCAGAAAATGGGGTGGAGTGGGAGGTGAGGGTGCTGCAGGAAAGTTTTCTGACTTTTCTTGATCATCTCCAGCCAAGTGCCAGTGAAAAAATAGCAGCCTTCCTCTCTACCCTTGCTTCTCTAAATTAGAAAGGCAATTGCCAACCCTGAGAGGTGGAGCCTGTGGTAACTACCAATCCAGAATCCTCTATCTAGCAAAAAAAAAAACCCAAAAAACAACAAAAAACCCCACCTCTTAGAAATGGAGGCAAATTAAGAAAATTTTCAAATTAAAACTAAACAATTTGGTCCGGTATGGTGGCTCACGCCTGTAATCCTAGTACTCTGGGAGGCCGAGGCAGGAGGATTGCTTGAGCTCAGGAGTTCTAGACCAGCCTGAGCAACAGCAAGACCCCGTTTCTACCAAAAATAGAAAAATTAGCTGTGTGGTGGCACACGCCTGTAGTCCTAGCTATTTGGGAGGCTGAGGCAGGAGGATCGCTCCAGTTTGAGGTTGCTGTGAGCTATGACGACGCCACTGCACTCTACCCAGGGCAACAGAGTGAGACTCTGTCTCAAAAAACAAACAAACAAACAAACAAAAAACCCCAAAAAACTAAACAATTCATCACTAGTAGATCTACTTTAGAAGAAATACTAAAGGAATTCTTCAGATAGAAGGGAAATGATAAAATAGTGAAACTTAGAGAGTCAGGAATTAAGAAAAATTAATAGAAATTTTAAATATCTGAGTAAATAACATAGACTATTTTTCACATCTTATGCCCATTTTAATATAGATGACTGATGAACACTGCCTCATTGAGTTTGTTGTATACTGGTGTCATACATGTGACAACTATATCATAAAGGGGAAAATCTACAGGGATCTATACATTTGTAAATATATTTCTATTTGTTAGTTGTATAAATAGAATACAAATCATTACTATAAAGAGATTTGGGAAAATTGAAAGGGATGTTTAGATACATGGAGCCTAGAATGAGAAGTTTAAATAAGGTACCAACTGATCAAATACTTATGTGCACACATGGAAGTAACATTCATCGGGTGTCAGGCAGGTGGGAGGGGGGTGGAGGAGATGGGCAAATTCACACCTAATGGGTGCAGGGCGCACTGTCTAGGGGATGGGCACACTTGTAGCTCTGACTTGGGTGGTGCAAAGGCAAACACCAAAGTGTTTGTACACCCATAATATTCTGAAATTTAAAAATAAATTTAAAAACAAGAATTCTTAGAGAATAGAAAAGGAGAAGAGTGATATTCCAAGGGTTAAAGATCAAGAGCTTTCCCAAAGAAAGGCTTGAAGAAAAACACTAAGCATATTTAATCCAAAGCAGAGTGTATAGAAAGGAGACTACATCCTAAATATATTAAAGTTAGATTGTGGTGCAAAAATGACAAGAAAATTTGGGTGAGTTTAAAAGCAAGGTGGAATTAAACTACTAGAAAACAATAACATGGAAAGTGGGGCTGGGGAGGGTTATCTGATTTATAGCATTCTAAAGCACTTTGTATTGTTTAAGAGGAGGATAATTATATTTGTTAACTTTAGATTTTATTAAGTCAAGTATAAGTATTATACATTTGTTAAGAAGGAATAAAAGGGAATTTTTAAAACCTGATTAACCTATGGAAAGCAGGCAAACAGTAAAAACCAGCAAAACAATAACAAAAACTTAGTAAACAGAAAGCACAACATAGATCCACCATATCAGTGAAGATGATACTATAAGTGGATTAAATCATTTAGGATTTAAAAAAAAAAATCCACTTATCTGCTTCTTATAAGATATGCCCTTAAGACACAATGACTTTAAAAAAGTTGAAAGTAAAGTTGAGGCTGGCTTCACATAATGACTGTGCAGTTAATGATTTTTGCTGTAATGGCTCTTGAAGATTTATACTAATTTACAGAAGGCTTTTCTTCCCTTTGAAGGAAAATTGTATAATACACTTAACAAATATGTAATAAGAAGTGATAATTTGGTATTCTCCTTCAGGCAAAGTCATGCTCATCAGTTTACTTGACACAACATTTTCTGGTCAGAGAATATCTTAAAAACAAATTCCTAAGATTTATAATTCAAACTATATATCATGTTTGGGTAAACCCAAAACAGAGGGGTGGAAGTGGTAGTATCTTTTATGACTTTTTGGTCTGTCGTGTACATCACTGTTTCTACAGATTTAGGGGCGCTCTTGTGTTTAGTCTTTATTTTTCCCGAAAGATGTTATCTTGGCTTATGACTTTATTTTCAAGTGCATTTTGTGTGAAAAATTAGCCATACATTCCCAGAAGCTGAAAAACAGGTGCAGAAATAAGATTGCACCCTCCGACAAATGCACAGTCCTCCACTCACCACCTCCCATTGTCGAGTCTTCCTCATTTGGCAAGTACAATAAATCTTCATGACGCTATATTTTATGTGCACACGATATTTCTTTTTAATGTACTTTTTATTACCTATACAACTTGCTTTTCATTGTTAAATTGATATATTTTTCTATCTGTGAAAATTGTTTGAGAATATTGGGTTGGGATAAAACACACTGTAAATTTTGCTGTTGAGATAATGGCAATATTTATTTTTTTCATTTAAAGTTATTTAATTTGGCAATAAATATTTTAGGAATAAATTAATATCATTAAACAAGGGATAGGTATAATACATAAATGTCTGACAAGCAGACACACAATGAAAGCTGGTATAGCATTAATCATAGCAGGCAAATAAATTTTAAAACAGAAAGTGTAATTAGGATTTAAATAGGTTGTGAAATAATGATAAAAGGTGCAATTCACCAATTAAATATATCCATCCTGAACCTGTAAGAACCTAAAATGCATAAATAGAATACATAGAACAAGGAGAAATTGACAAATCCACAATCATAGTGAGAGATTTGACCAAAATTCTCTCAAAAACTTGGCAAAAAATTCACATGGATATAGAGAGTTTGCACACCACAATTTACAGTCTCAGTCTAATGGATGCATCTGGAACCTGCAACCAATAAGGTTATTTCTTTAAGCATACATAAACATTCTTTTTATGCATAAACAATTACAAAAATTTACTGAGTTCCAACACAAAGCAAGTCTCAACAAATGACAAAGATCATACAGTTAACATTATTCAATCACAATATTAAAAAAATTATTTGTTTCAGAAACTTAGGCAGTTCAAATCAGCCACCATATATTACAATAAGGCAATATAGTTCAGACTAAAAAATCTATAAAATAAATAAAATATCCATAAAGTAAATTAAAAATAGTTATTAACTCTCATTTGATCACATTAAAAAACTTCACTTTTAACAATGCATCTCATTGGAGTCATTTTTAACCAGGCATATTTTTCCGCAGTGTACCAGGTAAAAGTTGAGATAAAGCAACAAGATTCCTGAACTGAACACTTTTAAAATTTTTCCTACTCAACCACATCTGCATGATAACCAAATAAATAAACTGTTTAGATTAGTTGTGGCACAAATTCTCTGGTTTATTATAAATCTATTATTCTCATTCTGATGCCAAATTTCTACTGGGTCTACTTTGATAACTATCATGCTCTGTGGGTAAACCCTTATTTTTAAGGTTAGAATTAACCCATAACTGGATTTAATTTGGGCTATATTACAATATCCCTTATTTTCTTGATACAGAAAATCTTTTGATCATTGTGTAAAATAAATCACAACCAAATCCAGTATTGATGGAATACCAAAATGATTTAGCTGGCATCATGAGTATCATAGGTGTTATACTTGTATCTATGTTGTTTAAGTTATTATCTTGCCTTTCAATTATTTTATAAACTATTTTAAAATAATCTTAGGATATAGAACTTTTTATGGACCTTAACAGACCATTCCAATTTCCTTCTTTCGTACGTTTTAGTAATTTAGAATTTTCCATTTGTCTAAATGCAAATTAGATCAAAATTCCATTGCAGATCTGTAGCAACTTTGCTATTAGTCTAAAAAAGATGAGGAGACTTACTATCTAAGCATTAAATACACTCTCTGATAAAGAATGACCCTATATTATGTCTTGGAAGGAAGGAAACTCTAGGAAAGACATAAATCTTCTATCATTCCATGTGGATGTCAAAGTTATCTATCTAAAGAACAAATGGCTCAATTAATGAACAATTGCTCCTGGCAAAGTAATCATTTAAATGGTGCTTTTTCATTTAGAATGGATCACTATAGTTGTTAGTGAAATGAACATATGCGGTGTACTCCAGGTCTGTTTGAGTTCTTTTCAGAATGTTCTAGTTTCTTTCTTTCAGGAATATTCTGCCACCATTAATGTATTCAAACTTTTCAGTTTTAGAGTATTTAAGGTGAAGTTTGACAGGGACTTTTGAAATCTTGGCCAACACCCCCAGTTTAAAAATGACAAGCCTGAAGTTCCAGGTGGTCAGGTGCAGAGTCCAGTGTCATGACATATCAGATCTGGAAAGAGAAACCATATCTTATGACTTTCAACCTGATATTATCGTATTAGCCTATAGTTTGGTTCAAATATAATTTCAAAAGCAAAAATGATAACTCTCAGGAAAATATAAAATGGACATGTGCAAAAGATTTCCCTTAACTCATTAGTTAATGAAGGATATCAGTAAGATGTAATGACTAGTTCAGATAGCATTTAAGAAATTAGGTATATATTAGCAATTTAAAAAACAAATATTAGGATAATATTGCTAACTTAAAAAAAAAGTTAAGCATTGGGGTTATCTGTTCTACCAGCCAAAGATTATTTGCATTTTCTACAGGACAAAACTACGCAACTTAACAAGCAACTTCACTAAATCTGGGACTTTTAATCAGTAGGGAAAAAAAAGATGAACTAAGTGCTTTCCCTTAGACAACTCCTCAGTGGCCTTTGTCCCCACATTTTATTAAAAGTACTTTATGCTCACTTTTGCCTTATTTCCATGGTTTAGATCAGGGGTCAACCAATTAGCCCTATGTGCCAGATACAGCTATCATCACCTGTTTTGTAAATAAAGTCTTACTGGAGCCCAGGTTTGATCTAATTATTTTCAGAGGTGCATCAAGAACATTAATTAACCGTATAGTTCTCCTTGATTTTGCTCTGCCAATCTAGGGCCTTACATTATTAAGCAACCACTAAAATTCACTTCCATCTGGAAATTTTCATAAGGAATCTTGGGTTGGACTTTTAATCTCTCTTGCTTTTCTATCCTAAGGCTAGGAAACCAACCCCAAAACATTTCCTGCCCTAGATTTCACCTATAGTACCTGTAAATTTAGGTGAACTCTTCTATTCTAGAGGTCCCCCAAATTTGCTTAGGTCCTCAGCCTGCCAGAATTAACTTCTTTCCTCATCCCTGTGCTGGGACTCTCGAAGCAGGTCCTAGACCAGTTGTTTCCTTAGAAAGTCTCTGCAGGCATCCACTCCCCATATGGTCCTTAATGATTAGCTGCCACACTTGACTAAATAAGAATCCTTCTCAAATATGACACTCCAAGCATAGACTTGGTTACTGCATTAATTTATGCAATTATATCCTGGTAAAAACGTGGACAGATTCTTACTGATCCTATGCAAATAAACTATTACCATGGAAAATAAGGAGATTCTAAAAATATTTGCTTCCAAATTCTGAGTGGGTCAGTGTGATTTAGCTACCATTTAGGACACTTCAGTTTACAAAAGCACCAACTATGAAGAAAAGGGTTAAAGGTAGCTTAAGAAGAAAGAGAAACTGTTTCCTTATATATTTATTAAAAATAGAAATTAAAACAATGCCAACCATATTCCAGAGAAATAACCACAATTAAATTTTCCTCATGAGCTCATTTAGTCCTGGTGATTAATTTTTGTTCCCCTAGATCTAAAGTCAGCAGTCCACTTTTCATGTAATATGTCTGTCAGTGGATTGAAGAGTCTAAGATACCATGACACGTTCTACTGGTAGAGTCTGAAAGTTGTCTAAGCCATGTGAGTTTGGAAGCCCATCCCTAAGAGTCTGTTCTTTGAAGAGTACTTGGTACTGTCTTCCACGAGGCTCTGGAACTGTCCTTTGTTGAATACACCAATTCTAGTGTGTAGCTTATAGCAGAGACTTCAGACAAGCACCAAGAAGCAGAGATCTATTTGATGATGAGACTGATTGGCTGTGGTTAACTTATTACAATAACCAATACTAGCAGAATAGAGGAGAGTAAACTTCTCTAATAGGTTCTCATATTGATTTGACCAATGTTTTCCTTGAGGATAAGAATGTATTATGGAAGGCATTGAAGAATCTCCAAGGCCTGCTCAAAAAGCATATAATTTCTAAAATATTTCTGTTAATATTTTGCCTATATGAACTTAGCCTAAGGAATTCTGAACATCTCTTCTGATTTTACAATTCTTCCCATGCAGCTGTTACAATGGTATTGTACTGGACAAATTAGTAAATATAAAGCCACCAAACCTAATTATTTCTCGTATCTTTCTTTTTATAAAGTAAAAGAATAAATCTTTGTAATTTTTCAGGTGCTCTCTGGCAAATGTCAAAAATAATTTTTTGGGTGAATTTTAAGGGCCATAGGGGATGACCTCCAAAACTACCAAAATATAATTTTCAAATTATAACTCTTAGGTAAATATAAAATGTACATGTGTAAATAATTTTGTATAATGTATTAATTAACAAGGGAACCAGATGTTATGATTGGTTCAGAAAAAATGTGAGAAATTATGTGTATACAAGCAAGTTAAAAATTGCTGAGTCATATTAAAAAACTGGCTAATATCTACCAGGCCATAAATCTTTGGGGTTATTTTTTATACTAGGCAAAAATTATTTTCATATCTAATGGACAAAGTTCTACAAATTGATAAGTGATTTTTACTAAGACTGGAACATTTACTTAATAACAAAAAATGAGATAATCTACGTATATTCCTCTAGACCTGTGCTGTCTTAGAGGGTAGCCACTAGCTATTTAAATGTGACTACTTAAAGTAAATTTAAATCAATTAAAATTAAATATAATTTAACAACTAGTTCCTTAGTCGCACTGTCCACTTTTCCTGAGCTCAGCAGTTGCACTTGCTGAGTAGCTACCACACTGAGCATCACAGAAAGTTCTTTAGGACAGTCTACCTAGGTAATCTGTAAGAGGCTATGGCCCTTGTATGATACCAAAGGAATATAATGCCCACCTTTTTGTCTTATTTCCAAGTTTCAGATAATTTTTCTGACAGTCTTAATTGTGGTAGAATTTATAATGACCTAAAAGTAAAATTAGATAGTAAGTGCCTGCTATATGAAAAGTCTTTACACATATAATGATAATGATCATAACTGGATAATTTCATGAGTAAACAAATGGTACATAATACACTATGTTAACAGTATACTTTTTAAAAAATGTGTATTGTTCTAAAGCCATTTCTTTTTCATATAGCACTACCAAATATATTATGTATCATTTGGGGTATTCAAGGTGATTGAATCTACCCTCACAAAACAAAGTGGTATGGATTGCAAAAAGTACACAATGAAGGATGGAGGACACGTATTAGGATTCTATACTTGATATGAATTTATTTCTGTGCTCATTGAGAAGGATCATGCCAAGAATTTAGATGCTAGGTTAAAACACCATAGTCTAGGAAAAATCTAATAGGAGTTATAATGGAGTATTTAAGAGAATACTTTCGATTCTCGACAAAGAAAATTATTTCCGATCATATTGTGTAATTTCATCTAAAAATAGCTTAAAACTTTAGGGCATGCATAATGATAGAGACGCATTGGAGGTGCAGACTGGTAAGGAAGACAAAAAATAAACAAATAACTAATTAATCACAAATGTTGTTAAGTTTTACAAAGAAATACTATGAGAGCATATGAAGGGAACCCTTCCCTACTCTGTTGGGGTAAGAGCTGTGTGTATGTATGTGAGGGATGCAGTCAAGAAAGTCATCTCTGAGAAAGTGACATTTCAATTAGGACCTGGAGGGTAAGTAGGGATTTTCTAAGTTAAGGGGAGTTGTGGAGGGATTAAGGTAGGAAATTTCAGGAAGGAAACATCATGGAGAAGGGACCTGACAAAGGAGGTGGTTAGTGTGAGCATTTGAGTTTTCAATTGGATGGGACACCACTGGAGAATTGTATGTAATGGCAATGTGTAAAAAAATAAGCTTTGTTTTGCCAAAGAGAAGGGTTCGTTCATTCACCCACAGAAACTTAATCATCAGGAATTGATGGCTTTAAGGACTTGAAAGAACAGTTCTTTAAATGTTATTATTTCCTTTTTTGGCAAAAAGAAATACAGCATATTGGCACAGATTATTTTCTTATATCAAAGTGCAATCGAGGAAATGCACAAGTAGACATAATCCTAGTGACTAGCTTCTCATTCAAAATTGCCCAAAAGTTTTCCATCTTTGGAAGAAAGCTACCCATATGTCACCTGGACTTTGCACTAAGGTTATCTTCTAATCATATTATGATTCACTAGTTCAATGTTAACCTACTGGGCTGTCTTATGCAAACAAGGTTTCTTTTCTATAAATAAGGGTCAAGACTTGAATGGGCTTGTTAACTTTAGGCACAGTTGCTGGTACCTCAGTCACCATGCAGACAGAGAGGGCCGCCCCATTTGGCTGGGACAATAACCTCAATTTTATTGCCAAAATGACTCAACCTCTATTTATAGTATCAATTACAGACCATTTCATTCAGAAATCTAGATGACATTAAATCTGATTGCAGAATTTTATATTAGCTAATGAGATTGATCAAAATTTTATTTTTGAAGCTTATCTGGCATATTATCTTGGCATTATCTTTCTCTCTTTCCATATACCTCTTACGATGTATTATATTTATCCCCCTGTTAGAAATATTTACTGCTGCATTTGACATTTTTTCTGGAATGTGAGCATATAATAATGATATTGCCTGGCAAAGAGAGATGCTCAATACGTATTTATTGAGAGATTAAGCAAGGGTATAAATGAATGATACTAGATTTATGAACATACCAATAGAAAGAAAGTCTTTAAATTACTTGACTGATCCTCTCAAGTAAATGGATTTTTCATTTTAAAGTAATGTGACACCTAAATTATTTCATTAAATAATATTGAAGAGACAAGATTTCTCAAAGATGAGAATATCAATATAATCATCAATATATTCAACTTTTATTGAACATCTAATATGTACAAATCAGCCACAAAAAAAGAGGCATCAGACACACTTCTTTCCTTTTAGAAATTTGTGACAAAGTTGAAAAATGAAAATGCAATGGCCAATGCAGAAAATATGTGCTAAATGCCAAAGGAGTACAATAAAAAGTGAGAGGTACCAGAGTTTGAAAGGTAAAGAACAAGTGACATCTTATAAGTCACAGAAAAGGAAAAAGCTTACATATTGTACCAGACTCCTTTGATCGTTCTTAGATGACTAACCACTGACTCACAATCTTATCTTTCTGCATATATTTCTCAGTATTTATTTTATAGCTGATTGCCTTTGAAAGCATTACTTATATTTTCCACATAAGAAGAACTGGTAAAAAGAGGATGAAATTAATATTATTGATCACCTATCATATCCTGGGCATTGCAGTCAGATTTTTCCATCATGCACCTCTGTCCTAAACCTCTTTTTAGCACAGAGCCACATTTGTCACTTTTTAATTTAATCTGCCTCTTCTGCTAATTGTGGAGCAGAACTTATCTGGATGTATTTCATAAAACAGTTTTGTTGTGGTATACTTTGCTTAAAATAAACTTCACCTGTTTTAAGTGTACAATTCCATGAGTCTTGAAAAATATATACCTCTGTGTAGCCATGGGCACGTTCGAGATACAGAAGGTTATTACCCCCCAAATTTCCCTGATTCTTCCTTGCAGTTAACCCTAGCTTTAGGCTGCCTCTGATATGCCATTTGTCACCATAAATTGATTTGTCTTTTCTGGAACTATATATAAATAGAATCATACAATATGCTTTTTTCTATATGGCCGCTTTCACTCAGTGTAATGTTTTTGAGATTTGCTCATGTCTTTGCATGTATCAGTAATTCAAGTTTTGCTTTGTTTTGTTTTGTTTTAATTTCTCAGTAGTTTTCTACCATATAGATATACCATCATTTGTTTATCCCTTCTCCTGTTGATGTACATTTAGTTTTCATTTCTTTGGCTACTACGAATAAAGTTTTCATGACCCTTGGTTTTCAAATCTTTGTGTAGATGTATTTTTCTTTCTTGGTGAATATCTAAGAGTGGAATGGCTGAGCTACACGTGATAAGTATACATTTAGCTTTGTAAGAAGCTGCCAAATTGTTTTCCAAAATGATTGATGCATTTTACTTTCCCCGCTACAAGTGTAGGAGAGCTCTAATTTCTCCACATCCTCACCAGCACGTGATATTATTAATGCTTTTAAGTTTAGTCCTTCTAGTGGATATGTAGTGGTAGCTCATTGTGATTTTAATTTGTGTTTCTCTGATAGTCTAATGGTGTTGAGCATCTTTATGTGGGCTTATTAAACATTCATATATCTTTTTTTGAGAAATGTCTGTTCAAATCATTTGCCCACATAGATGTGTAAGAGTTCTCTATATATTCTGGATACAAATCCTTTGTAAGGCATATGTATTGCAAATATGTTCTCTTATTCTGTGGCTTGCCACCTATTTTCATAACAGTTTAATTTGATACAGTTCCATTTACCTATCTTCGTGTTTTATACTTTGTGCATGGTTTGGTGACAAGTCCCCAAGACTAGAAGAATAATTCATCTCATGGCTACTATTATTTATTTATTTATTTTTCCCAGTGGGTTGTTTGACATCCACAGGAGTTGCGTGGATATTTCAGGGATATTACATGTTTTAAGGTGTGCTGTATTTCCTTCCATTTCTGCTGAAACAGTTAGAGAGATATAAGTATTGAGATATGAGAGATATAAGAGATATAAGATGATGGTTAGAGAGATATAAGTATTGATATGTATATATTTGTTTTTTTTTATTTTTTTTAAATTTATTTTTTTAATTTCGGAATATCATGGGGGTACAACACTTTGGCCATACACATTGCCCCTGTTCTGCCCGTGTCAGAGCCACAATCGTGGTCATCCCCCAAACTGTGCTCCCCACATCCATTCAGTGAGAGTTTTTCCCATCCCTTCCACCCCCCTCCCGCCCGCCCGCCCTCAGATGAATGTTATTGCCCTGTGTGATGTAAGTGTTCATCAGTTAGTGCCAGTTTGATGGTGAGTACCAGTGGTGCTTGTTTTTCCAATCCTGTGACACTTCGCTTCGAAGAATGGGTTCTAGCTCCAACCAGGATAATACCAGATGAGTTAATTCACTGTTGTTCCTTATTGCTGAGTAATACTCCATGGTATACATATACCACATTTTATTGATCCACTCGTGTATTGATGGGCACCTGGGTTGTTTCCACGACTTTGCAATTGTGAATTGTGCTGCTATGAACATTCGAGAACAGATGTCTTTATTATAAAATGTCTTTTTTTCTTTTGGATAAATACCCAGTAGTGGGATTGCTGGGTCAAATGGTAATTCTACTTTTAATTCTTTGAGGTACCTCCATATTCTTTTCCATAGAGGTTGTACTAATTTGCAGTCCCACCAGCAGTGTATGAGTGTTCCTATCTGTCCACATCCCCGCCAACATTTGTTATTTGGGGATTTTTTGATATGAGCCAATCTCACTGGAGTTAAGTGATATCTCATTGTGGTTTTGATTTGCATTTCCCTGATGATTAGAGAAGTTGAACACTTTTTTATATGTTTGCTGGCCATTATTTTGTCTTCTTTGGAAAAGTTTCTGTTCATGTCCTTTGCCCATTTTTTAATAGGGTTGTTTGATTTTTTCTTGTTGATTTTCCTAAGTTCTGTATAGGTTCTGGTATCAGCCCTTTATCAGAGGTGTAGCATGCAAATATTTTCTCCCATTCTGTAGGTTGTCTGTTCACTCTAGTGATAGTTTCCTTGGCTGTTCAGAAGCTTTTCAATTTGATCAGGTCCCATGTATTTATTTTTGTTGCTGCTGTGATTGCTTTGGGGGTCTTCTTCATAAATTCTTTGCCTAGGCCAATGTCCATAGAGTTTTTCCAACGTTTTCTTCGAGAATTCTTATGGTTTCACGTCTTAGGTTTAGATCTGTTATCCATTGTGAATTGATTTTTGTGAGAGGTGAGAGGTGTGGGTCCACTTTCAGTCTTCTACATATGGCCATCCAGTTTTCCCAGCACCATTTGTTGAATAGGGAATCTTTTCCCCAGGGTACGTTTTTCTGGAATTTGTCAAAGATCAGGTGACTGTATGAGGTTGGTTTTATATTTGGGTTCTCAGTCCTGTTCCATTGGTCTACGTGTCTGTTCTTGTGCCAATACCATGCAGTTTTGGTTACTATAGCCTTGTAGTATAGTTTGAAGTCTGGTAGATAGATGCCTCCCAATTTGTTCTTTTTGCTTAAGATTGCTTTGGCTAGACGGGGTCTTCTCTGGTTCCACACGAAGCGTAGAATTATTTTTTCTAGATCGGCAAAAAATGATGTTGGTATTTTGATAGGGATTGCATTGATTCTGTAAATTAATTTAGGTAGCAAAGCCATTTTTACTATGTTGATTCTGCCTATCCAAGAGCATGGTAGGGCTTTCCATCTATTTACATCCTCTGCAATTTCTTTTCTCAGTGTTTCATAATTCTTTCTATATAGGTCTTTGACCTCCTTAGTTAGATATGTTCCTAAATATTTAATTTTCTTTGTTGCTATTGAGAAAGGTATTGCATCTTTAATTTGTTTCTCAGCTTGATTATTATTAGCATATATGAAGGCTATGGATTTGTGCATATTAATTTTGTATCCTGAGACTTTGCTGAATTCATTTATCAATTCCAGTAATCTCTTGGTTGAATCTTTGGGGTTTTCTATGTATAATATCATATCGTCTGTGAATAGTGAAAGTTTGACCTCTTCTGCCCCCATCTGGGCGCCCCTAATTCCTCTGTCTTCTCTAATTGCTGTGGCCAGGATTTCCAGCACTATGTTGAAAAGAAGTGGAGATAGTGGGCACCCTTGTCTGGTGCCAGTTTTAAGGGGGAATGCCTTCAATTTTTCCCCATTCAGTATGCTATTGGCTGTGGGTTTATCATATATGGCTTTAATAGTTTCTAGGAATGAGCCATCTATGCCTATATTGTTAAGAGTTCTTATCATAAAAGGATGCTGGATTTTGTCAAAAGCCTTTTCTGCATCTATTGAAAGGATCATATAATCTTTGTTCTTGCTTTTATTTATATGGTGGATTACATTTATAGATTTGCATATGTTGAACCATCCCTGCATCTCGGGAATGAAGCCCACCTGATCATGATGGATTTTTTTTTGATGTACATTTGAATTCGGTTTGCAAGGATTTTATTGAGAATTTTTGCATCTATATTCATAAGGGATATTGGTCTGTAGTTTTCTTTTTTTGTTGTGTCCTTTCCTGGCTTTGGTATCAAGGTGATATTGGCTTCGTAGAATGAGTTTGGGAGGATTCCATCCTTCTGGATATTTTCAAATAATTTCTGCAGTATAGGCACCAGTTCTTCTTTGTAGGCTTGGTAGAATTCAGGTGTGAACCCATCTGGTCTGGGACTTTTTTTTGTGGGTAGATTTTTTATTACTGCTTCAATTTCGGTGCTTGATATTGGTCTGTTTAGAAATTCTGTTTCCACCTGCTTGAGCCTGGGGAGGTAGTGTATTTCTAAGAATTTATCCATTTCCTCCACGTTTTCGTGTTTGTGGGCATAGAGATTTTGGTAGTATTCAAAGATGATGTTTTGTATTTCCACGGTATCAGTTGTGACTTCTACTTTTTCATTTCTAATTGAGCTTATTAGAGTCCTTTCCTTTCTGCTTCTGGTCAACCTGGCAAGTGGCCTGTCTATTTTGTTTATCTTTATGAAGAACCAACTTTTCTTTTCATTGATTTTCTGTATTGTTCTTTTGTTCTCGATTTCATTTAATTCTGCTCTGATTTTGGTTATTTCTTTTCTTCTGCTGGCTTTAGGATTGCTTTGCTCTTCCTTTTCCATTTCCTTAAGATGATTCGTTAGTGTACTGATTTGTGACTTTTCTGTCTTTTGGATGTGGGAATTTATGGCGGTAAGTTTTCCTCTCAGGACTGCTTTTGCTGTATCCCACAGATTTTGATAACTTGTGTCCCCATTATCGTTTAGTTCAAAGAATCTTTTGATTTCAATTTGAATCTCCTCCTTGACCCAATAATCTTTCAGCAATAGATTGTTTAGTTTCCACATTTTTGGAGGACGATGTGAGTTTCTGTTGGAATTGATTTCTAATTTTATTCCGCTGTGGTCTGAAAAGATACATGGTATGATTTCTATTTTTTTGAATTTGTTTAGATCTGTTTTGTTGCCTAGGATATGATCAATTTTAGAGAAAGTTCCATGAGCTGATGAGAAGAATGTATATTCAGTGTTATTTGGGTGGTGTGTTCTGTAGATATCTGTTAGGCCCAAATGTTCTATAGTCCTGTTTAGGTCTTTTATTTCTCTATTTGTTTTTTGTTTGGAGGATCTGTCCAGTTCTGTCAGTGGGGTGTTGAAGTCCCCTGCTATTATGGCGTTGCTGCTTATTATGTTGTGTAGAGCTAGCAGTATTTGCTTTATGTACCTGGGTGCTCCTGTGTTGGGTACATAAATGTTTAGGATTGTTAAATCCTCTTGTGAGATTTTTCCCTTCATCGCTATATAGTGTCCATTTTTGTCCTTCTTTACTTTTATTGCTTTAAAGTTTATGTCATCTGAAATGAGGATGGCTACTCCGGATTTCTTTTGGTTTCCATTAGCCTGGAAAATTGTATTCCATCCTTTCACCTTGAGTCTGAATGTGTCTTTGTGTGTAAGGTGTGTTTCCTGAAGACAACAGATACTTGGTTTGTATTTTTTAATCCATTCAGCCAGCCTATGTCTCTTCAATGGGCAGTTCAAGCCATTTACATTTATTGAGAGAATTGATATTTGGGGTAAATTTCTGATTATTCTGTTGGGTGGTATCTTTTGTTTTACCTCTTGCATCATTGTGCAATCTAGTTTCTGGGGTTTTAGCTTTTGTGCAGTTTTACATAGGTGGTTGTCTGTTGCTCTGTTTAGTGTATAATGCAGGTCTAAGCATTTCTTGCAAGGCCGGTCTGGATTTCGCAAATTCTATCAGTGATTGCTTATCTGGAAACGTCTTTATTTCTCCCTCATATAAGAAGCTTAGTTTGGCAGGATACAGAATTCTGGGTTGACCTTTGTTTTGTTTTAGGAGACTGATGATGTCTCCCCGTTCCCTTCTGGCTTGTAAGGTTTCAGCTGAGAAATCTGCAGTTAATCTGATGGGTTTCCCTTTGTAGGTTACGTGTTCTTTTCGTCTTACAGCTCTGAGGAGTGCCTCTTTTGTGTTTACTTTGGTCAGTCTAATAATTATGTGGCGTGGTGAATGCCTTTTCACATTGACTCTCCCAGGAGTCCTGTGTGCTTCTTGTACTTGGATATCGAGATTTCTGGCTAAGCCATGGAAATTTTTCTCCATTATTCCTTCAAATAAATTTTCCAGCCCATGCAAATTTTCCTCCTCTCCCTCGGGGATACCTATAATCCTTATGTTTGGCCTCTTTACATAATCCCACATTTCTTGTATGCTTTTTTCCTGCCTCTTGTTTTTGTGTTCTTTCTCTTCGGCTGATTTATTTAGCACATAGGAGCTGTCTTCTAGCTCTGAAATTCTTTCCTCTGCATGGTCCAGCCTATTTTTAAGGCTTTCCACTGTGTTTTGTAGATCCTTGAATGCTTCTTTCATTTCTAGGATTTCTATTTGATTTTTCCATAATATTTCTATTTCTTTGGAGAATTTTTCGTTCATTTCTTGCATTTTTCTTGTGGTTTCTTTGTGCTGGGATTCAATTTTCTCTTGAATTTCATTGAGCTTTCTTATAATCCATAAACGAAATTCCCTTCTGTCATTGTACCCATTTCATTTGGGTTGGTATCCATTGCTGAGGAACTGATAATTTCTTTTGGGGGTGACTTTTCACTCTGATTTTTCATGGTCCCTGAGTTCTTTCGCTGGTTTTTTCTCATCTGGCCTCTTGGTTGAGAGCTGGGGGTGTTAGAGCTAGTTTATGGCCCTGTCACCAGGCTCACAATTATTGTTCCTTGGCAAAGCCAGGGAGAGAAGTAGTGGCCTGTATTGCCTTAGGTGTATTTTAGCAAGTTTGGTGGATCTTGAGCTAACTCTGACCTGTGGTCTTCTCCTCTTCCCAGTGGAGTGTGGTGAGAATGACCTCCCAACTTAGGCTCTGAGCTAATGAATTGTACTTGAGGATATGAGTCCTCCACTCTCTATTAGCTAGGTATTCTGGTATGTCCGTGGCAGACTCTGATTCCCCAGTTGGGGTATGCGAAAGCCGCGTGCTTTGGGAGGGGCCTTGTAGCTCCTAGGGGTTACTTTGACCCTGCTCCTCCTGAGGTGCAGGTAGAAACACAATTTCCTTTGGCTGCAGTGTGAGAGCTGAGTTGGGAAAATTCTACACAGCTCAGAGGTTGCTCATCTAGCCATGTGTATGTGACCTTCTGATGTGTGTCTCCGTGTGATACTGGTGGTAGGGGGATCTCCAATTGTGCACCCCTGTTCCACCACTAGACCCCAAGGTGAGGCGGGTGGCCGTCTCTATCCCCAGCAGTGTCCACCGGGGGGATGTTCCCATGGGCAGAGGGGAGTAGTGGCCGCTGGAAGCACTCTTGGGTGGCGCGAAATTCCCTATTGAAGTGGGCAGGATCATGGGGAGCTGCTCTGGTTCAGCCTCAGGCTCTTGAGGTATTTGGTTGTCATGGTAACCAGCAGTTACACCAAATGATTCACTATAGCCAGCAACCTTCAAAATGAGCGATCTCTGGGGTACAGGAGGGCTGGGACCTGAAGGGCGGGCACTAGGACCAGCACGGAGCGGACTTGTCGGAGGCCAGAGCCGGGGTAGCGGAACTAGGTGGACGAGCTGCAAACTGTTTCCAATACCCAAAGGTCCCGCCGCTACCGTTCCGGGATCTCGTCCCACCTGGAGCCCACGGATGCAGCTGACCCTGGCCACCACAGGCAAAGCCTGTTTCGCCCCAGCAGAAGAGCCCCGGGCCGGGGCGTTGGGAGCTAGAGACGCGGCTCACAGCTCCGCGCGGGCGGCTGTAAAGATGGCGGCCGCCACCAGCCTGGCGCACAGCCGGGCTCCGATCGCGCCAGGAGCGCAGTTTTTCTCCACCGGCCGCAGCGGCAGTTGCTAGCAGCCTCTAAGGGCGTGTCCCGCTCCCCGTTAAACTCCTGGGCCCAGTCCCGCCGACTTCCAGTGACGCAGTGCCGGTCTGCGGGTTCCCGCGCACTGTCCCGGGAAGCTGAATCTCTGCCCAGCGTGATCCCCAGCCCTGCGCGGTCTCTGTACACTGCAGCTGAGGGTTGTGTTTGGCTTTCGTGATTACTCCAACTCCACAGCGTCTGTTGTCCTGTGCAACCGCCCTGCCCCAACTCTGGGATTGTCCCTGACTGTGTGTATGGGGAGGCGTGTAACCGCTTGGGGGGCAGGTCGCGCTGCGCCGACCTGGCGAGTGCGTCCTTCCCGCGCTCTGGGCTCTATTGTGCTCCGTGCGCCCTCCGATCTTTGTGAAAATTTTGTACCTGTTTTCTTGGGCTGGGCGTTCGGCGTTGTTTCTCTGTCATTCGCAATGCTGTTTTCGGAGTGAGCGGTCCGTGCTCGCAGGCAGCCGCTGGCGTTCTTCACCTCCTTCCCTGGGAGCGGTGCGGTGGTAGGACGCTATCAGATCGCCATTTTCTCATGGCTACTATTTATTAAAGTTCAGTTACTTGAGTGACTCTGCCTAAGGCAGTGATATTAAGGATCTTCCTACAGAGTGATTGTATCTTACACTTTTTATTAACTAATCCCCTAGATAATGAAACAGTTCTCACACATTGTCCTTCTAACCCCTTAGATGTCTAAATAGAAAGAGTTATAGAGCCTCGAGGTTAAAAAGGAAATGATAAGACATTTTTTCCATCCTTACATTGGATAAATATTTTAGCAGTCAGACCATTTTTCTAATACACATTTCCAGAATCTATTTTTATTATAGGCAGCAATGTAGCATAACTCATCTGGATGTTAGAACAAGAAAGGAAATGAGGACCTTCTCTCCAATTTTTCATTTATAGGATGGCTGTCTGCATTTCCACAGCTTGACAGTTGAATGTCTCCAGTTGATGTGTCACTTACTCTCAAGTAGAATCGTGCTTGGGAGCAGCTGAAGTGGTCCTGTGTGCAGAGTGAGAGCCTTCTAACCAGGCAGAGTTAGGCATGCACGCTGGTTTAGCAACTTTGGCAAATCACTTAAATGTTCTGAGCCACAGTTTTCCTCATCTGTAAAATGTAAAGCTTGGGATATATAGAACAGAATATAGCAGGCTCTCATTAAATGGTAGTTGTTCTTTTGGGTTGTCTTTAACTGATTGGTGATACAAAGAAAGAAGTGGGGAGAGAGAGATTTTATTGCTGGTGCATTTTTATTAACAGGAGAAAGGGGGCTGAGAAATTGACAGAAAAAGATGACAAGATTAAAACTTGGTTTTTATTTTCAATAAATCCTACCTAGGTTTTAGTCACAATAATAATCTAATTGTGGTCTACTTTCATAAGAAGTATATTATTTTAGAAGTCATGGATACCGAATAATGCCCCTAGCATGTAAAACCTAAGAGCTAGTGGTGTCACACTCACTTTCAAAGGTAAGACAAAACACAGTTAACTATTAGGAAAGGAGGCCATATCTCCCTATGAGACCCTTTACATTTTTTAATTTAATAGGTTAACTTAATTGTAACCCTGGAGGAAGTCATAACTCAAACAACACAAAAAGTCTACACCAAGAAGACCCACCTGTATTCCTCTGCCCACCCACCAAGTCTCCCATACTCCCCCCCCTTCCTTAAAGCTAAACAAGTTTGTTACCTACTCAGTGTTTCCTTATGCCAGTACAGTCAAAGACAAATATATATTCTTTCCTCCCTTTTTGTTCCCCAAATTTAGAGTGCTATGTGTACTGCTGTGCATCTAGCTTTTAAGAAATATGGCCATGCTAAGCTACTAAGTATCATTGCAACCTTGTGTCATGTGTTGCTGAAGCAAAAAAACTCTGAAAGCTCTTTTGTAAATAAAAAGTGACCTACATCTCTCTCTGGATCCTCTTGCCTACAGGCAGAAGGTGACAGTAGGTAAGAATTCAAGGCTCCTGTAATATTTGTAGACATATTCTAGCGTTAACAACTTGTGAAACAAGCTCTGGGGATTCTGACATTCTTCCTCCTGACAAAATCAGTCTTGAGGGGTTGGTTTTAGCCCAAAGCCTTGTGCTGCAAATAAAAGTATATTTCAGCATAAAGTTAATGCAGCTTTTCATGGAAGAGTGAACGTTTTCATATGCAAGGCTTGAAAGGGAAAAAGAATCTAAAGCAGTCTTGTTTTTCCGAGTAGGACAAATAACTGGGAAGAAATCCTTCTAAGGCAATTGTTTGCAAAGGTGACTTAATTGTAACCCTGGAGGGAAACTGTAAGCCTCTTGGAACACTGTCTCCCAGGAAAATTACATGAGAGGCCTTTCTTCGAGTCATAACTGTGGGTGGAGGACAATGTTGACATCACTATCATACATGCAGTTTATTTGGTAGCTAAAATGTCTGGATGAAGTTTCATCTTTTTGATTTTATAAGCATACTAGCTTGTTTTCAAAAACCTGAAAGTATATGTATATATAATTATCTAAATGTATCAGAATGGAAGTCAGGAGGGAGTTGGGGTCAGTGATACAAATATTAAAAAGTATAAGGTCCCTTAAATCATTTATAATTTATGTACTAAGAATTCATTTGCTATTTCTCCAATAGATTGACCTTTATTTCTGTGTTTTGCTTCTGCTAATAATAAAGTGTATTTGCATTTTCTGAGTACAAGTCAAGTAATTACAAGAACAGGTGCCCCGAAGACAGCTGAGTGGTAGGTGTAAGGCAGTCTGGCTTCCACATTTTCTATATTTCTAGATTGTGAGAGAGAAGACAGCAAATTTCTGGAGTCAAACCACAAGGAGGAGGCTGCCAACTTGAATATCAGGACCAAAGGCTTTCAGTTGCATAATATTCTGGTTTCTTCTGTAGATGTTGGCCCTTATCCCAGGACATTATATCATGGGACCTGTCCCCTCAAAAGTGTGCAGGACAGCTTGTAAATTTTACATCCATGTCAACTCATACCATGGGGACAGGTTTTGACAGGGTGATCAGACTTTGTACTACTTTGGGAAGCCTGCAGGAGGAGCAGGCGATCCTCAAAAGTGTGTCTTCCAACTTGGAAGGAGATTTTTCAACAATCTAGACAGAAACAGAGAAAATCATTTTCCTTCCTAGTCCTGTATAACATAATCTCAAGCATTCCTGGACACACACTTATTGTCTATGCCTATTATTATATATCTGGCCCTTAATTCCACACTACTATGCAGCACATCATTCAGGTATTGTGATATTTAGCTTTTATATCCCATAGTTTTCAACGTAAAGCAATTATAAGCTCTTTAAGTGGAGGCATTACATTATTCATTCAGCACAGATTGATTGGGTCCCTACTATGTACCAGATCCTCTTCTAGGGGCTGGTGATAAAGTCCCAAGTTATCCTGGAGCTCTGGACAATACACTGGAAATACACAAATGCACCTATACTATGTTAGGTGGGGGTGATTAAAGAAGAGCAAGAGCTGAGAGAAGAAGGGTTGATTTCCACTGAATGGCAAAGGAGGGAAATTCTGTCCCTGTGTTCCTTACGCAGAGGCCTGAGTTCAGCCAGGGAATGAGCCACCCAGATAACAAATAATTTTACATTCAGGAAAGAGCACATAAGGCAGAGGGAATGGTGAATGCTGAATACCCAGGCCTTGCATAGGAGTGTATTTGCTATGTGCAAGGAAGAGCAAGGAAGTGAGTATGGCTAGAATAAAGAGGCAGAGAGCAGAGTAATAGGAGGTGAGGTCAGATACACAACAGGGAGCCAGAGTGGACAGAGTGAATAATCTTACAGATCTTTGATGGAACAGTGGCCTTTGTGCCCTGTGAGATGGGAAGCCACTGGAGAGGTGGGGTGAATGAGAGGCATGAGCTGTCACGTTAACAGAAGGCTCTTTAGGGAATCAGCTGTAAGGGAGCCAGGTAGAAGCAGAGAGACCAGTTACAAGGATGTCACAATAGTCCAGACAAGGCATAATAGTGGCTAAAACCAGTGCCTAGACAAGTGACTCTGAAGAGGATTTGGGCCAAGCAGTCTGCCTGGGTCTGTGTTCTTAACCATTGCATTGCCTCTCTTAAAATAAAACGATGAATGAATGTTATATTAAAAATAGATTCAGTTCATTCATTTGAAGGTTTTTGAGCCATGGCTACGTGTGTATCTTTTAGGTAGTTCGTATTGGACCCAGACAAAAAGCTCAGCAGATACAGATCTTTAATATTTCTTCTACTTTTCCTACCTCACTTCAGGACAAGGTTTTTAGGTTTTTTTTTAATTTCAAAATGTGATAAAGAAATCTTCAAAGAGAAGATAAAAACCACTTTTTTCCTTTAAGATTTGGACTATATTGATATTACCAGCTTAGTGATGCTGAGACGATAGTTGACACGGTGTCCTCAATGGTGATGTAGAACTAATAGTTTGTTTCATTTTGTAGGAGGATGTAGAGAAGGTCAGGACTAATGCTATCTGAGGAAGAAAAATATTTCAAAAAGAGTCCTTTCCAACACAAAGAAAAGATAAATGTTTGAGGTGATGGATATGATAATTACTCTGATTCAGTCATTACACATTGTATGTATGTATTGAAATATCACACTGTACCCCATATTAAGTAGGTACAATGATTATCTGTCAACCAAAAATAACAATAGCCTTTCCATACTACCCATAGAGGGGTCCATGTAACATTGTTCTGGATTCCTATAGTAAGTTAAAGGGAAACTTTCATAATGTCTGGAGCCCTTGGTGTTCTACAAACGAAGGAGGATGTCCTCAACTTCCTTGCAGTAGGAACCCACTTAGGTGGCACTAACCTTGCCTTCCAAATAGAACAGTACATCTACAAAAGGAAAAGTGATGGCATCTACATCATAAGTAAAAGAGGACCTGGAAGAAGCTTGTGCTGGCAGCTCGTGCCACTGCTGCCATTGAAAACCCTGCTGATGTCAATGTCATATCCTCCAGGAAACTGGCCAGCGGGCTGTGCTGCCACTGGAGCCACTCCTATTGCTGGCCGCCTCACTCCTGGAACCTTCACTAACCAGACCCCGGCAGCCTTCTGGGAGCTGTGTCTTCTGGTGGTTCCTGATTCTAGAGCTGACCACTGGCCTCTCACAGAGGTGTCTTATGTTAACCTGACTACCACTGTTTTGCGTCACACAGATCCTCCACTGCTCTGCGTGGATGTCACTGTCCCATGCAACAACAAGGGAGCTCACTCAGGGAGCTCACTCAGGCCGGCAGATGTGGATGCTGGCGCGGGAAGTTCTGCGCATGCGTGGCACCATCTCCCATGAGCACCCACGGGAGGTCACGCCTGATCTCTCCTTCCACCGAGATCCTGAAGAGGGTGGAAAGGGAGAGCAGGCGGCCGCTGAAAGCCTGAGACCAAGGAGGAATTTCAGGGTGAACGGTCTGCTCCGGCTCCTAGATTTACTGCTATTCAACCTGAGGTCGCAGACTGGTCTGAAATTGTGCAGGTGTCCTCTGAGCCTATCCAGCAGTTCCCTGCTGAAGCCTGGGGCACTCGGCCTGCTGCTCCAATTCCCGCTGCTCAAGCCACCGAATGGGTAGGAACAACCACTAAGTGGTCTTAAGCTGTTCTTCCACAAGCTCTTAAGCAAGATGGAAATAAGATTGACGGACAATAAACATCAGTTTCTAAAAAATAATAATAATAATAAAAGCAAAAATTTTTTAAAAAGATTCGTTGGAAGCATTCATACAGTCAGTCAGAATTTATAAAAATTTATTGGAATAGGGCAGTGGTTTGCCCACCATGCTGGCCTAGATAGATATTACTAGATACAAAGATGTATACTGTGGTCTGGTTGATGAAATAGCACCTAATTTACAGCTACACAGAAGCATGATGCAAGCCACAGATGTGCAGGATGCTATGGAGCAAAGAGAAGGGAGGCATCTCACTCTAGGTTGGCGAGAAAAAGCGTCAGAAGGGGTTGATGTATGAGATGAGGTTTGAAGGAGATTGCAGGTGGCTGAGGAAGTCTACTGACAGGTTTTGGTCCTTGTCTGAGAAGAGTGAAAGTAATAGGGACTCATTCTAAAAAAGAAATAGTCTCCAACTAAAGAAAAACTTGAAGATTATACCAGTGTAATAATGGCAAGAATATCCATAGATTGGGTCCCAGTTATGAGGTAAGACTCCTAACTGCCAATTGGATGAGATAAAAACCAGGAGGTTGACTTCAGTTTCTGGATGGCAAGAATATTATTAGATACAGCGGCTGTTGGGAGGCTTTGTGGTAAGGCCTGATCCCTCAGTGGTGTTAATAATTTTTAGAGATCTGTTTTGAAGTATTTCCACATGGTTCATATTTTATTCCATTAAAATGTTCCTGAAGTTTTGCAGGGATTTTAAAAAACAACTTTGGCCTTAGTTTATGTGGATCAGAGGAGCTTGTAGGTATAAGAATCTTACAATTAATGCTTTTTATGTAGTTAATTTTTTTTTTTTTAGTTTTTGAAGGCATTTAAGCTTATAATTAAGATAGAGGGGATGGAATAAATCAGATTTGAGTGCAGATTCTATCTCTGTACCTATGTGCTGTCCTTCTTTACTTTAATTAGCCTTTGTTTTGTCATCTGAAAAACAGAGAATAATAATACCTTCATCATAGAATTATGGTGAACACACAATTAGTATATGTAAAGTACTTAGCAAAATGGCTGGCAGATGTTAAGTATTTAATGCATAAGAGTTATTATTATACTCAATCACCAATTCACTATTTGTACTCTTGCATTTCCATAATGGTTTTGCTTCAAGTAACATACTAAATTTTATAACATAAACCAACCTTTATCTAAGAATCCTGGCTTGGAGGACCTGATGGAATGTGCTTCCTCATAGCAAAGAGAAACAGCACAGGGATTTAATGTTTACCTGTAAGTAAAATAAAATCAGTTTTGTCTTGAACTGCCCACTTCTCAGATCTCCATGTATCTGGGAAATGTGCATGTGCTTCCGGTTCTTTTGTAACGTTCCACCATGCCTGGCTAGGACGGGATTTTTATGTCTGTCTTTGTTATCCCCCAGCCTACTCTCCATTTATCAGCACCTCCTCCCCACTGTCTCAAATCCTCTATAGCCTCAAGCTGCTCCTGAATTGCCTCTATTTTTGCTTTTTGTTAGAACTCCATCCTGTAGAACTTTTGCTCTACTCTCCTGGTGATGAAAGTTTGCCAGCCCAATGCCTCACCCTCCATATTACCTTATAACTAATCCTAATTAATATAATAGTGATTGTTACTATCTATGGCCTAGTGCCAAGTGACATGGATAAACTAGCAAAGGCCTTTTAATACATACATTTTATTTTAGTCTTAAATATAGATTTTTTAAAAAATAAAAATCTGGATAAGAGCAATGCCATTTTGCCATAGAGGTGAATTGCAAATTGAGAATGATAACTAGTGATGCTTAACAAATGACCAAAGTGGATGATTCAGTCTGAAGAATGTGAGAGGGTTTTTAAATAAAATCAGAATAATAGGTCTTGGCATTTCAGTGCACGTGTGTGTGTGTTTGTGTGTGTATGTGTATGAGTTCATTTATATTCTCTTTTTGCTTCCTGCACCTTGCCTGCCAGATATTGATGATATTCCAAAATACGCATGGATTTCAGAGCCAATGTTAGCTATTAGATTGTGAAATTAGAATTTCCAGCTAGGGAATTTTATATGCCCTTTATTGAGACTTTCTCAGTAGTTGATCATATTCTATTTAAAATTATAATGCTGTATTATAGCCACAGAATCATCTGAATTCTCATAAGGATTAACATATTTCCTATGGGGATCATATCATCAAAATATAAGCTCTGAAGGGCAGGTCTTTGGAGTGCTCTGTAGAAAAGTCAAAATGATTGTTGTAGGAATTTAATGAGTCAGAGTCTCCTAGAACGTCACAGCAGTTCTCACCTCTGTGCTTTATTAACACACTTTGGGATTCACTGTGACATATGTCACAAGTAATTTCTTATTAATAAAATACAAAAGTTTCCAAATGAATTGCCTGAATTTAGATGGATTTAAGTCTTTCTCTAAAATAATGTAGTCCTCTTGAGTATGAAGGAAAGGGGCAGAGGTTAGAGATATTTTGTGTATGGCTGCAAACAGATGGCCTCAGACTATAGTGTGACTCTGTGTCCCTTGGGAAGACTGGTCAAATGCAGATTCCAGGGTCCAACCTCTAGAGAATTTAAGATTGTAACTCTGGCTTGAGGCGTACATCTGCATGTTTAACAAGTAACCCAGGTGATTCTGACAGGTGGGTAGGGATCACATTTTCACAAACAGTGATATAAGGGCCAAAGGAAAGCTTCTCCTCCACCCTCTAAAGGTTCACTGAAGATGAACTGATAAAAGGCAGATTACTTGGACAGAAAGGCATACAAAATTTATTTTAACATGCATAGGAACACAGAACCCATCCACAAAGTATGAAACTCAAAGAGGGGCCAAATGGTTGAAACTTAAATACTGTCATCATAGGTAAAAGATATATGGACCCAGGATGCAGACATTATTTTGTAAATGATTTTCTTTGGACAGGAAATGGGACAAGTTATGGGAAGGCGAGGGGGCAGAACTGCACAGGAACAAAGTTTGTCTTGTTATACAGATAAAGTTCCCCAGGTACTCTCTGGAAGCCACCCTCAGAAAGATAGATGAAACGTCTGTCTGGGTATGATGAGGACTCCAGTCTCCTCTTCTCAGTGGTTGATCTTCCCTGGTTACTTGAGATTTCTAGGGAGGGAAACTTTTAAGACAATTGCATTTCTTTTATAAAGAAGCTTCAGGAAAGAAGATGAGAGAAACAGGGAGGTGGGGGAAGGTCAGAGAGAGACTTTGGTTCTGAGTCTCATTTCTGAGGCCTTTCAGTTTTCAAGGCACTCAGCATGCCAAAGCAACATATTTTGGGGAATTGTTTTCTGAGCCCCAACAGCAGTTTGACTTCACCAAAGGCAACCAGTCTCAAACAGATCTCAGGACTTCTTTCCAGACTAAATGCCTTGTTCCAGCTCCCAGTCTCTATGACTTGCAGAGTGTGTTCTTGGCCCAAGGAGTTTTGGCTCACAGATCCTAACTGCTCATGACAGGTGCGGACATCTGCCAGTTCCTGATGTGAGTCAATCTCCTAGTCAACTGTACTATCAGAGAGTATAGGGGTTTCTCTAGATTACATTACACTTCCACCTACAAAGAAAACTGAAAAACAATTTTTTTTCATTTCTAAAGAGAACATGTTATATATTTTTTTAAAAGCTGCTAAATGGATGGAATAAGAGAGTCTAAAGAAAGCTAAAATTATTGGTGACTTATCTGGATGTGAGGAGAGATGATACAGAAGGAAGAAAGGAATGATGTTTTTTAAGTATTTATAGTGAAAAAATAGAGGTTTTCTTTTTTTGTTTTTTCTTTTTTTGCTTCAAGCTATAACAGTGTTAGCTATATTTTTGCTACCCATTAATATTTCTTATTAATTGTGCTATTTTCCTTGGACTTTTAGTAATATCTGCTGTTTTAAAATTCATATCAACAAGCTTTTAAAAATACCTACAGTTCTTGAATCTCTAATCATTGATGTTTGAGATTTTGCATCAATTAATGTTATGCTTTCAACAACATTGTGCTTGAGCTAAAAGGATGAATGACTCATGCTGTATTTATATATAATGGAAGTTCCAGCTCTCACTAGTCATTCTAGTATGCCTCTGTCCAATTTCCTTCAATTTTTTCTCAGTTAAATTGATGATCCTTTTCAGAATCTTATAATGATCCAACTCTGGAATATTATAAGACAAATATTCTATTTGCAGTCAGCTATGTGAAGATGTAACTATGTCTTGAAACTTTAGGAATCTTTAATTGTTGGATTTGCTTGATTACAGAAGTGAAGGATAACATTACAAATTTTACTTGAATTTTTAATGTTTAAAGTTTACAAATTGCACTAACTGATTATATGGGAATTGAATCTTCTTTCCTTTTTTTTTTCCCTCTTTTCTTTTAGTTATCACTGATAGAGCACCTACTCATGGTCAGTCAATATGATTAATGCTAAAGAAACAAAGAGAAATAAGATCTAGCCTTTGACAGTTCTCCTGGAGTTAATGATCTAGTTGAAGAGACAGAGGAAGGACATAGTAAATACAATAGAAGACAATAAGTACTGTGGAAGTAGCACATACGGAGTTCCATGGAGGAATTCATTCACAATTCGATATTTCATTGAGTGTCAGGCTTTGTCTAGCCGCTAAGGATGCAGGTACATTCACTGAATTCAAGAAACTCACGTTACAGAGAAGGAGGCTAATTAATTAAAATACAGTGTTGTAAGTGTAATGATAGAGAATTGCGTACGATATTCTGAAAGCAAAGGAGAACCTGGGAGTCAATGGAAACAAGATGCAGTTTCCTGGAAGAGGATATAACAGTCATGAGTCTTAGGAGATGGGCAGGAGTTAGCCAAACAAAAGGCAGAGGGCCACAGGCACAGGTTACAGAGCAGGTTGGAAAGGGGCAGCAGATAATATATTATTTCTGGAGAATTGAGTTCTAGACAGAGACTATGGAGAGTTGTGGGTGGAGAGGAAGGCAGATGCCAGTGCACAGAGGGGCCCATGGACACCTGGAGAGACAGGACTGTCCTAGGGAGCCACTAAAAGTTCACAGGGCAATCGGACAGTCAGGTTAAAAGTCAAATCCTGTAATAGTGGATACAAGTCATCATACTTTGGTTAAAACCCACAGGACATACAACACCAAGAGTGAACTCTACTGTAAACCATAGACTTTGGGTGACAATGATGCATCAGTGTAGGTTCATTGATTTAACAAAGGTACTGTTTGTGTGGATGAAAGGCATGTATGGGAACTCTCTGTACTTTGTGCTCAGCTTTGCTGTGAACCTAAGACTTCTCTAAAAATATGAAGTCTATCTAAAAACTAAAAAAAATAATAAAATGAAATAAATGAATATCAGTAACAACTGCTGTCATGTTCTTCCCAGAGATGCTATGAAAGCACATTGTATGGTTGTTCTGTAATCTATAAATATTTATTTTCTCAGAGTGAGGAGTTATATAGAAGCAGGTGATTTCTCCCTCCTCCCCCCCCAAAAATGTCCCATTACCTTTCACCCTCTGGCAGTTGTATAGCCAATTGGTTTGAGAAGGACAATGCTAGAACCTTGGGGCATTGAAGTAGTTGTGTTTGTGAGAGGTCAGGAGCAGGAGTGCTGGGCAGGAGCACTGAGGAAGGTGGTAGCGGAGGTGAAGTTGGCAGCACTTGGCGACTGTTTGATAAGGGAAATGATGAAGAGGAGGAAAACTCAGAAAGATGCCCCAAGTTCTAGCACGGGTGACAGATGGAGGGCAATGCCAGCTGTTGAGAATTTTGGAGGCAAAATAGGCATCAAGAAGAAAATGATCGATTTGCTTTTGGACACATTGACTTTGAGGTGCCTGTGTCACCCTTGGGGGAGCCGTCATTGGTAATTAGATGTTTGAATGTGGAAGGGAGTCTGGGCAAGTGATATAGATTTGGGGGGTCACAAGAATATAGAGATTGTTGAAAAAAATCTTTGTTCAATTTTGGGCACAATGAATTCGAGAAGCCACTGGAATGTGGCAGTGCCCATCCAAAACTCAGAAGTGAGGTTGAGCAAGATGTATTCTAAAACCAATAGCGTATACATGGAGTGTATATATATCTTTTAGATTACACAAAATATGATTGACTAGGTGGGTAAATCTACCCAAGTGCTGGAGAAAGATGTAAATGATGAAGGGAAATTCACCAAGCACAAAATAAAGAAGACACATAAAAAAAAAGAACATCACATCTCTGAGGTTGTGAGAAAGCAGTTGAGGGGATAACACAGTTGTTGAAGAAAATACTGAGCCAAGACAGTAGTTGCTGAAAGGAAAACTTTTCTAGTTACCACTTTTATGGGGCTGCAAAATAACAGTTTGCATGAGTTGGGGGTTCTTAGTCCTCAGTGGCCCCATCTGGCTCATGTCCTTAGATCCAGATTGTGAGGTTACAGCAACTATGGGGTTCTTCCAGTCACAGAAATTATTATTGCTTGCAGCCATTCAATTTAGCACTTCATAACATACCAGTATGGATTTTTCTGTACTCGCTTCATGGGTAAACTAAGGCAGGGGGAAACACAGTGGATGGTGGGCCCACTTTCTTTTTTAAAAGTTTTTAAAATTATAAACTGACAACTTATAATTGTATATATTTATGGGCACTAATTCTGGTACTTTAAGCCATCAGCCTCAGTTCACTCAGGATTAGGGGCAGTGACTCTCAACCCTGGCTACCAACTGGAATCATCTGGGGTGCTTTTATAAAGAAGACAGTGGGGCAACCCCCTCCCACCAGAGATTATGATTTAATTTTCTGTGGGCTGGGCCCAGGATTTCATAAGTTTTAAAAGTCCCCTAGGTAATTCTAATGTGCAGAAAAGATTGAGAATCACTACTATAAAGTCAGGAAACACCTGCTTTGCAAAATCAGAGTAGGCTGCAAAGAAATCTAGTAAGTAATGTATGCAAAAGTATCATCACATGGTGAGAGGGCATTGAAGAATGAAATAGCAAAGTCCTAAGAAAGCAGCAAGAAAGAGGTTTTTGTTTGGGGTTTGTTTGTTGTTTTTACCTTAAAAGCTATCTGTGGCAAGGTAGGCAGTTGACTCAGGCAGTAGGCAGCCTGGAAGTTTCTATGCTGCTTCCAGCAGCCAGAAGGTCTGCAAAAGCCCATTGTCACAGCAGAGCAGAGAGGCACGCTGTGGCAGGCACTCTACACAGCCCCCACCCCACCATGGAAGAGCTACACCAGCTATATATTTATGGTTGCCCACCTTGGGGTTTCTGCCCCTTTTTCCTATTTTCTAAGCTATCCTCTTGGTTCTCCACTTTCTATACCTATCTCTAGGCAGTGCTTTCCAAGACTTGTATTCTAACTTGCAAGCTTGGCTGCCTAATAAGTGTCTGGCCTTGGGCAAGTTATTTTAATTCCTGAAGTGTCCATTTCTTCATCTGTACATAAATTTGTTGTGAGAGTTAAGTCAGGTAATACATCTAAAGTATTTATCCCAGTGCTAAACAGATTGTAAGCCTCCAGGAAAATGGTGAATTTTTTTTTTTTAGTGGCAGCCACAGTAGGGCAGCCAGCCGATGGGTAAACTGTGCAGCACCGCAGTTCTACACATTATTGATAATTTATTTTATTATTTATTTGTCTTCTCTTTCACTCAGATTTTTCCCTCAAACAAAAACATGTCTATAAGCTTTCACAGGTGCATTCAATGTAATGAACAAGAACGGAAGAAAGGTAAGATACCTATGGAAGTTAATTGCTTAGTGATTTGTACATAATTTATCTCAATGTATAATTTATTTCACTTATTCACATCCAATAGTTTTGCTACTTTATAAAGTACTAAGTTAATTCCCAGCCCACCAAACCCATACACACTAACACATTTGGTGTTTAGAAAAAATATTTGCACCAGCAGACCCAACTGTTTTTATGGGTTCTCTACTTAGAGAGATTAGACCAAGGAAATGGTGCCCTGTTTACACAATGATGGCTGAACAGGACAGTTCTTTTTGGGTGTGCACCATTGTTTAAAAAAAAAAAAAACCTTTTTAAACTGCATTAGCTATATGAATATAGGTTATTATTATTGCTGCTATTATTATGAAGTATTGACTCTTTGTGAAAGAAACAGTTTGAAAATAGGAAATTTTCTGTACAGATCAATTGCTCCATTGGCACTTTGGAAATGCTTGCTTACTTGAATTTTAAAACATCACTTAAAACCTTTACCTAAAGGAGAGTTTTTGGATCCAGAAATAGTTTCTCTATGGCATCAGGCTACAATTGGTTTATGAGAAGGCCTCTAGAATTCTTCCTCTATGTGACAATGTAATCCCTACAACTACAGAACACATTAAATGACAGGTGGGCAATTTCCCCTTCTAGGCACTATGGCATTTCACCCTTTTCAGAGCTAAGGAGAAACCAAACACAACAGGCCAACAGTATGGACTGTGTCAGATACCACTTAGTGGTAGTTTCATCGTACAAATGCCTCATCTGACACCAGATCTCCATCTTTATTAACATTCAATTTGAATTCCCTGAAGGAAAAGTCGACAATTGCAAATGTCCCCCGTGCAGCACAGCCATCAGAGTTCCATCAGCCAAATGAATCCGTAAGAAAATAATCTGCATGTCAGTAGGCAATGATCATATTAGAATATTGGACAAGAGGAAGCTGAATACTACATGGAAAGCAAACAACAGTGCCACCAAAATCTGTTCTTTGTCCACAGCCCTGTATGGACAAACAATGACCAGTGAAGACCTCAGCCCATTTGTAGTAACTCTGTTTTGATTGGCCATTTCAAGAAGGACCTGGGTAATATCATCTATCTGCAGTTTCTTTATGTTTCTATACAAAAGTGAAAACATCTATCCCTGAGCAATAAAGAATAATAACTGAGTAGTGTTATCATTCTATTGAAAAAGTATGAGACAATAATTGAGCTTCCAGCCAAGTAATTCTATTAAACATTACCTGCACCGCACAAATAGCAACTGAAAAGATCAAGGAACCACCCAAAGCCTTGCCTACACTCTCTCAGTGATATTTTCCTTAAGTAACAGAAGTACAACAGGAAAGTACCATTTTACATTTCCTTGGAATCATTGCTGCCATTTCTGCTTTTACTTGATGTCCACAATCTGCTCCTCTTTCAACTGGCAGCACTTTCTTTCTGTTCCACATTGCATGTAACTAATTAGGTCTCCCAGATTATTTTAAGTGACTCCATATTGATACATTCATTCAGAACCCTGAATGCAGGCTCAATTTTTTCAGACCCTAAAATACTGCTTTTCTAGCATTTGTTTTGTCCCAGCCTCCTCCAACCTCCTGGGAACCTACCATACAGTTATTCAGAGCTACTGATTCAATGTAGAGAGTGTGGGAATACCATGGCTGTTCAATCCAGAACTGGTGTTGATGAACAGAAACCTACTCTGCTCCATTCTGGGCTCGATGTATTTATGAGCCTGGACAGGGCTGGCCACAGGCCAAACTTTGTTGTAAATTTGTGCCTAATGGAGCTCTGCTTTACCAGATATTTATATTAAATGAACATGGATGAATAAATGGATGAATGGATAGATGCAGGATGAAGAATGAAGGTGGTAGATACAAGAATAAATTCCTAAGGCCAGTTGAGAAACTATTTGGCTTAAAAGATGATTTATTTCTGTACATATCATCTTAATTTTCATCAGATTCTTCCTTATATTTAACTAAAGTTTCATACTTCATCTTAGTGAAAAATTTCCAGGGTAATCCTCATTGAGACAGATCAACCAGATCTATCCCATTTAGCACACAAGTGGTGAGGGGTCCAGATAGATGGCTCCTGCAATGGTCACAAGAAGTCAGGATAGAGCCAGGAACCAGCTTGGCAGAGCTCCATTAGGCACAAAGCAGCTGGTGGGTGGAGAGCAGAAGCCCAGCAATCCTGGCTTCAGAGAAGAAGGCAAAATCTCAATTAGGAGAAATACGCAACTATCGATACATCAAGCATAAGCAGAATAGGGAAGTGTATAGGACACAAACATTAAAAGAATACCAGAGTCAGAACAGAGCAGGGGATCCTGGGAAACCATGGATACCCAAGCTAACTTTCCGAGAAAGTCAGAACCACAATGTGGAGATGACCTTTTGAGGGAACAGGAAAAGAGAAATTGCTCTAACAACATAGCATGGGTTCTAACCACTGCTAGATATCTGTTGGATATCAATTAAAAGACAGTTTCCTTCCAACATTTGCAATTAGTCATACCTTTTAACCATAAGCTTTTTTGTCTTAATTTGAGACACAATGATAACATAGTAGTCAAAAAGATGGTATGAAATTCAATCAACTCTTTCCTGAAAGTTGTCGATATCTAATTTTATTATCAACAACCTCTTTTGTTATATATACAGTGAATTGTTATATGTGCCCACTAAAATGGAATATGAACAATTTGCATAGACTGTAACAGGGACAAAGTAATTTAACTCTGAGGAAGAGCTATTTGATGAAATAGAGACTAAAAAATGGTTACTTATTTTTCTTTGTAAACACTTAAGAACAAGATAATTCTAGTTGAGGTCATCCTATTTAAAGAAAAAGGTTTTATGGGACTCAAAGTTTATAAAATTTGGGGGAGCTTTTTTGATTTGATTAGAAGTTAATCAATTATGAATACAAAATTAGGTATGGAAATAAATAATCTTTTGAAATGACAAAAAAATACAAGTAATTACAAATTCTTATAAAAACTGACAAATATAAGAAACATCTTAAAATCTAGAAATATTTTTATTAATGAATTGTCTGACATACCTCTGTAATACTTGCTTTTCTGTGGTTCTTTTGGCTACACGTTCTTCATATGATAAATATTCATAAAATCATTTTGTATAGAAAGATAATTTAGTCTTTCTGTCAGCATAGTTGATCACATTCTGTGCATATGTGTTCATACATGTGTATACAGAATGTTTTACCTATTGATTATGTAGAAAAGATATTGTTCAGTTTCATACTTTTTTATTGGTGGTATCATATAAATGTATAGGATTATAAACAAATTTGGTTAAAACTTTATCAGATTTCTTGTATGTATGAGCTGTAAGTTTTAAAGACTTTTCAGGTTTTCTTGTGTAGTATCTAATATTAAGTATTGTTTAAATTGGTGACTCTCACTTATCAGTTTGTCATCAATGTCCTTGTTGTAATGACACATTTTAAATTTTGATTTATACTTGTTGTCATCTATATTTTATGTGAAATCAGCAAGAAATTTAAATCTTTTTCCAGTGTTCATAGATTCACTCCTCTTCATTAATTAAATTACCTAATTATACATGAGGGCCCATTCATTACTTCTATTTAAAATATATTTCCTTCTCTTAATAAATTATTGCTCTTGGCAGAGTCTGAAATGTTTTTGCGACAGTCCTCTTCTTAATACCAGATTGATTTCATCTGTGATCATTATCATTTTTAATTATCAGTTAAATTTTTATCTGAATTTTCTCTCAGATCTTTAATAAATGCTGCTAAAGAGATAAAAGAAGCTACTTTTAATATATATGAATTCAGAAGTTTGTAAATTTTCAGACTTTCTAAATTGCAGTTAAAATGGCCAATTTTCAACTCAACATTCCCTTCATCAAATGCCCAAAACATTTGTGGCCACTCATATATGTCTGATATGAGAGGAAGTAGACAGGAAAAGTCGGAATGAAAAGCAACAGTAGTCTTAATGGTGATTGAAATATCTTATTTTTGTAAGTTTAACAAAAATATATGACCTTTTGATTACCCCATGCAAGTAAGGGGGCCTGAAACTTATGCTTCATTAGCTTTGTGGTAAATCTGCTCATGGGTGACCCTTAACGTATATAATATATAATTCTCTGCATAAGAAAATATGAAATGTGGCCCGTTTATAATATAATCTGCATGGCACTAGTTAATAAATAAAAAATGATAATTTCTAGTTGAGAAAGACGTGATCCTCTAAAGTTCTTTTGCAAGCAATTGCATCTATGTTAGTGTTTGCAAATGCATTGACATATGAAGTAGGAAACAGTAAGACACTTGAAAAACAGTGAAATAAAAGCCATATACACCCTCTGCGCACACACATACACACACACACACACACACTTGCACACAGAGAATGACACAGGGCTGGTTTCGAATACTAATAGTGGAAACTGCTTTGAGATTTGTTGAATGAAACACCAGCCAACCTGAATTTGAATTCTCTAAACCCCAAATTCAGCATTTCCCTAAACCTTGTCAGGCATGCTCACCGTATCGTGTCTAGGAAGGTGCACTCTAATTTGGACAATAATTCGGAAACAATGTATGATTTTTCCTTGGGTTATATCCCTGGTAAATAGCTATCTAGATTATACTTTAAACTGAGCAGATCCTCAATAAACATTTGATGGTTTTAACTGAGTTGGTACTTTACTCAGATGCTGACCAATTTTATCTATGTTTTTTTAGAAACGGGGTCTCACTATATTGTTCATCCTGGCCTCAAGTGATTCTCCCGCCCTGGCCTCCCAAAACACTAGGATTATAGGTGTGAGCCACTGCACCCGGCCCAATTTTTTCTATTTTTGGGTGCAGCCTGCATCACTGCTTAGGAATCTGACCCTTGGAATCTGGATCTGCCCAAAGCTTGTAAATATAAACTTGGCCCCTCTCAGCAGGCCCCCAAGAGCTCTGGCCTTGCTCTTTCTCCATCTTCCAGCCGAATAGCATTATTTTAAGTTGTGTGAAATCAATAGAGGTTGTTATCGATATCATATAAAACGTAAAACACATCTGAGCCAAAAATTGATTCTTTTTCATAATATTCAGTTGACCAAAAAGTGTTGGGTATTTGAATCAAATTATTGTACCTGCCAGATATAAAGGTAGACTTTGTGTTAGCTCAAATTGTTCCCCTAGTAAATGCAAAGGTTCTGAATTTCTACATGTAGCTCATTTGTTTGTATGATTTGGTCCACAATAAAACTTAGTTTCTAAAAGCTCCAGCTGTTATTTTAAACCATCAAATATGCATGATTCTGTAACAATTTCCTTTATACATTTTATTTGTATCTTTCCCTAATTCATCAAGTACCCTTTCTTGAATGCTTTCCCCAAGGCATTCATTTGTATTATTTGCTGAAATCTTCTCCCCCCCACAAAGAAATAACAGTTCTTTGGAAAGAACAGCATGTTGTAAGAAGCCAGATGCAAATCAAGAATTGTACCTTTCTGTCACTACTCTTGTCATTCCTTTGGAACTGAGAGAAATTCTTTTGTGAAACCAGTTGTGACTCAGTGGGTTTGGTATCTTTCCTTTCTCTGGGGAATGGAAAGGGATTATAGTTAGAACAAAAGAACTATTTCTGAAGGATCTGATGAATGTAGGATGTAAGATCAATGTTGTGCTTTGTAACCTAGGCTTTTTTTTTAAACCTGTATTTTCTAGACAATTAGTTGCCCTCTATTAGATAACAACCAAGTGTTCTTAAATCCAATTTCTAGGTAGAGACAATTAAGATCGTTGTCAGTTCTCTGGTCATTTGATTCAGAAACTGCCTTCACTGTAGTTTATAGAACAGGTACAATATGCAGTAATGTCTCATTAGTTCCATTCAGTGTCCTAACTGCTTACTAAGAGCCATTATGTATATGGCATTGTGTTAGTAACTGGATGATATGAAGATAGACTAGATAAAGGTTTTTCCTTCAAGGAACCTACAACTCAATTAATGAGAGGAAACAGGCATCCAAATAAATGCAGTACAAAATTTCATAAGAGAACTACACAAGTGTGTTCTAAATAAAGTGTTGAGGGTACAAAAGATGGAAAAATATGTTAGGCTTGGAGGAGTCAGGAAGACTTCATGAATGAAGGGTCATAGGAGATGGGTCTCAAAGGTTAGGGTATCAGTAGACAGAAATGCTTCTCTTTAGCTTGCAAGTGACCAAAAACAAACCAACAAAAAAGAAGACGGGTGGAGCCAAGAGACCCTGCCAGTTTCAAATTCCAATTTTTGCTATGAATTCACTCTATGCTTACTCTGGACAAACAACTTACTTTCTCATAAACTCTCCTCCCTGAGATGAAGGCGTTGGATGATCACCCTAATGGGCTTTATAGTGTGCTGAAGTGGGGACAAATGCCAGAGCAGCCAACAGGAGACTGGGTGTCTTGTCCCTGAGTGGTCACTAATTAGCTGTGTGTCACTTAACTTGCTCGAGTCTTGGAGCCTCATTTAAAATGAGGTTGAGGGATCAGAAGATTTCAAAAGTCTCTCTTAGCTCTGAAATTTTATAATTAAACAAATTCTGTACCGATTTCTATTATATTCTTACAAGAGGAAAAGAAATGTTTCCTTTTAATTGTTTTTTTATTTTGTATTCTACCAGTGAGAAGCACTGATTTTTGCACACAGTAGTTGGTCAACAATAAGCATATGTTGAATCCCCACTGGTCTCAAGAAATAGAACCTACAAAGTGGGAATCACTAACTGGTGCTGAGAAGGTTAGACATGGTGCTTTGCAACATGTATATTCAGAGGGATGTTAAGTACAGAGATAATTAGGAATTCTGGGTAAAATTTAATACATGTCAAGGTAGTGGTAGAGAATATAAGTATTATTTATTCATTAAAAAAAAACACTTCATTTGCTAGCACTCTGTGCAGGGTGGCCTCCCAGATACTTGGAGATAATCCTGACTAACTAGTTGTGATCCTTTATCTGCATAGAACTGAATTTCACAGTCACTCAAGCATATATTTCAAGTTGTGATAAGTGCTATGAAAAAATATAATAAGGTGCTCTGAGCTCAAAGAAGCAGGATGTCTGTTCTAGTCTGATGGGCTGGAGAAGCATTACTCAGGATGTAAAGTTTGAGCTGAGATCTAAAGGTTGAAGAGAGTGAATGTGGGGGAGAGAATTATCATTTCAGGTCAGATGAGGTAGGTATCAGGGAGCATATGCATGGAAGAACAGGCTACGAGTGAAAGGCTTGTGTTGCAAGTGGAGGTGTGCAGGTGGAGGGAATGCAGCTTATAGAGAGAACTTGAATTTTACTCTGAGTGAGGTGGAAAGCTACTGGACGATTTAGAGCAAGGAATACTGAAGTTTTGAAAATATCATTTTGGCTGCAATGTGGAGAGTAGACCTTAGGGACCAAGGAGAGAAGCAGGGAAGCCAGTTAGGAGGCTATTGCATTTGTCCAGGCAACAGACGATGACTTGAACTTGGTCATGGCAGGACTATAAAAATTTTAGTGAAAGGAGAAATGTGTGATGTGTGAATGGATGTGACAGGGTAACATATCACAGAGAGGAGATGAGCTTCTAACCAGGTCACGAAAAGCACATCTTTGAGCGGGTAAGATGGTGATCCTCTTCAGACGGGGCAGGCGGAGCCTAAGGGGCAATGATAAGGATGCCATATTGGAAGGGACACTGAATGGATTTAATTGAAGGCTTGGATTATCTCATGGAAGGAAGAGAAAGCATCAGAGTTAGGTGAAAGGTCTTTGAATACCAATCCTAGAAAATGGGAGATAACATATAGCAAGAGACCATTGTTGAATCAATGGGAAAGGTCCATGGCACGGCAGTTGTTAAATGAGAGGCATTCTTGTTCTTTATTTTGTACTGAATATTAAAAAATTTACTTGAGAGTCTGACATCACAATGGGGATAATTTATAGTATTTCATTTCCTTTATTCCTGCTGCAAGTACTGTCTCCCTGAAGTGATAACTTGGGAAGTAAATCAAGATTTCAGCTTAAACTGATACCAAAGCACTCAGAAGTTCATAGTAAGCCTCATTATTATTTTTCTGGCTGAGCTCAACTCCTAAGGCTCTTTAAGATACAAATCTTTGCTTTCCTCTTAGATGGGTGAAATCAGTTTCCTTCTCTAAAAATAAATATTTTCATTCAAATAGATACAGTGAATCAGAATATAAAGAGAGTTGTTTTGGTCCTAGGGTTTACATGAAAAATTCAACACATTTATCCATCCTTGCCATGTGAATGCATTCCCTATTTTCAGAACAATTTATCTTTAAAATTTTGCTCTATTTGAATTGCAACAAAATATATTAGACCATAGACATCTTAATAAGAAACACCAAATAATAAAGTGGAAAAGGGCCCCTACTTCCCTGCCTACATACAATGGTTATAGACCATCATCTAGTTTATCCTCTGTTCACAGCAGACTCCAGTAGGCAATAACAAATTCTGGGCTGCCATAAAGCACTTTCTCTTCCAAAAACCAATGCTTCTCTTATTTCTAAAGCAGTGAAGAAGAAAAACTCAAGAGTCAATAATCCAATGTGTCAATAAATCCCATTGGCTCTATTTAAAAACAGACCTAAAATAGAACCACTTCTATCTTACCCTCATCTCAAGCCACGTGATCGCTCTGATAGGTTATTGACATCTGAATGGCCTCCTAACTGCTCTGGTCTCTTCACCCTCGTTCCCTGTTGTGGATTGAATAGTGTCCCTACAAAGTTCATGCCCACCTAGAACCTCAGAGTGTGACTTTATTTGGAATAAGATCTTTACAGATGTAATTAGGATAAGGATTGACATGAGATCCTGCTGGGGTTTTTTTCAGGGGGAGCCCTAAGTCCACTGAGAGTATCCTTATAAGGGAGAGAAGATGAGGTGTAGAAACACAGAAAAGGAGGAGATGTGAAGGAGGAAGTAGAGATTGGAGTGATGCAGCCACAAGCCAAAGAACACCAAGGATTTGCCAGCAAGAGACAGTTTCTCCTTAAGAAACTCCAGAGGGAACCAACCCTGTGAACACCTTGACTGGGGACTTGATAAATTTCTATAGTTTTAAGCCACCCAGTTTGTTGTAATTTTCTATGGCAGCCGCGGGACATGAGTACACTCCCTTGTAGTCTAATCTTATTTCCTCCCACTTCTGTCCGTGCTCACTCTGCTTCAGCCACATCAGCTTCTTTGCTATTCCTGACACAATCAAAATACCCTCCTGCCTTGACACTTGCTATTTCCTCCCTGGGGAATATCCTTCCTTCAGATATATGCATGGCTTGCTCAGTCACTTCCTTGACACTTTGAAAGATTACTGCGTCTTGGAGGTCTTGCCCAATGATCTTATTTAAAATTGCACACCTTCCTCCTCCCCTACCCACCGTGCTCTTTATCCTTGTTCCCTGCTTTATTATTCTTCCCAGCACTTACCACTCTTTGACAAATATTTTACTCCTTTATTTGCATATTGCGTGGCTACTTCCTCTAGTTTGTAGGCCCTATGGGTGGGGATTTTTACTGTTTTGCTCACACCTGTATCCCCAACACCTGGAACAGTGTGTGTCACAGAGAGTGTACCCGGGCACAGATGAATAAATTAAAGAAGTTTATCTTACTACGAGTTTATTTTTTCTAATTAATGCATTCATCCATTCATCCAATATTTGCTGATTCTCTAAGCACAATGTTTTCATGAATATTATGATGTATAAAACTTGATTCTTGACTTCAGGGAACTTAAAAGGGTAAATAATATAGACAAAAAGATTAAATGAGAACAATGGAAAGGAAGCTGAAGTGAGAGCATCATGGTTCACATACTGTGCCTGCCATTACGTGTGGTGTTTAAAATATTTTAATGTCTTTTAATAAATTCATATTTTTATTATATAAAATGTGAATTTACCTTCCTAAGCCTATTTATTTATTTGTTTATTGTAGAGATGGAGTCTTGCTATATTGTCCAGGCTGGTTTCAAACTCCTGACCTCAAATGATCCTCCTGCTTCAGCCTCCCAAAGTGCTGGGCTTACAGGCATGAGCCACCAGGCCTGGCCCCATGTGGGTAAATTTTAAATCTCTATCTTTGACCAGACTTTTAAATTCAATCCTGTATCACCTGAAATGGAGTATTATTAAATATTGTAGGGATTCACATCTTAGTGACACTCCCTCCTGAGTGTGTGTATTTAGAGTAAGCCCCTGATACTTCTGCTGCTCACTTTTTACATTTGGAAAATGGGAGTGATAATAATCATATCTATATCTAATTTGGGAAATAAGCTAAGATGAGTGAGTGTGCTTTGCAGCATTTGTGCCTTCCCTATGCCACTATATGGTGAAAGAACATCTCCCATTGGATATTTACAATCCTACTCCAACACCAGCTCTCTCTATAAGTTCTATTCCCTCTTGGAATTTTCCTTTTTCTATTAATGACACTACCCCTCTCTTAGGTTTAAACTTGGTTGCTGTTTCCCTTTGTCCCTTTTTATTTGTTTTCTTTATTTAGTTGTTCTTCAGGCTTATTGATTCTTCCTTCAAAATACATTTCAAATTTGTCTACTCCAGGGTAGGTGTTAGTCCTAAGCTCCTACCTTTGTCTTCTGACTCCTGTCTGCTGTCTGTGGCATCTCACACCTCAGTCCATCAAATTACTTTTGAAAAAGACTGCTGTGTCATCTAATTTTGCAAACAAGTCCTTCATTTGTTCTCCACTGTGCTTCTTTTATTCATGCTTATTGATTTGTTCTTTTAATTAACTCACATTTTTCAAACGCCCATTTCATGCCCAGGCTGGGTGCAAGATGCTAGGGATGAATAAGAAAAGACCCACAACTTCAGGAAGACTCTGGAGTTCTCATTAGAATAAAGATTTTTAAGTTCTGCTTATATCTCGCCTCTCCCTGCAGGCCATTGCTCACCCTCAACCCTCCAGACATCCTGGGTTCTTCCTCCTCCGTGGTTCTTCGTCCTCTGTGAATAACACCTTCCATTCAATTTGACTTCAAGATATTGTTCATGCAGTTCCCCAGCTCAGACTGTCCTTCATTTGTGAAGCAAACGTGTATTGATTGCCCTTGTGCAAAGGCATTTTCCTTTCTACATATCTTTCGGGGTCTAATTTAAAATGTACTTTGTCCCAGTTAAGCTCCAATCTAAAATCCTAATGCCTTCATCTGTACCTTATGGGGATACTGGACGCTAAATTATTTACTGCCTTATGGTTTTGCTTACATGTTGTGTGTCTTGCCTATACACAATGCAATTATAAACTCGAGAGGTCTGAAGTCATTGTTAACCTTTTATATCTCCTCCTTTCTTCCTTCTCCCTGTACCCACTCCCACCACACAATGAGCTGCGTACAGGAAACATTTTGTGAACACTTTTTAACAAAATGAAGTATTGAAGGATGAGATACTGGCCCACACCCCGTTGCTCACTGTGATAAGGCGACTTACTGATATATGTTCTGTGGGAGATTAGTTCAGTCAGAAACTGACGTTAGGCACACACAAAAAGAGCTTCTATATTCAAAGATGTTTGGGAAATAATGAGTTAATTAAAGTTAAGCCAGTTTATTTTACAGTAGGACATTAATTTCTTCTAGAGGAAATTATAGGTTCCCAAACTTATTTGACTATAAAACACAAACCTTTTTGCTAAGGCACATTTTTAGAATGAATGCTCAACAATTGCACCTCCAGAATTGCCAGTTTTCGATCTCAGTGAACTTGTGAATTCCTGGAGCTCAGTTTCAGATTTGCAAATGCTGCATAGAGTAACACATGGCTTTATTCCATCTCGCTACTTTATTGTCTTCATGGTAGACCCTCCAGGATTATCAAAATCGGGAAATAATGTAACAAATAAAGGCAAAATAAACATGGAACAGTGTAAATAGGGTCATTATTGATGAGTGACAGGACAGTGATGGCCCTACAAATTTAAGCCATAAAGGTTACTTAGCAGGTTGAGTAGAAGCAGGCAGGTGCATGACCAGAGCACCACAGTAAGGTTTAGGAGACCTGGGTTGTATTCTTGGCTTTGCCCTCAACTTCCCTAATATTTGAACAGATAATTTAATGTCTCCAGATCTTGTTTTTGTTTTGTGGGTTTTTTCCCCCCATTTATATGAGGAAGGGATTAAATTAAATAAATGCTAAAATACTTCCCAGGTCTAATGTCTATGTCTCTGTGATGCAGATTCTTTGATTTTAGTTGTGCTTCACCTCTGCATACAAATCCATGAAATATGCATAAAGGCATAGGGCATAGTACATGAAATATTAAAAATCTATGGCAAGGTGTGTGTAGGTGACTGGTTTATGTTTCATATCCCCTCTGATAGTTTGCATGCTGGTTCCTCAGAGATAATAAACTCAACTTGTTAGTTTTGAAATGTCATTTCAGTTACTCATTCTGAAGTGAAGAAGCAATGACTGCCTAGGGAATTTTTAACGTGAAGCACAGAGCTAAATCATTGCTAATGCATCGTAATGTGCCTTTACTAACGGCTTCTTTAGAAGATTGGTACTGGTTCATTTTTGGCTCTTCCTTTAATTGTGCCAAATGAAAAGAATGTAGGCATTTGGCCTCAGCTGACGAGGAACTTTTGAAGACCATCCAATTCTCTAAGTTTGTGAATGAATGCAAATTGAAACTCTAAACACAGAGAAAGATAGGAAAACTTTAGTCTGTTACAAAGGTTTTTCCCACCCCGGGAACCAAAGATTTTCCTTTCTTTTAGCCAGCAATTTTAACATATTGCTTGAAGGAATGAGACACTGAGCTACTTTCTCCATTTTCTCTCTGAAATGTTTGCTCTAATACAACTCAAGCAGGTTTTTGCCTTGGTAAATAATGTGCAAGGGCAAATAACTCCATACACAACCAAGGTTTACCCAGTAGCTCATGCCAAGGTGTGGTGGGCAGTGTTGATTTTTCAGGAGTTACCCAGCTGTTCTAACTAAAATGGTTAAAGGTCATAGTATGGTTCTCTGGTAAAGTAATGGCTGTGAGAGCATTTAATTGCTATAGTTATTCAGCTGCCTGTATTTTTGAGAGAACCACCAGTAGATGGTGACTGATTAATGGCCCTTTTGAAAACAAGATACAACTAAAAATGATGTAGGAATGAACTCTTTGTATCAAGGTGTTCACAAACACAATTAGGCAATCAGTTTAATTTTATATTTTAGACAATGACCTTGAATACTACAAAGTCAATGTTGTTTATCTTTGATTTTTATCTTATTTAATATACGCTCATTTCATTCCATCTGGTCAGTCCTCCCCCAGCTGAAGTCAGACCTTGGTTCTTTTGCCTGTTTCCCACAATTCACCCAAGAGCACACAAAGTAACCACAAATGCCACCCTCTGCCCATGGAATGTTGCTATTAAAATATTATTCTATGACTGACCTTTGCCTATTGTGTGGACTCAATGAGATCAGCCTTATCTCCAATAAGTAATCAGCTTGTAAAGGAATGTTTGCTCTATAAAAGTTACCTAGAATCATTTCAGGTAATACCTCTGTTGGGGGAGCTAGTGGGAAGATTAAAGGAATATAATGATAAATAAGAGATGGTCCCTTCTTCCAAAAATCTCAGGCTAATAGAGACTTAAAGAAGAAAGACAGGCAAAGCCATAGTCATAGTACTGTCTGGTCGGGGCCACTGCAGAGGAGAGACAAGGAAGGTGTAGGGGGAGTGGATGGATACCCTGGAAGAGCTAAAACTTGAGGTCACACTTGAGGGATAAGTAGAAATTCATCAGGTAGTTAAAGAAATCCTTGCAGATATAATAGCAAATCCACAGAAAAGATAAGATTAGAGAATGGGGTATATTATGGGAATGGAAAAATGTTCCCTATGGATAAAGCATGAAGGTGTTTGTAAAAAGTAGAGCTATGTGGCTGGAATCAATGGCTACATGGTGAAGGGCGTTGAATGGCAAACAAATTTTAATTAAAAAAAAATATTGCCTGATGGTACTAAAGAGCCATTGATAACTGTAAAAATTTTCTTCCCTGCTCTCAAGATATATATAGTTTTCACATATACTAGAGGTGATCATATGCAGGCTTTCCCTATTTGATTCCACCTTTGCCTCTTGTCTGCTTTTTTCTTATCCCTAAACTACCTCCTCAAGATAATCAATGTTAGCAATCTAATCCAACCTTCATGTTTTTCTCAGGATTCATACAATCATATACAAACATGTAAAAACACACAGACATACATAGATGGGGGTAGTTACTGTTTTATAAAAATTTGCTTATATACATTTTTTTGCATCTTGGTTTTCTCACTTAATGCCTCTTTGAAATTCTTTCAAGTCAACTCGCATTTTTATGCCTTTGTAAAATGTGTATGTACCATATTTTTCTATATTTTATTTAACAATTCACCTGTGTTCATCTATGGGTATGGCTTTTCTTTGTTTCCAGTTTATATATATACATACATATACGTATGTATCCTTGCAGACTGGTGCTTATATTTCTAGTGTAAAGGCTTAATTTTAATAAATTTCTAGATTACATTCCCCAAAGGCTATAATAACACATTTCTGCCAGCAGCATATGAGACTACGCTTTATTCCATAACCTCTCCAGCACTAGGTGATATAGTTCTTTATTGTTCTGGATAGTCCATTGTGTGTCAGATGCCATCTGATTATATTAGAGCATCTTTTCTTATATTTCTTCACCATTTAGATTTGGTCTTCTAGGAGTAACTGCTGTCTATTATTTGTCAAATTTTGTTGTTTTTATTTTTTTCTTGTTAATTTTTGAGAGCTCTTTTCTATCTTCTGCAATAGTAAGATTTATTCAAAATCTATTGGTCTATTGGCTTTGTTAATAGTATATTTTGCTATACAAAAGATTTAACTTTTATGTGGTATCCTTTCATTTACAGTATTAGAGCTTCCAGTTGTGTTTAAGAAGGCCTTCCTTTCTTCTATATTGCACATGTGATAGCTTAGATGTTCTTGCAAGATTTTATGACTTTGTATATTATTAATATAATTAAGTCTCTAATCCATGTGGTATTTATTTTTTGTATGTAATATGAATCTGGAGTCCAATTTCATTTCCTTCTAGTTAAATAGCCCATTGGGCCAACACTATTAAATAAACTACATTTTTCCCCACTGAATTGAAGTACAACCTTTTCATATGGTAAGTTCTATATTCTAGGATCTATTTCTGGATTTTCAATTTTATTCCTTTCATCTGTTTTTGTATTCCTATACCATGTTATTTTAATAGAAGCCTTATAGTACTTCCTATTATCAAATAAGGTATATTCCTCTCTTAACACTCTCTTTCAACATTTTCTCCAGTACTTATTATTCCTTATAAATATCAGCATCATTTGATCCACTTTTAAAAATCTTTTTGGAGTTCTAATAGAATTGCATTACGTTTATATGTTAATTTTGGGAGCAAAGGCACTAGAGTTTTCCTCATTTAGGTTCTGTCCCTTTCCTGGTAAACTGAAGTATCTTCAGCAGTGGCTAGATGTGAACAGATGTGTATCCTGAAGGCCCAGTGCAGCATCGGGATGGAGGATGGATTGGATTGCAGGAAAACTGGGTGAGGAAGACCAGGGTGTGGTTATTGTCACCACCCAGAAGATGCTGACTCCAGGCTAAGGCAGTGACAGGCCAAGAAGAGACTGAAAAGAGAGTTATTTTGCAGGTGAAACCAACATTATTTTCTTCTTCTTAACAGCTTTATTGAAGTATAATTGATGCACAATAAACCTGCACATGTTTAACATATATAATTCCCTGAGTTTGGAGCAACATGAGTGTTTAATGGAAACTTCGTGGAAGCTGAAAGAGACAGAATAGTTTCTAATGATTCAGGGTCTTGGCTGGAGTGAGACTAGGTTCATGTCTGTGCCATTCATGAAGAGACATCAGAGTAGGGTAAATGTGTCTAAGAGGAGAGAGATATTGGACACATTTCACTTTGAAGTGCTTAACAATGCATGTGTATTTGGAGCTGAGGTAAAAGATGGGGTTAGAAGGTTAGAAGTATAAAGGGGGTATCATGGTGATAGAGCTGATAGTTGTGTGTGTGTGTGTTTTTGTGTGTGTGTGTGTGTGTCTGGGATTGCCCCCAAAAGATCTTGTAAAGAAGATAAAAGTTCATCAAAGGAACTATTTCACATTCTCTTTCAAAACCTCACATTTGACTTCATCCTTTGCAAAGTGACAAAGGATGTTTCTACTTGTAAAGAAGCCAGGTTGAGGAGAAATCCTCACTTGGTTTTTCCAAAATAGTTGGAAGAAAGGACTGAACTCCAAGCAGCCTTGGACAGTGCGATCTGAACACTGCTAGAAAGGATAAGTATTTGCTTTATTTATGGTGTTGGGGAAGCCTAGTCACTAATTTAGGCAGTTAAGACAAAAAATATATCATCTCTGTTACTTGATGGAATCAAGACTTTCACATTTGTACACATTCACTCACACACATTCAGCCTACACAAACATACCGGTTTATTTAAAAGCTCCTCTTCAATTTCTTCATGTTGCTTTTGCTTTTTGGTGAGCTGCCATGTTTATTTCTAATGATGAGGTTCTTTAGGGAATGTGTCTCTCCACCTCCAGTGACAATATTATCAGTATAGTCACATAGAGGTCCTGGATGGGGACTGCTTTATTAAATGACATTTGGCAACTGGCTGAGGAGGTTTAGCCAATTGCCATGCCAGATATTTAGTAACATAATGTATTATGGGTTAGATGCCAGTGGTTCCTGGACCATTTCCTCTCCATGCTTTCGTGCTATGGACCCAGGGGGCAACTAACAAAGTGGCACAGCATGTGCAAATGAAGCCTGGGAATTAGAGCTCTCCTTCCTCTGCTAGAGAAAAGAGAACGTTTTGGTGGCTCATCCTTAATTCTGCATTGGCCTCTAGGCTTATCCATATTGATTATTCCTGCATTTCCATACAGCAATTTGAATCAAAATGTGAGATCTTTCATTTTAATAGTTATATGCATCCAAACTTCAAATAGACATCCAGTGTGAAAACAAGAGATATTTTGCATTGAACTAATTGCACTGAATTAAGATAGTTAAAATCCTTACTCCAAACCTAGTCTCTTTTATTAATTATTACCAAAAAACCCTCAAGGTGCTATATTTTATACTCAATCTGTTGCATGTTTAATTCTATCAGCCATGCTTCTTATTCATTCACTTATTAAACTGGCTTTTATTAAGGATGCACTAGGTACAATTACCAGGCTAGGTGTGGTCCCTACTTGTATGTTGCATTATATTTCCTCCTTAGTGCTTTCATCTGTTTCCTCCTTTCTTCACACAACTTTCCCTTTGCTATCTGGTAGAATAATACCAATTTGCTTCAGAATTTAATTCAGTGCTCTTTTCCATGCATTTTGTACTCAGTGACTTTATTTACATGCAATTTCAAATCCAATGTAATTTCAGAATTTTTTTTGTAAAAAGCCATAGACCCATTGCCATGCCTATGCTTCTTTGTCTTCACCCATCATTTTTTGGTTCATTTGGCAAAGGCCATCTCGTATTTCTGTCCTGAATTTAATTGAATTGAGCAGACATTAGCTTTGAAATTTCATTTTCTAAAGCACTAAAGAAAATAAATGCTTTTAGAGTCAAGTAAACAATTAGAGGGATCAAAATTTTCCTGTTATTAAGGTCATAATTCAATATAGCAATGTCCATCTTCTTCAAGGATGCTCTTGGATTTCCCTTCTAAATAGAAGCTCAGCAACCATGGCATACTACATTGGGGAAGTGACAGTAGAGGCAGAGGAGGTGGATGCACCAAGGGTAGGATGACTTTGGCCTGATTTTTCCAAAAGGAAACAGCCCAAAGAGACTCTACAGAGGAAAGGGAAGAAGATATTGCTATGGTGGTGAGCCCCAGTTCCATTCTGTTATGTAGAATGATGGACTCTGTTGCTGTGACTATTGGCTCATATTCCAAGCTCTTAACTCTCCCAGGCACTATCTTAGGTATTACAAATACACATGAATAAGGAAGAGTCCTTGCCATGAGAATTCACACTCTAGCAGAGAACGCAGACATGTAAAGCAAGAGACATTCTATTTCCTGAGGCCAAAAAGTGTCAACTAATTTAAATAGCAGGAACATACAACTTCTATTTTTCTTCTATCAAATCATTGCCTTCAAATAGTAACCAGATATATCTTGAAGAAACTGTATGTGAATGAATAGCTAAAACCCGTGGTGTCCCTGACTATTTGTACTCTCCACTGACATTATACTCTGCTTCCCACAAAAAGTGATGCTACAAGGAATAAAAAATCATATATTACCATTTAGAAACAATTATAACCCTAGAAGGCTGATTTTAATGCTAGGAAGAACTTTTCCAAAAAGATTAACATGTTAATTGGTAACTTATATTAAGCATCTATTCTATGTGTCAGGCACTGAACCAAGCACTTTGTATGTATTATTTCATTAATCCTTCAGACAACTTAACAAGGAAGGTACTATCATTATTCCATTTTACAGATAAGAAAATAGAGGCCCAGAGACATAAAGTGACTGAGTAAAGTTACATGAGTTTAGGGTGGAAACAGAATTCAAATGCAGAAAGTTTGACAGACTCCAAAGCTAGTTCTCTTAACTACTATTAAGAGAACTTAACTACTAGAATGTGTTCACCCTCATTAAAAGATGTCAGTAAAAATGTAAGTTACTAATTATTGATGCATATTGTATTTCAGGGAGATGGCTAAGTCTTTCATAACCACATTGCTTTTAATTCTAGTTACAACCCAGAGAGGTCAAAACTGTTCATTTCTATTTTCATTTCTTTCTACCATGAAGAAACACTGTTCAATAATTGTTCAATATTGTAAAATAGCATCCCTTTTTTTGGTTATTCTCTATTCCCTCATCTTGCTTTATTTTTCTTCATAAAGCTTTCCTGTATCAGAAATAGCTGATATTTATTTGTATATTGTCAGCCTCCCCTAACGTGATTAGAGGCTTGCTGTGTCATGTTCACTGCTGCATCCCCTGAGTCTAGAACTGTACCTTAGAAATGCTTGGCACCTAATAAATACATGCTCTGTGGTTGAATGAATAAACACAAAGGAACCTACATGCTTTCATGAGCTGTCAGTCACTGCTCTTGCATCCTGGGAGGAGCTTGGCCTCTGTCCTTTCCACTGCTTCCGCAGAGGGCCTGACCTTGGAGCAGGCCATTCAGCTTCTCACCCAGGCACAACGCGGGAGTGTTTCCACCATTCTCCTTTTGCATGGCCTCTTCCTAGAGGAGGCCACGATCACAGTGTCAACATGAAACAGCTCTGAAATCATGTAAGGCCCAGAAACAATGTCTGGCAAATCCTCAAGCTCCCATTAGCTAAATGACAGAATGGAGCAGCTGCACTTCAGACCTTGTTCTTGAATCTGGAATCGATGCCAAATTAACAATATTCTAGCCATTACTCTTCCAGAGAATAGGGTGGCTTTCTTGGCCTAATATTTGTCCTCTTGGCATCATACTGCCAAGGAAAAAGTGTCCAGAGATTTGTCTTCAAAAGCCTGCTGCTGCAGGCAACAACCTGGTTGTTTTATCACATGGAAACTCTTCCCATTTCTGTCAATTGCCATGTTCTGCCTCCTGGCCTTCAGGATGCCACTAATGTATGCACACCACATGGAATCTGACCCCAGAATATGTATTTGTTGCAGTGAATTGAATCAGACATACATCCTGAAATCTAATCCTTATCTATATCTTCATCTTCATCTTCCACACTACCCCCCGGCCGAACGATGTCTAATTTCCTGCATGCCTTCTATGCTGCCTCAACTCACAGCTCTTGCTCATGCTGTCTCCTCTTCCTGGAATGCTCAAAAAACTCCCCTCTTTGTCACCTAGCCAATTCCTAGTCTTCCCCAATCTCTTGCTAATGCGCCCATCACCTATATCAGTGCTGGGTCTGCCTTGGTACAGTCATTCAACATCATATACCTATCAAGCATCTAGGTGCCTTGCAGTGTGCCAGATGCTGGGAAGTCTTGGAAGTATAGTGTTTTCATCAGATAACCATAGGAAAATCCTAAGACCCCTTGACATCCCCACAAATGATCTGTCATGGCAAAGAGGCTGGAGTTAAAATACTGTGATCATAGCTCTTAAACAAATTACTCCAAGATTTATGTGCTGCTTAATCAGAAAATAGGCCATATGTGACACAAAAAAAGCAGAACATGTAGTATCTGCAAATTCTTTGGAATAAATCCTATTTGTTTGCACACTGAATTTGCTTGACTGCAGTCTTTTTAGGAAACAGAGAGAAACTGGCCCTTCAGTGTTTCTGATGAGGAAAGAAAGTTGCCCACAATAGCAGCCACCAGGAAAGAAGGCTTAGAGCATCTCCCCTCCTTGGAATGGTCTCCTGCTCAGGCAGGCAAGGCCTAGCTGCAGGTGGAGCCCCCCATCCCTTCCCAACCACTTTTACATTCCACCCCAAAGACCAAGTGAACCGAACCTGCTCTGAAGCCTCAATCATTCAACCATTCATAAAACCAGGCCTGTCACCTTCAGGCAGAGAGCAGGAGTGGCTGAGTCATCTGTGAGTATCTCCAGGCCCTGCATTGTGTGGATGACAGGGCCAGTAAAGCCCCACTGGCTGGTCTCTATCCCTTGGTTCTCTGAAACCCCCACCTCTTGTGGTTGAATGAATCATAGTAAGGACAATCCGAAAGAGAGGTGTCATCGCTCCTTTTGGGAGATTGCAAAACCAGCAGTGAACAAAATAGATGACTTCCTTATCATCATGGAGGGTAGATTCTAGTGGGTGTTGCCATGATACTCTGTGCAGATTTCTATGTGGACTAAATCAACAGTGTTCTGCATTTGTCAGCTTATGTGTCTGTCTCTTGGACTGTGAAAACCTTTGGAATCTTTTTATCTTTGTGTCCATAGTGCCTAGACTATCTTCACCTCCATGTTGTTCACATAATAAAGATTTGATGAATGAATGAATCTGGTCACAATAACATAGATCATATATAAAAATAGAGTGCTTAGAAATACCTCTTATTTGTATTGGAAACAGTTTGCAGCCCGTCCATCTGGTCCTGCTACCCCGGATCTGGCCTCCAACAAGTCCGCTCCGTGCCGGTCCTAGTGCCCGCCCCTCAGGTCCTAGCCCTCCTGTACCCCAGAGATCGCTCATTTTGAAGGTTGCTGGCCATAGTGACTCATTTGGTATAACTGCTGGTTCCCATGACAACCAAATACCTCAAGAGCCACAGGCTGAACCAGAGCAGCTCCCCATAATCCTGCCCACTTCAATAGGGAATTTCGCGCCATCCAAGAGCGCTTCCAGCGGCCACTACTCCCCCCTCCCTGTGGGAACACCCCCCCCCGTGGAGACTGCTGGGGATAGAGACGGCCACCCGCCTCGCCTTGAGGTCTAGTGGTGGAAAAGGGGTGCATAATTGGAGATCCCCCTATCAACCAGTATCACGCGGAGTCACACATCAGAAGGGCAGCCACACGTGGCTAGATGAGCAACCTCTGAGCTGTGTAGAATTTTCCCAACTCAGCTCTCACACTGCAGCCAAAGGAAATTGTGTTTCTACCAGAACCTCAGGAAGAGCAGGGTCAAAGTAACCCCTAGGAGCTACAAGGCCCCTCCCAAAGCACAGGGCTTTTGCATACCCCAACTGGGGAATCAGAGTCTGCCACGGACATAACAGAATACCTAGCTAATAGGGAGCGGAGGATTCATATTCTCAAGTACAATCCATTAGCTCAGAGCCCAAGCTGGGAGGTCATTCTCACCACACTCCACTGGGAAGAGGAGAAGACCACAGGTCAGAGTTAACTCAAGATCCAACAAACTTGCTAAAATACACCTAAGGCAATACAGGCCACTACTTCTCTCCCTGGCTTTGCCAAGGAAAAATAATTGTGGGCCTGGTGACAGGACCATAAACTAGCTCTAACACCCCCAGCTCTCACCAAGAGGCCAGATGAGAAAAAACCAGCGAAAGAACTCAGGGAACATGAAAAATCAAAAGTGAAAAGTCACCCCCAAAAGAAATGATCAGTTCCTCAGCAATGGATACCAACCCAAATGAAATGGGTAGAATGACAGAAGAGGAATTTCGTTTATGGATTATAAGAAAGCTCAATGAAATTCAAGAGAAAATTGAATCCCAGCACAAAGAAACCACAAGAAAAATGCAAGAAATGAATGAAAAATTCTCCAAAGAAATAGAAATATTACGGAAAAATCAAATAGAAATCCTAGAAATGAAAGAAGCATTCAAGGATCTACAAAACACAGTGGAAAGCCTTAAGAATAGGCTGGACCATGCAGAGGAAAGAATTTCAGAGCTAGAAGACAGCTCCTGTGCGCTAAATAAATCAGCTGAAGAGAAAGAACACAAAAACAAGAGGCAGGAAAAAAGCATACAAGAAATGTGGGATTATGTAAAGAGGCCAAACATAAGGATCATAGGTATCCCTGAGGGAGAGGAAGAAAATTCGCATGGGCTGGAAAACTTATTTGAAGGAATAATAGAGGAAAATTTCCATGGCTTAGCCAGAAATCTCGACATCCAAGTGCAAGAAGCACACAGGACTCCTGGGAGAGTTAACGTGAAAAGGCATTCACCACGCCACATAATTATTAGACTGACCAAAGTAAACACAAAAGAGGTACTCCTCAGAGCTGTAAGACGAAAAAATGAGGTAACCTACAAAGGGAAACCCATCAGATTAACTGCAGATTTCTCAGCTGAAACCTTACAAGCCAGAAGGGAATGGGGAGACATCATCAATCTCCTAAAACAAAACAAAGGTCAACCCAGAATTCTGTATCCTGCCAAACTAAGCTTCTTATATGAGGGAGAAATAAAGACGTTTCCAGATAAGCAATCACTGATAGAATTTGTGAAATCCAGACCGGCCTTGCAAGAAATGCTTAGACCTGCATTATACACTAAACAGAGCAACAGACACCCACCTATGTAAAACTATGCAAAGGCTAAAACCCCAGAAACCAGATTCCACAATGACACAAGAGGTAAAACAAAAGATACCACCCAACAGAATAATCAGAAATTTACCTCAAATATCAATTCTCTCAATAAATGTAAATGGCTTGAACTGCCCATTGAAGAGACATAGGCTGGCTGAATGGATTAAAAAATACAAACCAAGTATCTGTTGTCTTCAGGAAACACACCTTACACACAAAGACGCATTCAGACTCAAGGTGAAAGGGTGGAATACAATTTTTCAGGCTAATGGAAACCAAAAGAAATCCGGAGTAGCCATCCTCATTTCAGATGACATCAACTTTAAAGCAATAAAAGTAAAGAAGGACAAAAATGGACACTATATAGTGGTGAAGGGAAAAATTTCACAAGAGGATTTAACAATCCTTAACATTTATGCACCCAACACAGGAGCACCCAAGTACATAAAGCAAATGCTGCTAGCTCTAGACAACATAATAAGCAGGAATGCCATAATTGCAGGGGACTTCAACACCCCACTGACGGAACTGGACAGAACCTCCAAACAAAAAACAAATAGAGAAATAAAAGACCTAAACAGGACTCTAGAACATTTGGGCCTAACAGATATCTACAGAACACTCCACCCAAATAACACTGAATATACATTCTTCTCATCAGCTCATGGAACTTTCTCTAAAATTGACCACATCCTAGGCCACAAAACAGATCTAAACAAATTCAAAAAAATAGAAATCATACCATGTATCTTTTCAGACCACAGCGGAATAAAATTAGATATCAATTCCAACAGAAACTCACATCTTCCTCCAAAAACTTGGAAACTAAACAATCTATTGATGAATGATTATTGGGTCAAAGAGGAGATTCAAAATGAAATCAAAAGATTCTTCGAACTAAATGATAATGGGGACACAAGTTATCAAAATCTGTGGGATACAGCAAAAGCAGTCCTGAGAGGAAAACTTATCGCCCTAAATTCCCACATCCAAAAGACAGAAAAGTCACAAATCAGTAAACTAATGAATCATCTTAAGGAAATGGAAAAGGAAGAGCAAAGCAATCCTAAAACCAGCAGAAGAAAAGAAATAACCAAAATTAGAGCAGAATTAAATGAAATCGAGAACAAAAGAACAATACAGAAGATCAATGAAACGAAAAGCTGGTTCTTTGAAAAGATAAACAAAATAGACAGGCCACTTGCCAGGTTGACCAGAAGCAGAAAGGAAAGGACTCTAATAAGCTCAATTAGAAATGAAAAAGGAGAAGTCACAACTGATACCATGGAAATACAAAACATCATCTTTGAATACTACCAAAATCTCTATGCCCACAAACACGAAAACGTGGAGGAAATGGACAAATTCTTAGAAACACACTACCTCCCTAGACTCAACCAGGAAGAAACAGAATTTCTAAACAGACCAATATCAAGCACCGAAATTGAAGCAGTAATTAAAAATATACCCACAAAAAAAAGTCCCGGACCAGATGGGTTCACACCTGAATTCTACCAAGCCTACAAAGAAGAACTGGTGCCTATACTGCAGAAATTATTTGAAAATATCCAGAAGGATGGAATCCTCCCAAACTCATTCTACGAAGCCAATATCACCTTGATACCAAAGCCAGGAAAGGACACAACAAAAAAAGAAAACTACAGACCAATATCCCTTATGAATATAGATGCAAAAATTCTCAATAAAATCCTTGCAAACCGAATTCAAATGTACATCAAAAAAATAATCCATCACGATCAGGTGGGCTTCATTCCCGAGATGCAGGGATGGTTCAACATATGCAAATCTATAAATGTAATTCACCATATAAATAAAAGCAAGAACAAAGATTATATGATCCTTTCAATAGATGCAGAAAAGGCTTTTGACAAAATCCAGCACCCTTTTATGATAAGAACTCTTAACAATATAGGCATAGATGGCCCATTCCTAGAAACTATTAAAGCCATATACGATAAACCCACAGCCAATATCATACTGAATGGGGAAAAATTGAAGGCATTCCCCCTTAAAACTGGCACCAGACAAGGGTGTCCACTATCTCCACTTCTTTTCAACATAGTGCTGGAAGTCCTGGCCACAGCAATTAGACAAGACAGAAGAATCAGGGGCGTCCAGATAGGGGCAGAAGAGGTCAAACTTTCACTATTCGCAGACGATATGATATTATACATAGAAAACCCCAAAGATTCAACCAAGAGATTACTGGAATTGATAAATGAATTCAGCAAAGTCTCAGGATACAAAATTAATACACACAAATCCATAGCCTTCATATATGCTAATAACAATCAAGCCGAGAAAACAAATTAAAGATGCTATACCTTTCACAATAGCAACAAAGAAAATTAAATATTTAGGAATATATCTAACTAAGGAGGTCAAAGACCTATATAGAGAGAATTATGAAACACTGAGAAAGGAAATTGCAGAGGATGTAAATAGATGGAAAGCCCTACCATGCTCATGGATAGGCAGAGTCAACATAGTAAAAATGGCTTTGCTACCTAAATTAATTTACAGAATCAATGCAATCCCTATCAAAACACCAACATCATTTTTTGCCGATCTAGAAAAAATAATTCTACGCTTCGTGTGGAACCAGAGAAGACCCCGTCTAGCCAAAGCAATCTTAAGCAAAAAGAACAAATTGGGAGGCATCTGTCTACCAGACTTCAAACTATACTACAAGGCTATAGTAACCAAAACTGCATGGTACTGGCACAAGAACAGACACGTAGACCAATGGAACAGGACTGAGAACCCAAATATAAAACCAACCTCATACAGTCACCTGATCTTTGACAAATTCCAGAAAAACGTACACTGGGGAAAAGAATCCCTATTCAACAAATGGTGCTGGGAAAATTGGATGGCCATATGTAGAAGACTGAAAGTGGACCCACACCTCTCACCTCTCACAAAAATCAATTCACAATGGATAAGAGATCTAAACCTAAGACATGAAACCATAAGAATTCTCGAAGAAAACGTTGGAAAAACTCTTATGGACATTGGCCTAGGCAAAGAATTTATGAAGAAGACCCCCAAAGCAATCACAGCAGCAACAAAAATAAATACATGGGACCTGATCAAATTGAAAAGCTTCTGCACAGCCAAGGAAACTATCACTAGAGTGAACAGACAACCTACAGAATGGGAAAAAATATTTGCATGCTACACCTCTGATAAAGGGCTTATAACCAGAATCTATACAGAACTTAGGAAAATCAACAAGAAAAAATCAAACAACCCTATTAAAAAATGGGCAAAGGACATAAATAAAAACTTTTCCAAAGAAGACAGAATGATGGCCAGCAAACATATAAAAAAGTGCTCAACTTCTCTAATCATCAGGGAAATGCAAATCAAAACCACAATGAGATATCACTTAACTCCAGTGAGATTGGCTCATATCAAAAAATCCCCAAATAACAAATGTTGGCGGGGATGTGGACAGATAGGAACACTCATACACTGCTGGTGGGACTGCAAATTAGTACAACCTCTATGGAAAAGAATATGGAGGTACCTCAAAGAATTAAAAGTAGAATTACCATTTGACCCAGCAATCCCACTACTGGGTATTTATCCAAAAGAAAAAAAGACATTTTATAATAAAGACATCTGCTCTCGAATGTTCATAGCACCACAATTCACAATTGCAAAGTTGTGGAAACAACCCAGGTGCCCATCAATACACGAGTGGATCAATCAAATGTGGTATATGGATACCATGGAGTATTACTCAGCAATAAGGAACAACAGTGAATTAACACATCTGGTATTATCCTGGTTGGAGCTAGAACCCATTCTTCGAAGCGAAGTATCACAGGATTGGAAAAACAAGCACCACTGGTACTCACCATCAAACTGGTACTAACTGATGAACACTTACATCACACAGGGCAATAACATTCATCTGAGGGCGGGCGGGCGGGAGGGGGGTGGAAGGGATGGGAAAAACTCTCACTGAATGGATGTGGGGAGCACAGTTTGGGAGACAACCACGATTGTGGCTCTGACACGGGCAGAACAGGGGCAATGTGTATGGCCAAAGTGTTGTACCCCCATGATATTCTGAAATTAAAAAAATAAATTAAAAAAAAAAAAACCCATAAAAAGAAAAAAAGAAATACCTCTTATTTGTATACACTTTGGGAAATGTGAGATATATCTCACATTTACAGTAAGTTTTATAAAATGAGTTAAATACCATAGTATTAAAAAATTTGAACTTTGGCCTGTTCAAGTGAAAGGAGTCAAGATTAGTAAATGGTGAATAGTGATAAGGAGAAGAGAGAGCACTTTTCCAAGACAGAGAACTGACTTCCACACAGATCTGTTGGGTACATGGATGGAGGCAGGCAGTGAGTGGGCAAATGTTACCAGAAATGCATTGACCTGAAAACTGATCCTTACAGGGTTAGAAAGGAGTGCAGTATTTCTGCAGCCCAGCATGCCTGCACTTTCTGCCTGAGCTCCAGCTACACTGAAATTCAGGGGAAAGCTTTCAAATAAAAACTGGAAGGATTTGGGAGAGATGTATAAAGCAGCACAGAAATAATTTACCTTTCATTTTAAGTAAATAAAGAAAAGAAATGTGAACACAGGTTGTATACTCAAGAAGTGCATTATCTGTGCTCTCGGCTGCGATTCTTTAGGGTGACTATATTTAACGTTAGGTATTAATTTCTGTTTGTTTACAACTCGTCTTAATTTTCCCTGTTACCTCCTGAAACATAGATTTAAATTGCAAAGTGTATTTTCTTATTTCCTTCATGATATAATCAAAACCAAGTCTCTTCTACAAATTTAATTAAAAATTGACTGTTTGGTTTTTAAGTACTTCGGACATAATGAGTGACTTTCTCATTCTGTCTCTCTCGCTCTTCCTCTCCCCCCACCCCCTTTTCTTTCTATTCTTTTGCTCTTAGTTTAGCTCTTACTTTCACTTATTAATTCTAGTAAAAAATATAAAATAGCAATACTGTCAGACAAGGAAGACTTTTAAAAAGTCCAGTTCCTATAGAACTCAATGTACAAATGAAGAAGTCCCACCCCTGCCAATTTGCTTTAACAGTTTACAGTTTTTCAGAATTATATATTTATGTGTAGGTTTTCTTTCAAAAATCTTCAGCCCAATGTTGACAGGCCTGGCAGTTTCCTTCTTACCAAAAAGTCCTGTGCCCTTTCCTGATGTACCTCATAAATGCTGTAATTGCCATTCCTTTCTCCTAGGTGCTTCCAGGGTTAGCATTTGGGCATCCTGCCATCACCTCACCTGAACACCCTTAAAGCCATATTCATCATCTGTTCTCCAAAACGGCTGCCTTGCCTGACTCCCAGTTTCTCCTGCTCTGAATCGTCCTCGGCTCCCCCACTTCCTGCAGCATAAGAATGCGACTCCTTAGCCCAAAGAGCATGGCATGGACGAAGGCAACTGGTCTGGATTCAAATCTGCCTCTGACACTTGGGCGAGTTGATTAACTCTGGGAACCTATAAAAGGAGATAACAGTAACTATAGATGGCATTTGATAAAAACCAACTAAGTAACACAAGGCTTTGCATTCCTTCAGTCAGCCTATTTTTATTGAGCATCTGCTTTGTTTAGGCAATGTGCTTGGTCCTAGGTCCAAAAGACTCAGTCCTTTTGGCGTTTCTAGTATAGCATTTAGTAATTGCTCAGCGAGTTGAAGCTATTGGCCATAAATGATTACTATCTTTTGTTCAAGGCCATCTCATTCTGGTTTAACCCAGCTTTCTGCCCTTATTTCCCTCCTGTCTGTTCTCCTTCCAATAAAGATGTTCTGTGTAGGATCCCTAGAGGCATCTTGCACTTTCTTGCCTCTCTGCTTTGTTTATCTTGACTTCTAGTAACCTAGAACGTCTTTCTCTTTACTTTCTGTACATTTAAATCCTTTTTACGCTTTAAGAATTAGCTGGCTCCCATGAGGTCTTTCTAGATTATTTTAGATGGCAGTTCTTTCTTCCTCCTCTGAAATTTTATAACAGTGGTCCTCACCATTGAGCAAGGTGAGGCCCCGTTTCCACACATTAAGTTATGCTCCGGGCTGCATAGTGTTGCAACCAAAAGTATAGGCTTTGGAAAATACAAAGTCACATCCACAGCAGAGCATGATTTCTCTTATCCCGTTGAGAATTCCAGAGACTTGAGGGGAGTTGATCAGATCCACCAGGACTGCTCAGTGGGGCACAACACAGACGGACTCCCAAGGCGAAGTCCTCATGTTACTAGGATACAGTCAAATTCAAGTTCAGCACAGTTAGGGAGGGTCTACACAGTAAAGTACAAGGGTCCAGAACTAAGAAGAAGCCATTCCATCAGCTGGAAAGACTAGATCAGTGGCCCTCAGATTGTGTTCTTCAGACCAACAGCATCAGCATTGCTGGGAATTTGTTAGAAATGTACATTATCTGGTCCCAGACACAGTTCTGGAGGCTGGAAGTTGAAGATCAAGGTGTCAGCTGGTTTGATTTCTTCTGAGGCCTCTCTCCCAGGCTTTCAGTGGGCTGCCTCCTCACTGTGTCCTCACATGGTCTTTTCTCTCTGCATGTATGCATCTGTGTCCTAATCTCCTCTTCTTATAAGGAATCATATTGGATTAGGGTCTACCCACATGACCTGATTGTACTTTAATTACTTCTTTAAAGGCCCTACCTCCAAATATAGTCATACTCTGAGATATTGGCAAATTCTCAAAATTCATATGTTAGGACTTTAACATATGAATTTGGGGTAGAGGGGGGCACAAGCCCAGAACACCTACTGAATCAGCAACTAGGGGTAAGGTTCAGCAATCTGTGTTTTAACAAATTCTCCAGGTGATGAACACTGAAGGTTGAGAACCACTAGATAAACCACATGGGAGGCTGGATAATGCTGATCCATGTATTGGAAGTAGCATATAGGTGAGTAGGTTGTTAACAGTTCTACATAGCCTTATAGTCATATCCATGGCTATATTATACCATGACCTGCAGGTCTGGGAGAAGTTTCTTAAATCACTGGGGTCCTGTGGGGGCATCCACATTGTGGGTTTCTTCTATCCGTGGGGTGAGGCTAAGCTAGCCCCACCTTCCTCTGACTATCATTATCTCTGACCCCAAAGGTCCTGTGAGAGCCCAACTGGCTGGCTATATGTGGCTCCCTCCTAATCACCAAGCAGGAAGGGGAAACACTCAGCCACTCCATGTGTGCTACCTGGTTGAAAGTATCACAATGCAGCCTTTGTATCTATCATTAGCATAGGGCCAAGCTGCCTGCCCAGTGGACTTTATGCTTGGGTTCTTAGTGTCAGTTTTCTCTGACAACTGGACGAGGACAGAGGCCAGTGGGAGGGAAAAATAGAGCAAAACCTTCATACCTAGTTCAGCCAGCTTTCATTCTCGGCAGGACCCTGAATTTGACCACCCTTTACTATCCTTAATTGCCCATGATTTAAGGTCCAGATATCTCACATAACACTATAAACTCTTTCTTTCCCAAAGTCTTCATATTGTATCTAGTTCTGCCCTTCCATTTGGACCCCTAATTATTTGATGCTTGCAGAAATTGGACTTGAATTTTCTTCTTAAACCTTGAACTTGTGATACTGGATTTGAGGTTTTCCCTTTTGCACTGCCCACCCATTTGGGTTCTGTCTCCATCCCACTTACCTTTCCCTGCAGGAGTTCTCAGTATGCTGTCCACAGGCACCATGCTAGTAATAGCATTGCACATAGCACCTGGTAGCTGAGAAACTTCTTTGCTGGTTAAGCAGTAGCTATATAACCAATGAGCAAGCATTATAATCAGGTCACTGGGATATCCATTTGTTTATTTAGGAGCAAAAAGAGGTTACTGATGAAATGTTACATCTTTCCCAGGGAAATTTTTTTTATTAATGTATATTTTTTTGGATATGCCAACAATGGTAATTTTCTTTCTTTTTTTAAAATTTCAGAATATTATGGGGGTACACACGTTTTAGGTTACATAATTTGCTTTTGTACAGTTTGAATCAGGGAAATTTTTTAACACAAAAAAATTAAATATTAGACACCCATTATACTCATAAAAATAGAACAGGTGCCAATTTTTTAGAATAGTGTGGCCACTAATATTTTCAATAAAATTATGAGCTCAAAAGTTAAAGGTCTTTGAATTTATTAATATAATAATATTTTATTCTCTAGATATAGAGAATAAGGTTTTAGAAGGTTAATGAGAAAAATTATTTTCTCTCAACTATAATACCTAGCAATAGCTAACATTCCATCCTGCTCAGGGTAAAGATATGAATTAACCACTGTTGGAATTCATTATTCTGAAGAATATCATGCACAGTGTGTGGTTGTTATTCTGATATCCACAAATTTTATAAGAAAATAACAATTATGAAGCCAAGTTGATATGCCATTTTCATGTCTTATTTAACAAAACATATTGAAATTTGACTTCAACAAGATACTGAACATATTATAATACATGTTTGGAAAGCTTATTAGTAAAGCCAAATAGCATGGTTGTAAAATGTAATGGAAAGGGGAGTTAATTAACCTCTAAAAGAAATTTGAATGAAGAGACATTTTGAATGGGCCACTATAGAAAGATACTCTTTTTTGTGACAACTTAATGCACCTTAAATACAAAGAGAGCGACTTCTGTTCCTCCCCTTGTTCCTTCCTGTTTCTCTACTTGTATAAAACAACAGTAAGGTACAATCTCATGGCAACTGTGATATATTTTTATTATTGATTGTCATGCAAATATGATAGAAATTCTAAGAATTTGGAGTGATTTTCAAATTGTTATTAAAATAGCAGTTATTCCTTTAATTTGACTGTAAAACACAGGCTGTTCATACATGTCCCATTTTCTGAATGGGAGTAATGTTGACTCTTGTACAACTTCAGAAAACCATAATAACATCAGTAAATAATAGCTAAGGCGACTTTTTTTTAACTGAAAAATATACCATGTGGTATTCAGCTCAGTTCCATTAATGAGGTAAACGTAACTATCAGAACTCTGCATGAAACAGAATAAAACATGCGGCTGACACAATGGCAGGGTCATTATGGATTTCTTATGATAACATTGACAAGATTGTCATGGTAAGTTTTTTAAATGCTTTTGGGAACACACCAAGAAGATGATTATCATTATCTAAATTTTTTCAGAGTTTGAAGGAAGTGTTTTATCACCTCCCCAACTGTGATTTTTGTAGCTCTGATAGCCATTTCTAAAAAGCATTTTGAACGTGGTGATTGAATTAGCAAATATTTTGCTTTCAGCTTTAAAATGTTAACAATGGAGCCTGTATATTTATGTGTATGTGTGTATATATAGTGTAATAAGGGGTGTGTGTGTGTGTGTGTAGGTATAGTGTAGTACAGAATAAAGACTCTCCTTTAGATCTCTAGTTGTCATGATGCCAGGCTCTTATAGCAAAGTTTTAAAATTACATACAATTGTAACAAACTATAGCTCACAGTAAGAAAAAGGCAGTTTTTGTGAGGATGCAAGGGTGTCTAATGGAAACCAAGGCAGCTAGACCACAGAAATGGCCTGGAAGCAGGTGCGTCTGCACTCTCTCCTCTCTCACCGTGCTCCCGTCTGGGCACAGGCTTCATTCTTCCCTCTCTGCGGAAACCATATTCTTTTTCTTTTTCTTTTTATTATTGTTATTTTTTATTTCAAAATATTAAGGGGGTACAAATGTTTTCGTTACGTGGATACCTTTTATAATGCTTAAGTCAGGGCTTTTAGTGTGCCCATCACCCAAACGGTGTTCATTGTACCCGATAGGTAGGTGTTTACCCCTCTCTTCCTCCCCCCTGATTTCCAATGACATTTACATCTCTTTGTTCCCATGTGTGCCCATCAGTTAGCTCCCAATTACTAGAGAGTATATGTGGTGTTTGTTTTTCCATTCCTGAGATCCTTCACTTAGGATAGTGGTCTCCAGTTCCATCCAGGTTGGTGCAAAAGACAATATTTCATTTCTTTTTATGGCTGAGTAGTTCTCCATTGGAAACCATATTGTTTCACCCCAGTCTCTATGGTGGGAAATGGATGCCAAAACATGTCCTGAGTTTACAAGAGAATAGCCAGACTCTGTTTAGAATCTCACAATTACACATACCCTTGGGACGGAGCCCCTTGGACCACTTGGGTTGTGCCTAACCCTGAATAATTTTTTGTGACCAGACATAGGGTCAACATTATCCAAATCTGTTTGTTCCCATACCAAAATATGAGAAGGAAAGGAGAGGGGGACAGTTTCAAGAGACAAGGGTACTGGGAAAGTTATCCGTAAAAAGTCCACCACAGGATGCTAATTTGACCACATTCCAGAAAATGAATGCTAAGCTATGGCTGGAGAGTGATATGGTTAATTGAGCCAACCAAGGCAGAAGTTGGAGTGATAGGGAACGAGAGAGAGAGAGGCTGCTTCGGATTCAAATATGTAGGTTGAGCTGAGGAATCAAATAATTTCCAAATTGAAAGCTATTTAGATATTATTGCCCCAATAATTCGTAAATGATAGAAAAGTAATAAAAAATGTCATTCTGTTACATACATATGCATGCATATGTATTCATTTGAATATTTTATTGCCCAAATACAGGTTTGAGATGTCTTATCTTCATATCCTTTTTCCTGTTTTCCAACACAATAATGTTTTACGATTGAATGAAGTAAGATGTTGCAAATGACTACTGTTAGAAAAAGCATACATGTGATTTTTTTGTATCTTTCACATGGATTTTTACATCAAACAGTTTCTGTAATCTAATTAGCATATCAGAAGAACTGGTCATGTTCAAATTACCTCTGCTTGCTTCCTATTTCATTAGTAGAACTGAAATTAAATATAATGAAGCAATCTGTAATTAGGACTTTTTCAAGTTAATACTCCAATCCTACCCTAATTTATTCTGCATTTACTAAGGTTTGCTTCTACCTTTGAGCAGTGGACTATTTTGATTAAATTTGAAATCACTTTGCTGTATATTGTTTTTTACTAAATTCTGTAGTTTTAATTGATCTATCAATTTATTCAAAATGCTGGATTTCACAGCTCTTTTTAGACACAGCTCTCTTTAGCTTAGCATGAAGTAAACTTCTTTGTGAAGGAAAATTACTGAAGTAGAGCAATGAATCATTGATACCTGGTCATTCTGTGTTTGTCAGAAAAGGAAAGACAGTATTTAAAGATGTCTTCACCTTGTTAAAACACACACTATTTGTTGATATTACAATATACTCTCTAAACACTCATCACTCATCCCTACAAATGAACTATATCAAGTTAAGTATGAAGTGTGGCATATTTAAAAGAAGAAAGATAGATATATAAACCAGATGGTTGTAAAAGTAAGACTTAGCTACAGTATTTAAAGACGGTATCCAAGAAACATTGAAACATTTTTTTAAAAAGAATGAGTACATTTGTGAAAAATTATCCCTTCCCAAACACTCTGAACCATATTCTCTAGCACTTTGCCACACTAGAAAAAAAATTTTTTCCTTGGGGCCATGGCGTTTTATTACAAAAATAGAATAAAAACTTTGAAAACAAAATGGTCCTTTCTAATTTAATGAAAAATGTGTTATTTTTTATTGTTTTCTGTGCGTGAGTTATATGCAACTTGAAAAATAGTTCACGTGGCTCCCAAGGTAGAGAGACGTGTGAGTTGCATATGCTTCATGAGGCCCTGGGCTCAAAACTATCATGAGTTAAATACAACTCACATGTCAGTTAATGTGCTAGCCACTTCCATGACCATACCTCAGTTTATTTTGAATCTTGACTATGCAAAAGCTATCAGTGATGTTATCTGTCATGATGCTAGAATACAAGCACAAGATTGTTTTTCATATTAAAATATAGAGAACAAATGAAGAATTTAGTAAACAGCCAGATTATTTTCAAAGAACAAGGTAGTTAGCATATATTCTTAATAGGCACAATTTTCAAAAAAGAAAAAAATTTAATTTTTCTTAGAGATATTTTTCTGTAAGGTGCCCATATTCTTGATACACTATCTCTAACATTTATTATTGCAGAATAGCTATGTGTAGTATTTTTTAATAGGGAACATATAAGAATTTAGAAATCCAAATGAGTGCTGTTCCTAAAAAATTTTTGTCCTGGAAAATTATGACTTTTTTTAATATTGGGAAAACTTTTGTAAAACATTTTAGCACTTGTAGAATTATCTTCAAGACTTATTTTTGAACCACACAGAGAATGACATGACTCAACTTCTTTAACTCATCTATTTACTATACTTGATTTACAAAGATTTTTTGGCTTTTTCTGAATATAAAATTCAGCACCAAAGTCCCAAGATTCTATTCCTAAGACTATTTCAAAGACATTTATGGCAATCTTAAAAGTGGAATTTCAAAGACATCTTGAACAGGAACATTGCAATAAGAATGTGACCCCAGGGGACTAATCTAAAAGGTACCATTTGTCATTTGGATTTTGGATTTTAGAATGCTACACTGTTTTTTTTTTAAATTCCTCTCATTACTTTATAGCTTTACCTCATAATAAAGAGTAAAGCATTTAAAGAAAAGAGAAAGAAACCTCAATTCTGTATGGATCAAAAATATTAGACTCATAAACTAACTACGCTTGTGCCCCTCACAAATTAGTGTCTCTACGTGGCCGAATAACAGTCCAAACCCCTTTATTCAATTGGACAAACTGAGTAAAAGTAAGAGACAGGAACTTAGATAAACACCTGTGTTAATAAGCAAAAAGAAATATTTATGCATGTAAGATAGTGGGTAAATTGAATAGACCCTGGTTTTCTAAATAATCTTTTTGTTTCCTCTAGTTATTACTTTAATTGCTATTACTATATTCATTTATATTCAAAACAAGAAATATTTTTTCTTCAGTGCTCCAGTAGGTAGCACATATTCTGGTGTTAAGGAACTCATGAAACCCTCCGCTGCATTACTGCCATAAGAAAATTTGCTCTACAAATTTCTAACAAAAAGTAGGTATTTTAAAGTTCTGGTAGTAGTCATAGAATGGGAAATACTTGCACATCAGGAGTTTGCAAAACTGTTGCCAATATCAACAGCATGATATAGTTGTTCCTCGGTATATGAGGGGGATTGATTCCAGAACCCCGCATTTATCAAAATCTGCAAATACTCAAGTCTGCAGTCAGTTGGCTGAACCCAAGTATACCAAAGGTCTGCCCTCAGTATATGCAGATTTCGTATCCCGTGAATACTGTATTTTCGATCCGCATTTGGTTGAAAAAAATCTGTGTATAAGTGGAACCACGCAGTTCAAGCCGTGGTTTTCAAGGGTCAACTGTAGTTTTTTTGTTTTTTTTTAATTGACAGGCTAACTTCTGAAATTATTATGTGAAAAAAGACTCTCAGTTCCTGGTGTAAATGCATTAGAAACTTGGTAAAATAATGGACATTTGAATTATCTTTGGGCCTTTGAACAAAAACTTCTCAGCAGAAAAAATAGAAGCAGAATCCTTTGAACTTAAAATATTTCAGCTCCACTACTAGCAAACTGACTTAGAGAAAAGCCATTTGATCTGATGCCTCCTCATTTCCTTCCCTGAAATTCTCCATCAGAAAAGAATATCCTCTTTCGTGGGGTTTGCAACACAATGAGAGAGGAACATAGACCAGTGATAAGGGAAAAAAATTCCCACATAAACTGACTCCATTTTGGTGGTCAACGGAAAGATAGATGTCCTACTTTTCCCCTGGTTTTCTCAAGTTCTCCATTAAGGGAAGTTTGGACCAGATAATCTCTATAATCTGTCCCTTCCATTTTTCTTAGGATTTTGTGAAATATTTGAAATAACAACAGCAAGCAAGCAAATCAAGTATTGCCATGAAGAAATAAAGTCTTTCTTGAGTTGTGTATTGGACTGAAAACACCCCCAGTGATTCATAGTGAATTCAGATGGTGCTCTGTAATGACCCCATCAAAATTAAATATAGTTATAGATTTATCTTATTTACTGCATTGCAAGAATGAATATGACCTGAAATTCCCCTATAATTTTCACGGTTCACATACAGCCGTGCAATCATTTGCATATTTATTAACTTTTTAATTTGAAAGGCTGGCAGGGGGATTGAGATGAGAGTCTGGAGCCAATCACCTTGGGTTTGAACCCTGGCTCTGCCACGTACCAGTTGAGAATATTCAAACTGAACTCTAGTAGTTGTATTAAAGGCATGCCTTTTGCATATAATTAAGTAGGAATGGTGAAATGCCATTTAACTTTGGTATGAGCTTGTAGAAAGTAAAAAAAAAAAATCTTTAGACTTTTCCAAGAAATGAAATTTAAACCTTACATGTAGAATAATTCTTAGCCTGAGGGTATTGAAATGGTTTTAACAGAGATCACACAGCCACACCGATGTGTGAATTTGACCCATACAATGTTGGAAAAATTATTGAGATAGCTGTTACTATTTTTTTTAAATGGAAGTTCACATAAAAATCTTGATTCCCAGCTTCTTTTGAAAGAAGGAAAGACCTGACAATATGCTCCATGACAATGATCAGCTAGAGTTGGACAGAGGTGGGCCCCGTTAGAGTGCAGGAACAGTCTCCAGAATGTCCCCAGCATTCCCTTTTGTCCGGCATCCAGTTTCTGAACTGTCCTCCCAAATGTGTTTGTGTCTGTGGTTCCTTTTTTTAGTATAAAATAATGAAAAATGTAAATAGAGACAAATGACCATCAATTCTGTCACATGATACACAAATAATGACTTCCTCTGAATTACATGGATGACTACTATATGTATTTGTTGCTTTTTTAGCTATTCCTACTTATTACAGAGACTATAAGCATTATTTTTCAAAATGAGGTCTTCCATTCCTAACTGCAGCATGGCAGCCTGATCTTTTTCCTGTCACCAGCTTCCCAAATTTCCCATTCTTATATCAAGGTGGAAATTGAGTTGTAGAGTGATTTTTTCAACTTTCTCACTTCTGGTTAGTGTTACAGAATGCCACTCACTTTCACATGCCTGAGTCAAGATAGTATAATCTGAGGCCCCTCCGTCTGGGAAGTAGCTGTGTGAGGCCCCCAGTGCTGGTGAGAATGTTTCACCTTTCGCTGGTAAATCCACACCATAGCCATAAGGCCAAAATTGTATTATGAATGTAAATGTATGCACTGTATTATGGGTGACAGCATAGGTAGAATTCTAAATTTCACATTGGAATCGGGTATGAAAGTGAGTTAGTGGGGAAAAGTTGTAATTTGCTTAAACAGCTTTACGAGGTACAATCAACATATATGGCACATATTTAAAGTGAACAATTTGATAAGTTTTAAAATATGTATAAACCCACAAAACTATCACCATAATCAAGATAAGGAACATAATCATCACCCCCAGAGTTTCCTTGTGCCCTTCCGTCCCCAGACAAACACTGATCTGCTTTCTATTATTATAGATTAGTTTGTATCTTCTAGAATATAATAAAAATAGAATCATATGTACTATTTTTTTTGCCCTGGCTTATTTCACTCAACATATTTATTATGAGATTCATTTATATCATAATGTGTATTAATAGTTTATTTCTTCTTATTGCTGAGTAGTATTCCATTGTATGGATGATAGCATTAGTTTATTCATTTACCCATTAGTGGACATTTGAGTTGTTTCCACTTTTTGATATTATGAATAATGCTTCCATGAACATTCATGTATATATCTAGCCATAGATGAATGCAGGCTTATAGTAATACTTCAAATTCCATTCCAACATATAAGGTTTTTCCCTTACCAATTTCATATGTGTAAATCTTTCTTCAATGATTAGAAATATGAATGTGACTCATGTCTCAAAATCTGTTCTAAGTTCAAAATTATTAACGAAATTGTTCCCTTTATTATTGCTAATATTATCATCATCCAAATCTGATCATAACGATTTCTAATAGGAAAAATATAAACATTGGTAGATCAAACAATGCGTAAATAAACTGTAATATTAAATTTGAGATCTAATCTCTTTTTCCAGATGTTTTAAACAATTAGATAGTAGTGGTTTGTGAAAATATGTTCTCCTCATACACCCTCCCAATAAGTTTCAATGATTTAGAAAAACTACAGTCAGGAGCCACCCAGTCATTCTAGTGGATCTGAAAATAAGACAAAGTAGTGGTGTGATAGTTGTAATAACAGATAGTTGGTCTTGAGCAGTGTGTAGAGACAGATAATTTTCTAAGGCATCACAGTCCAAGAGTAATCATTGTAGTCTTTGCTCCATTTCAGAAACAGGGATGCAGACTTTTATCTACCCTGCTCATTCCTAATGTAACTAATGCCTCTAGTTCTATTAATATCAAGAAAGTATATTTCCAGTCCTATAAAAGTATATGCAAATAAATGATATATACAGAAAGGCAAGCAGGAATTTGAGGGTGTGTGTGTACAGGCCTTTAAGAATTTGGGATTGTTTATAGGAATCCACATCTCTTTTAAAATGTGGAAACATTCAGTTGGTTCCTTTATTCAGAATAGTTGAGTCTAAATTACAGCTTTTTCTCATTTATGATGACAGACTAAATAAACAACTATCTGTCTCTGTTTCACAATGACCCAAGTCTAGAATGTAATAAGGAGTAAATATTGAAGTTTTACACAATGCCTTATGGTCTGGTGGTTCTCAACCCTGGCTGCCCGATAGACTCATCTATGGATTGGTCTGTGGTTTTTTGGTAAACCAAGAATAGTTAACATTTCTAAGTTTGTAGATTTTTAAAAACAATTTCTATTTGAATAATGATATTTCTAAATTGATTTATTTCCTTCTTTTCTTCAAATGATACTCTTGCCATCATCTTATCTTGTGATTCTCTACACTAGCTGTGCAATTGAAATATGTAGGAGACTTATTTTTATTCTTGTTTAAATATTAGTGTCAGCCCTACCCTTAAAGATTTAATTGATTAAAATTAAGCTGAACATTGACATTTTAAAAAAAAAACTCTCTAGGTGGTCCTAATGTGAGAACCACTGGTCTATTCTGTAATCTAACAACTGACTTCTCTTCCCTTTTTTCTGTTCTTTCTGCTCTCTTTCCCATTGATGTTTCATATTGAGAGTTCATTCCCCTCCACCTTGATTAGCAATTAGTTTCCTGTTTCCTAAGGACATCAGAAGCCTAGGAGACAACCATCCACTTCAGAGCTACCTGAATATAGGGGCAACCCTCCTTGAAGGCTGAGAGATTCTAAGAGAAGACGCTGAGGAATCCAGGATTTACATGTATTCCTGGATATGGTCATAGAACATAGGTCATAGCGTGTTAGGGCTTGAAGGGCCCTCAGCTTCTGTGTCGTACAGCTCTTCCATTTTGCAGATGATGAAATGGAAGCATGAAGATAACAGGATCAAAGAACTAGTGATGACTGAGCCCAGATGAGAACCAAGGTCTCTATCTCCACTCAATCCCGAGGCCACCTTGGTCACTGGAGACTATATGAGCCTCTTCAGATAAGTGTACAGGCAGGGAAAAGTCATTTCATTCAGTGTAGGTGAGTCAACTTATACTTGCGAAGTTCTTCTGTATGTTAGCCTTCAAAGAAAATGTGAAAAATATAGTCAGCAGTGGCAACATTTCCAAGTACTGCTTAATATGAAGAGGATAGGCCTTGTAAGTTTTGAAACTTCTAAGTTGCTGACATTCAGTCACAGTATTGTATGTATCAAAGAGTTACCAGTTGTTCGAACACTAAATACTATTATTTATTTATGACTTGTTTCCACACATTACCAGGTATTAATGTAGTGTATTCCCAGTTTTTATAAATTTTTTTAAAAATTAAATATCCATTTCTGGAATGTATTATTGAAGTTTAGGAAATTACAAAAACATTGAAATCATCCAGGGGGTATAGATGAAGGCAAAGATAAAATTGTACATTCTTTTTCAAAGTTACATTTACCCACACTAGGTTGTCAGTTGGTTTTTTCCTATAAGTAATTTCTCATTTTAGGTTATGTTCAGAACTAGGTACAAAAATTAAGTTTTCCTAAAATATTAGACTACTATTTATTTTTTTAAATTAAAATTGTAACTCATTCACTTCCAAATTGGTGTCAACTGATGATTTTGGGATCTAGGAAGATAGTATAAGTTTACATGTTTTGTTTGGACCACTTAATTAATCATTAAGGACAGAAAATGTCCCCCCTTCTAATTTAATGACACTTACAGAAACACAAATGAATCAACTGGAATTTTCTTGACTTTTAAGAAACCAAGTGAAGTCTGGTGTTATTGATTTTGTAGATCACAAAATACTACTCCAACTTTCCCCCTAGGTTATAATATGTGAATATTTTATCTTTAAATATATATGTTTCAGATTGATTTATGCATAAACATAATAATTTATTTTGTTTTATTTTAAAAGTAACTATTACTACTTTTTTCTTATTACAAGCAAAGTATACTTGTAATATATACAGGAAAAAATCCAGAAAAATATAGAAAATGATTTTTTAAGCATAATAACTATGACCCCACAATGCAGAAATAGTCAGTGTGAACATCAACCAGCAGGAACTTGAACTTGAAGAGAACTCTTTCAAAGACTTCTCCCATCCACTTTCTCTCCTGCTCTCCTATTTATTTTATTCATTTATAATATTTTGAGTTTTTCTTTTACTTAAGAAAAGATTATAATCTATCTTCCCTCCATACATAGATTTCTTCATTCTCTTTGGCAGCTGTAAAATACTACACTATGTGGTTGCTAACCCAAACTTTTGTGAATAGACATTTGGGTTATTTCCAATTATTTACTATTATCAACCATGTTATAATGAGCAGAATTGTATATTTATCTGTATCCACCTGTTCAATTATTTCCTTAAGATAGCCCTAGATGTAGACCTGTGCATGAAAAAACATGCACATTTTGAAATTGATACAAATTCTAGATTGCAAAGAATGTTTATACTTGCTAAGAATGCGTTGGTGCCCCTCCTTTTCCTCCCTCTCCCCATCACTTGACAGCAGTGGGCATTAATTCCTTCTTAATTTCATTGATGAAGACTTAGTTTCATTTTAATTTGCATCTACTTGATATTGCAACTGTTCATCTTTTGCAACTGTTTGCCATTTTTCTGAGATATACCTGTCTGTGTTCTTCGTTCACTCTTTTATTGGAGTAGTCTTTGCATTATCTGTTTAAAATGATGTTATAGATTACAGATATTAAGAATTTGGCCCCTGCTTATCTCTTCAGCCTCCTCTCTAATCTCACCAAGAATATGATGTTGTAAATTCAGCTATTGTTTATATTAACATTTTTCCACTGGATTCATTTTCTCTGGTTGTTACACAGCTTAATGCCCACTTTTTAACTGCTGTCTGCTCTCATAGGTGCTCAGACTTTATTGTGATGTTATGGTCAGCTCATATATAATAAATAAAGTACAGAATCTGCAATGACAAGCCAGCAATGCATGGGCAAGATCCAGACCACTAATTTGTTTGGTTTTTTTCATCATGGAGTAGTTTTATATTTTAATTTGTTTTGACTCTTTATTTTAATTTGGTTTGGTTTTCAACATTATAAAATTGATATTCAACATTTATAAAAACCATTATAAAACTGGATTACAACAATATAAATTACCACTGAAAATCCAGACTCTCTTCCCTCATCTCCCCAAATTGGAAAATCTGTCCTCAGATTTTCAGCAGTATCCCAGGTCACGCTATCCCCATGATGTCCTATTGCTTCCTGGCCAGCTTCACATTTACTATCGCCCATCTGGCCCACTGACCTCTGAGCAGGGTTTCTCAGCCTCAGAGCTGTTGATATTCTGGGCCAGATAATTCTTTGTTAGGGGTTGGGAAGCTGTCCAGAGCATTTTAGGATGATTAGCAACATCCCTGGCTTTTACCCAGTAGATGCCATTAGAATACCTTCTACCACCCAGTTGTGACAACCAAAAATGTATCCAGCCATTGCCAACGTCCCCTGGAGGAGGACTCTGGTCCTTCTGTGCAAACCACTGCCTTAGAACTGGAGACCTCTGATGTAGATTGCTTAAAACCTGTAAGAGATATGGACTCAGTCAGCAACTATGGAGTCACTTTTTCCTATCCCCTATTAAAACTATCCTCCCTATTTTTTGAGCAGAGAGGAGGGCTGCAGAGAACTGGTGATGAGCTCTGATTTTGGTCTGTGAGTAGAAGGAGGTGGAACAGCTGATGGACTTGTCTTCAGAATACACAGGCCAGGAATAATCAATTCTTTGTTGATTGTTGCCTAATTGGCACCCTGGTGGTCCTTCCTGTTGAGAAAGATACTTGACTATGAGATTCTTGAAGCTACAAAACCTCCATTTTGGTCAGCAGGTGGACCATAAGGAGAAAAGCCAGGGATCAAAGTTGCTCAAGACAATGAAGCAAAGTTCAAAGAATCCTCTTCACGATTCCTGCATAATTACTCCAGCCCCTTCCAACAGCATCTCAGGGAAATGTGTTTTCCTTTCCAGCAGTAGTTGCCAACAGGAGGCGAGGAAGAAATTCCCAGAGAGGGAGAACACAGGTTTTACTCCTCAGCTGAGCTGAGTTTTTTCCTTTGTCCCCTTGCTTGAGAAGATTGCAGTTAGCTGGTGTCTGGATCCTGTCATTGTTCCCTCAGTTTCTGCTGGCTTCGCCCACTGGCTCGGCACCTGCTCTTATATCCGGTATGTGGTGAGTCAACAGTCAACTTTTTTTCTGGGACTTGTTGAAACAACCTCTTCCTTTATGTCCAAGGTGGGTCCTTTTTGTTTTGGCTGGCTGTATAGACTGCTTGGCACCTGGGAGATTTTCTCTCAGGCCAAATCCATCATCTCTATACCCTCTTGAAATTTTTCAACATGTCTTGCTGTGTAATTTTACCCTTCCCTATTTTCCTAAACTGTGCAGATATTTTCTTATTTCTCAATTCTTTGGTTGTTTCAATGGAATGTAACACAAAAGAGAGTTTAAATGAGTAGGCTCAACTGGCCATCTTGAAACCAGGAGAAGTCAGAAGAGATTCCCTGGCTGGAATGGGGAACATTGGGATTATAAATGGACTAGGACCATTTTGTGAAACTTTGAGTAAGCTCCTGAACACAGCAAGAGAATTTGCTAAGGGCTGCACATCACTCAACATCATTACAATCTAAAAGCTATGTTGATTGGACATGTGATGATTTGGAAAGGAGATGTTGATGGTGAGTCATCACGTGAGGAGTGGTAGCTTTACCAACCACTCATTGTCCATCCTTTGCTTACATAAGCATTTTGATTTAAGGTAGCCTTCATTTATTCATTTATTCATTTATTCAGTTAATATTTCTTGAGTGTTTGTGTTATGCCTGACACTGAAGCTGAAATACATGAATGAAAAAAGCATAGAATGTTTTTTCCCTTATGAGCTTGTATTTAGAAGGAGAAAGAGACACTAAGCAAGGAAGCAATTAGCATAGTTTCACATAGTGATGATGCTTATGATGAAAATAAAGCAACATAGCGGGTATGAAAGTACAGAAACTGGTGAAACAGGCTCTTTCAGATACGGTAATAGAAGGTCCTCCTAAGAGATGGCTTTGAGAAGAGATCTGAATGATGGGAAATAGCAAGTGATGCGAAGTTCAAGAGGAAACACATCCAAGGCAGAAGGAGCATAAAATTTGGCTGCTCAGAGAGAAAACAACTAGGCCAGTGTAACCAGAGTTGAGGGCACTAGAGGAGGGTAAGAGAAGTCCCACAGGTCCTAGGGAATAAAGTAGGCAATTGGATTTTTCTTTCCCCTAAATGTGATCAGTAGCTATTAGAGGTTTTTAAGCAAGGGAACCTGACTTACTTTATTTTTTAAAAATCTCCCTTGCTGGTGGGTGGAGGGGGACAAGAATGGAAGTGGTTAGACCAGTTAAGAAATTACTGTGGTAGTGCAAGCAAGAGATGATGGGGACATGCAATACATTGTGAGCAGCAGAGACAAATAGAAGTGAACAGATTTGGGGTATGTTTTGGAGTCAGATCATTCTGCTGGACTGGCTGTGGGAGCTGAGCAAGAGAGAAGAATCGGGTGATTTCTTGGTTTTAACCTGAAGCATCCGGGTGGATGATGGAACCATTCACTGAGATTCATTTAGGAATGAGAGAATCAATAGTTCTGGAAGTTTGGACTTTCAGGTGGTGAAATCAATAATTCTGGAAGGTTGGGATTTCTGGAAGTGACTGCATTAAACAGTCACAAAGGATTGTGGAATTAGTCCTGATTAAAGAGAAGATGGGTAATCAGTCCTATTTATATCCTCCTCTTCTTGAGTGGTGTCTTTTGGGCTCTTCTTATTAAAAATAAGAAGATGGTCAGCATCATTGATGGCCTAAGAGCTTGTTAGCAACGCAAAACCGTGGATCTCACCATAGTCTTACTGAGTCAAAATCTGCATTTTAACAAAATTCCCCATGAGATTCCTATGCACATTAAAGTTTGACTATTAGGAAGGAATAACTGAATCTATTCATGAGGAAACATCAGACAAATTCAAACTGAGAGACATTCTACAAAATAACTGGTCTGTAATCTCCCCAAATGTCAAGGTCATGAAGGTCAAAAGAAGACTTCAGAGTGGTTCTAAATTAAAGAAAAATAAAGAGACATGGTAACTAAGTGCAATACATGATCCTGAATTGGAGTTGCATCCTTTTGCTCTACAAGATGTTTTGGGGACAACTGGCCAAACTTGAATGGGGTCTCTGGGCAAAAGGTATGTGAGTTTCTTTCTGTTGTGGCCACCCTTTCTACATATATTTGAAAGATTTTCTTGGGAGTTTTTTGTCTGCTTCTTTGTTTTTAAAATTTTGACTGCTATGGACAATCGCATGATGTTCTGGAGCTGTGGGAAAGATTTCTGGAGATCTCTTTAATCCAAGGCCACCCTCCTTACAATGGCAGCTATTGGGAAGCAATAGCTTCCCAGGAACAGGAGGCTTTCAGCAGGGTTCCTGTACGTGCATTCCGCTCTGGGTGGCGTCCCAAGCCAGGAAAGGGGAATCTTACCAGGTGTCAAGGAGGTAGCCAGAAAAAAACTTGTGCAGACTTGGTTTTCACTATGCCATTCATCCCCAGAAAAAGGTATCCCAGAAAACCCCATTTCAGAAATATTTATGGCTCTGGGTCACTTTTCCTTCTGGTTCATTTTTTCCATGGAACATTGTAAAATGTTGAAAACTTTATACTTTCTTTTTTGTGCTTGTAGAAATTTATGTCTTTCTATTTAAAATTGTCAGGGTACTATCCCAGGTATATCTCCAAAGCAAAAAGACAATTTTCACACCCATAAATGGTGATGATTTTCTCCATATAGAGACTCCATGAGCAGTTTTGTCCTTCTGTGTTTGAAGACTTCTCTCTTTGAAAAGACTGCAATCCAATAGTGTTGACTTGAAAATTCTAGCATAGGTAATTTGTGAGTTCAGGGATCACGAGTTATCATCACCTGAAAATGGAAGGCAGATAATTCTTAAGAATCATTAATAGAGTTGAGTGTCATCTAGATGTTAACTCACCATTCACCAAGCAGTTAGTTTTAGTTCTTGCATGAAACTCAAGTTCCTAAATTGAAGACCAAGTTTCTAGAGATTGGATCTCATGTTGGGTAATAAAAATGCTTCAGAGAAGCATGTTATTGTTACTCCATAGGAAATTATAATTTTCCCAAATACATGGATTGAATAAGTAAATACCACTCCTCTATCAAAATCATGCAGTGGTCACTTAAGTTGAGACAAACTCATTACACGTGAAACTGTGTACTCATTTTTTTCCAAGTCACTTAATAATGCAGCATCTAATTTAGCTGCTTCACAGTCCATTGTGATACAAGCAAAGGATGTACTCAGTCCACTTGATTTGGTTGCAAAGATATGAAACACTTTGCTTCTGCTTCCTTTTTTGTTCCAATGCCCACATCCTGTGCTCTGTGGAGAGTCACAGTTTTTGAAATACGTTGACAGCACAGATAAGCAATGTACTTAGCCTTAGGTCAAGGAATGGAAATCGGTTGGTATTTGACTCATCTGCTTAACGAAGAACCCCCTATTCTTAGGGAGATGAAGCATGGTGTGACATGGAGTTCTGTTATGTGTTACTGTATGGGGGACATTGAAGACTTTGATTAGAGTAGTTGTCTCTCTTTTTATCTCCTTTCACTTTGACTTCAAGTGTACACAAGCATTGAGTACCAAAATGAAAACAAACAAAAATACAGCATTCTTAACACTCTCGGACACTGTTATTTCTTTCCCATTCATATTTTTAGGAGCTGAACTTTATGCCTGATTCAAAAGTTATTACAGGAATTATCACAATGAAAATTCTTGTAATAATGATTCTATAGTTCAGGCTTTTTCTTTTCTGTTAGGTCTAAACAACCTGGGAGTTTAAGAAGCATGCTTTTTTCATCAGTCACTTGAAATCTTTCTCACTTCTAATGCGATCTGGCCATGCAGAATGTGTTAGGAACAAGGATGCATTCACATGCATGGACCTGAAGAAAAATGAACATGTTTCTAAGACTTGTGTCAAAGAAGGGAGAAATTATAAGAAACTGAAGCAATGACTGATGGGGAATACTTTTATCACAACCAAGGCTGTTTCTGCTTATTCAATGTGTTTTGAAAGATACTTAAAACAGCAATCCCGGTCCCCATCAGTTCCTCAAAGCCATACCAATTAAACATACTATCTACAGAAAAAAAAAAAAAATTGTAGGTTATTAAGTATGAACTGTCCGATTTCCTTAAGTACTAAGTTTGACAGTTGATATCTCTGACATTTCACTTTGACACTTCTTGTTTTGAGTTTATTGTGAAGGTATGTGCTCAGTCTTTCAAACACGTTTTGGCTTGTGATTATCTTTCAAATTTTTTTTAGAGCAATTTTTGTGAAACCATGGACAGGTCAAAAATTCATGTTATTTTCGAATATGAGTTCTGTTGTGGAACCAGTGCAGCACAGACAGCTCAAAATATCAATGAAGTGTTTGGCAAGGATGTGGCTAATGAACACACAGTATGTCGCTGGTTTGAGAAGTTCCATTCTGTGATTTTAATCTTGAAAAACAGCCATGTGGGCGACCTGAGACCAAGGCGGATAATGATGAGCTGAAAGCTGTAGTGGAAGCAAATCCATCTCAACCTACGTGTGAATTAGCAGCAAGCTTTGACATTACTATTCCAACAAGATTGGACCATTTGAAACAAATGGGCAAGGTAAAGAAGCTGGTTAGATGGGTACCACATGAATTAAACGAGCATCAGAAGAGAAATGGTCTTGAAGCTTCCCTTTCTTTGCTGTTAGGACATAAAGGTGAACCATTTCTACACCGTATTGTTACGTGTGATGAAAAATGGATTCTTTTTGACAATTGCAAGCATTCAGCACATGGTTGGATAAAGATGAAGTGCCAAAACACAGCCCAAAACCAAATATTCATCAAAAAAAGCTAATGGTATCTGTCTGGTGATCCAGCACTGGTATTATCCACTACAGGTTCACGAAACCTGGTCAATCAATTACAATGGATGTCTACTGCAACCAATTGGATGAAATGATGAGGATGCCTGCAATTAAGCTGAGATTGGTCAATAGAGACAGGTCAGTCCTCTTGCAAGACAACACACAACCACATGTGACAAAAACAATGCTGCTCATACTACAAAAGCTGGACTTGGAAACTCTCGGTCACCAACTGTATTCACCAGACCTTGCACCAACTGACTACCACTTCTTCCAGGCCTTGGACAACTTTTTGCAAGGAAAAATATTCAATTCTTGACAAGCTGTAGAAAACATCTTTCATGATTTCATCGCCACTTACTCTCCAGACTTCTTTGCTGCTGGCATAAACAAGCTACCATTAAGATGGCAAAACTGTGTCAATAATTTTGGGCACGTACTTTGATTAGTTGTACTGATTGTTTGAGATATAATAAACTATGCTGTTGATTCAAAATTGGACAGTTCATATTTAATGACCTGTAGTATCTTCATTTTTCGTATTCTTTAGGGATCTTGCATAATAATATCATTCTACCAGAGCACCAGTTGATCAAGGTTACCAAAGCATACAAGACACGTCCTTTACTCTTCTTCCAACACCTCTCTATAGGAATCCTCAAATGACCCCTTTGAGTGTCTATGTGTAACTCTTCTCATGTTAGGACCTTATCTTGCTGTCAGGGACTATACAATCTGGTAAGGGAGAAAACACAAATCAACTTGAAATAATTTACATTTTACATGATCAGTTCAACATAGGGTTTGTTATTGGCTGTATTTTTCAGGGAAAACTATTTGAGAAAGCAGGACTTGATCTGAAACTATAGGAATACAGGGAGGGTTTGAACTCTCCAGGGTGATGGGTTTAGCATTACAGGAGAGAAAGCAAACTGAACAAAGATATCAAACTGGAAAGGAATTTGCTCCAAGAGGCTTAGAGAAAATTGATCTGACTGGTGTGTAGGATTTACATTAAGAATTACAGTATGAGAAACATCAGATTTTGAAAGTGAGGTACAAATGTATGTTTAATGCTGCAGGAGTTAAGAAACCAAATTTTGAGAAATGGCAGAATACAATAAAAACTTATATTTGTATGCTAAGCTCACTGAAAGAAACTATACTGAAAGGTTACATACTGTATGATTTTATTTATTTGACATCCTTGAAAAGGCAGAACTACAGGGACAGAAAACAGATCATCATTGCTTGAAAGCTGGGGTCAGGGAGCATGGAGGAATTTGGGGGGATGATGGAACTGATCTGTACTTTGAGTGTCATGGTGACCAAATAACTGTATACGTTTACTAAAACTTGCAGAATTATACATTTGAAGGGGTAGATTTTATTGTATTTTAATTATACCCTTAAAAGTAGAAAAAATCATATTTAAGGACACATTTGAGATGAAAATAGGAATGAATGCTACAGGAGCAAATAAAAGGAAGGATTGTTAAAATTTGATGCCTCAATATATGAATCAAATTTTCAAACCTATCAAGGAAGATAGCATAAATAGAATATCAATACATGTCTCAGGACTATATGCATGTAATTTTATAACATACCATCTTTCAGATATAAAATAGCATAGTTAGATTAGCTTTTAGGATATTTTCTTAGTTATTATCAAGCTCAGATGGTAAAGTGGATAGGAAACGAGTCATTAACACCATGTTTAAAGTGTTAACAACTAGCCAGAACAACATTCAAAAAATTAAGAATTACATCAATACCAACCTGCTCAATATAAAAAATAAACATTCCAAGTTGCTTAAAAGCAAAAATGAGTAGGCTTGAGCAAATATAATTGATGAGATATTAAGCTCATTTTGAAAGGCAGAACCACTTTTTATGGTTTGGTAAATTTAACAAGCATTTAGTTTTAATTTAACTTTTTGTTTCCTGCTCTGAGATATCACCATCATGTGCAGTGCCAGTATTCAGAAAAAAGTCTCTGCGTGTTTTTATATGCACTGATTTTGAGAATATGCCTTGCCTGCGGGGTTAAAGTTTTCTTTTAGGGGGGGCAGAAGTACTGGGCAAGCTTCGTATAATTTTTCACCTTTTAGCCCAAAGAAGATAAGCTCCTCAGGAACTTGGAGCTTTACGGATTGAACACAGTACCCTCCCATTCATATCATTAAGTCCCCAGCCTTTGACAAAATTAGCTAATTTCTTAACTCTATCAATGTGCGTATCATTTGATTGCCAGCTATGGAAATAAGCCCATCTTACTGATGGTGAATATCTATAAGTGACGATACTTTTGTGGGGTTTAAGTTCCACCTGTAATTTCTTGTTAGTGATGTTTCTGTAGCTTTTTTTGAACACTCATTGGGGAACTGTCCAAGTTTACCACACTCTTGATCTGCACTTTGCACTCACAGGTGAATTCTGAAAATGGGATACTTCTGTGCTGGCAGGGGACAAACTGTGAAAAGCACCATGTCTGAGCCAGAGGAAAAAAGAGTTCAGAAAATAACATGAGACATTAAAATGTGCCTTATTACTTCATCATCTCAGGGGATATCATCTATCTCTGAACACAGGAATGAGGAATACATGGTATTTGGTCTTGGTCTTTTAGGTCTTTTTCCCCATTCTGTATCTTTCAAAACAGTAGTTAATTTTGCACAAATTATGTGCTAAGCATTGACAAAAACTAGCCAGAGGAGTTTCCTAGTAGAAAGAGGGTATCCTTCATAAACTAACAAAATTAGTTATGTATTATGTAATTTAAAAAATTAGGTTTTGTTCATTGTTTACTACTTAAGACTCTATATATTGTCTGTAATCATCTAGATAGGCTCAGTAATGCTGTGGTAACACACAATCCCCATATCTGAACAGTTTCTTTCTTACTCGGGTATAGTACAGGACAGGCCACCCTCCAGGGCAGATGTCCCACATGCTGGCCCAGCATTCCAGGCTGCTGTGGCATCATGGCATCTCTGATTCAACCATGCTTCCATGATCACGGAGTGTGCACCAGCTCATAAATGTTTCCTCCTGAAAGTGACACACATCATATCTATTCATATTTCATTGGCCAAAACCAATCATATAGACAAACTTCAAAGGGCAAGAAAGTGTAAACTTTCCTTGACATGGAACTAGAGAAGAACTGGATATTGGGGAACATTAGAAATTTCTATTAGTCATCCACAAATAAAGATGACATGTGTTAACCTGTTCAAACAAAGCTGATATACTAGTGAATATGCTAAAAAAAGTTAGTTTATGATTGATCATGCAGTTCTTTATTGACTAAACTAAATCAATTTATTATTTTCAACTTACAGTAAAAAATGTAAAATGATTATCATGTGTACACACACATATATGTACATATACATACACACATACCTTACAAAGCTTCTAATTTTCAAGTTGATACATTAAATACTTCCCATCTCACTAAAATAAAATAATTAATATGAACTATTATTAATTAAAATAACTGAAAAAATATGGAAAGTAATCAATAAATATCTAACTGTACTCAAAAATGAGAAGAGCCTTTAGTAGACCAGAAACTATGAATAATTGCTATGAGAAAGCAAAAGGAAAGCCATGCTGCTAAGATGAGGCCACAGTGAAAAGATACAACCCATTGTCTGTAGAAGAACTTTTCCTAAGGAAAGATAGTTAATTAGTACATGATAAATTCTTTTGGGTGAAATTTTCCCCATTGAATTAGTGTTATTGAAATTCTATTTTCTTTAGCCTCTTTTTTCAATTTCTAGTAGAAAGTTGTAATAGAATGTATGATTATTTGGGAAACATTTATTCCTGCCCACCTTGCCTCCAGGGGAAAATTAGACTTTCTGTCCTAATTGTTGTTGCGATGAGTCACAAAACTTGCTCTAGCCAATGGTATATGGCCATAAGTAGCATCACTTTTGAGCATAGGTCTTAAAAGGATTGTCTGTTTGGTTTGTCCATCTGGTTGCTTCTGAAGGCCACTGGTAGAGTATGCTATCCCTTTAGCATGGGCTCCAGAATGAGCACAATGGAGCAGACCACATGCCTTAGGGAACTGCTGGTCCCAGAATGAGGAAAGACATGTGGAACAGACTTGAACTCAACCTGCAGCCTGAAGCCTGGAGCCTGAGCACAACCTAGATCACCCAGGTTGCAGCCAGTCCACAAACTGGTAAGCAAGAGAATAAACATTGTCTTAAGCCGCTGAGATTTGTAAAGATGTATTATAGCACATTATTGCAGGAAAGGCTTAGCTAATGTATAAGTCAAAACCAAGTGTTTGGAGGCAAACATGTTTAGAAATGCTTTAGTTAAGTAGATGCAATTGGTTATGAATAAACTACTCACTTCAACACAATCCCATATTTATTGAGCATGTACCTACATGCCAGAGACTCTGTAAGAGACTATTCAAAAATTAAGTATGAATATTATTAAGCAGATCCTACATTAAGGTTAATTTCTTAGACTTTTTAATAAAAGCCATTCTAACTGGGGTAAGGTGATATCTCATTGTGGTTTTAATTTGCATTTCCTTGATGGTAATAGATGCTGGCATGGATGCAGAGAGAAAGGAACGCTTATGCAGTGTTGGTGGGACTGCAAATTAGTACAACCTCTATGGAAAACAGTATGGAGATTCCTCAACGAACTAAAAGTAGACCTACCATTTGATCCAGCAACCCCACTACTGGGTGTTTACACAAAGGAAAAGTAGTCATTTTATCAAAAAGACACCTGCACCCAACCATTTATCACAGCACAATTCACAATTACAAAGATGTAGAATCAAGTCAAATGCCCATCAATTAATGAGTGGATTAACAAAATGTGGTTATATATACCATGGAATACTACTCAACCATGAAGAAGGATGAATTAAGGCCTTTTGCAAAAATTTGGATGGAACCAGAGACCATTATTCTAACTGAAGTATCTAAAGAATGGAAAAACAAACACCACGTGTACTCACTATTAAATTGGAACTAACTGATGAGCACACATGTACATAGAGGGAAGTATAACTCAATTGAAATCAAATAGGGGGAAGGGGGATGGAAAAGATGGGCAAAAATCTACCTAATGGGTACAATGAACACTATCTGGGTGACAGGCACACTTATGACCCTGACTCAGGCATTACGAAAGCGATCCATGTAACCAAAAACATTGTACCCCTGTAATATTAATACTTTGAAATAAAAAAGATTAATTTCTTGGAAAATTGATCTATCTTTTCTTAATTGCTTTGTAGAGAGCACATCCATTCATGTACAGATAATAATATTTTGGATTGTGCTGATTTTTTTTTTCAGAATATTATGGGGGTACAACACTTTGGCTATATATATTGCCCATGCACTGCCCGTGTCAGAGCTACAATCGTGGTCGTCCCCCAAACTGTGCTCCCCACATCCATTCAGTGAGAGTTTTTCCCATCCCCTCCACCCCCCTCCCGCCTGCCCGCCCCCTGATGAATATTATTGTCCTGTGTGATGTAAGTGTTGATCAGTTAGTACCAATTTGATGGTGAGTACCAGTGGTGCTTGTTTTTCCATTCCTGTGATACTTCGCTTCGAAGAATGGGTTCTAGCTCCAACCAGGATGATACCAGATGTGTTAATTCACTATTGTTGCTTATTGCTGAGTAATACTCCATGGTATACATATACCACATTTTATTAATCCACTCGTGTATTGATGGGCACCTGGGTTGTTTCCACAACTTTGCAATTGTGAATTGTGCTGCTATAAACATTCGTGAGCAGATGTCTTTATTATAAAATGTCTTTTTTTCTTTGGGTAAATACCCAGTAGTGGGATTGCTGGGTCAAATGGTAATTCTACTTTTAATTCTTTGAGGTATCTCCATATTACTTTCCATAGAGGTTGTACTAATTTGCAGTCCCACCAGTAGTGTATGAGTGTTCCTATCTGTCCACATACCCGCCAACATTTGTTGTTTGGGGATTTTTTGATATGAGCCAATCTCACTGGAGTTCAGTGATACCTCATTGTGGTTTTGATTTGCATTTCCCTGATGATTAGAGAAGTTGAGCAATTTTTTATATGTTTGCTGGCCATTATTCTGTCTTCTTTTGAAAAATTTCTGTTCATGTATCCAAGATCAGAGCAGAATTAAATGAAATCGAGAACAAAAGAACAATACAGAAGATTAATAAAACGAAAAGTTGGTTCTTTGAAAAGATAAACAAAATAGACAGGCCACTTGCCAGGTTGACCAGAAGCAGAAAGGAAAGGACTCTAATAAGCTCAATTAGAAATGAGAAAGGAGAAGTCACAACTGATACCATGGAAATACAAAACATCATCTTTGGATTGTGCTGATTTTTAAAAAGCTTAGAAAGCTAGGTTTTACTTAGTTAAGAATTTAAATAATCATAATTTTATTCTTCTAACTATCCAGTTTTCAGCACTTGTATAAGTTGATGTTTTGATAACAATCTATCTGAAAATATTATTGAAAATATACCATGTGAGAACAAGTAAACATCTTCAAAATATACATAGAAAAGCAAGTGTCCAGAATGTACCCCACACTGAATGAGTTAGGGTTGGAAAGAGGAAGAGTTAAATTAAAAGATGATGTCGTCTTTCCTTTAATGGGTTGATAATTAAGTCTAGTTTTGTGTCTATGTTCTTCTTTTTTGACAGCTTTATTGAAGTATAATTGGCATATAATAAACTGTACATAATTAAAGTGAGCAATTTGATATGTTTTGACACAAGAATATACTCATGAAACCATCACTACAATCAAGATAGTGAACATATCCATCATCCCTAGTTTCCTCCTGTCCATTTTTAATCTCTCATGCACCCCCTTTCATTTAGTATGCTCCCAATTGGTTTGTTTCTGGGTTTTCCCTAGAATACTGGTTTTCCCAGTATTCTGGTTTACTGGTTTTCTAGGGAATACTGTGCTTTCCTACTAACACACATTTATCAAAAATACCTATCAGAATGTGCTTCAAGCATGAAACCCCACAAAGTAGTTATTGTTACTATTGTCCTTTTTATATAAAAAGGGGAACCAAGGGATTAGAGAGGTCATGGAACTTGTCTGAGCTAATATAGTTCTGAACTTCACACTCAGGACCTCATGAAGTTTGCAGGTGAATGAATACCTGCTGAATGAATGACTTTAAAAAATCAGGAAAACTCTGTGAATCCTCCCCCTGCAGTTGTAGACTCCTTGAGACCAGCAATCATGGCTTTTATAGGAATTTTGCTGCTAAATAATTTTTGTATCTCCAGCATGTAGTCCATTATTTTTATATAGTTGGTGCTCAATAAACGTTACCTGAAAACTAATGCATTTCCTATGGGAAAAAATAATCATTAGAATCTGGATTGTTTTATTACTTTTCAGTTAGCCTTCCTGGGCTTCATTACCTATCTGAGTCACTTCTGAGAAGTAAGTTTCCTAAACTTTTAGGTGGGAAGGGAAATACACTACACAGAGACATTCTATTAATCCCTATATTTCAACTTCCTTTCCTCCCAGTACTTCTTGCAGTACCTTGTGTTTCCAAATGCTGAGTCTCTCAATGGGTTCTGAATGAATCTGTCACTCTCCTCTGTTCCCTGGTTCAGGGACTTAGTGTGAGTTTCCTCTGCTCTGCTAAGATAGTGAGTAAGCACTCTTCCATCTACTTGCTAATGTCAAAATATCTGTTGTACCTTTCTCTTGCTATTGTCTTTATGGGTGAACACCTTTCTGTTTGTTTAATTGACATTTTTTGGAGTTTTGGGATGGGGAGAAGGTAAACATGTTGTATTCAGCAGAATTGCAGAATCTAGGTAACATTTAGATCAATGGTTGGCAAATAGCAATGAATTGAGGATATGAGTTGCTGAGTTCACTTTTTTGTCATACACAATTATATTTCCTTATCTATAGCATGAGTGAATTAAACTAGATGAAAATTTACAGATGTTCTAGGAATAATAGTTCTAGGAGTTTTATGAGTGAAGAAATTTTCTTGCCAAATTACTTGGGATGAGATGGGCTAAATAAGACTAAAGAGGTTTCATAACTTCAGAGAACTTAATGTGTTAGTGCTCATTGTAGAGGCAGTAGCAGGAGCAGCATTTCCCAAAGTAGTCTGACCATGAAACCCTTTTATACACACACAAATACACGCACACACACAATTATTAATAGTTCTCAGATGTAGTGTTCCTTGGAACAGAGTGGGAAATTCTGACCTAGATGATTGCTTTCAAATTTTGAGTTTCTGTGACTCCAAATTAAGTAACGATGACATTTTAGGAATTAATTTTGCTAATAACCTTATTTCTAATGGTTTAAAGATGAACTGAAGAATTTAAACTGTGGTGTAAGGAAAACAAAATATGTACACATAAGTATATGTATACATACATCTGTACACACATATGTATATGTATACATAGATCTGTACACATATGTGTATATGTATACATAGATTTGTATATATCTGCACACATATGTGTATATGTATACATATATCTGTACACAGTAAAGGCAAATAAAACTAATAATTTAAGAAATATTTAAATATTCCATCATCTCAATGCAAGTGGTAATTCTAAGGCTCAGTATGGGAAATAGAGCGTATAAAAAAGCATAGTTACTCTGTCATCCTTTGCAATTATGCCCCTTAATTGACATAATTCAGAGAAGAAACCAGATGTCATGGCATAGAAATATGCTAAATTTGTGTTCTCATGTTGCTCTTGGTTGTGGCTTCTTTCTCTGGGGCTCTATGGTTCTTGTCTACTGCTGTAGTTGGAGAATGCCCCAGCCCTGCAGGGATTTTCTTTACTCTTTTCTATGTTCTATCTGCTTATTGAAAAATAAGTAATAAGATAGGGGTTTCTTACCTTTTCCTAATGCCTATTTGAAGCAGAAGTAAGAGGAAAATTTTTAAATGTAGTATGCCTTGCTGTGTGCTAGGATCATATGAGAACATTTATGTGCTTCATTTCATAATTAAATCTCCATATGAGATAAACATGATTATGTCAGCTCACTTCAAATTAATTTTTGGAAAGTGATGAGAGATATCTATACTTGAACATCCATAGGTTATTAAAAAAAAAAAGCAAGAAGGTATGGATAATTGGTAAGGTCAGAGATGTAACTGAGGCATGTCAGACTCTGACAGCTGAGTTCTTTCAACTCTAAGCACCCAATAGTGTCATGTGTATATGTGTATATTTTAATAAAAATTGACTTCTACTGTGTTTACTGTTTTAAATTGTTTGGTTCTTTTTTTTTGTTACCTATAGAAATGAATAGGGTTTTTTTCCCTTTTATTTCAGAATATTATGGGGGTACAACACTTTCATTATATATATTGCCCATGCACTGCCCATATCAGAACTACAATCATGGACATTCCCCAAACTGTGTGCCCTGAACCCATTCAGTGAGAGTTTTCCCATCCCCTCCACCCACTCCCGCCTGCCCAACCCCTGATGAATATTATTGCCATGTGTGACATAAGTATGGATCAGTTAGTACCAATTTGATGGTGAGTACCAGTGGTGCTTGTTTTTCCATTCTTGTGATATTTTGCTTCGAAGAATGGGCTCTAGCTCCATCTGGGATAATACCAGATGAGTTAATTCACCGTTGTTTTTTATTGCTGAGTAATACTCCATATTATACATATACCACATTTTATTAATCCACTCATGTATTGATGGGCACCTGGGTTGTTTCCACATCTTTGCAATTATGAATTGTGCTGCTATATACATTCAAGTGCAGATGTCTTTATTATAGAATGACTTTTTTTCCTCTGGGTAAATACCCAGTAATGGGATTGCTGGATCGAATGGTAGTTCTACTTTTAGTTCTCTAGGTATCTCCATATTACTTTCCATAGAGGTTGTACTAATTTTCAGTCCCACCAGCAGTGTATGAGTGTTCCTGTCTGTCTGCATCCCCGCCAACATTTGTTGTTTGGGGAATTTTTGATATGAGCCAATCTCACTGGAGTTCAGTGATATCTCATTATGGTTTTGATTTGCATTTCCCTGATGATTAGAGAAGTTGAGCATTTTGTGTATGTTTGCTGGCCATTATTCTGTCTCCTTTTGAAAAGTTTCTGTTCATGTCCTTTACCCATTTTTTAATGGGGTTGTTTGATTTTTTTCTTGTGGATTTTCCTGAGTTCTGTATAGATTCTTGTTATCAGCCCTTTATCAGATGTGTAGCATGCAAATATTTTCTCCCATTCTGTAGGTTGTCTGTTCACCCTAGTGCTAGTTTCCTTGGCTGTGCAGAAGCTTTTTAATTTGATCAGGTCTCATTTATTTATTTTTGTTGCTGCTGTGATTGCTTTGGGGGTTTTCTTCATAAATTCTTTGCCTAGGCCAATGTCCATAAGAGTTTTTCCAAAGTTTTCTTCTAGAATTCTTATGGTTTCACATCTTAGGTTTAAATCTGTTATCCATTGTGAATTAATTTTTGTGAGAGGTGAGAGGTGTGGATCTAGTTTCAGTCTTCTACATGTGGCCATCCAGTTTTGCCAGCACCATTTATTGAATAGGGAATCTTTTCCCCAGTGTATGTTTTTGTTGAATTTGTCAAAGATCTAGAAAAAATAATTCTATGCTTCATGTGGAACCAGAGAAGACCCCATCTAGCCAAAGCAATCTCAAACAAAAAGAACAAATTGTGAGGCATCAATCTACCAGACTTCAAACTATACTACAAGGCTATAGTAATCAAAACAGCATGGTACTGGCACAAGAACAGAGACATAGACCAATGGAATAGGACTGAGAAGCCAAATATAAATTGTGTGGTTCTTATGCATCTATTTTTATGCATCTTATGTATCTTGTGCATCTATTTTCATTTAATTAAATATTCTTTTACAGTAACATTTTAATTGAGTTAGTCTGTGTTGACTGGATGAACAGTAATTTATTTAACCAAATTCTCTATTATTAGGGATGGCAAACTTTCTGTGTAAAGGGCCAGATAGTAAATATTTTAGGCTGGTGTGCTATATGACTACTTTGTCACAGTTACTATTCAACTTTGCCTTTGCCCTGGGAAAGTAGTCAAAGATCCAGGTTTATAATCCAGATTTATTTAATAAAACTATTCTATTTTCAAAACTCTATGTAAGTTAGTATTTGTTGTAACATTAAAAAGATTGTGCGAACATTTTTTATTTAACTCAAGAGAATAAGATAGAATAGTGTAGGAAAATTTGTGACTTTTCTTTATGTGTTGTTGTATTGTTCCTCCAGTTACAATGAGGAAACACTTTTTAAAAAATATTAAATCTCAAACAGTAATCCCACCTCATTTGAGCATATTCTAAAACCAAATTCATCTTTTTAATAGACATATTTCAACATTTAACTGAGTTAACTCATTCAGTCACTTGAGAATATACACTACAAATAGTTTATACTGTAGGATATTGAATGAGGTTATGTTGATCAAGCTTCAATCTTCAAATGTCTGTGAATGTTTCTCTAAGTTGAGGCTGAAGGGAAGGTGCTGTTACTATTCTGTGTTTGGCATTTGGTTATATCAGTTTTTCTCAACCTTTATTTCACCACCACCACACCCCACCACACCCCAAATAGCATTTTCAGACATTTTTTTCCCTAATTGCCCCCCGAATGAAATTTTAATACCACAGATATGTTGTATATCTGTTTATGTACTGTATGTATATCTATGCTTTATACATAAAAAGAGTAAGATTATTTCACCCTCTAAGAGCAAATTTTTCCCCCTTGGGGGTATATCATTTCCATTGAAAATGCATGGATTACATCTAATTCAGGTTTTTTCCAGGGATTGGACTAATGCTCCAGGAAGTAGGACTTCAGGAATATGATCACTGTGTACTACAGAACACTTAAAACTGCTTGCGGAGGACCCTCCCCTGGTTTAACCTTGAGCAGAAATAGGGAGTTCTTCTGTACAGACACATAGCCACATCAGACTTTTTAGCTTTCATGCAAGATACTATCTTACCTCATTGGCTAGAGCATGTGGATTCTCATTTAACCAGCAACACATAATGGCTGTTATCCAAGTTCTCCTTAGGATATATAGCCTCAAATCTGCCTGCCCCAGGACTTATCAAAATCTATGTACCTGAGGATTCAGTCTATCAATTTCTTACTCTAAAATCAATTCCTTGATTAAGTCAAACCTTCAAAAAGCATCATTTTGCCATAGAACCACTTACCTACTTTTTCTGAATTGTGATTTGCTATTAATGCCATTTTCTACCCTGATGGCCATTTCATGGAACCACCCCAAGCAATTCATTATGGTGCTTACTAAACAGATGTTCTTAAAGTCATAGCTCGTTACATGTAGGACAAATCCTCTTTTTGAGCATGGAAGAAATTTCTCTTTGATCTTAATCCTGTGAATGGATAGGTTTCTCTTGAGCAACACATTTACTTTTCTTACAGATATAGTGAATCATATCTATTAATATCTAATGGCCTACCACTAACAAATGTAACAAGTGTTAGAGAAGCCCTTTCTGTACTAGTCTGACTTCTGACTTCATCCTGCATTTCACATTCTTTTTCACTTTAATCTGATTTCAATTTTATGTTGCTGTGAATTTATATTTTAAAATAATTTTATTGAAGAACAAAAAAATATGGAAATCTGTACAAATCATAACTATAAAGCTGGATGAACTCCACAAAAGAAACATACCTACATAACCAATATATAAGATGGACCATATCTCTGCTTGAGTTCAGTTTTCCAAAATAGTCAAACCAATTTATACGCCCACTAGAAGTAAACGAACATTTCAGTTGCTCCACGTCCTTGCCAGCACTTGGTATTATCAGTCCTTTTTCATTGTAGCCATTCTGGTAGATGCATAGTTGTACTTCATTATGAATTAATTTTCATTTCTCTGATGACTAATAAGAATGAGCACTTTTCCATGTTTATTGGATATTTGGATATTCTTTTCTATAAAGAGACTATTCAACCTTATTGCCCATTTTTCTATTGTGTTATTAATTTTAATTTTATTTTTCTTACTATATTTTATTGTTTTTGAAAAAATTTAACCTTTTTCTGTAACAAATTGGGGTACAAATAGACACAAATAAATGAAAAAATAAATAGGTGCTGAGTCCAAACTAACCATAAACCAATTCCTTCTGGGCATAGGACTTAACTAGTTAGTAGTAATAAACTATAGATGAGACTTGAACATCTGAAAGTTCAGTGTTACTATAGCACCACTTTTATGCAGAAAGGACATAGCAAATCTGTCCTAAGTCTAATGTTAATATAAATCCTCAGTGATAATTTGTGCTAGGCACTAAAGAACTTCATGAAATTTATTATGAATATTCAGAATTGTTGAAAATGAACAGTATCATATGAGAGATACAATTAGTAACAACATTCTTAATGTCCAATATATTATAGAGTTTTGTTGTATAAGTTGCATTTTAAAAAAATATTTATGTGCTAAAGTTTAAACCAGCAGCAGTTACCTTTTTTGGATTAATTTGTAACTTACTTAAAATATAGTTTACATTTTCTACTATAGATTAGTCACAAAATACAATAGCTGTCCTAAATTGTGGCTTTAGTAAAATTGATCAATCTGGAACTAAGAACTCTTTATTTATAAAAGGATATTATAGATAAACATAACATAATGGACAAATTAATTAAACTAAGATGTATAATAGAATGCATTGTATTTTCAGGGAAAATATTTCAGGAAATAATGGTCAAAAACAATACTGAGGACTCAAGAAAACAGTGATGATAATTACATGAGACCTAGAACAAACTTTATTATATTTAATTTAATATCACCCACCAGATTAAATATATATATCAGAACATGTCAAAGAAAAAAATGTAATGAGAAGTGTTAACACAAAAATATTTGTAGGAAAAAAAAAATCTTTCCCTCCTATAAGAAACGTGATTATCATGGGAGATAGTCACTCAAACAATTAAATTTTTTAAAAAATCTAATTCAATTAATTGAATGAGGAAAAATGTATTAAACTTGGATACAGAAAGAACAAAAGGGGACACTAAGTGATTTTATTTTGAGGAGGAGTAAAATGATGATTATTTAGCTAATGAGATCCAAAAATATAAATTTTTATTTTCAAGCCTAAAGTCTGCGACATCATTAGGGAGTTTCCTATTCTACTTAACATTATTAAATTACCAGCAAATAAAGCTTCTCTCTTTAAATATCAAAATATTTTTGTTTTAATGTTTACATTTATTAAATTGAAATATCTAATCCCCTATCTTTTCAACTCATTGACTAAATATAGTTTAGTTGCTTATGTGATGGCACAAAATTATCAGTATAAACATCCACTATTTTAATATGCTAAAGTGTACGCAGCAAGCCCCTCTACAGTTAAAACAGAGAAGTTTTAAGAATAATTTTATCTTGACAATGGTATTCTCAAGGAATATCAAGGATGAAGAGATAAAGAAAGGTAAAAACACTTGGAGTTAGTTGAAGAAAGCAGATTCCAAATTGTGATGACCAATGTTAAAAGATCTTTGAGATAGGATCATTAAGTGCAAGTTTGGGCCATGTCTTTTCTGATTGTTACAAATCTGGTTTTGCCACTAATGAGCTGTGGCAAGGCTGAGGGTGCCCAGCAGTATCTAAGGCATTTCTGTGATTTATTTATTAAATAGTAGGAGAGAGATTTGCCCAATATGTTTACTTTTAATTGTGACATAAGGTCATAATAATTAATGTGAGGGAGTTCCCCTTTCTAAGTTTCATTGAGAAAAAGTATACACATTTGTACCATTATGCCGCAAGGAATTTACTATATTTGCTGTGGATATTTTTATTGCAAATCATAGATATTTTGAGAGTCTGATAGACAGTATAGTGCTTGAATCATTTTCACAAGTCCTTATTTCCAACTTTTAATATCTCGATTATAAAAAATCATATTTGCTGAAATATAAAGCACAGAATGAATAAGAGAATCTTTTGCCCTTTTCCCTGAAACCTTCCTTGCTAAGGATGTCAAGGGAATTAACAGATTCATCCGTTTATTTACTTCTTCAACAAACATTCATTCTTTGGACACCTATTGTGGAATTAGGCATGTGAAACTTTTATAAGCAAAATACGTTATTTTAAAACCCTGTGTTTTCAACATGTAAGATCAAAAAAGAATCCACCACAAATGTCTTTTGGCAGAACTTAGAGTAAAAACCCAAGGCTTTAAAGTTAAAGCTTTTGTTCATCTTACTCCATCTAGAACTTGGAAAGATCCCAAGTCTATAATTTTACATGTAGAGGGTTCCACAATGATTCCCCTCTAGGAAATGCCGCAGACTCTATACATCACCCTCTTCTACTAGCAATAAATCTTTTATTCTAAATCTCATGGGCATAAAGTACAAGAAACAGAAGGGCTTTGTCTGAAACCTTAATCAGTTGGAGAGCCTTGCAAGTATCTCAGTAAATAAATGACTTAAAACCAACTATCCAAGTATACCAAGTATAAGGATTGTTATCTATTTGATTAGTTGCGTTAGTTGCAATTAAAGTCATCATGTGATTAATCTTATAGATATTCACTATCATTCTTAAAGAACCATCCCACCCACCTTCTACCCAGGTCATGTAGAGAATCCAGTGAAGATGTGATAGGAATCACTACCCTTGTATCATTCAAGTTCTTAATGGTGAAACTAATTTCTACCATTCTCTCAAAGAGTGATTATCCTATTGGATAGATTCATAGGGTTGTGTTGCATAGTTTCAGTATCTCCAAATTAACTTTTCTATTGGATTATCCTTTGATCCATAGGACAAGGGAAAATGGCAAAATAAACATGAGATGGATTTGAGACACTGTGAAATAAGAATTAAGCTGTAAATCTTAATTTTAATCTTTGAATTGCAGTGACTTGTTGTCCTGCTATTAGTGATAGCTCAGAGTCAAATTTCTATTATTCTGGAAAGGTTCCTGTTCTCCAATGCCACTTATATTGGAAAATAGCCATATGATCCTTTGGGAAATGTTAGGAAGAAGACACTTTGAATGTATTTGTAATGTTATCGTAGTGTCCGTCCCAAAGAGTTAGGGTGGGTCTTTGAATTAAGATAGGGTTTACTCTAGGTTTGAGTTTCATTAACTGAAAAAAAAATTTATAAGCATTCCCAGCTAATCAAACTACTGTATTATATCCTGTGCATCCGTATTAATCAATTCATCCTATTCTAAAACTGTGCTCCTTCCTTGTTGGTATAAACACCCTCAGAATCCATTCCTGTACGTGTTTCTCACTTTGCTCATATAAATTAGCAAGTTCCATATATATTTCCTTTAGTTGTAATACTGCTCTTTCCAGGTTTGGCATGTTGGTGTCCCTACTCCAGGACATGCTGGCATAGGACTAGAGTCATAAATGAAGGCATTCAACCATGTCATTAGAATGCCACCACTGGCACCACTCAGTGATATTGCATCCAGACCCTACACACCTCCACTGCTGTCATGAGTATCTGACCTCTTTGACTTTTATAGTGGGCTCCCATCAACACACTCATTGGAGATCTCACAAACAGGGAAAGGGTTTGAATGCCCTATCCCAAGAAGATGACTAACATTCACCATGGTAGAGAAATGCAAAAAAAATGAGCAGTTCTTATTAATTGTTGTATCTTTATCCTAATCGTGTGTTTTTGTATCAGTTCTTTTAAAACTCATTATCTCCTCTTTTGAGACTCACACCAAATATGACTATAAAAGTATATTGTTTATAATTGATATAAAATAATTTGAGTATTTCTAACATATTCATATTTTATGTGAACGATGTAGGGATTTTCTTCCATTCTCTCAACCTTCAGTAGTAATGAAATCTGTAGCTATAATAAAAATTCCACAGAACAGGAACTCACTTAGAGGTTATGGCAACAATACATATTTCAGGAGATATTGTATGGCTATAGTATTTAGAATTTTTGTGTCATTTTAGAAATAGAAAATTTAATTATTATAAAAATTATAGTATATTATAATATTAATTACATAATATAATTATAGTATATAATAAATGTAACTAAATTGTGTATAATTATGAATGTATAATTATATGATATTGTATTTAACATATAAATAATTTAAAATAATTTATCATATTTCATTTATTAGAAATATAATAAAAATTCATTTTGGGCTTATAAACTTTTACCATACTAATGATAAAAATAGATTAGATCATGTTGCACATAATTATAATATAAGGTTATTTATTAAGACTCTCTTACTATTTCTTGGAAATATAGTTTTAAAAAAGTAACCACGGAGGGGAGGGACCAAGATGGTGGACTAGAAGCAGCCCATGCATGCAGCTCTTAAGGAGAGGATCGAAAGTTGCAAGAGGATGCCCAGCTATGGATGGGCCTTCTTGGAGAGAGCACTATGAATCATTGGAGAAGTGATGGGGGACACTCAGAGTGAAGGAGAAGGTGACAGGGCTATCCACTTGGCAAGACTAGAAGGTACCTGGGGGAGGCATCCACATGTGGGGAAGGACAGGAGAAGAGAACCCTGTGGCTCCACACTGCCTGCTGTGGACACCGCACCCGGAGTATGAGGGGACTCCCACTACCACTGCAGACCTCAGGACTGATCAGGGAGCTGCTTGGAGTCTGTGTAGCAACATTTTACTGGAGAGGAGGCACAGCAGGGACTCAGCAGCTTCCATTCCTGGATCGCTGTAGCTGACACCATTCTGAGCTCTCAGGTCCAGAGCACTTGGTCTACACAGGGCTCCACTATGCTGCAGCTGCCTCTGCCTTGCCACAGCCATGCCCCTGCGGCTCCCACACTGCAGCCAGGCCCCACCCATGTGGCTCCCATGCTGCCACTGGACCCCATGGCCCCAGACTCAGGTGGAGAGGACACCTGGTCCTGACACACATGACCACTGCCAAGATAACCTTGCCCAGCTGCCACTGCCACCACCATGGGAAGACCCAGGCAGAGTAATCTCCCAGAATGCCAGCCTCTGTGGAGAGGGACTTGCCCAGGTCCCCTCTAAGCTTGCAACAGCAGCCTGGGGAACAACCCGCCACTCTGCATGAAGATCATCCAGCACTGGCTTGGACTAAGTCAATCACAGGGAAACAGGCCAACACAGAACAGCTGCATTACAGGCTCTCAGTGCATCTGCCCCTCTCCTGCCAGGTCAGTCTTCCAAAGTGGGTCACAAAAGTGCCATCTAGGGACCTTTCCTTCATCTCACTAAATAGGAGAGTCCCCAACAAAGGAGACCAGGTGTGTCACAAACCTACCTGCCCTAAGCTGAGGTTTCAGATGAGAAGAAACCAGCAAAAGAACTCTAAGACTTATATGAAAAAACAAGCTAGTTCAACACCCCCTAAAGAGCACAATAGTCCTACATCAAAGGACCCCAACCAAAAGGAAATTGTTGAAATGTCAGAAATGGGATTCAGAATATGGATGGCAAATAAGATGAATGAGATTGAAGAGAAAGTTGAAAATCAACAAAAAGGAGCCAAAAAATAGTTCAGGACTAAAAAATGAAAAAGTCTCTAAAGAGATAGACAACATAAGACAGGATATAACAGAACTTAAAGAAATGAAAGAGTCATTTAGGGACTTTCAAAATACAGCAGAAAACTTCAACATGCTTTTGCTAGACCAAGCAGAAGAAAGAATCTCAGAGCTTAAAGAAAAGGCTTTCAAACTAACACAGTCAGTCAAAGAGGCAGAAAAAAGAATAAAGAGAAATGAACAAAGTCTCTGAGAAATATGGGATCATGTGAAGTGAGCCAATATATGAATTGTAAGTATCCATGAGGGAGAAAAAGAAAAAGAAAAAAGCATGGAAAGCCTATTCAAGGGAATTATTAAAGAAAACTTCCCTGGTGTTGCCAGAGATTCAGATATCCAGATACAGGATGGTCATCAAACACCGGGAAGAATCATAGCAAATAGGGTATGTCCAAGACACGTCATCATCAACCTGGCCAAAGTCAAAATGAAGGAGAAAATTCTACAAGCTGCAAGATGAAAGCAACAACTAACTTACAAAGGGAAATCCATCAGGCTAACAGCAGTCTTATCAGTGGATACCTTACAAGCCAGAGGGGATTGAAGCCCCATTTTTAGTCTTCTTAAACAGAACAACTGCCAGCTAAGAATGATGTGTCCTGCAAAACTAAGTTTCATAAATGAAGGAGAAATAAAGACTCTTCCAGACAAGCAAACACTAACGGAATTTGTTGCTACTAGACCTACTCTACAGGAAATGCTTAAAAGTGCACAATACATGGAACAGCACAATAGACAGCCACCAGTGTAAAAGCACCTAAAAATTAAAGCACACAGCTCTTATAAAACAATAGCACAAGAGGGAAAACAAACCAACAGGACGTCATCCAACATGATGAACAGAACAGTATCCCACATATCAATGCTAAAATGGAACATGAATGGTCTTAATTTTAAGACATAGAGTGACTTATAAGACATAGAGTGACTGAATGGATGAAAAAACAACCCAAGTATAAGCTGTCTCCAAGAATCATATCTAACTCCCAATGATTCGCACAGACTCAAGGTAAAGGGATGGAAAAAAATATTCCATGCAAATGGAAACCAAAAGTGAGCAGGTGTAGCCATTCTCATATCAAATAAAATAGACTTTAAATCAACAATAGTAAAAAAAAAAAAAGACAAAGATGATCATTATATAATGGTAAAGGGAGCAATTCAATAAGAAGACCTAACAATCCTAAGTATATATACACCTAACTCAGGAGCTCTCAGATTCATAAAGCAAATTCTACTAGATCTAAGCAAAGAAATAAACAGTAGTGTCATAATTGCCAGGGAACTTCCACACCCCATTGACAGACTGGACAAATCATCGAAGCAGAAAATCAATAAAGAAACACTGGAATTAAACAGGACTGTAGAACAAATGGACCTGACAGACATTCATAGAACATCCTACCCAAAAACTACTGAATATACTTTCTTCTCAACAACACCTGGGACATTTTCCAACATTGATTGATTGTATCTTAGGCCACAAAACAAGTCTCAGCAAATTCAGAAAAATTGAAATCATACCATGTATCTTCTCATAGCGTGGTGGAATAAAACTAGAAATCAATTCCAAGAGAAACACTCAAATCTACAAAAAGTCATGGAAATTAAACAACCTACTGCTGAATAATCCTTGAGTCAATGATGAAATTAGGATGAAAATCAAAAGATTCCTCAAACTGAACAACAAAGGAGACAAAAGTTTTCAAAATCTACAGGATACAGTAAAAGCAGCCCTAAGGGAGAAGTTCACAGCCTTAAATGCCTACATCAAATAGATCAACAATTAACCACCTAATGTCACATCTCAAGGAACTAGAAAAAGAGAAGCAAACCAAACCCAAAGCCAACAGAAGAAAAGAAATAACAAAGTTCAGAGTAGAACTAAATGAAATTGAAATGAAAAAAAAAAATGCAGAGGATCGACAAAAAAAAGTTGGTTCTTTGAAAAGGTAAACAAAATTGATAGATCACTAGCAAGATTAAACAGAAATAGAAGAGAAAGGACTCAAATAAGCTCAATCAGAAATGAAAAAGGAGAAATTACAACTGATACCACAGAAATACAAATATCATCTGTGAATACTATAAAAACCTATACATACACAAACTAGAAAACATAGAGGAAATGGATAAATTCCTGGAAACACACAACCTCCCCAGCCTGAATCAGGAAGAAATAGAACTCCTGAACAGACCAGTAATGAGCAGCAAGATTAAATCAATAATTAAAAATCTCCCAACAAAAAAATCTCACTTTTTTGGTCCAGACAGATTCATAGCCAAATTCTACCAGACCTACAAAGAAGAGCTGGTACCCATACTGCAGAAATTATTCCATAACACTGAGAATAAGGGAATCCTCCCTAACTCATTCTATTAATATGAAGCCAGTCACCTTGATACCAAAGCCAGGAAAGGACACAACAAAAAAAGAGAACTAAAGACCAATATCCCTTATAAACATAGATGCAAAAATCTCAACAAAATACTAGCAAACTGAATTCCACAGCACATCAAAAAATAATCCACCATGACCAAGTGGGCTTCATCCCAGAGATGCAAGGATGGTTCAACATACATATATCAATAAATGTGATTCACCACATAAACCAAAGCAAAAACAAAGACCATATGATCATCTCAATAGATGCAGAAAAAGCATTCCATAAAATCCAGCACCCTTTCATGATAAAAATCCTCAACAAAGTAGGCATAAAAGGAACATACCTATAAATTATAAAAGTCATATATGACAAACCCACAGCCAACATCATACTGAATGGAGAAAAGTTGAAATCATTCCCCCTAAGAACTGGAACAAGACAAGTGTGCCCACTGTTACCACTTCTATTCAACATAGTACTGAAAGTCCAAGCCAGAGCAATCAGGCAAGAGAAAGAAATAGAGGGCATACAAATCGGGAAAAAGGAGGTTGAACTATCCCTGTTTGTGGACAATATACTCTTATACGTAGAAAACCCTAAAGACTTCATCAAAAGACTCCTGGGATTGATAAATAAATTCATCAAAGTCTCAGGTTGCAAAATCAATGTACACAAATCATACCATTTCTATATACTACTAAAAGTCAAGCTGACAGTCAAATCAAGGACAATACTATTTGCAATAGCTACAAAGAAAATAAAATACCTAGGAACATATTAACCAAGGAGGTGAAAGAGTTCTACAAGAAGAACTACAAAACACTGATGGAAGAAGTCATAGCTGACACAAACAAATGGAAAAACATCCCATGCTCATGGATTGGCAGAATCAACATCATTAAAATGTCCATACTGCCTAGAGTGATTTATAGATTCAACACAATCCCCATCACAATACCAACATCATATTTGGCAGATCTATAAAAAATAATTCTAAGGTTCATTTGGAACTGAAAAAGACCAAATAGCCAAAGCAATCTTAAGCAAAAAGAACAAACCTGGGGGTATCATATTACCTGACTTCAAATTATACTACAAGGCTGTAGTAACCCAAACAGCATGATACTGGCATAAAAACAGAGACATAGACCAATGGAACAGAATAGAGGACCCAGAAATAAAGCCATTTTCCTACAACCAACTGATCTTCAACAAAGTAGACAAAAACATACAGGATGAGGACATATAGAATAGGAAAGGATGCCCTATTCTATAAATGGTGCTGGGAAAACTGGATAGCCACGTGCAGATGAATGAAAAGGACCCCTATCTCTTGCCATATACAAAAATTAATTCGAGATGGATAAAAGACTTAAATGTAAGGCATGAGACCATAAAAATTCTAGAAGAAACTGTAGGAAAAACTCTTCTAGATATCGGCCTAGTCAAAGAATTTATGACTATGACCACAAAGGCAAATACAACAATAACAAAAATAAATAAATGGGACTTAATTAAAATAAAAAGCAACTGCACAGCAAAGGAAATAATCAACAAAGTAAATAGACAACCTACGGAATGGCAGAAAATATTTCCAAACTATATATCTGATAAAGGGCTAATATCCAGGATCTACAAAGAACACAAACAAATCAGCAAGAAAAAAACAACTCCATTAGAAAGTGGGCAAAAGACATGAACAGAAGTTTTTCAAAAGAAAATAGACAAATGGCCAGTAAACATATGAAAAAATGCTCAATGTCACTATTCATCAGGGAAATGCAAATTAAAACCACAACGAGTTACCAATTTACCCCCATCAGAATGGCCATTAATAAAAAGTCAGAAAACAATAGATACTGGCATGGATACAGAGAGAAAGGAACACTTATACACTGTCGGTGGGGCTGCAAATTAGTACAACCTCTATGGAAAACAGTATGGAAATGCCTCAAAGAAATAAATGTAGACTTACCATTCGATCCAGCAATGCCATTGCTGGGGATCTACCAAAAGGAAAAGAAGTCATTTTACCAAAAAGACACCTGTACTTGAATGTTTATCACAGCACAATTCACAATTGCAAAGATGCATAATCAACCTAAGTGCCCATCAATTCATGACTGGATAAAGAAAATGTGGTGTATATATACCGTGGAATACTACTCAGCCATAAGAAGGAATGAAATAATGTCTTTTGTAGTAGCCTGGATGGAACTGGAGACGATTATCCTAAATAAGGAATCTCAGGAATGAAAAAACAAACACCACATGTACTCGCTAATAATTGGGAGCTAAATGACGGGCACATATGGGCACAAAGAGATGTAAAGGACATTGGAAACCAAGAAGTGGGGAGGATGGGAGGGAATGGGAAATAAAAATTTACCTATCGGGTACAACTCTATTCTGGTGATGGGCACACTAAAAGCCCCCATTTAAGGATTATACAAGGTATCCATCTGACAAAAACATTTGTACCCCCTTAATATTTTGAAATAAAAAAGTAACTTTATAGCATGTGATTCTTTGCTATGATTAAATCTGATTTACTAGCTATTATTTTTATAACATATTTTAACATCACATATGATCAAGTATAAGGCAACATCATTTCCCAAACTATACTTTAAAAAACACATGGTTATCTTATATTGTAGTCCTCCTAGATCTCTTATAAGGGAACATTTATGAAACTAGTTTGATCAAAAGTGTATAGTGGGAAGGAAAGATGTATTTGCCTGAAATTACATCAATCAATGTTAGTTTGGATGCCTGGAAAAAATACCTTATAATTGGTTAAAAGGCAGGCAAAAAAATTTAGGAAAGATTTACTATTTCTGAGTGACATCACAATTTGACGTGCTGGAATTAAAAAGTAGCAAAAGTCATAAAAACACTGGTATTGATAACATCTCTTGGGAAAATGAAGGAATCACCATATATTTGTTTACACTTTTATGATAGGCCCATATGACATTTTATTTTGCAGCTCACAGTAAAGCTAAGAACAAAGCAAATATATTTACATATTTTATATGTGCTTCCACATGACTCTATTTGTGTTCACACATATAATTATATATGCTGATATATGACTATATTTATGTGTACGTATATTTGTCATAGTGACTTGTAGAAAATGAATTACAATCTTTCCTGTATGTTTAGTTTTTATTAATATGATTTTCCTTCTCTTTAATCAATTTCAGAAATTGATTAAACAATGTTGTAATTTGTAATAATGTCCGTAATTATACTTACAGCATTTTTCCTTTATAAAGGGTGTTGCATATTATTCATAGACAGAATTGTGGCATACCCACACTACTGTGGCTTCTTGGCAAGCCAGGGCTTGCATAAAGGCTATGTGTGAGCATTACTCATGAAAGCATTTGAGCCTTTCCCATAGCAAGTTCCTTTAACATAGGAAGAAAGAACCAAACTAAATTAAAACACTCTCCATATAAAGTCCAAGTATATCTTTATTTCACATTTTAAGAAACTGGGGTAAAATGAGGTCTGAAGAGGGAAGGTTAAGACCTCACCATAGAGTATCTGGTAGATACAATTGTGAAAACATGTCCAGTTTAATAAACAGATACCTAAAATAGGTCTTCGTGTGCTATGCATAAAGTAATTTGCCAGTAGAAACTCTCTTAAGCATGTATATTTCTTGAAGTTGCATCTTTGTAAGTAGTTAGGGAAACTAGCATGACCTGGAAGTCCAGTCTTATGACTTGTTAGTCATGCTATGAGGTTTTTTCTAATTGGGGGGGTGGATTTTTATTTGTGATTAGACGGACTTCGCATGAACTGCAAATCAGCAGGGGGTGGAGGCACACCCGTGCATGACTCCCTGGCAAAGCCTCCCCTGCAATCGCAAGAGGAGGGTTAGTTAGGAAACTTCTGATCTCATCAGTGTGGAGGTCGAGTCAAGAGAAATTTTAAGAGGATATGGAAGTATGAAAGGCATTGTCATGATCAAAAAGTCAGTGGCTCATGCCACCAAGGACAAGAGAGAAGAATCCAAATGTGTTTTTTGCTTAAAACTCACAAATGCTCGTTTTCTCTTAGAGCACCTTTATTTTTCCCTCGTGTTCTCTGCTACATCACCCATGCCTAGCAGGGTACCAGGCACAAGTCGCTTAACAAATATTTGCTCAATGAATAAACCATTGTGCAAACCTCTCAAATCTGTCTTCATTCTGCACCCCAAATTCACTTTCTCCACTGCCTGTAGGTTATTATATTAACATATGCAAATACTTTAATAAAGTGTAATGTTTTCTCTATTGTACAAATATCTTTTGTTTCCCTGTGTATAGCCTAAGGCTTCTTCAAAATTAATTTTATTTTTATTAAGGTAGTACATCTCAGGGTTTGAAACAAAATAAAATGTTAAAGTTCTTGTAAAGTAGCACCAATCTCTTCCTAAACCCTGGTCTTAATCCCCAAAGGCAAACATTTAACTTTTTTAGTGGGTTTTTTTTAAAACTGTACTTACCTATTTCTAAGTAATTTGATTATCCTACTATTCCTTTATTTAGCAATTTTACACATTGTTTATTTGGTTTATGTTATAATAGTTGAGGATTTAGTTGTCTTACACACACTTATATTGAGTCTTTCCCTCTCACCCCCCACATAAAGTTTTAGTGTAATTTATGGTTGATTCTCTTGTCAGTGTTACCACTACTCTCATTATGTACATATCTGTATGAGTTGTATACTATCATTACGTTTCTTTTCTCTCACAACTTTTTGTTTTTCCTAGAGTTAATAATATCCTTTAAAAATTTGTTTACCACACTGTACCTACTGTAAATTATTCACAATTGCCTCCAATTGATCTTTCAAACTGTAACAGAATAATATAAATGTAGTAATAACCCTAAAAATCTCAGTGGCTTTATACAAGTTTATTTCTTGCTCATTGTCATGGTCCAATGTGTAGTAGCTGGGGTTTCTGTGCCATACATCATTCAAGGTCACAAATTTCTTTCATCTAGGGGATTTCATGTCCTCTAGGGCTTCAGAGCTCTTCATTGATTCTTTGCATCTGGATACTAACAAGAAAAGAGGGGGAGCACCAAGGATCTCTTGAGTCATTTTATGGGTATGTTCTGGAAGTAATGTAGATCACTTCTGCCCACATTCCACAGGCCAGAACTCAGTTACATGCCTCCCCACTTACAAGGGGCTAAGACATGAAATCTAGTGGGGTGCTCAGGAAAAAGAGAACATGGAATCTGGTGAGCACTGCCAGTCTCCACTGTACAAACATTTATCAATAATTTTCAAGTATACGTGTACATCAAATAATCTAGCATTTTCTTTTCCTTTTTTTTTTTTTCATGGAGACATTCCTACTGTAAGCCATCTTTCTGCTTCTCTTTAGGCCTGCTTCACAATGGTTGTTCTCAATAATCCCTTTTACTATCTCCTATGTTGGGCCTGAATTTTGGGGGTTTCATCTCTTCCTCTTTCATGATTTATAAGCTTATTTGGGGAACACTTCCTTAAAAATGATACAGAGGAAGGTATATTTTTTGAGTTCTTGCATAACTGAAAATGCCCTTAATCAAGCTTGGTTGACGGTTTGTCTGGATATACAATTCTCAGTTCAAAATAATTTCATTTTTAAAATGGGCAGGCATTCATAGTAACTTCTGGATCCATATTGCTCTTGAGAAATCCAATGCAGTTTTTATTCTTTCCCTTTATAAGTGATCTGCATTATGTTTGTGGAAGATGGTTTAGGTCCTTCTCTTTATTCCAGGGTTTCTATTATCTGAATAATGTATCTTGGTGTGTTTAATTAATTGATAAATTCAAATTTTATTCTCCTGGACTTTTAAGGAAACTTTTGATCCCAAAAGTTCATGATTTTCATTTCTGGAATATTTTTTGCATTTTTAAAGTTAATTTTTCCATCCTTTTCTGCACAGTATGATCTCTTTTCTGGTACTTTCTGGGGTTTCCATTAGTCATAAATTCTTTTCTCCATTTTCTTTATTTCTACAGCTTTTTGTTCTGCTTTTCTGAAGATTTTTTTTTTCAACTTAATCTTCTAACCCATCTGTCAATTTTTTAAAAATTCTGAGTATATTTTCAATTTCAAGAGATTTTTCCTGTCTTATATATAAATTTCTTTGTTATTCATTTTCTCTAGTAGCAGAGTAAAAAGGCATGTGTTCAGTTCATCTTGTTGAACCACAAATTACTATAGTTTACTTTCTCCAGAAAGTAAACTTTCAATCTCCTGGAAGTTGGATTGAACAGATGGAAAAACTTATGGTTGGTTGATTACATGGCAGTGGGGAAGGAAACTTTGGGTCCAAGCATTCTGTATACAGACGTCTTACCAAATCCCTGTTTACCCTACCACCTGGCCTCCTGGGACTGGTATTTCTGCCTTCTAGGCCTGAGTCTTCCCAGGTTTTGCAGGAAGAATTGGCTTGCATCTTGTCCATCACCCCTCCTGCAGACATGCAGTGTGCACATGCCTCTGCTCTTCCAAATCACCTATCAAGTCTCCATCTGATTTAGGTTCTTCCAAAAAATCACTGCAATTTATTTTATCTGGTGATATCTCCTCTCACTTTTATTTGTCTTTATGGTTTAATAATATTTTAAAAATTCAGTTATTCTTGTGATAAAGGAATCTGAGGACAGGGTTATGAAATACATGTGATCAATATGCTGTCTATAACTAGATGTCTCCCCATGTACATTTATATATCTGTTTACTTCAGTGCTGTATTTATTGAATTAGACAGAAGTTATATCTATTTAATTTGTGCTCCATAAACTCCAGGTACAGAAAGATTTGATGATGATGATGATGATGACACAAAATGTTGTCACCTTGTTTTCACTGGTTTTCCTGGGTCTTTTATTCTGTTCTACTTCTGTCACAGTGGCCTTCATGAAGTGGCCAAGCAATATTTCTCTCATGTTCCCCATTCTTTCTCCTCCCTGGAACCCCTCTTCCCACAGGGAGGGAAATGCTCTGCCACTCTCTAGTAGTGTCACCATATAACACTAATGGCTCTGAGCCTGGAAAGACAGGACTATATGTAGCAAGTCACTCCAAGAGAGCTGTCCCTGCAGGACTTGACCCTATAAGGCAGGTGATACAATTAATCTTGGGAGGGGTGACAGGGAGAGCCTACCATAAATGTATGGGTTAGATTTTCTCATGGCAGGAACTTTTTCTAGAAATAGTATGGTGGCAGCACAAAATAGTCACCACCATGAACTCAGCATTCAGGATCAAGACACCTGAATTCTGCCTTTACTGACCTTCTTGGTTCTGGGCAAATGTCTGGAATTTTCTCAACCTCAGTTTCATCATTCTAAAAATGGAGGCAATAAATATAATAGATACCTATTTCAAAGCAATGTTGTGAAAGTCAAATGAGAGGATCTACAGTCAAGGGCTTTACAAACTCTATTGCATACAGGAAATAATAGCTATTAAGATTAATGTGATTAGTGAACACATTAACTAGGTAAAGAGTATGGATGATTGTATAGCATAGAGAATCATTTTAAATCAATATGTTAATAGTGGGAAAAAACTTGAGGTTGTTTTCTTTCTTTTGTGTCTATCCAGGCCCATGGACACACACTTGTTGTATACTTAGATATTGCTGTTGGCTGCAAACTAGATTTATCATAAACATAGATTCCCAGCACACATATTTTGAAAATCTACAATATGAAACTCATATACTTTCTCCTAGTAGATCCAAGATATTTTTTATGAATTGTACCTTACTTTGGGAGAATGGAGTAGATTAAGCGCTACCAATATAACAAGTATAGCCAACACATGCATAGAACTTTCTATGCCAGGCACTGGTCTATGCACTTTACTGGTACCAACTCAATTACTCACAATAACACTACGAAGGCATTATTAGTATCCTCATTTTCAATATAAGAACATGGAGGCACATAAAATAGAACTTCTTCCATAGTTTCCTAACAGAATAGACAGATGTTTGTGAAATCAAATGCTTTCTCTAATACTCCTCTTCCCCACTACTTTGCTGTTGTTTGTTTTTGGTGGTTCCTTTGCCCTCTTCCACAAGAAATTCTCTGGGAGATGCTCCCTAGCTGACAATGGCAGTGCCTCCCAAATTAGGTCTCTAAGGCACCCGGTTGAAACAATTAGAATTTAAGCAGTCATCCTCATCTCATTGTTTTCTAACATGAATGCAAGCAACAGGTTTGGAACTTTTAAATTTTCTTCCCAGAGGAACAAGTCAATTGCTATTACATGTATTCAACCTTGTGTTCTTACCTTTACCATGAGTCTGTAAATTAGGGATGTCAGAGCATGCCTCAAATGTAATCCCAAGAGGGGCAGCCAGGGTCTTTGATTTGTGGGTGAATCTGAGGTGTTTAGAACAGGGTCTGCCACATGGTAACTACTTAATAAATACTTGTTCAGTGACTCTGTGTGCTCATCATTTTGTTTAATAGCAACCTATTGATGTCTGAAGTGACTTTAGGAAGCAAGTTAGGACAGTGCATACTGATTAATGCATTCATATGAGCCATTCTAACTTTTAAAATACTAATTTCTATCCAACTCCCACTTTTATCTGCCAAAGCCCTTCCCTGCTTTCCACTTGCAATCGTGGGCTCTCCCGTAGTTAATGAGACTCTCCCTGTGAGGAGAGAATGCAATGCCCTGGAAACAGTTCTCACAGAGCCCTGAGCTCTTTGAGTAAGAGATATCAAAGAAAACACAGAAAAATAAATGAATAAAAATGAGCTCGCTCCCAGGGCTCGAAGCCCCACAGCGGGGAGAATTTAGCCGGGAGCCCAGTGTGTTTCTGAGTTGCAGCAGTTGAGTCACCAGCAAGATTTGCCTGAGGTGAGCTCCGCACATCCGCGTTAGGACTGGGGGACACGCCTTCTTCTCACACAAACCTTCCAGATCCGAGTCACGGCGGACTCCAAGGGGTGGTGCTACCAGCCCTGCCACTTGCAGTCCTGACGGCGGGGGACTGGGGACCGATCCGGAGCCACAGGTTGGAAAAATAAGGAGCGGTCCCCATGCTTGTCACCCTGTGAAGCTGATCCCCTGTTCCTGGGCTTGGGAAGGGGAAGGAAAGCTCCCTGAAACCTGACACCCGGCCCTCTCGGCTAGGAAACTTCGCAGGCTGGTGAGTTGCGGAAGGCGGGCTGCTGTCGCTGGAATGTGTTCCCACCCTCCCGGGGTATTGTAGCGGCTGGTGAGCGTGGCAGGCCTGCAGTCTGTGCCTTTGGTGAGGCGGGTGTGTGTGTGTGGGCGCGCCTTCGATGGCAGTTTCCAGCAGAAATCCTTGGGAGGAAGACAGTCGTGGTGTGCGCCGCACGGGTGTCATCTGGCCAACTCGACCTGGCTGTCTTTGTTTTGGTGTTTGCTTTTCAAGCAGCTGGTTAGGACAAAAAAACTGGACACAGCGATGCCAATTTCCTTCCATTCCTATCTCAGAAAACAATCACAATAATGAGGGATTAGAATAAGAATGATGATGTGTTTCGAGTTTCATTCAGGAAGAAGTGACTTAGACAGCAAGTGAAAGAACATTTCTTTGCACTTCCTCAGGGGAAATAGCCACAGAGAAATCAAGAGTAATTTCTGTTTTCCAATTTTTTGCTCTGTTGCTTTCGAATTCCAATCTAAGCGTTGCACCTACTCTGTTGTGTCTGTGTTGGTTCAAGTGGTCACAATAAATTAGCTTCGAAGATTTTTCCCACCCAATGCAACGTTATCTAAAGAAGCCTCTGCAAACTACTGAAACAGGTGAACTGTAAGCAAGACTGTGTTCCTTGGAAAAAGCTATGTTTGATCAAAGCCATCACACCTGTAACATGTTTACCAGCTTTTTAGGTCAAGATCTGAAACTAAGGGTATGAGACTCTAGTTGTTTAAATGGTACATCATTAAATTTAACCCATATTAATAACAGCGTTATTACCAACACAATTATTATTTAATATAATATAGCTATTAATTTTGATTGAGTTCTGTTTGAGAGTAAAATGTGTACAGTTCTCAACATTAAGTAATATTCAGGTATATTCAATAATATTATATATAGAAAGAATATATAGGATTTCATAGTTATACATTTTGAAAAGTTGACAGAAAAGATGGACTTTGGCATCATTATAAATTTGAGTATTTAAGTTTATTGAATTTTCAAGTAGCTATATATTTTATATTGTGACTATGAAGTAAGAACCATACTTGTCATGTGCCATCCTCCCCACTACCAAATAGTTATTTTTCATAGTTTCCTAGCATAATCCTCTAGCCAGATGGCATCAGCCATCCTTGAAGGCAAGAAGGGATTCCTGCGGATGGCCAAAAAAAAGGTAATCTTGACAGATAGTTTAATATCAATGGGGCATTTCTGCTTAAGAACTGACTGTGAACTCCCATGTTACCATCATTGCTTTCAAAAAGAAAACAAAACATTTCAGATGAAACTGGATGAGCCTGTTCTCACAGTTGCCAAGAAGGAATAAAGAGAATCTGTCAAATGTGAACAAACCACAGTGCTCCTTTCTCATAGGTCATTTCTGAAACAGGCATGTTTGACCTGACAGGGAAGGTAAGCCTAATATAAGAGATCTCAGCTCCTTGGTACACCAGCTTATACTACAACTATGTGCTGGTTTCAGAATTGCTGTTCATTTGTTTCGCTGTTCTTCTAGAAAGTGGAAGTCATCCAAAGTCCCAGGTGGTCCAGAACAGAAATCTGCTCTTTTCCCACCCTCACTCCTGGAATTTTTTGGTAAGGTTTTTTGGGTCTCTCGGATCAGTAGAACATGAGATATAGACCAACTATTCACGTAAATCTCATTTCACAATTAGTCCAGTTTCTTGAGTTGATTCATCAAGGCAGGTTAACTAATAGTGCAGCTCTTAAGCAAGTAATTATAATGCTGAGATGCAGGAAAATGATTACAGTGAAAGCAGACAGGACAAACCAGACATTTCCCCTGAGTATCCCACTTTCTAGCTATGGCTGCCAAGGGGGGATGATTTTTTCATTCACGACTGGGTATATATGGGGCTTAAGCTTATTCTACGGTAGCAAGAAGCAGCAACAGCCCTAAGCGTAACAAACTTACTGTAAACCCCCTGTATGGAGTTGAGAGCATTGCTTCGTTGGTTTCACACCCTTTGCAGTCATTATTCATTCTCTCCAAATATTAACCTTCTCTCACTGGCCCTCCTTCAAGGGGGGAAACGTGTCTAGATTACCAATAATGAGAGAAGCACCGGTTAACAAATGGCCAGAAAATCTTCAATAAGTTCAGTCTCTTTAACTAAACAACTGCTTAATATATTGAGAAATATAATATATGAAGCTGCTTGTTCATTTATTCAGCAAATATTTGTTAACTGTGTCAAGCACTATGCTGGGTTCTATGTGGACAGAAGTGGACAAAACAGACAAAAATCCCTCACCCCACAGAGCCTGCTCCCCCCTGGGGAGATAAAGAGTAAACCAAATGATTAAGCTAAATCCATGGTATATTAGAGGTAAGTGCTCAGGAGAGAGTATAAAGCAGAGAAGGCATGCAGAAAGTGTCAGTGGCATGGGATGGTGAGAGTTGAAATTTTAGGCCAGGTGCCCAGGGAAAGCCTCCCTGAGATGATATTTCATATTGATCTGAAGCAGGTAAGAAAGTGAGCCGTGTGGATATGAGGACGAAGAGCATTCCAGACTGAAGGAACAGCAAGCAAGAGTTTGCCTGGCATCTTCCAGGGACAGAAGAGAAGCTGCTGTACCTGGCACAGAGGGAGTGAGGGGGTGGGTAGAAAGAAGTGGGGGAGGGGCAATAATGGGGCCAGGCATGGAGGGCTTTGAAGGTCCTAATAAATATGTAGGCTTTTGGTTTCTATTCTGAGTAAAATGAGAAAACACTGTAATTTAGATATAGCCCGTTGAACATTTCTCAACAAATACTTACTGATTATACTAAGAACTTTAATATTCTTCTAAGTGCTGTGGATAATAGAAGTTAGTAAAACATACGAGGCCTCCACTATCATGGAAATTATATTCTAGTGTAGAGAGACACATAACTGAACAAGCAGATTAGTAATTCTGCAAGTTTTAGTGTTATTAGGAAAAAAATGTTAAAGGGGAAAACAATGGGAGTGACCTGGAGGGGACTCTGTGTGACTCAGTGGTCAGGGAAAGCTTCAGAGGAGGTAATCTTTCTGAAAGATCACTCTGGCTTCCTTGAAGAGAATGGGTCGTAGGGTAACCAGAGTAGACAAGAGACCAGTTAGGAGGTGATTCCAGCAGGCTATCAATGACAGTGGCATAGATCAGGGTTGGAACAGTGGCCCTGGAGGGAAGTAGATAAGTTTAGGAAATATTTGAAGGCAGAGCCAACAGAACTTGCTAATGAATCGGGTAGGGATGAAGGAAAGGGTCACTAGGACTCATGCTGAAGACAGTGGGGAGATGGTAAAGCCATTTCCTAAGACAGATAAAGCTAGGGGAGAAAGATGTTTGCAAAGAAAATGAAGACTTCATTTCCAGTCTTTTGAGGGACTTTTAGGCATCCAAGTGGAAATATCAAATTGAGCTTTGACATATACTAATCTTATATGAAGCACTTAGAGGAAGTCATAGCTGAATATAGGAATTTGCAAATCGAGTGTCTATGGATGCTATTTAGAGCCATGGTCTTGAAGACATCACCTGGAGAAAGATTAAAGAGAGAAAAAATAGAGGCCTAAGGACCAAGCTGTGGCTTATTTTAACATTTAGGGAATGTTAGAATAACATTCTCTTGCATAGGAGAAGTCAGTAAAAAGCCAGTCAAGTGAGAGATAAACCAGAAGAGTGTCATCATGAACCTAAGCCAGGAAGTTTTTCAAGAAGAAGGGAATGGTCAATGGTGTCAGATGTTGCTAAGATAAACAGTGACATGAGGGAAGCTATTGCATGTGGCCATATGGAGCATTGGCAACTTGAGTAGGAGATGAAATTCTCAAAATAAGATATTCAGAAAAACTAACTTGTAAAAATTCTGAAAATAGCATTTCACCTAATCCCTAAGACAAATTGAAAAGAGAGAAGTCACTAGAAAAACTCATGAGGCTTCATAGAGATTCTAATAAGATCAATTTTTTAAAATGGCTTATAGAACAGATGAACAAAGCAACATACAATTAGAAATACTTACAAAGATGTTGTCTGAGCTGTAAGCATAGTTTAAGGAAGAGCAAAACCCAGAGTGAACTGAAGCTTGGGAAAAAAGGCTCAGGAGAGCTAAAGATTCTCTTTGCATTGTTTGGAACAAAGCAATGGATAAGGAAGGCTCACCTCACTTCATGTTAGTGGATGTGAGAGAAAGTGGAATTAATCAATTTCTGTTTTGCTTCCCCCTTCTTTCTAGATAAGAGAAAATAGCACTTAGAATGGAAGGATTAGACAACACTAAAAGAAAATTAAAATCAAAGAAAGTTGAGAAGTTTATTGTGATTGCAAATAACTTCTTTAGATGGGAAGGAATAAAGGTGGAAGCTGTCAAGAGGACCCCTGTGAGGAAATAGCATTTCAGTTGAGATCTTAACATTGTCTGGTTGCCAGTCGGGTAAAGAGTTGGGAAAAAAAAAAAAAACAGACAAAGCAAAAGCATCTGCCGAGTTCCTAACCTGGGAAAGAGCTTGGTGCATTTAAGGAACTGAGAGAATAGTTTGGAGAGTGGAAAGCAGGTAGCAGAGAAAGGCACAAGGTGAGGATGGAGACACCACTTGGGAAGTCATTGCAGGGACTGAATAAGACCCAGGAAGACCAAGAAGTGCAATGACCCAAAATTTATCTGTCAGAGATGTTGTAGAGATGCCTTCTACTGGGAAGTTGAACTAAACGACCTACCTACAAGCTCTCTTCCAAAGGTGTAACCCTACAAATACAGGAACACAATTTGTTTAATATTTGAAATATATTTGAGGTTAAAAAGTTAAGAATTGATAGTCAAAGTTTAGTTGTCAGCAATAAAACAGATCAAAGTAAATTAAATTGTAGCTACCATATAAACCAAATGTTTAATATCTAGAAATGCAGGAACATTTTTCAGGGAGGTAAAACTATATTCAAGGATGCCAAAACCCACCCACATAATTTAGGGAACAATTTCTTAGAAGGCAGATGTAGATGTCATAAATTGGTGGGATTTAAATCAAACCATTAGGAAGTCTATTATTAATCAAATATTGTCAGTGCTGAGTAGTATATAGCTATAGACATGGCGTTCAGTCTCCTTAAGGTCTTGATTTTCTCCTGTGTAAAATAAAAGGTGTGGATTGATTGTTGACAGCCCTATTGTCCAGCTCTGGGCCTGGGTAACCTATAATTCTTGCTTCTTGTTGAGTTCCTTCTTTCTTTATTTCCCCCTTCCTTCTATTTATGTATCTATCCATTCACATAGATAGGTGATGGGTAGATATCCATAGATACAGATGTATATGTGTGTATATATATATAAATCTGTGTTTATAAGTAGGCATATATATATGTGTGTGTATAAACATGGAGAGAGAGAAATATATAAACTCTATAAATGAGGAAAATATTCATTGAAAAAGGTTTAGGGAAAAACCACAGACTTTAGCCTTCTTTCTGTAGCACAAAAATTTATTTTTAATTGTAATGAACTCAGGGTCAACACAATCTGTTTTCTTCTTGATTCTTTCCTTAACTTGTTCAGAAAAATGATTTTGTTTATTAAATCTGATCTGAGAGACACTGCAGAACAATAATAATTAGAGAAAACAAAATTGGTTTGTATTATATTTGCCCCAGTCTATCTTAGGCAAGATATTCAGAGTCTGAGAAGTTCGTTAAAAAAAATTACTCAGTTCTTATGATCAGTTATTCAATACATGTTATTTTCATAAATGAAATGTACTGTTGATAAATGTTTCTGGACATGTCAAAATATTGAAAATATAAAATGAAATTAGATTTTTCAAAGAGGGAAAGAAAAACTAGGCATGTCAGTACTTAAAAAAAGAAGTAGGAAACTTTTTCCAATATCAAGAGTTGCCACATATTAACTCAGGTGCCTCCTTATCTGACCTAAGCCTCTAATTTTCTGAAGCTGTCTCCCAAATGCTGCAAAATGCAGGAGCAATGCAACCAGTTTGCTAATTTTTTTTTCTTTGAGTGAACTAAAGGTAGATATCACAACTAACTATATGGAAACCATTATTCCCAGTCCCTCTTCCTATCCCTCTCCCACTCAATCTTTGATCTTAATCTTCCTATGGTCAGTAATAAATACTCTCAAATGCTGTGTCTCAGGGTTTGGAGGTAAAAGCTTCTATTAGAAAGAATACAGAAAACAACATGGCAAAACATATCTTAGAGGAAAAAATCATGGTAATGAAAATATTCCTTTATTTATAACTGAGGGTGAAAATATAATAAAAATAGGCTTAAATAAATAAGGCATCATGTTTGAAAGACCTATTCTTTAATCTGCAGTTGAAAATGGGATGCTAGTTGATGACAACTATATAGTAGTAATAAAATGAAATGAGCAACTTTGGGTTTGCTTTTCTTTTGGGATGCCACTGGGCTATCATCAGGTGCTACTTATTTTGAAATTGGGCTATAAAATCTCCCCAAATCTCTTTCATTAAATTTTACTTTTTTACTTAGCTACTAGGAAAACCAAGCAAACAAAAATAGAATGTGTAACTCTTTAGTACTGTTTCTGGATACCCTTAATTTGGGTTCCCTCTCCTTACCCCAGGAATTTACATACTTGATGAGAATTCATTCCATCTGTGATTAGAAAAGTGTATACTTAGATAACAGTGAGAATGAGATGAAAAATGAAGGATAAGGACCCTTGTCTAGTATGTTTTGTCCACCAATAGGTAAAGGTTTACCCACCAACCTGCAGGTTTAGTCTCCTCTGCAGACTCGGACAAGCTGTGGTATGCATCTGTTTCCTGTGCAGGCTCTGAGGAAGTCACTGAATTCTATTGTGGTTTTCTCTGTAAAATGGCCATATGATAATAACTGAGTTGCTTCGAAGATGAATTTCCCTTGAATTATATTGTTCTTTCTGGTCCCAAGAGTTCTTCCAATCAAGTGTGTTTTTCATGGTTCTGATTCCTTATGGTTTTCATTTTTTCAAAGTATACTTTGACTTTTAAAGTAAACTTATGCACGAGGCCAAGGAACCAGAAACCAGTTTCCTATCCTTCAGTTCCTGGAAGGTGTTGGATTAGAGTGACTTTAGTGAAACAATGCCTTGAAGTGTAGTCCAAGTAGTCTAGAGCAGTAAGGTTGATTCTTAAGATGAATACAGTAAATATTTAAACACATAAGGGTATAGCCTTGGCAACTTGAGAACAGAGTACTAATTCAAAATAACAAAGGAACAATTCAAATTCATAAATGTTAGCTATATATTTAAGGAAAGGTGTTCTGTTTGCACCACAATATTTTACGACGAGTAGAAGGATTTTTATTTGTGTTATTTTTCAGGAATCATGTTTTCTAAAAGTGTGTAGAAATTGGAATAAGTAGGGCTTAAAAATAAGGTTCAAAACTGCCTCATAATTAGTCTTTTCCATAGTAAACATGTATTGTGCATGGTCACTTGATCCAAAAGATAAAAATAAAAAATCTGAGAATTACTGACATTCTTCAGGGAATGCAAATTCTGCCTATTGTAGGACAGTATAGACTTTAGGAAAAATATCAAGTTATTTAAAGTTAACAGTGTTATTATTACAATAAAAGATCTGCTCCCCTTGTTAAACTTGACAGTAGTAATTTAATCTCTGGGTGATGTAATTTTTGTCTGTCTGAATTTTTTATTAAAAATATTAATTAAGTGCCTACTATGTGTCAGACCATATTTGGTTGTAATGATGAGTAAGATATAGTTCATGATCTTAAAGAACATAGAATCTAGTAAAAGAGAGAGATACACAAGCGGATAATTTTAGTGTAACTTGGTAAAGTTTCAGTTAGTGGCTGGAATGTATGACTGTTGTGATAAAGAGGAAGATAAATTTAAGGAGGTTAAAAACAGAGAGAGATCAGTTAGGAGTGGGAAATAAAAAGGATCTGAAATTAGTGTGATTGTAAAGTTGGAGAAGAGAAGTCAGATTAATGAACTAATTAATAAGAGTGGGCATTAACCAGATACTGGGGGAAATGAAAAATCATTATAAAGGTTAAATTGCCAACTTTAATAAGGCAATAGGTGGATGAATAATGGTCTCAAAAATTGAAATCCAGCATAGAAAAATGAGGCAAGCTGGGGGAGGAAGATGTACTGCATTTGAGGTACCTGTGGTTATTTAATTGGACATGCTCAAGAAAATGGCTCTTGAAATCTAGACCTCTCAGGAGAGGTCAGGCTGGTGATAACGCTTGGGAAATACTGGCGTACTGGTGATTGCTAAAATCCGCAAGGCCAAATGCCATCTCTCAGGGAGACCCTGGAAAGAAGGAGGAGGAGTAGCCATAAGCTAGGACTAGTGGTTTTCTTCATTTTCTGTAAGCACTACTCTTCTTTGACTAATAATGACATTAAAAGTTTTGAAGGACTTAGGGAAAATTGAAGGTAATATTTGTAATTTTATATATGTGTGTGTGTGTATATATATACCATTATTATCATTGTTGTTAAATTGGAAGGACATATTAAAGGTTCCTGTAGTTTCTGTGGGACAACCACTTTAAGAAATGTTTCCTTTCCATATAATTCTATTCATCTATATTCTCTCCCAGCCCACCCTGTGAAAAATGATAAATCATATTTCAATTAGTAATATGTTCTACCACCACAAAATGGGAACCTAACAGATTCCTGAAGTGACAGAATCTATTGATTCGGGCTCATTAATATCATGCTGTAATAACTGATGCCCAACCAATATTAATTTAAGTGCAAATTAACTCCCATTCTCTTTATTTAATGTAATAGCTTTGTTCTTGCTCTGCTACGACTGCATTTAGAATACTTTTAACCTCAAGATCTACTTACCAAAGGATAGCAAAATATATCTTGATGTTCCAAAAGGATTAAAGAATAATTCTCTAGTAATAATTATTTTTGTAGTTTCTAATAATATGTAAAATATCGTCAAGTGATTGACTTGTAAAAACATGTCAAATGATTGACCAAATTTAGGGAGAGTTATTTTCTCTCTCCTATCTCCTCTTCCCCACCCCATCTCTGTCTCCATGTTAATACTTTTTCCAGTTCACTCTTTGAAAAAGTTTGGGGAATATTCTACTGTATTTACAAAAATTCTTTATACAGCCATCTGGCTGCTTCTCACTCTCCATGACAATTATTTCTGATTATTAAATAATTAGAATGAGAACATATTGCATGCCTGCTTGTCCAATTGAGATGTCTGTGTTCTTCTGGAATTCAGGTGTGTGAAGCTCTTTTTGTTTTAGATGCATCATTTGAGACATGTAGTTCTGAACAAATGTGTTTTTCATAAAAGCTTCTTGTAATATGTCAATAGCCCAGTATATTTGTATTCTGATTATTATAGATGGAGAAACAAAATCCTAAAGAACATTTAAATGACTAATGTAGGAGTTAGACTCAGAGTCCATATCTACAAATACTCTAGTCAAGACTTCAGTTTAGAACCATGTCGACTTAAAGGCTTTTGTTCTTTTTTCCTCAAGCATTTGGTTGCTTATGTTATTCACTAAGCTATTATCCAGCTGTGAATCTTCTAGATTATTCCCATCTGTAGCTTTGTCAATATTTCATATTCTCTTGGGAAATATCAGTGTGTTTTTTCTTGTTTGAGTTTTGAGTATAGGTAAGCTAAGATTATGGGCACAAATCTTGTATTTTATAAAGAGTGTATGGACTTGTATGAGAGTATAATAATATGAAGAAAAAGGCACAAATGTCATCATTGGGGAAAAAAAGTCCTTCTAAAACTTGGGATGAACATTTGTGAATCACTTTCAATAATGCCTATTTGGCATGGTTATCAAGGGTAAAAAGTTGCATTGATATTATACCCTTGAATAAAGACTGACAGTAATCACCATCATTTTCATCTTTGAAACACTGTCACCAAAAGCATGCATTCATTGAAGGTGCCAGTTCTCAAGTCTAGGCTACTATGTAAGAAAATCAAAAATTTAGTAATTTTGGTTTTGATGAGCACAGTTTTACAAATTCTATTTTTTCTTACTACTGCTTCTGGAAAGGCTTTTTTACATATAACTTGTGAAAATTTCAGTACATTCATGCAGTGTATATGTACAGTATGAAAAAGATGAAAGGGGATTAAAGTAAACAAATATTCTCCCATTTTAGCCATAATCTTTATGGGTTCAATTTTATTTAACACAATTACCAAAATCAGCCCAGCAAACACTTTAAAGGCAAAACTGAACTGGATGATGCAGGCAATATCATCCAAACCACAGGGTCTTAAGGAAAAAGGAATAAAAAGGCAAAAGTAAAGGCTTTTTATCAACTAAGGCCTTTTTCTTGGTCTGATATATTATCTAGCACCCCCAGATGCTGAGTATATACCTCGAATTCAGCACTAATAAAGAAAAGTCTAACAAGTAGACTAAATGGTGAAAATCCCTTTGTTTCTATAAGCAGCAAGTATCGCTTAATTCATATGACTTAAAATTAATTACTCTGTTCACATGCATCTGAAATGAATTGATGCTAGAATTAAAGAGAGGAGTGAATATTTTTGTGAAATTCATTCCAGTGATGAGTTTCCAGAACTACATTTATACTATAGCAATAATGTCTATACATAAATCCACAACATCCTTAAGAATAGTTACTTTTGTCATGAAACTTTATTAAGGAAAAAAAAAGATGCTTTTATTCAGACTTTTTAGTGAATAATATATGCTCAGCTTCTTCTACTTAATTGGAAATGATGAAGCTTTTTATAAGGCCAAACATTCCCTATGACTCCTATATGTATACCTGTCTGAGCAAATAATTTTGTTACATGTCTATTTTATCATGGAGGTAATATTGTCTTCCTGAGTCTTTTTTCTTTGACATTCATTGAGGGTGGGGCAAAGAACTTTCTTTTTAGTACAAATCATGGGTAAAATTTATCTTTCCTGGAACTTTATCTCAGAGCCCATCTTTTGATGTTTTTCTACAGGGCTTAGTGCCATTTTGCTGCTCCCAAGCTGGAAATCAATGATTGGTTGTCCAGTCTTTCTGATGAATTAATTTCTGCTAAAGTAGATATGGCTGAAAACAGCTAATAAATTACTCTCTGCCCAGTAAGAATATTTGCTTGTTTACACGTAGCCAAAATCCAAAGGCTTACCTAATTTCAGAAGTTCCAGGCTTAAAAATAGAGTTGTAGGGGAAAAATTGGGGGTAAAAAGAACTGTATCAGTGAAAGCTAATATGGCCCTTGTGGACGGTGACACTATGGCCTGGAATTTCCGGACTAGCCACCACATCAAATCTTCCATTACACTGGCAGACTCAGGGTTAAAAAAGTGTTCTGAAAATATGGCCACCATCCCCTGTTGTAGAAAGGGTCTTTGGTCTTCTTCCTGTAGAGTCTCTTAGTCCATCCTCAGGAAGGGAATTGCCGCTTTCATAGGGTTTGAGGTTTGTTTACCAACACTGTCCACTACACTTGGCTGGGTATTTTTGACAATAAGTTCTCAGTTTCCCACCTATTGGGTGAACTTTACAAGTACAGTAGACCTTCCACATAAATGGGTTCCTCACCCATGTATTTAACCAACCACAGATTACAAATAGTTGAGGAAAAAAATGTATGGTTGCATCTGTACTGAACATGTAAAGACTTTCATTTTCTTGTCATTGTTCCCTAAATGATACAGTATGACAACTATTTACATAGCATTTACATTGTATTTGGTATTATAAGTATTCTAGAGATAATTTAAAGGATATGGAAGGATGTACGTAGGTTATGTGTTAATACTATGCCAACTTGCATCAGGTACTTGAGCACCCATGGATTCTGGTATCAGCGAGGAGTCCTGAAACTAATCCCCCACAGACACCAGAGGACAACTGTATGTATAAGTAGGTTCAGTTGGTGAGCTGGAAGATGCTGTGATAATTCTTCAGACTAAAGTAGTAGTAACTAATCAACCAGTCTAAGTATTTTTCCATCAAGAATGGTGGCATTTCTTCTAAGCCAACCTCAGCCAACTACTAGAATAAGAGGTGGGCTTATAAATAACTGTAGGCTCTGCAAATAGGCCCACAGCTGCAAACTAAATGGCCAACCTCACAGATACATGACAGTAAAAGATCTTTTGGTTGATTGCACCTTGGTAATTTTAGAGTAATCATTGATGCCATATTGCCCTCTGAGTTGTTACCTTCAGAAACAGACACCAACATACTATTTAGTCCAATTTCCAGTCTGCCAGCCTAGAAAAATAGCATAGTTAGATAGAATAAAATGGTTTAAAATTGAGGATTTAGACAATTCCCAGGAATTACAAAGAGATAACAGTTCAATTTGCCTTAAAAACAAAAACATACCTTATTGACTACCTTAAACAAAATGGAGTCCAGTATTTGCCATGCTAACATGTTTGGAAGTGTGAAGTAACAAGTTAGGCCAAATGTCTAATGGCAGAAGACTGCTATGTAAGAAATAGCTCAAAACTAAACTAATTAGTTCATCATGGAAAATAAGGTCCTGATTTTCTATCTGTACTTGGCTTATCTCCAAACAATTATCAATTTCAAGTCAGTGGAATTTAGAAAACCAGTGAGGAAGTGGTTGTCCCACTTGTTTGTAAGAAAGGATATGTAAACAGTTTCTTGTTTATTCCACCACAAGGAAAGCCTAGGTCAGATAACTATTGAAATTCTTAGAGGGATCTCATGGGTTTTTCTCTGCAGAACAATTAGAGCACTTAATCAAATACACTGAGATGACTTCCAGTCTCATTTCAAGGACCTGAAATTTTTGAACTGTTTTTCAGAAAAACATTTCTGTAAAGCTTAATGTGTGAAGGAAAATTTGAATGGATATTTTCAACTAATTTTAAGTATAACTAGGAACAGGGCATTCTCAAGTCCATCAAAGCTTAGATGATAATACAAAGAAAGACAAAGAATATAACCATAGATATCAATTGGACAGGTAGAATTCCTTTTCCTATAGGTCAAAACAAAAATCAAAACATCGACTAAAATGTATTTTAAGATACCCATTATTGTTAAGTTTTATCTGTCTTTAAAGAGCAAAATGCTTATTTCAAAATATTCTTAGTTTGCAGAGCTGCTGCAAGTAATAATTTCACCTTAGATTTCCTAGTTTCAGAGAGAATTGTTTGTTGCAAGTAGTTTGAATTCATGCATTCATATTATTTTTTAATGAACAGACACCGTATATCTCTATAAAGTCAATCACTGTCTTTCAAATTTATTTGTACCATTATCACCGGGTATTGTGTCAGTAAGGAACATAACCTGACTAGAGTTTGTAGTAAAAACTTCTCTGATTATTGAGGTTCAGGAAGGCACAAAAATAAACTAGGGCCCTGTACAGTTGATATTTGTTACAGCTTTGTGGTAATAACATACCTATTAATTTTAGATTTTCAATAAAACTCATTCTTTTTTTTTTATCAGTGGTAAACTACCCTATATTAAGAAGATGCTTCTTTCTGACTTACTGTAAAGAGAACTTATACTTGAAGTCATTTTTACAAGAGTGTCAGGGGTGTATTTATACTCATCTCTACTGTTTACTGTCCCAATTCTCCAGGGACTCAGGGTGATATTAAACACATTGAACAACTAATGTGGCACCTGATAATCAATCAAAATAACAGGGACATTTAAGCCACACTGGTGTGTACCTGCTGTATATCAGCTGGGCAGGGGACCAATGTCAAACTATTATAAAAGAAAGCAGAGCAAACCAGCTTATTTGGAAAGCAGACACATTCTAACCTTCGGCTCAATCTACTTGATTCTAATACTTTAAAATATCATCTAGTAACATGAGGATTATTTCTATTCTTCTAAAATAGAAAATGTTAATACAAAGTCTTCTTTGAACTATTTCTTCAAATTCTATAAAGTTTGGCCAAAGTAGAGCTATATATTTTTCTTCCTTTCAGATAAGCAAGATCAAAATATTTAATTTTAAAAACTGTGAATATTGGAGTAATCATCCCTCATGTGCTATAATCTGAATGCTGATTGCTCATTTAAATAGGTCTAGGACCACAGTCCCAATGAGGACAGGAAAGATAAGAGCCATAGAACTACAAGAAAAATCACTCCATAACCTGAGATGGTTGCAAGGAAGAGGGGAGCAGTGTCATATTAATCAAGGTGGGGTCTGAGATAACAAGGGTGCAACTTTGAGAACTGAGCCAAGTTCATGAATAAAGCGCAGTGTACAAATATGGTTTATCTATATACCAATATCATCTCCGGGATGTAGCTTTATAGGAAAAGATGTTGAATTAGCCATCAACCATGACAAATGGCCATAAATTAAAATTCCTACAGAGTTCTGTGGTGCTAATAATCCCAATAGTTTTCACTGAATAGAAGATACATGAGGGTTAATTAGAGTTGGAGATAAGCCAAGTGTTACTGTGAAAATGGAGGCATGGGGGGGGCTGTTCCAGGTTTAATAATGTTTTTCATCATCAACACTAGAAATATGACATCAAATTTCTCTTAGAACCTGATGTTACAACTTTGACTAACAATTTGGCCAAAGCTCAGTAGACATTAAGCTACGTTTCCCTCAGACATATTAGCATCACAATGCCTGCTCATATGGCCTGGTGTGTTTGCCTAAGTGTAGGGTAAAAACCTATTTGGGAAGAAAAAAGTTACTCTGGATTCTTATAGCTAAACAATAATGAGTATAATAAAAGGATCATTGCAATAGGAAAGAAGTAACGTTGTGAAATTAGTTAATGCTGTCTCCTTTTTAGCCTTACTTTGTTTTTCCTAGTCTGTTTCCAGGGCCCTGAGACCATGGTGGGACCCCCCAGCTGCCCACCCCCCACCCCCTCAGATATGCTGTTCTTGTCTTTGCTCTAGCGTTTCCCAGATTTCTACAAGGTTATCAAAGTATAATCACTAATTCCATTCCAACAGGGCCCTCCTTTCTACTTGTTAATCTGATATTCTAGTTGTTATGAATGTGCTAATTGGCCAGAATATAGTAATGTTCCTTTTGAGATACAATATAATCAGTCCTCACAGTTTGCTGATTGTGTATTTGCAAATTTGTCTACTCAATAACATTTATCTGTAACCCCAAAATCAATTCTTGTGGTGCTTTTTCAGTCATTAGCAGACATGCACAGAGTGGTAAAAAATTTGAGTCATCCAACTTGTAACTTCTCAGCTGAGGTCTAACAAATTGAAGCTCTACGTTCTTGTTTTAGCTCTCATTCTGTAAACAAGTGCGCTTTTTGTGGCTTATTTGATGCCATACTTTTTGCATTTTTGTCCTTTTAGGTGGTGTTTTCCCTATTTAAAATGGTCCCCATGTGTAGTGCTGAGGTGCTGTCTAGTGTTCCTAAGGGCAAGGAAGCTGTGATGTGCCTTAAGGAGAAAATAGATGTGTTAGATAAACTTTGTTCAGGCATGAGTTAATAGCACTGTTGGCCTTGAGTTCAATGTTAACGAATCAACTATGTATTATATAAGATGTCTTTAAACAGAAACACACATAAAACAAGGTTATGTATTGATTAGTTGATGAAAATATTGTGGCCAGAGGCTCACAGGAACCTATCCCCGTAGTTCCTCTAGGAGCGGTGGCTCAGTGTTCACTAATTCAGTGTTTGCAGCAACTTTATAGCATATAGCTGCCATGAACAACAGGAATAGACTATATTTACTTCCTCCCACAAAAGGATTTGCAATAGCTTAGTGTTAGAGATAAAAATGTAGTTGAATACCTGTAGGAAGAATAAAAACATGCAAAGAACCAAACTATGTACAGGGAGGTGAAGTAGTTTAACCAAAGAACCTTTGATGACTATCATATTTGAGCAAAAAACTGAACTCTGATGTTCCAGACCATAGAGGCAAAAAAAAAAAGGTGATGAGTATCACAGCTTTTCTTATCAGATTAAAGAAAATATTAATATATCAGTTTTGGTGTAGAGACACATTTTTTCCTATTATTACATTCTAAGAGTAACTTTATGGCACAAAGCACATAATTCACAATGTTTCTAGTGGTGGTTTTATAAATGAGGTAGAAATAGACTTCATATGACTGTGTTTTTGTTGACAATAACAAAGCCCAAGGCAATGAAGCCATTTTGTTGTTCTGTGAAGGCATTTTTACAGGGATCTAGTATTCTGCATATTTCTGCAACTGACATAAAATGCAGCTATATCATACATATTATGCTAGCGTTTATTTAATGCATTCTAGAGAGCTTCAGATGAAATTATTCTAATGATGGAAATACCCAGTTCTCTGGTAAATTGGAGGGGGAGGTATGTTTGAGAAGGCTGCCATGTGGTACCTCTAAAACCACTGTAAAAAGAAGACATCTGCATTTGCCTATGGGTTGGAGAGTGAACATGAGGCAGTCCAGAAAGTTGAGGAATGCTATAGTCTCCAAACTATAACAGACGACTCCCATTGGGAACATGGTGTTAATTAGAAATATCATGTTAATTATTAGGTTAGATATACCTAAAACTTCCCCTTCCAGTTCCTTGACTCATTTAAATTTCCTTGTCCATTTTTATTTATTAATTCATTCTGCCACTGACACTAAAAATTTTCTGATATGATGCAGAAGAAGGTACAAAAAATAGGCTCAAATAGTGAGTAAAGAAATGCTAAGGAAAAACAAAAGATTGAGCAAAAACTTATAAACTCATTTAAACCTCCCCACATATATTTCATGGATTGATTGTGGATGCCCAAATTGTTAAGCATAATTAATCATGATTTTTCAAATGTGGTATTAACACAACTCTTGTCAGAATTTATAAAAATAAGTGTTTATGGCTGTCTCATAACTGCACTATCAGCAATTTTTGTACTGAAGAGTTTTTTTATATTGAGTCTTGATCCTTCATATCATTAAAATGTTAAATGGGAAAAATTCATGGAATTTATTCATAAATAGATGTACATCTATTTCCCCAGACTATAGATAAGGAGCCATTTAGATAAGAATGGGCTGTTGACCTACAAGGGAAAAACATTAGAGATTCAGAGAACTGAAGGAAAAAACATTTTAAAAACATAATAGTTTATAAAAGATATAAACAATTCTATTTTTTAAAATTAAGAAGAGTAAACAAAAAATGTTATTCAATTAGATATAATAAATACAATTAAATGGATATGGAATTTGATTTATTAGAATTAACAATAGTTTTTTGTAGATTAACTACAGGCAGTACCTTACTGTAGTAATGTAATGTAATGTAATATATTTAATGTATTCTGCAAAATACCTACTGAATCAAATATATGAAAATGTCTAAAAGTTTCATGGTATAGGGGAGACGGTGGAGGTGTATCTGTTCCCAAGGAACTAAAAGTAATATAAAGTCCTCAATTCCTAACTGCTTTTTAGGTACAATCTTTGATGACATAGATCTAGCATGTTATACATATTGTTAAATTTCGTTCTTTCAAAGAAAATACTCACCTTGATAAAAAAATTAAAAAGATATAGACTATTCAGACAACAACAAAAACACTGCTAAACAAAGAAGATGGTGATGGTGACAAAAGGAGCCATTGTCTGGCCAGTAGCACCTCTTGAGCACCATTTTAAATGATCATTCCTGAGTTAATTTTTTTATAAAGTCTGAATTTGGAATCATAATGTTGCCTGCTCAGAAATATTGATGTGTAATGGGAGAAAGTACAAAGTTTGAACTTGGTGAAGTCAAGGCTTACCTTAACTTCTTTGTGCCCAACTTTGGTTCTCATGGGCTGGAGAAGTTGATGAAGGGCTGGTTCCCACCCTGATATTGATCAGAGATCCTGACAGCTATTCAGGGAGCCTGTGGAACTCTTCTTAATGGCATTATAGCTTTTAGTCAACTGTTTTTAAAATTAACTTGATATATTAGCTTTCGATAGCCATGTCCAACAGATAATCCTCTGTCCTTCCACTCCCCACACCCAGTCGTATTACAAAGAAGATAGGTCACTCAGGAATGTTTAGAATGTACAGACCAAACCATTCACAATAGAAAACTAAATAGACCTCTAACATATTCCTGTCTCTGATAAGCTATGAAAATAGTATTGATTTGATCACATAAGTGCTGCTCTGTTGTTCCCTGGCAAATATTTACTCATACTTTTAAAACAATAAATTAAAGGCAAATTCAAGTTGGAAACTTAATCTAACTAGTTAAATACTTTGTAATTTAGCAAAATATCCTCTTCACACATCAACACACTGTCAGTGTGTTTTGTATTAAGACCATCAACTCTGAAGGACAATTAACAAACTCCTAGATTATCTCATTTTGTACCCTGTCCAAAAACAAATAAATTGGGTCAACCATATTGCAAAAATATCTTCCCAGCTAAAAAACATTTAGCAGAGTTTGTCTAAAAGGCAGACTCTCAATTTTATTTGAAATCTGATTACATTTGCATAAATGTTATATATAAACAACTTTCCTGGAACACAGCATTGCACAAAGTGAAGTATGCTTGTATATTTATTTAAAAACAAACAATATTTTTAGAAATGTGTCATTTTTCATAGCTTAGTGACTGATGTTAATATATGAAAAGGCTTATTCAATGCTCTTCCTTTTTGCATTGATTTTCATGCCTCAAGACAACTTTTCTGACTTTTTAGGAATATATATTCTGGAAGATGATAGAGTGTTATGTTGTGTTTAAAAGCAATTGGCTGTGGATTCTGACAGACCTGGATTCAAACTCTAGGCCTTCCAATCATTAGCTGTGTGGTCTTGGGCAAATTCCTTACCCTTTCTGAGTTACAGCTGTTTCATTTGCAAAACTCCAAGGATTATCGTAAGGATTAAATTAACTAATATATGAAAGTGCTTAGCATAATCACAACTCAACAGGAGATTGCTAATATCAATTTGAATTATAGTCTGGCAACTCAACAAGTGGTTGTTAATATTAATTCTACTCATATCTAACCACACCGAAAATAAGTAGAATAAAGTATTTGGGCAAATTTCTATCAGTATTATTTTCTAAGTGTATCACATGTATTAGTTTTGTCTCCCTATGTTGATTTTTAGATCCTGTTAGAAACTACTTATTTTTAAACTTTATAATTTTATTTGCTTTAAAAATATGCAATACATTCATGTGGTTCAAAATTCAAGACACAAAAAGTAAAAAGTGTTCTTCTCTTTCTTGTCTCCTGCCCCTAGTTCCTCTCTCCAGAAGCAAACCTTCAAAATCTACCTTATGTGTGCATAATTAAACAATTAGATACACATGTTCTTCTTTCCTCTTTTTTTTTTTTGCACGAGTTAGCATACTATTTAGCATTGCCCAATGAAATACAGAATATCCAGTTAAATGTGCAATATTTGGGACATACTTACACTAAAAAATTAATTAGTGTTTTACATGAAATTCAAATTTAACTGGATGTCCTGAATTTTATTTGCTAAATCTGGCATCACTAAGTAACTATTCACACTGTTCTGCATCTTGTCTGCTGTTTGTTTTTTATTTTTTCCATATTAGAATCACCTGGGATAGTTTTCAAACTCCTCATACCCAAGCCACACACTCTGTCCAAACCAATTTCATCAGAATCTCTAAGGGTTGTACTTGGGCAACAATATTTAATTGATGAATAATTTAAAAACAAAAAATGCACCCATTTTAGGTATACAGGTCAATGAGTTTTGACAAATGTATATACCCATTTTTACTTAATAATATATTTTGGTGATCACTCAAAAATCAGTTCTTAAATTATAAACGCCTTAGCGTTATATTTAATGCTACATCTCTTCATAGGACTTGGCAATTCTGTAAATGTTTCAGATAAACACAGGTTGACTAACAACAGAGTTCTTTATTGCAGTCATTATTTAGGCTTAATGCACAAAATGATAAATGTTATTAATGAGTGTTTGCAATTGTAACACTCATTACAAATAAATGGGAACAAATGTTGCAAAGAAATGGTTACAGAGAGTGCTTAGTACCAAGAGATCATCTGCACCCACTCAAGATCTCCCCATTGGGCTGAGTGGTATGCCAGGTGCTTTATATATACTATATGACACTGCACACCAGAGGGATCTGAGACCCAGGTTACAGAAATTGTTCAAACCAGGTAGCTAGTTTTAAGAGGAGATAGAATTCGGACCACATATCTAACCCCAAATTCTTGGTAGGGGTTAGGGGCCACATCTCAATCTGGCCTAATTTTGAGATTCCACTTTTCTTAACCCTATTTAGAAATTCCTATTTTTAGTTTGGAAAACAATTCAGAACAGCTGTTTATGTTTCTCAGCAGATGACTATCTCAGCTAAAATACCTTCTACAGAAAACTGGTCAAGAGAAACCAAGCAGGTAAAATTTCTTCAGGCTCAAGTTTCTTTGATCTCTATTCTCTTATAAAGTCTTTACAAGCTAGTTCTGGATTCTGTTGGTGCACCTGCTTTGGATCACCTGAGTGTGAAGGGCTTATGAAAAAAGAGTCAAAAGGACGTAATTACGGGTTGTGATTTAAGGGGAAAGGTAATAGTGTCTTTTGCTAATGAACCTTATCAGTCCGCTCAAATTGTGTGTATATCATATCCATGTCTTGATGTGACACTAAAATGAAAGAATTGAATTAAAACCCTAGGGGTGGGTATCTTGTTCCTGCACTTGCCAAATATCTTCCTTCTCTTCCTTTATGGACGTGTTTTTTGAAATGCATGATGTAGAGACAGACCGCAAAACCATTCTTGTTTCTGCAGCAGAGAACACAATATGAATATCTGTTTCAAGGTCATTTCCTGAGAATGATATTTTCCAGTAAATTTGAGGCATAGGTTCAGGAGGAGAGGAGAATTGAATTCTATTCCTGCCTTAGCTGTTTTTATCTGTCCCCATTACAGCAATTTTGAAAGTCTCCTGAATATAGCTGATGTTCAGAAAAGGTTTATTGAACTGTCTTGACATTCTTTTTTAAAACTGAGGAGCTGGGTGCAGTGGTGCGCACCTGTAATCCCAGCAACTCAGGAGGCTGCAGCGGGAGGATCGCTTGAGCCCAGGAGTTCAAGATTACAGTGAGCTATGATGGCGCCACTGCACTCCAGAGCGAGGCTCCATCTCTAAAAAACAAACAAACAAAAATATCTCTGAAGATATGCTGTGTTCTGGCTAATTTGGCAATGTGTGGATGTCAGTGAGGGGACAGTTAGGGAATCAGAGACCATAGAGCTGCAATGGGATCTTAAATTCTTTTAATTTTGATAATCTCAATTCATCTAGAAGCATCTTCAGAAGGTCAACTAAACTTGAAATCTTAACATTCGGCAAAAAGTAGATGAGAAAGAACTCTTTAGGGTCCAGTGAATTTGAGAGAGAGCTTGACACCTGGAAGTCTATGGCAAGCTGTGGACTTGTTTTAAAAAAAATCCATGAAACCACAGTTTGAGTGATTCCAGTAGTTTGGAATTGGGTCTTGGGCCAGAGTCCAAATGATAATGCTGTGACAGCAACAAAGAAATTGTAATTATACTTTTCTCTAAGGACGGTGAAAGAAGAGAAATGGAAACTAGGTTAACTCCTTAGTGTTTTATTAATTCTATTAATTGGCCTAAAGTTTCTTGATTATTTTTCAGAAGTATCACAATCATGCACGTTTTCCATACAGTGAGTTTTTTTCATGTGTATTTCCCTTGGTACACCTTCTTTTGGTTGAAAGACTAGTCATTATAAGCTTGGAACAATATCTAGCTTTTGTCAGGAGTTTACAAAATTCCCCTTTCTCCAACGCTGATCTTTCACAATGTCACTTCTAATGTTTTCACATCACTTTATCCTCTTTCTTCAGCCCACTTTTGTTTGTTTGTTTGTTTATTATTGGTAGCTTTTTGCATGTGGCTTCTTTTACTTCTAGAATCCAGTGATGCTACTATGCCTTTATATATTCTAGCTGAATAATTTGATATTCCTCCTTTACTCCCCACCATTTTGTTGCATCTTGTGTCAACACATAGCTTTAGATTTAGTGTATTAGCAAAAGTACAGATTATTACAGATTCAATTAAATGCCACTGGTAATGGGCAGAATGGTTTTCCCAGGTTAAGTATTTACAATAGCTTTCACAATCTGAGGAGGTCAACAAATGTGGGCTAGACCAGTTACAATACAGATATTTAGCATTTGTTATGGCATCTTTAGGGCTAGCTGTCAACAAAATCATGAGGGAGATAAGACAGGGCTTTACTCTGGAACCCTTTTCCCCCACATACACACTTATTTGAATGTTTCTCCATCTGCCCATTGACCCTATTCTAGTAAGTTTCTAGTTTCTCCTCCACTTTCCCATTCAGGACTTTCCTTGATAGAAATACGCCCTCGTCCTACCCTTCCTTTGCCTCTTTTTCATTATCCATTCAATAAATATGTTGTGTGCCTTTTTTTTTTTTTTTAGTAGGTACTCTGCTAATCAAAACTTGCCTTAGAAAACTTAGTTTAGGTGACTGTGGGAGATAATGAGATAAAACTTAATCTATATTTTTGAGATATGTGGAGACTGAAAAATAAAGCAGATGAATAAACTAAAAAATATCTGAATCCACTGTAAAATCTCTGTAATACGCATTCTGAGAATTCAACATGGCTGAAATTTGTCTGCATGCAGACCTGCCTCAGTGTCTAGTCCCTTACTGAACAATTAATTTATCAGCTGCTGAAGAATCAAGTCTGTAGTAAAAACAATGTCACAGTACAAACTTCATCCTTTAGTTTAGATATAATGTGAGTTATTTACATCCTATGGTGATAATGTTTTCTTTTCTTTTCTTTTTTCTTTTTTAGAGACAGGGTCTCACTCTGTTGCCTGGGCTAGAGTGCAGTGACATCATCATAGCTCACTGTAACCTCAAACTCCTGGGCTCAAGCGATCCCCCTGCCTCAGCCTCCCTAGTAGCTGGGACTACAGGTGTGCACCAGTACACCTGGCTAATTTTTGTAGAAATGGGGTCTCGCTATGTTGCCCAGGCTGATGTTTTCTCGAATTTTCTGAAACACTTGACATTCTTTATCCATTTAAAACATGATTCTTGCTTTTATTTAAAGTACAAATTGTTTGTATTATATATCACCAAAATTCGATGTCCAAGATAATGTGTTGCTCCGTTAACAGCCTTGCACATCAGTAGAAGAAGTAAGCATTTGAGCCAATGATTCTCTTGAGTGGGATTCCCTCTTTAGTAATCTTACCCTGGCACACTGAAATAAAACTGTTTCTAGTACCTCATCAAAATCCCCCAGCACATAATTTTGCTGGATATGGTTCTGAAAATCAAGGAAGCAAAGATATGTATTAAGTATTTTACTGTCTTAAAAACAGCTATTGATAGAGTTGAAAACTGTATACTCCTTCATCAGGGACCTTTAATCCTATAGCTGTATACTTGTGAGTTTTAGATTGATTTCTTCTTTAGATTCAATGTATTATATAAAGTAACTTTGAGGGTAAAGCTACTTTTTCTTATATATAGTATTCAGTTTTCTTGTACATACAACCTGAAGTTCTCCAAGACCAGCAGTCTTTTATTATACAACCTCAGTAAATTAGATCTAGCAGGGCTTGTAATAGTCTATTCAGCAAACATTTGTTGAGCACCTATTTTGAGCTAGGCCTGAAAGTGAACAAGACATGCAAAGATTCTGCCCTCTCAGAGCTTGCCTCTTGGAGAGAAAAGCAAGTGCTAATAAATAAGAAGACAGATACCAGCTAAGGAGATGGGCTACAAAAAGAATTAAAATAGGATGAAGCCACGGAAAGTGAATGGGAACCTTCTGTAGATGTGGGGCTCTACAAAATCTCTCTGGGGAAGAAACATTTAAGTTGAGAACTGAATGATAATTAGGAGACGGCTTGTGAAAATTGGGGAGAAGGAAAAGTTCTAGGTAGAGCAAGCAGCAAGGACAAAGGCCCTAGGAAGGATGAAAGTTGGCTCCTTCAGGGAATATGAGAACAGAGGGCATAGAGAATTAGTAGAGAACTAGTCAGAGCCAGACCATACAGCATTTTGTAAGCCAGCCAAAGGGCTTTATGTTCTATTTTCAGTTTGATGGGACGCTGCTGGAAGATAATATTAAGCAGAACAGTAAGAACAATAATGGGGTCTGACTTACATTTTTAAAAGATAACTCTTCTTGTCACGTGGAGAATGGATGGTGGAAGGGCAAAACTGGAGGCATGAAGACAAGTTAGGAGGCTCTTATTAGTCCCAATGGGCATGCAGTTTATCCAAATGAGGGTGCTTCTGGGAGTGAAGGTGGGTGCCACTAACAGAAGGGGACAAGTCAACGGGGCCTGTGCTGAGCAAACCAGGGCATGTGGCTGTTTTAGCTATTACAGTTGTCTTGCTAAGGAGAGAGTAATGGAGCCTTTTAGGACATTTCATTTTATCCCCACAATAAACTCTAAGTGCCCAGCACAGAGTGGCGCCCAATAAATGTTCATTGGGTGAGTGAACGCGTGAATCTGGGGGGAGATCAGGGTCTTTGCTATGCAAATAGAGCTTTGCTGCAGTGTATTGTGAAGTCTAATTCCAGTTAAAAAACTTGCATGCTTTCTTCAATTTCCTACATACTACTTCATAATTGTTGCTTTTCAACTATTTTTAAACAGTTGCACATATATTTTCATTTTCTTCCTTCTTTTCCTTCCCTTTCTGGGTTTAATGTTCTCCATACAAAGGTTTCATAAATGTCTTTGCTATAAAAGTTTTTATCAAAGGCGGGAATCAGAGCAGCCATTGACAGTGTAGAGTCCTTAGGCAACTTCTTGATCTTTCCTTTGAAGCATCCTGCCCCACATTTAATGCCCAACCTCATAAGGCCTCCACCTGGACAGTCTGTCAGAGTTCATTTAACAAGGCTGATGGTATGTGGGTGCCCTACCTTTCCACTCACACCTTTTACATGAACTCTCTCCTCTGTCCTCTTCTGCCCATCCAGGAAATAATACCACCTTACTCCCAGGTAAGGTGACCTAGGAATTGCTTCCAGAGTACCTCACCCTACCCGTTAGAGGTAGAGTTGTTTTGCATGTTGGATAACCTCCTACAAATTCTCAATCATAAAGAATATCTCACTCTCCTACTTTGAATTGTAGACGTGGAAAAATTTCAAATTTGTATATCTGTAAAATTTGTATTGTAAATTGTATATATTTCTGGCTTATTCCATAAACATGCAAAACAGACATGTATTCTGACAAGATCAGTTACATAGAAGATTGGCTTTTAGGGAATGCATGCGCAGGTCTAATGATCTTCCCATGCTTAATGGATCTGTGTGCATATGTGTGTGTCTCCCTGTGTTCGCAGGTATGCATTCATGCATGCATATGTGTACTCATGTGTGCACATATGTGCATGCACACATATGTGTGTGCATATTCACTTATTATAACCCTGCCCATCCTTTCCAATCAATACCTGATGTAACCCAGTCAATGCTATTATGCTGGAAAAAAAAAGTTCTAGCTTGTATCTTTATACTCATTCCTTATATTTTATCCTATGTGTTTGCGTTGCTTAAAAAAATGTAAATTTATCTACCATGAGATAAAGGATTTCATTTGCTGACATTTGTGATTGTTCAACAATGGCACCTTCCCTTTAGTTGGATTTATAAAACTAGTTTCTGTTTCAGATCCCAGGGAAAGTCAACTCTTTCAGAGGATGTTGAAAGCTGTTAAGGTGTACAATATCACAGTCCCAGCCTTTGCTTGATTGGGGGAAAGACAATGGGCTTAATATTAGCCTGTGTTTGTCATTGTGTAAATATGAACTAGATGATTAACTACTGAATAACACCATCAGAGAACGTCAGTGCCTGCTTGCTTCTAAAAAATAACACTCTCATAGTCACGTACAATGATATATTCAAGTTAATGTATTCAATAGAAATACATAGGTAGAGCAAATGTGAAACACTTCTATTTTATTCTATGCATTAGAATTTATACTCCTGAAATTTAATATGTGAGCATTTAGCTTTCGTAATTATGCCTCTTCTTGTAATAATAACACCTACCAAAATGGGCTCAGCTTCCAGCAGGAAAACCTTGAGTTCAGCTGTAAGGACTATGTCCCTCCCAAACCCCACCACTTGCACTTTAGCTTACTGGAAACTTATGAAATAAAATGGTGAAAGAAAGATTTGGATTTTCTTCTTTAAAAAAGATTAAAGTGATTTAGGAAGAGCATTCTTTGACATTGGAGGAATAGATTGAATCCCAGGAATTTCTCTGAGACTGGACTTTCAGTAAACTGGAAAATGTCAGATATAGTAAATGTATTCTTTGTGACAGCTTATTGTGATTTTTCCCCCACTAAAATGTTAACATTACCTTTTAGTATTTGACTTAACGTAGTAACTTGTATTTGTCCTTTTGTTCAAAAATATCAGAAACTAACATGTCAACCTTTAATGGAAATTGTGGTCATATTTTTCCTTGACCAGGGGTAGGCTTCAGGGAAGTGGCTTTGCAGAGATGAGACGTGACATACCCCAGTCTGAGTTCTTTCCATGTGCCACAAACTTTCCTCTCCTTTTAGATCAACTCTGGAAATACAGGCAAAACTAATTTCATAAGAATTGTCTTACAACAAATCTTAGTTTATAAGAACTCCAACCCTTGGTGTTTTTTTTTTTTCTGACTTCCTGATTGGTTTTTAGCAAGATCAGTTACTATAGATATGAGCAGTCAAGAAAGCATGTTTCCACATGAAGATCCCTTTCCCAGTTTAAGGAAAAGTTGGGCAAAAACCATAATGAAGATTTCTAAGTAGCGATCTTTTTATAAGTGTAATTTCAGTAAACCACTCACACTTTTAAATATTTCATGACTTTTGTCAGCCAAAAATTGTAATTAACCAAAAAAAAAAAGTTCACCAACTCAAAAGTTAAAGAATATTGTAGAACTGAGAAGGGCGCTGCTTTGCTAGAACTGTCCATTGTCAGACGCTTAGCAGGCACCAAGAAGCTGCTTTCTGCTGTTCTGATTAAACTTTAAAATGTACCGAACAGCAGGAAAGGTGGTCATAGCTGTAAATGTCTTTGTGCTAATGATGACTTTTCTCACCAGTAACAGCTGGGGATGAAATTTGACGAAGACAAAACTATAAATGTTTTATATTGGAAAATGCTAGGTAAGTTTAAGACAGGGTCAATTGATTAGATTACTGCCAAGAAGTAAACAATAAACTCATTAAGGCAGTAATTAGTCATTGTTGACATACTGTATTTTTAATCAGAGCTCCAGCAGGGGATGAAGTGGCTGAAATAATCTAGTGCTTTGTTAAATGGAAGTAAAACCAGCTTTTCAAAATTGAGCCATGACTTTCCCTTGGGATTTCTAAACTAGCTTTGTTCTGAGAAAGTTGGTGACTTCATTTGAGGCTATAAAGTAGCCTATGGTAATTGATTAATTATTTTGTGTTTTTGTTACATTGGGTCCTTGGTCTAAAGGTTTTGATAGTTCCCTATTTCTTGGCAAGTCAAGAGTGGAGAAGAATCCATAGTGACTGAGACATTGAATCAGATATTTTACATACTTACAACTGCACATAAAGACCCTACTAGTCAAGGGTTAAGTAATTTGCCATGTAGTTTGTAAATGGCTAAAATTAAACTTTTAAACCTAGGGCTGTGGAATCTAACCCCTGCCTCTTACCATTACACCACAGTCAACATTTGACCCTGAAGATCCATCTCTCCTCATTCTAATCTTTCCCCATCAAGCTCCAGTTCTCATCTCGCCTCTTCTAGGAAGCCCTCCTGATTATTCCTGCCCCCCCCCATACACACATCCCCTTATGAGTTTACTATCTCCTCTGAACTCCTGTCAGACTAACAGCCCTAGATTTTCTGAGGTAGACCTCATTTCAAATAGATGAAGGGACATTTTCCCCAATCAGGTAAGAGTTAAGAATCATATGTAACAGTTTTCTTTATTTTCTATTCAGCTTCAAATCATACATATTGAAGGAATAGTATTTCAATTCAGAGATTTTATTAACATAAGCATTTATATAGTGTAGAAAGCTCTGGTGAGAAAAATAAGCACTTCCTTTGCACTAACTGCATTCTTTGTAGATATAATCGCTCTTGTCCAGTATTTATTAAACTCATAAAATGTTTCTTGTAAAATATCAGCTAAATCCATGACCAGCCAACATTCTTTTTCTAAAGAGGTTGTGGAATTTTTATCTTTCTTTTTCTTGGAATCACATGGCTCTGTGAGTTATCTAGAATTATATTTAAGTGAGAAAATTTTCATAATATGACATCTTATTTTCATAGATATTTGCTTATGAACCCTTAGATGCTATCTAATTTGGCTTCCTCGTATCTCCGAAAGGCAGAATTTGTGAGCAGATATTTTGATTAGTATGCCCTTTATCAGATAATGAAGCAAAGCAGTAGAACTTTGCCATGACTTCCTCAAAGCAACAGCCAGCTGGAAAATGAACTCAATTTGCTAGATTATTAGACCAATGTCAGAAAACTTAGTAAAGCATCTTATTAAACAAGCATGTCTTTAACTTAAAGCCATATCTTTTTCTGTATGGAGACATTATTTAAGAGTAGAAGCTTCAATTTACATATATAAATTTAATAACCTTTCATATATCACACAACTACAGAGAAAAGGGATGTATTGTCTGCTTTGTGGAAGATGGCATGTCCTTATCATGATAAGGAAAAGGAATTGTCCTGTGACTGGTGTTGGTTAGCCCATTGAATCAGGTGCCAACAGTGGGAAAGGAGCCATCTTCCCAACTAAGCATTGTCTTTGCAAAAGATCTCCGTGAGTGTGGTCCACTCTTCCCTCCTAGTAGTCATAGAGTGAGGCTAAAGTTTACCTCCAGCTGTTTGAATTAGGAATCATTCTTTGGCAGTCTCTGGGATAAGAGGTAGGACTGTGGTTCTCAACCTTGGCTACATGTCGGAATCATCTGGGGAGTATTAAAAAGTACATATGCTTTTCTCTTACCATCAGGATTCAGATTTATAGTTCTTGGTTTGGTGTATGGCCTGTGCATTGGAGAGTTTTAAAAGCAGCCACGTTTCAGAATCACTGAGTTAGGAAAATCCACTTTCTGGTCTTGGTGACCACTATCAGGGAAGGCATCGGCCTCTTGGTGTATACTTCTAAGTCTGTTCAGTGAAGATTGGTTCTGCTTCATTGCTTCACAAGTTTTTTAAGTCTTGGAGGATATGTGTGTTTTTCAGTCTTGGAAGAGATGCTTTCAATATAAGGTTTTTCAGAATTTCAAGCAATTTACATTTATTTTTCTTATTCCCAGCTAGAATCTTTGGAAAGCATTTTTAAAAAAAAGTGTGACTCTCTTAGAAAAAGTGAGTCATGCAGCCCACTTATGAAAACAAGCAGAAAAACTTTTCAGATCAAATAATAAATCTTTCAGAAAATTCCTGAAGTAGTTAATCCAAACATTTATATAACATTGTCAGTGCATGTCTTTTGAGTGAGTAAAATCATAATATTTTGGGGGCTACTCCTAATTTTCAGGGAAATAATATTTAGAATACATGAGGGAACAAAATTATATATAGCTGGGAAAGCGTGTTAAAGGCATTGTATAACAGCTTTCAGCAGAAGTACTCTACTAGCTATACGCCAAGCTTTGCTGATGGCAATCAGTAAGAAGAAACTGCTCTAAACTGTAATGGATCAAATCAGATGAACTAACTTCTTTCTTGACCAATGGGTTTTTCTACACTGAAATGGAGAGCTGAAGGTGCTTTTAGAGTCTCAGCATTCTGGAATAGTTTCCTGTAGACATGCCTCAAGGTGAAGAATATAGAAAAATGGTTGTCAAACCTGGCTGCTCTTCTGTTGTACCTTAGTGGAATATTTGATCTCCAATATCCAGGAACAGCCTGAAGAGATCTGTTTCAGCCCATGTGGAGAGGCCCTAGAGTTTGTATTTGTAAACTTCCCAGGGAATATTGATGATTAGCTAGGTACGGGACTCTCTGGGTTATATATGCACTTAAGTTCTGTTCCAATATTAGTTGGCAGTGCCCGGATAACCAACCTGCCCTGCTGTTTCTCAATGATGTCCAATTATTCAGTCCTGATTTGAGCACATTTGCACAGTAGATTGGCTATCGGAACTCTGTCAAATAACAAATATTTTTATAAACAAGAAATTACTTTAATTGTGAGACTTAGGTCATCGCATGTATTCTGTAGACTATTTCCATTTGGTTTCAGGAGAGTGTTATTGTTTGAATACGCATGATACTTACTAGGAAGTGACTACATTGTAAACAAGTATTAATAAATACCTCGCTAGTGGAAATAGGCCAAAAAATTATCTGTAAAATGAAATATAATATTCTTACCTTGTTGGGGTTTTAATGATAGCTTATTGAGATATGATTCATATACCACAAAATCCACCCTTTTAAAGTGTGCAATTCAGTGATTTTTTAGTATAGTCACAAAGTTGTGCTTCTATCACTATCTAAATCCAGAACATGTTTATAATTCCTTCCCAAAAATCCATACCCATTAGCAGTCACACCTTATTTCTCCTCTCCCCAGCCCCTGGCAAACACTAATTTACATTCTGTCTCTATGGATTTGTCTATTCTAGACATTTCATATGAATGGAATCATAAGATATGTGGCCTTTTGCTTCTGTCTTCTTTCACATAACGTAATGTTTTCAAGGTTTATCCGTGTTGTAGCACATATAAATACTTCATTCCTTTCTATGGCAGAATAACATTCCATTGTAAGGATTTGCCACATTTTGTTTATATGTTCAGTGGGTAAACATTTAATTTGTTTCCAATTTGAGGCTGTTATGAATAATGCTGCTATGAGCATTCACATGTGAGTCTTTGTGTGGATATATGTTTTCATTTCTTTTAGGTATAGACCTAGGAGTGGAATTACTGGGTCGGATGCTAAGTCTATGTTTAAGTTTTTGAAGAATTGCCAAACCATTTTTCAAAGTGGCTGTACCATTTTGTTTTCCCACAAGCAATATAGGAGGGTCCCATTTTGCCATATCCTCACCAACACTGTTATTGCTTGTCTTTTTATTATAGCCATACGAATGGGTGTGAAGTGGTGTCTCATTGTGGTTTTGATTTGTACTTTTCTAATGACTAATGTTGTTTTTCAATCTTTTCATGTGCCATTTGTATATAGTCTTTGGAAAAATATCTATTCAAATCCTTTGCCCATTTTCTTAGTTTGGTTGTCTTTTTATTGTTGAGTTGTAAGAGTTCTTTGGATAGTCTGGATACAAGTTCTTTATAAGATATATGATTTGCAAATATTTTCACCAAATCTGGGGTTGTGTTTTCCTTTTTCTCATGGTGTTTTTTGAAGCACAAAAGTTTTTATCTATTTTTTCTTTTGCCACATCTGAGAAACCATTGCCTAATCCAAGGTCATGAAGATTTACTCTTATATTTTTTTCTAAGAGTTTCAATAGTTTTAGCTCTTACATTTAAGTTTATGATCCATTTTGAGTTAATTTTTCCATGTCAGTCCCAGCATCTTTGTTGAAAGACTGTTCTTTTTCCCACTGAATTGTCTGGGCACCTTTGTCACATTGGCCATAAATGTAAGAGTTTATTTCTAGATGCCCGCTTCTCTTCCACTGATCTATATGTCTATCCTTAGGCCTGTGTTACCCTGATTACAGTAACTTTGTAGTAAGTTTTGAAACTGGGAAGTATGAGTCCTCCAACTTTGTCATTTTTCAGTCAAGATTGTTTTGGCTATTTTGTGTCCCTTGCATTTCCGCATGAATTTTAGGATCAGCTTATAATTCCTGCAAAAAGGCAGCTAGATTTTGATGGAGATTGAATTGAATATGTAGTTTTGTTGGGTTGTTTTAAACATTAAATGTGTTAATCATTAGTGTTTAGTGCTTAGAACAGTGCCTGATATATATATTTTTATATAAATATATGTTATATATTTATATATAAAATATATGTACATATATGCACCCATATATTTTATATATGTATATAAAAAAGACAATATTACTACTATTAGATATCATTATTCTATTATCATTTGAGTTATCTCAAATATTCCTTTCTAATAGTTAGATACTTTTGCTATTTTTACTGCAATGGCCTTTTTTGTGGGTAGAATTTTTCTCTTCATAGTCAGAATTTTCTTCCTTTGGTAAAAACTTACTAGATTTATGTGAAAATTTTGTTAGATGGTACCTTCTATAAGAATTGCCAAGTGTACCTGTCTTGGAAAACAACCATAAAATCCCATTGCAATGTTGTAAAGAAGCATCTATGAAGTTTTTAATTACTCTTTCTGAATTTCATGAGGTCTTTATCTTAAGAGTAAAATCTGAAGATACTCTTATTCCAAACTATTAAAGTTTTGTCCTCCTTTGGCTTAATACACTGTAAATTGGACAAGAAACCAATTTTTTTCTTTCTTGTCATCAATGTACGCTGAAGGCTAATATGTACATTTAAAGCAAAACTTCTTTGACTCATTTGCTTATTGATTATAGAAACAAGTTAGCATCCATAGGGCTGCTTTTAGACAATTTGGAGAGAAATGCCAAAACTACACATTAGAGTTAAGTAAGTTAGTGATAAATGCTCACAACTATGTTGCAGTGGTTATAGAAATGCTGCCATGGAATATGTAACAAACACTTCAACTATAGGCCAGTTCACTGAAAGACCCTCTCAGCTGGTTATCAGGATATCCAAACATTTCTTAATATTGTAATTATGTGGCTATCTTTCAAAACTATTATAGAATTTATAAGTTTGAAGTAAGCTACACAGGATGTAAGATCTGAAATAGCTGCCCTGTCCATGACACTATCCCAGCTATAACAATATCTTCTGCTTAATTTTTTAAATCTTTAAATTTTTTAAATAAAGACATGTACCTGAAGTTGGGTTATCAACATTATAGAAAATTTGTATCAGTGAGGTTTTTGTCAGAAAAGCAGAATCACTATGAGTGTGTTTTCAGAGCCCCTAGCTAAATTGGGGTTCCAGTACCAGCGCTGCTAGCAACCATCCCTAACGGGAAATAAAGAGGAGCTGGGTGTGGAGGTTTACAGTGTGCCTTCTACAGGATACTTATTTTACCTGGAGGATGGCCTAATGCCTAGTTGTTCGACCTGTGCCCAGGGGGCCTTGTCACAGGAGAAACTTGTCTATACCGGCAGACACCTTTGTGGTTCTTGTCTGACTCACGTCTAGTTTATATGACTGCCTGACCTTCACTCTGGCACTGGGAGTCTGCCCTTGTGTTCTCCCAGCGATACCAGAGAAAACCTGGTATAGGGCAGCTCCTAGTTCTTCAGATGGAAGGTGCAAATTCAATACACCACCACAATTGGAAATAAGTTCAGATATTTTTACTTACAGATTCTGGGCAGGGAGGAGGTTACAATGAGCTGGGAGGTCCGTCCTCCATCCCCAGGTCACAGGAGGCAAAAATGAGGAGTCAGGCAGAGAGAGAGAGAGAAGAGCATGTGACAACTAGCAGTATATATAAGGAATAGGATGTGGGTCACCCTAAATTTGTGGGCAAATGCCTGAATGGTTCTTTAAAGGAAGCAGTTGGAAAGCAGGGAGCCCTGTCTGCTAGGTGGGAGAGATGCCTCTAAGTTCTTACCAGCTTGAGCCATTTGGGTGTGATGTTCTACTTCTAATTCTGAGGCAACAACCTTTGCTGTGTCATTACCATTGCAGAGTGATACTAAACAAGAGATTTAATAATCAGAATAGACCTTATGCAATTGTAGGAGGTGGCTGGGCCGTCTACGTAAGCCTATTACTTTTATGTCTTGTGTTGTACCTAAAGTTAGCAGAGCCCAGGTTAGGAAAGAAAGATGGACATGCAGTGTGGTGAGCAAGATCAAATAGAAATCCATGAGACAGACTGCAACTTGTCTCCTTCTCTCACCACTTCAAACCAATAGTGCAGATGACTCACCAAAGAAGCTGGTGGGTTCCCATGGAGCTGCACGTATAGCCAGCCCACTGCATGACCCTGGGCACACTTTGGCATTGCACACATCTAAGTTTCCCAAGAAGGCTGTGAAATGCTATGCTCTCTCATTTTATTAAGAGATATTTTAGATTATCAGCATTTAAAAATATTCCTCAATTACTTTTACCCCTCAATACAAGCCCTCACAAAGGTTTCTCTGAATCTGAAACAGCAACTTCGTACAGTACTGTTTTGTTCCTCCTGATCATTTAATCATCTGAAGCCAAAAGCCTAAATTGTTTTAACTAACCCTGAGATTTGGGTTTTATCTGCTAAACAATGTTGTTAAACATATTTCAGTTAGGGATTAGCTTTCTACCCATTGGTAAATGTGAGCTTCAGGGATAGTGCTAGCTCTTTGCTTTCATGTTCTTCTCAGAAAGATTCCATTTAGAACACTTGTCAATATTGCACTGTACCTGGGGACAAAAAAGCTTTATGCATGGGTGGGTCCTGCTCAGTTGTAATAATATAGTAGTAGGAAAATGCATGAAAAGCATTGATCTAAATGGATCAATATTAGTAAACAGAGTGATTTAAAAACTCATTCAATTCACATAAAATATCTTAGGTCAAGGAGCAGTCCTATCCCAACACTGATTCTGAGCATTATTGGCAAGCTTCACAGTTCTCAGCAAGGGCACTCCTTGAGCAAATTTGGGTTTTAGCAACTGCAAGTCCAGAATTCCAGGATCCACTAGAAATTGACAACACAGGACTATGTCTTTTGGTGGGTGTCTAGAAACTTGAGTAAAACTGGAGAAATGTAAGAGCACATTGACAAGGAAATTGTGGATGTGATTGGATTTAGAAGATAAGGAGTAGGACAAGAGAGGATATTCCAAAAGAAAAATGAATGGTGGCAGAAAGGAGGATTTGTGGGCTAGGATATATTATGAAAATAAAAATAAACTCTTGAGGTAATAACACCAGTGCCCTCATTGGTTTGCTAAAGCCTTCCACAAATAAGTACAAATATACAGAATTAGAAATGTTGAGTAGGAAATAAGTATCAAAACTGAGGGAATTTTAAAAATCATATGATAGAATTTGTACAACTCTATATAGTACATTTGAATTCTTAGATTATATGGTTAATATTCTACCAAATTACAACTTTGCAAAATTGACCCAAGATAAAACAGGATTAAATGGACCAGTTATCAAAGAAGAAATGAGAAGTTAATTTAAAGAAAAAAAAAAACAGGAAAGATGGTTTCACATAGAAATTCCTTCAAACATTTAAAAATCAGATAATGTCAGTAATACTTAAACTATTGTAGAGCACAGAAAAGAAGGAAAACTTTTATAGTCTATGAAGTGAATATAATGCAAAGTTCAAAACCAAAGATTGTTCCAAAAAGCAAGACAGATCTAACTTATGAATACTGATGAAAAATCAGGTAAAATATAAGAAATAGGACTCAACAGCACATTAAAAATGGTACATTTTAAAAATTAAATAATGTTTTATTATTATGAACAAGTAAAATTTATTTCAGAAAGTAAAGATGATTCTACAAAACTAAATCTATTAAAATCAAGCTAAGGAGAAAAATCAGAAGATCATCTCAATAGAGGAAAAAAGGGCAATTGATAAATTCTCTATCTATTCATGTTAAAAGCAGCCAGCATCTGGCTCAATGAGATTAATGAGTATTTCCAACTAAAGTCAGTAAAAAGGAGCCCGCTACTCTTTAATTTTATAGTAGAAGTATTAGCCAGTGGAAGTGGATAAGAAAAAACAAATAGAAACACAGAATTTGGAAGGAAGAACTGAAACTCTATCTATTAAGAAAGCATATGATTGTACATCTGGAAAAGTCAAAATAGTGAATTTAAAAACCACTATAACAAGAAAATTTAGCAAAGTATTAGGTAATAAAACCAATTCACAAAAGTCAATAATTTGCATATAAACAACAACAACAAACAGAAGATGACAGGTGAGCCTGAAGTTATGAAAGCAAATAAAGAAAATATTTAGGTGTAAACATAATAAAAATATCTAAAACCTGTATGACAAAAGCCATAAAGTAATTCTTAAAGTCATAAAAGAAGACTTGACCACATTGAAACTTATGTTTCTGGGTAGGAAAATTTAATATCATAAAGATGTCAAGAAAAGAAAAATGAAGCAGGGATAACCCTCTCAGATCTTAAACACTTTATGAATAATCGTGTTTACAACAGTGCTGCATGAAGAGACAAACCAAAGAAATAGAAGAGAAAAATTCGGAAATAGACCCAACTGTGTATGAAAATTTGTATGATAGAAGTGGCATCTCAAATCAGTGATGAAAAGATGGATTTTTAAGTTGTACTGTGACAGCTAGGAAAAGATAAGTTTGGACCTCTTCTTAATAACATACATTATGATAAATTCCAGATGAGTTAGAGATTTAAATGTAAAATTGAAACCATATAACCTGAAGAACACTGGTGAATTCCTCTACAACCAGGCATGGGAAAACCTTCCTAACTATGACTCAGAATTTAACTCTTCATCCCTCAAAACAACATCAGCACAATAATAATAATAGTCTTTTGTGTGGCATAAACACCACAAGCAAAGTAGAGACAAATAGGAAAAAGTATTTCCATCTTAAATAAAGTTTGAACATCCCTAATAAACAAAGAGCTTCTAAAAATAGAACAGATAAAACCATTTTTTAAAATGGGCAAGAGATATGAGCCTTCCATTCACAGGAAAAGAAATAAAATAACCCTTAATCATATGAAAAGATGCTTGACCTTGATCATTGTAAGTTGAGTACAGGTTAAAACAGTATTAATACATAGTTTCTGACCTATCAAATTCTCAAAAAGCCAAATGTTTGATAACCTTTTCTGTAGGTATACACAATGCCAATAGTCTTCAGGTTAAGAGATTTTGTTTTACAGATATGTATTGAATTATGTATGAAAAAATGTTATGATGTCTGATATTTGCTTCAAAATCATCTGCTAGAGGGAGAGTTTTAGGGTAGGTGAAAGAAGATTGGCCATGTATTGGTAATTGGGTGATAAGTGTATGGAGGTACATTATACTATTCTCTCAAATTTAGGATATGTTTCAAATTTTCCATAATAAAGATACCACAAAACTAAGCCAAAGGAAAAAATATTACTTTAGAGAAAAAATAATTTAAAGAAAAGAAATTATTCATTGGCTTAGAAGTGATTTTAATGTATGAGCATAATGGTAACATATCAATGAAGATAAATCAATTTAAAGCTAACCTATGTTAGAATTTTTACCCTTCACTTCCAGGGTGAGTAAGTTGAACTTCAGAGCTCAATAAACTCTTGGTTTATCTTTATTGTATTAGATTATTTGACTACAGAATGAAACAAAATGGATCTGATTGCTCCAGTAAACACATTGAACACTGTCAGCTTAATTAAAAGTCATTCAGTAAAGGTGATGTTGATTAATATTTGCAATTTGGTCAGAACCTTCCATATAGGGTATCATCCATGAATTCTAAATATTCTTTAAGAAGAATTGAAATAAAATGAACTGTAATAAACCTTCCTAACACACTAAAAAGCTATAGGATACATTAAAGAAAATTTCTTTAAAAAAAAAGAACTTCCCCTTCCCCCAGAAACAGGCCTTCTGTTCTATTGATTGGCTACAGGTCCCTAGAGTAGTTCAGCAATAATTTAATTCTAACCTTCAGGACATAAATGTGGCTATAGGAAGCAGTATTTCAAGGTCAGTTAGTGGGAACCACCCTCAGGCTATCATTCAGACACTGAAGTGCTTGCCATGAGAGTCCCAGACCTTAAAATGTACCTACTTGAGCCCAGTACAAGCCAATCAAATAAAGATAATTGAGGAAGTATTCAGCATCTGTCCATCTTGTGCTTGACAGATTTATTTTATTGAAACCATCTACATGGAATGCAAAGAAATATCACTGAAACCTTATTTGCCTACTGTTTTAAGCTTTTCAAAGTGCCTTAAGAACACTAAGTTGGTTTTTATTAATTTAATAAGTTAAAATCACAAGGTCATAGTTTGTCACGGCATTCTTGAGATTGTTACTCGGTGAACTAGCAAAAAACACCAATGTCTGCATGGATAATTCCATCTGTATAGTAGTCTTCTATACATAACGGTAGAATTTATGAAGCTCCCCACTAGAGAGCAAGAAATATATCCTCAGAGCCATGAAAATAAGAGGTGCCAATAAGTGTGTGTCAGAAGGCAAATGAATGCTTTCGCGGAGGAGCCCCGTTCTCTGAGCCCTGACCTATTCAAGTAACAGCTTTACATGCTTTCTGCCAGCACAAATCTCTGTTCCTCTGAAGATATAAATGCTCTATTTTGAGAAGGTTTTGTACTCTTGTGCAACCTAAAATAGAAAAGTGAGCTCAGGAAGCCAGACCTGGAAACTACCACAGTGATCATTTAATCTAAATATTCACAAAACAGATGAAGAAGAATCTAAGTCCTGAACTTGGGTAGACACTACTTCCACCAACTGCCCATGATATTCCTTTCATTAATCATGACATTTTGCATGGCTCTGAGAAGCTTAAATATATTTAAATACTCAACAAAGATGTTTTGAGCTCCTCCTTTATGCTGGACACTGTGGTAGGCTCTGTGGATTCAGCAGTGGACAAAGGAAATTAGTTCCCTACACTAATGGAACTTATATTGACCAAGAATAGTGGGGACTGAAGGGTGGGGTGGGGAAGAGAGAATCCATGGCCATCCTCATTTGAGATGTTCTACCTATGAAAATTAAGTTTCTGTCAATACCCAGGAGAGAAATCCTTTCCCCTATAGAATGAAAATATTTCCACCTTGTACCTTTCTAACATATGTTTCATTTCAAATTATAATAAACAAGAGTTTTGGATTTTCCTCTATTAGAAACTCGTTGTTATTTCCACAAGTTACATAACTTCTGCGCATGTGATTTCTCATCTGCAAACTGAGGGGCTAGACCGCATGATTACTTGTGTTTTCTTCTACTTTTAAGAGTCTTCATGAAACAGAGCCTCATGGGTGTGATATGTTTCAATTCTTTTACATCTCTTTCCAGCCCCTTGTCTTCCCAGGAAGGGATCTACTGTATCTAAAAGTCCTCCTGGTTCCTGTGGTGCAGCTTGTGACACCATGATAGGGACTAAGAGTCAGATGCATTTCCTGAAACACTGCGATCTTCGGCTTTTTCTTCCCTTTTAGGTCCATAGAACCAAGAACTGACAAGACCATCAATCATTGTGCAGGAATAAACAATACTGTTAAAATTGTCAGCTTTTTGATCCTTCCCAGATCATTTTTTAGCCCAGTTCTTAGAAAAGGAAGGCTTGCTGAGGCTTTTTTTTTAATGGTGCTGTATTTGCCATGCCAAGGATAGAATATTGAGGTTATATGATTTTAGGACTCAGAAAATCACATAATAATAAAAAAGGAGCTGAATCAAATAAAAAAGAAATATATACACACACACCAAAGAATTATATAATACACAAAAGAAATATATATATATGTGTGAGAGAGAGAGAGAGAAAGGAGAGCAGTGTTACAAAAAGTCAGAAAATTCATTTTCGGAAGGAACTTAGAGATGAACTATCTGATACCTAGTTTAATATGTCAAACAGGCTATTGGAGTCACTAAATAAAGATTTTCCACAGTGCCAAGCTTTACCTTTATTTCAGGTGGAATTTGTGTTCAATGTCACAAAGTGTCCGGCACCCGTCACTTATAGAAGAGAGACAGTGTGGACCACAGTGGAATTGATCCATGGTAGCCTGGATTCTTCACTCTGGATTAGACCTTGACTGGGAGGCAGCCCCAGTATTGCCCCAGGCAGGTCTATGTACAAACAACAGAAAACAAATTGTCTGCCAATAAGGAAGACTTACTTGGAAGGTCATGTAGTTGGCGCGAGGATGTAGTCTTAGTCTACAACTAGGAAGTAATCTCTCATGCAGTAGTCCTCTAACTTATCTCCTTGTATTTAACTCCTTCCTAGACTATAAAGTTATGCAAGTTTATCTTCCCCTGCAAAGACTTCTTGGACCACTGCAGTCTATGAAGATAATTGTTTTGTTTGAATTAGAAACACAACAATTGACTCATTTATCAATTGATTACGTTCTATCTTGCAAAATTATGTTGTATTTTCTTGTATCCTTATATAACTTTTAAGTGTATTCATACCTTAAAATTAAATTAGACATTACATTTTCTGCATTTTCATCTTTGGGCCTACCACTGTGTATTGAAGATATTTAACTAGATTTGCTCAAGACTTAGCGTTTGTTGAGAATGTCACACACACACAAACATTTTTACAAGAAAACATAGTTAACTCTAAGAAAAATTTTAGAGTATGCTGATGTAGCTTCTTAACTCCATTCTTTTCATTTTTTCGGAGAGCCACAGCATCCTGCAGCTTTAACTTCTATTTAGGCAACCAGCGCCTTCAATTTCGCTGCCTCCTCCCAATCATTAAGGCTTTTGCCTACGGAAGAATGTGACTTTAGTTACTTATATCTTAGAATAAATTTAAGCTCTTTCTTTTTCTGAGAGAATTAACAGTTTTATGCAATTCTACTGGTGAAATGACAGGCTTTAGCACCCTCCAGAACAGTTTCTTGTGTGCAAATTTGGGGGGAAAGAGAGAAGGCAGAGTGATGGTGATAGACCTTAAATGGGGAGAAAATCATACTACTTTGCCAGCAATCTCCTCTAACAACCCATTTGGCTCAAAGGCTAGTAGCAGCAACATCTTCAACCATAAAGTCAGGGTAAAACATCTAGAACCATCCAAACTCAATACTAGTCACTTCTAGGCAGTCACCCAATACAGACATTTTCCAAGAAGAATTTCATTTCAATAGTTGAGACATCTGTATCTTTTTGTTAAGGAAGACTGGTTTTTGATAGCTGCTATACATCTCTTCCTGAGCAATGATTATGCTTTGTCTAGATAGTAAAAAAAAAAAGAGAGAATATTTATGGTCAGAAAAATCCACTCTAGGAGTCCTGCTAGTGAAGATAGCGTGCTGTAGGGTAGGAAAGCTTTAGAGAAAATGGATGAACTGGCAGCTCTTAAAACATCCTACCTCTAAAAGCATACATTAATGAAAGAAACACACATTCATAATAAATTAGTAGGATTTGGCAGCAGTATAATTCAAATTTAAGAAAATTCTAATGTAAAAAATATTGCCAATATTCCAAATGATACAATGATCCTGAATTATTTGCTAAGTACCTCATTATTTTCATCATTATGTACCCAAGGACATAAAACCTTTTATTTTAGTTTTGACATCTAACTAAAGTGACAGTGTAAAAAAGCTTTGTTTTAAATTTATGTACATGGGCATGATGTACCTAATTTTTTTACATGTAAAAGATTAGTAAAATTATCTAGTGATTTTTAGATTTGTTCATGGACTAGGATTTTAATTACTCCAGAACTCTTGTTTGCTGGCTCTTCAGAGGTAAGGAGATATTCCTCCTTCTCACACAATAATAACAGAAACATTTGCATTCTAGAAAAAATCTTCCTAGGATATGACAAACTCGTTTCTATAACCCATGAATCAGAAAGTTGTACCCAGTAGTAAGTTATTTTACTAAATTCAAGAGTGGAAGCTTCACCAAGAATTCAGTAAGTGATGGTGTCATTCAAATGAGTTTACTGGTATTTTTGGTATTACCAGTGCAGGTTTTTAAAGATTGTCATGCCAGTTAAATTTTTTAAATTAAAAGGAAATAATTTGTATGTACATAATATTAAGCTCATCCTACATGATTAGATGTAAAATATACCCTTAGGCTTTTTTCTTCTGCTATCCATATGTAATTGAGGTTTCTCTCTAGCATATCTGCATCATCTTGGACTGGGTTTTTTTGTTCCCTATGACTCTCCTCTTCCTAACACCATGCTCTTAATCCCAAAGGGCATTGGTTTTAAAACTGAAGTCTACTACTTTTTACTTTAAGTTCTATTATTGCTGTGGCAATTGCCATTTTGCATATTTTTCTGTATTAAGTGATATATAAAAAGATTTGTACTGACTGAAATAATAGATGTACCCTCATCCCTGAAGCTACTTTGACCAAGTTAATTTAAAATTTGGCAGAACAGATGCATTTGATTTTTTTTAACCTTAAAAATTAAATTTATGTTGTGTTTTGATAGACAACAAAGGAAGATGAACTTTAATCAAAGCATGCTTGTTTTTCCTTTCCTACACAGGCCCACCAAGACCATCACTATGACCGATGGGGACTATGATTATCTGATCAAACTCCTGGCTCTCGGAGATTCAGGAGTGGGGAAGACAACATTTCTTTATAGATACACAGACAATAAATTCAATCCCAAATTCATCACTACAGTAGGAATAGACTTTCGGGAAAAACGTGCGGTGAGTTTTTAACCATACTTTTAAAACTGCTACTATCCCCCTGTATAAAAGAAGAACCCAGAAGCTATGCTTATTACATTGCAAAGTGTCTGTCTGTTATCACATGAAATTCATAACCTGTCACTTTAATTTACTTTAGAATATTATTTACTACTTTTCAACTATAAATAACATTTTGCTAGAAAAATATTGAGTGGCACTCTCTCTTGTCTCCCAAAGTATACAAGGCAACTAAAATAAATAATTTGTGGATTTGCATAGTGTGTTTTCTGTGAATTCGTGAGGAATTCTTTCAAAACTTGAATTATTCAGGATCTAAAAACATTAACTCTTTGATCTGAGTTAAATTCCTCAAAAGACCAAGTGTTCATTTCCCTACTCTTAAGAAGAGTAAAGTATTTTGGCAATGCTGGAACATGGCTTTGTAGTTCTTGCTGCTTTATTTATGTAACCGCCTCATCACTGGCGTTATGAACAGAATGTGAGACCACTGCTATTTTCCAAGATAAGGGAGTTAAGTAGAATACACCTCCTCTCCTGCTAGACGCTAATACAGAATAGGATATTGTGAAAGTGAACTGTAGCATAGGCACATAAGCTTAGCCAGATTTACTGCCACCCAAGGTATTCTTGATTGCCAAGATAGCTGTGGCTTCCAGTTGATGTCACAAATCTACTCAGTCCTTGGGAGCTGGGAAAGAAAACTAAAGAAATGGTGGTTGGAAGCCATTGCCTGAGAAGTTGAATCATGGTTCCCTATGATGCGATATGCTGTCCCTTATCTGAAAGTCAATACTTTGTGGTGTAGTCATAGCAAACTGGCTTCCAACCCCTTCAGGGTTTCTCCTGCCTTCTCTCCTCCCAATGTCCCCAGTGATCTGGGCATAAGTCCTTGGGAAGTTTTCCCTTTAAAACATTTTCACTAAATTATACTTAAGGGAGCTGATTAAATATTAAAGTTGTTATGCTTTACCTAAAAAGCAAAAAGTCCAGAATTCTTAAAAAAATTTAAACTTATCTAAAAAGAGACTTTGATGAAATGGTTGGTGAAGGAAGGCTTGAAATGTCCTGTGTCAACTTATTGAGAAATCCTGTGCATATTTATGGCTAGGTCATTTTGAAAGTCCATTTCACAGTACAAGATATTCGTGTATTTGTAAAGCACTTTACTGTTTGAAAAAATACTTTCACATCTGTTATTTCACTTAAGTTTGCAGTTTGCGGTAACTCTGTAAAGTAGGAAGGGGTCAGAGGTCTCAATTTGCAGATAAGAAAATAAGACTAAAAGAGGTTAAATGAAGAGTTGGTATTTGAACCTAGAACTTGGGTCCTAAATCTGATGTTTGTTGCCTCGTGAGGAAATGACAGAAGGTGTCTAATTCAAGTTTGCAATATGCCTAAATTGTGTTGAAATTCATACTTGTACTTGACATTTAAAAGTGAGAGTACATGTGATACTTCTGGATAAAATAGAGCAAATATTTATTCTGCACTATGAACTTTGATTATAGTAATCGAGAAAAAACATGCTGAGTAAACCCAGAGAATTACAACATTGACAAAATACAAAGCAATATCAATTAATGAATATCATGCCTTTCAGGTTTATAATACTCAAGGACCAAATGGATCTTCAGGAAAAGCATTTAAGGTGCATCTTCAGCTTTGGGACACTGCAGGACAAGAGCGGTAATAGTAAATTACTTTGTTTCTAGCTTCATATGGCTTAGAAAAGCTTATTTTTAAATGAATGCTGTATGTGAACTTGAAAAACAAATAGTATGCAACTTTTCTCCTGATTTCAAAATAGACATTTGTATCAAGAAATAAAAATAAATGATTTGTAGTTAATTAATCATACCAGCTTTGTATAGTTGGTACAGATTTCAAAAATCAGGTTTTCAAAAATCTCTGTGAAGATTCTTGCTGTGCATTGTCTTTGCATTTTCTAATAGAAAAAAAAAGTCCCCAGAATTTAACTTAATGAAGGTGGGAAATTAACATTATTATAAGTGCTACTGGAAAAGGGAGTTGAAGAAAGGGTGTGAGGATCTTTCTCATCTCTTTCTGTTCTTCCACACAGCCACTTTGTCCCATGCTCTGTGACTGGTTTTGTCCTTTCAGGTTCTGATCATACCATTGCCCTTCAGCCAGAATCTTTTACTCGCTAACCACTTTCCCTGATCCTTTCCTTTCACCAGACCTGGCTCATATTACACCTCCTCCATGAAGCCTGTCTGAGCACCCCAAATAAAACAAACTCCCACTTTGCTTCTGAACTCTTGTGAACACCTATTATACCACCCTTAAGTTACTAAATTAATTATATACCACCGTGTAATAAGTCAGATCTTCTACGTTTATCTCTAACTGCTGTTCATTGATTCACTTGTGGCCTTCTCAACCCAACAAAATTGTCAGAGAGACCTTGCCTGGTTTTTCAGCATTGTCTTTGGTACAATGTCCAAGATAATACTCAGTAGACTGTAGTGTTAATGGCTTAGAGACGGAGGGACTATTCCATTATTTGATGAAAATGTATTTCTTTGGGATCCAAAATTTCAAAGCGTGAAAGACCACAAGTTAATAATGCTTTTCAGTATTAGATTAAATTAAAAATGGCAATAGATTGGCAGAGAAGATATTTAGAAGGCACATACCTCCAAATTCTGCATCGTATGTGTTAGAATGCTTATGCTTGTAAACACTTTAGTTTTTGAAATGCATCCAAAATGTTCTCACTGTCAGTGAGTGTAAACGCCAGGAGAGGTGCTGGGCCCTCTCTGTTAGCTTTTTTGACTGTGAATTCCATTTACACACACCCTTCAACACTGCTGGTTCCTCTGAAGTCATTCCTCACAAGAGTCTCTGTTCATATGTCAGTTTTGTTGTCACAAAGATGTATGTTTTATAGAGCAATTTAATTCATTTTTGAAGAAGTAATATGAGAAAATATGGTTCCCATATGTCTTCGCACATGATATGTCAGCCTAGCATGATGGCAGCCTTCTCTTGTCTGTCCCCTTAAGTCAGCTGCTCTGAGAGGGAAATGGGAACACTATGGGGCAGTCTTGGTAACACTTAGGTTATTCATCCCTTGAGAATTTTGCATTCTGTATATATAAGGTGTAGCTAAGCAACAAGATAAACAATGCCTTACACCTCAGCCCTGTGCCTGAGGACATCTGGCAGTATAATCCATGTAAGATAGTGGTTATTGATAAAAGTCATATCATGGGAAGGAGGAAAAAAATACATAGTCCTTATGTAAACCTACAGGATACAGGGCACAACCTTAGCTCCCAGTGAGGGAAAAAGAGTGATAATGTGACTCTGGGATCTATTTCTTTATGTGGTCTTAGTTTTCCCCACCCTGCTGACTCACTGGACAGAATGAGATGGGTGGGTAAGGCAGGAAATGAATGACTTGTGTCCCTGGGAAGAATGAGGGTTAACAAGGATGCTGGGCAGAATGGTGCAGGGTATGAGCCTGCTCCAGAGCAAGTGTGTCCTATCCATCTATCCACATTGCTGTGGATGATAAAGTGTCTGTCCCAATCAGATCAGTATAATAAGCATGTTTTGAGTAACTTTGTCATGTGCTGTGGGCAATGAGATGGGAATAACACACTTGTCCTCAAATGAGACACACACATACACACACACTTGGGAAGAGAACAAAGAGCAGTCTTCCTAGCCATAACACTATTATGGTTGAGGAGGGGACAATTTTGTGGGTACAACTAGTCTACAAAGAGAAAGAACTACTCAATAAAAGCACTATAATCTCTCTGAGCTTCCAAGGAATGGTAGAAACAAATCCACAAGAAAAAATTGAGTAAATTTTTTGGTATTTCTACTCTACATTTTTAGATCATGATAACACCCTACAAAAGAAATCTTACTTTGGAAATAAATAGTAGTGAAAATATCTCTTCCCCTATCTTTTTTTTAAAAGTATCATTCTCTATTGAAGTCATTTTAATACTTTAATCATTATATGTCTTTTTACTATTCTCTTTCTTAATCTTTCTCTTACTCTCTTTAATTTCACAAATATGTAGTGAGCCAATACCATATTCTGGGCCACAAAAATATAACAGATATCAAGTTAGAAACCCAGCTCCTTTCCCCTTGGAACTTACAGTCTAGGCTGGAATTTGGACGAATAAACAATTGAAATATAGCCTTAGGACAGTAACAGAAAAATGAAAGGCATTAGGCAGGCCCACAGGAGAAGCCCATAACCCAGATGTGGTGTTGGAAAGGCTCCTTGGGGAAGTGATTATTTCCTCTGACACCATTATGTATTATACATACTCATGCACAACACATGAGTGCGTGTTATTCAGGCTATAGGAAGTAGTAGGAGGAAAAGGAAGCATTAAGGCGAGGTTACACAGAAAGACGAGCCCAGGGAGGAGGGTGAACTTTCTAAGAACAAAAGGAAGATCAGCATGCCTGTGGGTAGTCAAGAGATAAAGCTGTATTAATGAGCAAGGATCAGTTCCCACAGAGCCGAGCTTTGACCACGCATTAAGGAGTTTGGGCATTAGCGTAAGGGTGATATATACTCATTAAAATATAATCAATGGGAAGAAATAGAGGGGTGGTGGGTTGGGTCCCAAACAAAACTGTACACAGGAAGCCTAATTAAAAGGCTGCTGAAGTTGTGCAGGTGAGAGACAATGGGTTTGAAAGTAGAGCAGTGCAAGGGCAGACGGACAGAAATGAGCAGGTCAAGAGGTACGTGTTGACTGTAGACAGCAGGTGAAGGAAAAAGGGGTCATGGCAGCCAGGAGGATGGTGATGTCACTGACACAAAAAGCAGCTGGGGGGAGGGACCAGTTTGGTTTTGGATGGATGGAGTTGGAGGTGCCTGAGTGTCTTCCAAGTGGAAATATTCAACAAGTAATTAGGCACCCAATGTGAAAGGTGGGAAAGATCTAGATCTATAAATTTGGGGTTCCTCAGCCTACAGGCTACAATTAAGCCATGAAAGTGGATGCGATTATCTAGTGAATGTGCATAGAGTGAGGGGGGTTGAGAATAGAACCCTGAGGAAACCAGTACAAAGGATCTACAAATGGGCTAAAATGGGAGACCAAAAATTAGAAGAACATTTCTGAAAACCTATTGCCAAATTTAAAACCTTTTCTGGTCCCTATGTGTGGTCTCTGGTTTTGCCCATTGCTCAGGTTGAAGTGGGTCTCAGCACAGGTTCGACTTCACTGGAGACATCTGGGGGGTGGGGACAGGGGAGGGAAAGTCTTTGCAGTGCATGTGAAAGAGGATATCCTTCAAAACCCTCCACACAAACAAGTGTCCTCACTTTTTTCCCCTAATGACTATGTCTCTCTTTTGTTCTGACCTTCTCTTGGTCCCCTAATCATCTCCTTTTCTTCATCAGACCTGAATGTCAGCCTAAAAGCTCAGTTTTACCCTGAAGAATACTTTTAAAAGAGTTTTGTCACCAACAGTTTTCCTTACAATAGAATTCCAGTTTCAGCTGCTAACAAGTTGTGGTTTTCTTCATATGACCACAGGCATTCATTTTCAGGCTATTGTGTGCCAAGCTTTCTTCTGGGCACAGACAAGAAAGATTGAAAAGTATTAGTTAAAGTCCCCACTCTAAAGTGGTTTACATTTTAATTGTGGACCACAATATGCTCAGGAACCAAAAAGAAAAAGATTCTAAGAAGCTGTATAAGCAAGTGTGTGATTGAATGTTACAAACCCTGTGTGTATAAGTGCTGTGGGACCATAAAGATAGGAAGTGGTCTTAAAAAAAAAAAAATCAACAACCAAATCTCCTCCCCTGACCCTTCAGCAGTCCTTGTGCCCACTCTCCCATTTCTGTAGGATATTCCATAAGGCCCAGCCCAGCCGTGGAGACTTCATACTTGAAAGGGAAACAGCATTGTTTGTATTATCATCCTAAGAATGTGGACCAACTTTCAGAATTACCCACTGTGCTTTCTTGGCAGGTTCCGGAGCCTTACCACTGCATTTTTCAGAGACGCCATGGGCTTCTTATTAATGTTTGACCTCACCAGTCAACAGAGCTTCTTAAATGTCAGAAACTGGATGAGTAAGTGGGAGCAAGTAATGTGCACTGACTGCTTTGAGACCCAATAGCTCTGTTTGCTGTTGCCTCGCAAGATAAAACAAGATTGGACACCACAGATTAATGTTGGAAAGTCATGAGTTTAGTGTTTCCTGTGTCACCTTCAAAGTGGTGGCCTTTATAATGAGTCACCCAAGGTGGCTTGGATTTGTATTTTCCTTTGGCACTCTTAGATGAAGACTCTGTAGCTTTATCACCACCCACATTTAAGGTCTTTATTCATGTCATTGAAAAGCCATTAATTTCACTTGTCCTGGAAGTCTTGAAGGACTTCTTAAAACTCAGTGAGCTACCCCATCTAGTACATCTAACCTGGTGAGGGCACAGTGAAAATTTGCGGTGTTTTCTGAGAGGGAACACTGGCACCTAAGATGTGTTCAGTGACTAATGGGTTAATCAAGTGAGACTTTACCCCAGAACAGACTAGCCACATGATGATAAGGTAGGACACAGTGTGTCGGTCAGTCAGCTCACATTGAAATTTTACTTAAAAAAAAAAGTTCAAACGTGAGGATGACATACAGAAAAATTTCGCCTCCATGGCAACTTAGAGATAACACAAAATTTAAATGTTGCCTAATCAATTATGAATGTCAGTTTGATATGTATCAATGCAGGAGAGAAATATTAGAATTTTCCTATATTTTCTAAATTGATGGGGCTGGTGTTGCTCTTGTCGTTTCCAGATTTGTCAGGGCTATCTATAGCCAATATGATATTTTTTAAAAACTAGATCATGTTATTCCCCTGCTCAGAGTCCTTCTGTGACTTCCTATCTCACCTGGAATAAGATCCAGAGTCCTTCACCTCTACCTACAAGGTCATTGTGATCAGTCCCTGGGCTTCTTCTCTAATTCACTTACTCTGCCCCAGCACACTAACTTCTAGCCAAAGGGGCTCTCATGCTATTCCCAGGACCAAAAGCACATTCCTACCTTAGGGCCTTTGCACTGCCTATTCCCTCTGTCTTGCTTTCTCTTCTCCCGTTTACTAGTTCCTTCATTCCCTTCAAATTTTTACCAAATCCTTATTTATCTTTCGGGAGAAGCCTTCCCTGACTGACCACCCCGTCTAAAATGGTATTCATCATCACTCTGTATCTTCTTGACACACTTTATAGTTCATTCAGTCACTGCCATCATCTGATATTATATTATGTATTATTTTTGTTTACTTGTGTTTTTGACTCTTTCCACCACTAGAATGTAAGCTCTGTGAAAGTGCAGACTTTGTCTCTTTTGTTCCATTGCAATATGCCAGACCTGGATGAGGGCTTGGCACAGAGTAGATGCTCAAAATATATATATTTTTTATTGCTACATATTATCTAAATTAATAATATATTATATACAATTAATAAGTAATATATATAACAATTTTCAATGTGAGTTCAATAACACTATTGCAACCAATGGGGAAAAATATCAACAAATTCTGACTTTATTAACTGCTTCTCCAAATGAGTATTTATCCTAGCATCTATCCTTATTTCCTTTCAGTATTGTATTTCCTTATCCAAATTTTGATGGTATTATTAGATTCTTTCTGAGAATGGTTTATTTATCCTTTTCAAGGCAGATGAGATTATCCCTTGTTTTTAGAAGTCTTCAGAAGGATATTGTTGGGATTTAAGATAATTAATTGCCATGTCTAACAACACTTTAATTCCTAATACCCCAAATAATCAATGTGACAGGGTAAGCCTTTGTCTTCTCCCTCTGGTCTGGGCAAGGTAGCACACAGCAAGCCTTAAGATGGACATTGAAGTGGCCTCTGTAACATCAAAAACACGGGTTGACAGGTTTCCTTTCTTTCCTTTTTTCCCTCTCCCTTCCCTCCTGCCTCCCTCCCTCCCTTCCTTCCTTCCCTTTGTCTTTCCTTCCTCTCTCCTCCTCATTTCTCTCCTTCACACACAGTATTTCTTGAAGGAAAAACAAGTTACATGTCTTGAAATTGTTTCTACATGAATTTGTGGTAGTTAAAAAATGTTCCACTCTATGGATCATCACTTTGGACATTGGGGGAGGGAAAGGTAGCGGCCTCCGAAAGGAAGAAACAAATTTACCCACTTTAAAATCATGTTCTATTATCCCCACTTATATTTGAGGATCAAATGGTACGAAGCAGCACATCCAGCTCAGAGGGCACTTCCCCAGATGTAGACGAGCACGGATAGGCGTTGCTACAGGTGCTCTAGATATATTATTAGTCACCTTCACAGTCTGCAGTTTGTGAGGCTTTATCTGCACCTTCCAGACCAGGGAACTGCGACTGAGAAGAGAAAGTAACTTGGCCAACAAGACTAGTCAGTAGCCAAACTGGAGATAAACAGTTAGATTAGGATCTGGTGTATACAAGTCATTTGACATCACTTATTTATAACTAACTTGCTGGTTCCGTCTGCTTTCTTTCCAAGGCCAACTGCAAGCAAATGCTTACTGTGAAAATCCAGATATAGTATTAATTGGCAACAAGGCAGACCTGCCAGACCAGAGGGAAGTCAATGAACGGCAAGCCCGGGACCTGGCTGACAAATACGGGTAAGTCAGTTACACCGAGATGTCATCTGACCTTGTGTACTGTTGCTCAACTAATGGAGCAGAGACATGAGATTGATATTAGAAGAAATCCCCTTGAATCAAGAACGGTATGTGAATTGAAAAGATCTTCCAAAGGGATATATGTGATGTTTTAATAAATTAATAATAATAGCACCTGACATTTCCTGAATGCTTATTATGTGCTAGAGTTTAATTCATTTAACCCCTCCTAACCCTACGCAGGAGAGATTAGAGCTATCCCTTTTCATATATGAAGAATCGAGTCACAAAGAGATTAAATAACTGATGGAAAGCCACACAGCTAGTAAGTAGCAGAGCTTAAATTCAATCCAGGCAGTCTGAGATCAGAGCTCTTGCTCTTAAACACTGTACTCTACTGCCTCTGAATCGATAGTGCAAACTCTAAGGTGTAATACCTGACGCGGATGTGACAATGCAATCCTTATCCTAGCTGAGCTGGAATGGCAACTAAAGAAAAACAAAACCAAAACCAAAATCCATGTCATTGTAAATTGACTTCCATGGCAGGATCTGTCATTATTTTTTAAATTTAAAGTAGTTTTACCATATCTGCCAATTTTTTACTGAAGGATTCTCCCTGAGAGCTTTAAAATTTATGACTCTTGGAACTTTTACTTCCAGATAAATATAGACGGTATTCACAGGAATATCCTATTCAATGCATGCCTGATTTCTAAGTTAGATTTCCAGATAATTATTGAAAAGGAAGCAATATTTTAATGGTAATACTGATCACTAGTTTGGACATTTTTCCCCTACTATTTTTTTTAAACTGTGATAATGCCCTGGCTTCAACTTCCTTACCAACTCCTGTAATCAGTTTCCTTGCCCATAAAACTGGTTATAACCGTAATAAAGAGCAACTCACCAATTTTTACTGACTGAGAAAAAACAAGAATGCTTTCCAATTTAGCCAGCAAAAACATGATTATTTCACAATGTCTCAGCCAGCCATGTTTTTGCATGTGTGATTCATGTGTACATCTTGTTGTATCTGTTCTCATTTCTTCCTCTCAAAAATATCTGTCATCTCTTCTATGCTAGCATACCATATTTTGAAACAAGTGCAGCAACTGGACAGAATGTGGAGAAAGCTGTAGAGACCCTTCTAGACTTAATCATGAAGCGAATGGAACAGTGTGTGGAGAAGACACAAGTCCCTGACACTGTCAATGGTGGAAATTCTGGAAAGCTAGATGGGGAAAAGCCAGCAGAGAAGAAATGTGCCTGCTAGACTCGACATAGGAACTGATCATCAAGAACCCACCATATTACTTTCAAAAACAATGACAAACCACAAGATTGTTGTTGAGTAGACCATGCCCAATGGCATGTCCTTCTTTTTCTGCCAGAAAATCTATTTTAAGAAACCAGAATAGTCAACAGTGTTCAAAGAATTGACCAGTTATCCCTGAGGCCCTTCCAAACAAGATCAAAGATTTACTAATGTGATCTCATCATCACAGATACTCAATTTGTTTTTCTTATAAAGAAGATGAGTCTATGAGACAGTATACAAGAAAGAAGAAATATCAGTGAGTTTTAAATCAGAACACAAATTACCTTGTTATGTTGGAGAAAGGGATAGGTTACTAAAGGGAAAACATAGATGATTTTTTTAAAAGATTGGATTTCTTATATAGAATCTGATTCATACTTTTATATTGGTGAAAACATATTATCTAAAAATGGATATACAGTGAAAAATTCTATGTGGTTCACTAATAATGACATTACTATGTACACCCAATAAGCTTTATAAGAATGACTAAATTACTGATAAGGTTATGAGTGGATGAATGTCATACCTCTGCTAAAATGTAGGTGATTATGCCATAATGCCATTTTGATATACTTAAGAAAGAGCATATAGACAAGAACAGGACTATGAATGACAAAGTACAAGAGAAATGCCCTAAGAAAAATATGAAAGTATGGGAACATGGCATTTGGACAGCTGAAATTAAATGTATCTGTTACAGATGTCTGGAAGAGTTACTTAGCCAAATTTCACACAGGCCAATTAGAAGCTGACATTATCGGTTGGAATTAAGAAAATCTCCAGAGGTTTCCATTTCAAACAACAGTTTAGAAATTGGTTTGGTGTTCAACTTCACATTTCATTTTTCTTAAAAAATGATAAAATAGTCATGATGAGAAATTAACAGTTGCTGTTTAAATATCTCTTTAAGAAATGCAGTCAAGAAAACTAGCCTTAAAAAAAAAATTTTAAGATAAAACATGCTGGTGATATGAAACAAAGAGTGACTATTAATTGTGGGTTTCTTTTTAGTTCACAAAAGCACTGGAAACCCAAATCACATCCCTTCCCTCCAAACCTCACCCAACCCTGGCTTTGAATCAGTTGTAGAAGTGCAGATGTATTACTATGTAGATGAACAACTTCAGAATAACAATGGATCAATTCTATGGTCACTCTGAATTTTCAAGTCATTAAGCACATAAAAATTGATGATACCTCATTGTATAGTATGATACGTTTTTCTTTTGCCTAAGGCAAAGCACCTATAGTTGAACTATATTTGGGGGCTGAACAAAGATGGAGCTGTATTTTATCTCACCAAAAATTTGGTCAGTTGTTTTATTTTTTCACGTAAAGATGGCTTTTCTTTCTAAACATGATCACAAAAGTGTTTTCCACCTGCCTGTTCTTATCCTTGTGACAAACTAACATTACATTAGTTTTTGATCTTAGTTTCTGATACAATCCATTCCTATCAAAATATTATTTAAGTATTTCAGTCAATTTTATCATTAACAAAGGCAATGTACTTCAAGTTTTCTCTTTTTATTATATGATTTTTGGACAGGATGGTTCCTCTTCCTATAAAATTTTTCCAATCAGTGGCCAAGTGAAGTAATCTCTTCGTAATTACACCTGTAATCCTAGCACTTTGAGAGGCCAAGGGAGGAAGATTGCTTGAGCCCAGGAATTCAAGCCTTGCCTGGGCAACATAGTAAGATCCCATCTCTACAAAAAATTTAAAAATTAGCCGGGCATGGCAGTGCACACCTGTAGTCCCAGCTACTCAGGAGGCTGAGGAGGGAGGATCACTTCAGCCCAGGAGTTGGAGGTTGCAGGGAGCTATGATCATACCACTGCACTCCAGCCTGGGTGGCAGAGTGAGACCCTGTCTCAGAAAAAGAAAGAAAAAAAATCCAATCAGACCTAATTTTTCCATACTCTGTGCATATTTTTTGTGAAGTTACAAACATTGGAGACCCTAAAATCCCAGTCCCCCATTCAACTTCTCCCTACCAACCTCCATCTGGTATTGAATCAGTTTCAGAAACACAGACAGATCCAAAGGAATGTCTATTTATAATGTTCTTAGGATGCACTAGACCCAGAAATGTGCCATGAATCAAAACAACTTGGAAGCTTTTTGGGGGATTAGCCCCCAGTGAAATTCTCAGTGTTGACTGCCCAGCTCCTCTGATTTCTGCAGTACCACGACAGCATCTAAGATCGGTCATGGTTGGGTATTCCCTCCCATGGTGTTTTCTTTGGGGTGCTCTTCATGATCTCAATGCCTGTGACATAATATAGAAAGCTATTAGCTATCATTTAAGGTGTTTCTTCTGGAAGGAAAGTGAGCAGAAACAATATAACCATTGCTGTGGCAAAATCTGGTGAACTTTTGTGATCACTATATCAATTTCTTCTTTGTATTCAAATTGTGATAATCTCTGCATTTCCCTAATAGGGAATGTTTAGCCTTTATAAAACCCCTCAAAGTATTCTATTTTGACACATCTTTTTGTTTCTATTCATTTTCCAGTTATATGATTAATTTACTTATGCCAAGTTGCTGTCATTGTCAGTTATTTAACCAGTATTTTTTTCAGGCTCTATTTTAAGATCATTATTTGATAGCTGTAGCATAAAGCAGAGAGTGATGATGCCCATAATTATAGAACTATGCCTGTAAAAATAACAATTATTGGGTAATAATCTCAAGAGGAATGAAATTTAAAACTGACAAGAACATTAATTTAAAATAGCATTCCATTTATAAATAAATACTTAACCTAAAAATTTTTTCTCTGTAAAGTTTGATTGCCGACCCTAAATTTTGTGTTAAACATTATTATTTCAGGATTAATAGTTCTGTATAAATTAATCTGGTGCCATGCAGTATACAGACTGCTTTAAAGAAGTCCTTATCCCCTTCACCCCACGAGAGCATGTATTTTTAGCCAAGATATGTCCTGTTACTGATTACCTGCCAATATTTTAATAAACCATATTGTATTTTGGAGAAATATTTAAAATGTACAGGAAACTCCTTTCTGATATAGAAACTATTTCCTGAACGCTTATGCTGGTTTGATGTTTACATTGCTCTAACTCAGTGCCTCAGACACCTCTGTGACCAAATTTGTCTCCAACCACATAGTACGTTTCCTGTAATAGGAAGCCCTCACAGAGACACTAGCACAGCTAAAGGTCTTCTAATATCATCAGCAAAGAACGCAAGGACTTTATTGGAATCTGGAAATTATGACCTCCTTCTCCTGGTCTCATAGCTTAAGTCTCATGGAGTGGGCATTACTTGAGACTCTTAACTGTGATTAGGTACAAAGTTACCTTCTATTGTAAAAAAAGAAAGATCTTTTAAAAAAATACATCAAAAATAGTGAAAGAACATAACGTTTGCCTTGGTCTGATGATGGTAACAAGTCATGAATTGGCAGAAAAAATGCTAAATGCTGGGAATTAAGCTTGTGGGTCTCTCCAGGAGAGTTTAAAACTCTTGCAAGTTACCACTCTAGCCAATTTGCCATCATTTTCATATTATCAGCTATCACACTGCAAAAAATTCAAAACCAGCATTTTCTAAAGTAAATATTTTTTCTGTTATTTTTAACCAGATGGACCATTGTTATGTATCAGTGGGTGTCTTTGTCATGCTTCTACTACAAATTGTTCTTTGACCAACCTGTTAAGGTCAGATGAACTGGGCAAGCCCTTTCATGTAACCTTTATATGAAAGAGAAGCTTGATCATAGAGAAGGACATGACTACGTTAAAAAAATAATAACAGCCACACTATGATGTTCTTTAAGCCATAAATTGAGTCCACTGGGAATCAAGAGATTCAATGAAACCCATATATCTTCTCACCAATGGAGTGGGTGCAACAGTTACAAAGAGAAGCAATATTGTGCAATAGATGCAGTGTATAGCTAAGCATAGTATATAACCTGGAATGTTGTGTCCATGAAATAAGGTCATTCACTGTTCTGTGTCTCTGTTCACTTAAAAAGGGTACGAATGTGTTCTGCATTGTGTATCACACCAAAAATTTGAAAGAAAATCCTCATCCATAAAGAATTTTGGAATTATAATCTAAAACTCAAACTATGAAGAAATAATATTCCAAGTCTGTGGTTTCCTAAGATATTAATAACTCTTTAGAAGGAAGATCTGAGAGCTGATATTAGCCAAAGTGATAGAAGAATTGGCTTTTACCCTCTACTAACAAGCCTTAAAACATTCAAAGAAGTCTAGTGTATTTGAGTATTTTAGAGGAAGTTTTATCATTTTTAAAGATGCTAAGATGCTAGCTATTAACATATTTGAAAAGGTTGCTAAGAATTCACCATAAGCTATATTTTCTTCTTGATCTTTGACCAAGGTGATATCAATTTATTTCTGGAGAGAGTGCTAAGCTCTTAAACATGAAAATAGATATAGATTATTATCTGAGATGAGTATTGTCTCAGTGCTCTATAAATCCATGAAGCTATTTTCACATAAAGTAGAACTGATAAAAATTGTTATTGGATATATAGAGAATTTTACAAACTTATTGCCTTCGAATTCTTGGGTGCAGACCAATCTACAATGACCGTGTTGAGCAAGAACTATAAAGAGAAATAGAAGTTAAAAGTTGTCTAAATTGTGCCCTTAAATACAGTAGAACTTGGAGAAGGCCATACTTAAAAGGATGATTTTGAAGTACAAAAAAAAAAAGGACTTAATAACATAAAGATTTTTTGTAACCAAATCCATGGCAAATATTTATCCATTATTTTCATCTACCAAGTAGAGTTTATGCCCTTGGAACTAAACTAATGTAATATTTAAATAAAAAATATTATTGGCATAAAAATTTAGGAAACTTAGAAATATTTTCTTTACTGCATATGAATCTAATTTTTTCATTAATTTTACTTTTATTAATTTTTCAAGGAGCAGCATCACAAAGATACTTTTCTGCAGAGCTCTTTATACCAACAGTCTATGAATGAGGTGTTTTCTGACTTCCTATATGGAGAGAACATCATTAACGAACAAACAAAAACACTAGTACCAAAATAAGGGGACTATATAAAAGGGTGTCGTTTTTTGGGAAAAATATACAAAGGAATCATCTTTGGACTGAGTGATTTAAATTTGGTTTCCTGGCTCCTTTCCTTTCCAGCAGGTCATGGAAGTCACAGCTAAGATCCCCAAGCTGACTTAGTCTTTAAGAATCATTAGCAAATTCTGTAGAAGCTAGCATGTCTGACCTTAACTTAATGGATCTCTTATTTAACCAGTGGCTGCTGTCCTATGTCTGTTGACACATCAAAGTAGTCTCTATCCCTAGCAAAGTAATAACATGTGCTTATCTTTACTGTTTTTCCAGGTTGTTTTTCTTTTTAAATGCTTTTTGCGAGAAAGCCTAGTGTCATAGAAAGTGGCCAGAAAGAACAATTTGAGGACCATGGGCAGATTATTAAACATCTCAGTGGCTTCTCCTCACATAGGGTTCATAAACCCTGTGTGCCTCACAGGGTTCATGTCAGGCTCAAAGAAGAAATGTATAAGAAAGTTGTAAATTATGTTCTGTTTCATAAATAGACACTATTATCACAGGCTAAAAACTAATAAAAATAGTCATAATTTAACCACTTGTGGAAAGAAGTATCATAGCAGGGAAAACACACAAATTTTAGTAAAGGTATTGGAGACTACAAATGGGCAGTCAACTTGAGGTCACTGTATTTCATTGAAAATGTTTTATATATCTCATTATTTTAAAAAAAAGAGTTCTATTTTAATCTGTATGTCATCTTGTATTTCTTTCAAGGAAACCAATTATACTCTAGGTAGTATATTACAACTTGGTCACAATCTTCCATGTACAAATAAGGCTTTTGTGTCCATAGTCTTGTAAAGGATACTGAGCATATCTGAAATTATTTAAGAAAAATAAATTATACTGCTTTCATTAATGTGTTCAAAATAGACAATGTTATAACTTAACACTGAAGTGCTTCACTGTATCCCAACAGTTTACCTTTAAGTAATATTATTCTCATTTTTAGGCTAAGCACGTTTGACTGTTTTGTCTGTCTCCTACATAGATCTCTGTTTTGTCTAGTGCTATGAATGTAATTTAAAACTTTAAACATGAAATTTTTATTCTATATGCCCCTAAATAGACTGTGGTTCCTGAAAAACACTGTTCGGTCATTATTTTGTTGTACCAAAGTTCTAGTGGCTTCAGAAATCATAGCATCCAATGATTTTGTGGTGTCTGGGTTTGAATACTATGGTTGAGAATTGTATTCAGTGATTGTTTCTGCACACTTTTCAAATAAATGCATTTTTGTCAATTATTTTGTGTACTCAAAGCAACTTTATTTCTGTGCTGAAGTTGGATGTACGGTGGGTGGGGAACCAATACCAACATGGAACTTATGTCACACATTAAAAATGGAATCCATTCAGAGCTAGGAAATAAGTGATCTGGACTGAGCCATGTGATTTTTATTTATCTTTCTAAACTTTTCATTAATTATTTAAAGACTGGGCTTTAAAAGTAAAATTTCCTAATAATTTTGAATGACATATTTATTAAAATTAGCAGTTAACATGTTAAAGTAATCTATGGTACATAAGCACTTCCTCATATTATAACCTATTTCTTCTCCATAATAAAATGTTGAGCAGGTGGTGATGTCTCCCTTAGTTACAGGCTGGTGAAAGACTGGTGTTCAAGGCCAATTCAAGACCACAGCCATACAGTTTCCTTTAAAATGTTCATTTGCAAAGGCTGACTTGTTCCCAGAGTGGATGTGCCTCCATATGCTACTTAGATAGGCTTTGCCAAGATAATGATGAGTTTTTAATTTAAAGATAAACAACTCTCCCACTGCAAGCAAATAAATCCTTGGCACCATTCTTTCCACTTTATTCCCCAGTAGCAGTAATACGGTTTCACACAGGCAGTATCTTTTGCCCACTGGGTTCGTGTTAAATAATTCAAGACTAAGTCGTTAGGGACTTGTTTTCCTTAATGGTTTTATAGGAGTTTTTAAAAGTCATAGCATGCCCCATATTGAGGGGAAAAAATAGAGCATCGTGACATTCACTGTGATGATAGAATTTCTGTTTTTTAAAACTATATGTAAGGTATGTTGTATTATTCACAGTTCTCTATACCAAGGAGAACTTAATTTCTAACATGAATTACTACTTGTGGAGAAAGAATAGCTACAATAAGAGTGTGGGCATTGTTGCTCTGTTAGAAACTCATTTAGGTGACTTGCATTGTGGTTTAGGAAGCCGACCCCCTAATTAAGACTTGACTAAAGCTGAATTATAGGTACTAGAAACGTTTTGTGATAGTAAGCAGATTTTTGCAATTATCATAGCTTTGGACCACTTTCGTAGGTCTCTGAGAGCACGACAAAAACTCTTTACCAAAAAATGATTTACCAAAGATAAATAAAGCAGCAGCAAGGTTACAGCATAAGACTTTAATCTGTTTGATTGATTCCCCAGAGGAATTTACATCATAGACTCATTCGCTCTGAGCAAGTGAACCAAATGAGCGATTTGGGGTCGTGCGAGTTAATCTAATACATTGCATTATGCGTACACGTGGCCCTGCTCCACTCTGCGCAACCTCTGTCCCTTTCTCCTCCCCTGACTTCCAGAGCAGTTCCTTATGAGGCCTCTAGGCCAAGAGGTCAAAACAAGACCACTTAACTGAAACATCTAAGGGCAATTTTCCGTTCACTTCCCCTTCCAGAGAACACGGGCTTTCCCAGAATAACAGGGAAACTAGACCAAGGCGGGGCTGAGATACAGATTCCCAAAAATGGTTAGCTAGCGGCTGCTCAGAATTCAAAGAATTGGAAGTGTAACTTGCTAATCAAATCAAAGGAATGATTTATAAAAAGCAAATATGAAAGAATACACTACATAGGAAAGGATTTACACGATACAGGGACTTCACCCGCATGGCCCAGAACACCCGCACTGAGACTGACACCCCCGCCGGCCCCGCCCCCAGGCCTTGTGCGCCTGCGCGGCCTCCGCAGCACCGCCCTTCCACCCCGCGACAGCCCTCTTACGTCACTTCCCTCGCTTCTTCCTGTCTTTGCTTGGAAGTTACCTTCGGAGAGAGGTCTGGTCTAAATTACCGGTCTGTAGTTAACATTGCTTAAATTGTCACCCAGTTTAAAATTGCAACCACACCTTGTCATCCCTAGAAACTCCCCATCCCAGAGTTGTGCTTTGGTTTTCTTCACGGTACAGCTGCCATCTCCAACTTTATTACCTGTTTCTGGTCGCTAGAATATGTTTCCATGAAGATAAAGACCTGTCCTTTTCTCCCTTGCCCTGCCCCTTCCACCCTATCCCCACTGCCCACTGCTGTAGCGCTGGCTGCTAGAACAGTACCTGGCAAATAGCCAGCTCTCAGTACACATTTGTTGAGAGAAATGGATGAATCCTACTAGAGAAAATGATGAGTTGGACTATAGAATAACATTTTGTTCTCTTTTTTTAACTATATGGAAGCACAATAAAGTCCAATGTGCAATATTCATTGCACATATTTAAATTGTACAATTTAATGACTTTTGTCATGGAATGTACCCATGAAAGCATCACCACTATGAAGACACTGAACATTTCTACGACCTCCCCTCCCGATGTTTCCCTGTGCCCCTCTCTCCCTCTGCTCCTGCCCTCAGACAAATACAGTTGGCCATTGACGATGCAGGGGTTAGGAGGCACTGCCCCATGAAGTCTAAAATCTGCATATGACTTTTGACTCTCCAAGAGCTTAACTAAGTAAGCTACTAAAAGCTTACTGTTGGCCAGAAGCCTAACTGATAACATAAACAGTAGATTAAGATATATGTTGTATGTTATGTGTATTATATACCATAGTCTTACAATAAAGTAAGCAAGAGAAAAGAAAATGTGATTAAGAAAATCATAAGGAGGAGAAAATATATTTACTACTCATTAAGTGGACCATCATAAAGGTCCTTGTCTTTAGGTTGAGTAGACAGAGGAGGAAGAGAAGTGGTTGGTGTCTCAGGGGTGGCAGAAGAAAAATGGTATATAGGTGGACAATATAGTTCAAACCCATGTCAACTATACTGATTTGCTCTCCATCATTATGTTATTATATACTCTTTCTTTTTGCTTCTGGCTTCTTTCACTTAGCATAATGATTTGAGATTTATCCCTTGTATATATTTGTTTGTGGTTTGGTCCCATTTTTTGCTGAGTTATATTCCAATGTATGGGTGTACCACATTTTGTTAAATTCATCTGTTAATTAACGTTTGTTTTATTTTTAGTTTTTGTTCTTATGAATAAAGGTGCTATAGAAAACTCGTGTATAAATTTTTCTGTGGACAGAAGTTTTTGTTTCTCTGGGGAAAAAAAATGAGGAATTGAATGGCTAGATCACATTGCAAAGGTATATTTAACTTTTTAAGAAACAGGTTGTTTTCCAAAGTGTTTGTACCATTTTTGCATTCCCACCAGTAGTAGATGATAAGTTCAGTTATTCCAAATTCTCAGTAATAGCCAGTCTTTTGAATTTTAACTGTTCTAATGGGTGTTTGGTGGTATCACTTGGTTTTAATTTGCATTTCCCTGACAGCTAATGTATTAAGCATCTCTTCATGTGTATATTTGTCATTTGTATATCTTGTTTTGTTAAGTGACTGTCCAATCATTTTTGCCAATTTTTATTGGATTGTCTTATTATAAGAGCTTTATATATTCTGGGTACAAATCCTATACATGTTATATTTTCTCTGATTCTGTAGTTTGCTTTTTTGTTTGTTTAATGGTCTCTTTCAAAGAGCAAGAGATTTGAATTTTGATGAAGTCCAATTTATAAATTTTTTCTATTATGATTTGTGCTCTTTGTGTGCTATTTTAGAATCTTGTGTAGTTTTAATATTGCAAAGGTAATCTACTAGGTTTTCTCCTATAAATTTTATAGTTTTATCTTTATATTTAGGCATACTATCCATTTCTGGTTAATCATTCTGTATGGTATGAGGTAAGGGTGAATATTTATTTTTCCCCCCATGCAGATATTTCCAGTATATTCAGTACCATTGAGAAGACTTTCCTTCCCCCATTGGATAGCCTTGATACCATTGACAAAAGTCAATCAATCATATATATGGGCCTATTTATGGATTCTCTTTTCCACCTATTGATATATTTGTCTATCTTTTCACCAACTACTAATATATTGGTTTTTGTATGTAAACTTGTAATCTGTGACCCTGTTAACTTCACTTGTTCTAGTAGTTTTTTCCTCCAGCTTTATTAAGGTAAAATTGACAATTAAAAATTGCATATATTAAGGTATATAACACATTTTGATATACATAAATATTGAGAAATGATTACCATAATCAAGCTAATAAACATATCCATCACCTCACACACCTTGTGTGTGTGTGGTGAGAATACTAAGAACTACTCTCTTAGCAAATTTCAAGTATACAATATCTAGTACTTTGTAGATTCATTAGAGTTCTCTATATCAACAATTATATGAAATGCAAAAAAATGGACAGTTTTACTTTTTGCTTTTCAATCTATATGCCTCTTTTTCTTTTTCTTACCATAGTCCAATGGCTAGTACCTATAGTACAATGTTTAAGACAAGTGGTGAAAGGAGGCATCTTTGCCTTTTACCAATATTAGTGAGAAAAGTAGTAGTCTCTCAACATTAATTATATTAACTGAAGGCTTTTCATAAATACGCTTTATCAGAATGATGAAATTTCCCGTGGTTCCCAGTTTGCTTAGAGTTTTATTATGAATAGTTGCTGAATTTTGTCAAATACTTTTCTTCATTTACTAAAACGGTCATATAATTCTTCTTCTTTATTATGGTGAATTACACTGATTTTCTAATGATAAGCCAACCTTACATGTCTAGGACAAATCTAAATTTTTCATAATTCTGCCACAACTTTAAACACTTCTAAGTGTAAAGGAAAAGAAATATCTTTCCTTCCCATCTTAGGTTCATGGCTGAGACCTCTATAAACAAAAGCCAGATCAACAAGAGAAAAGCATACAAATTTATTTAATATAAGTTTTATGTAACACAGGAGCCTTCATAAAGAAATGAAGACCTGAAGAAATGGATAAAACTATGCCTTTTTTAATGCTAAATTTGATGAAGGCGTGGATAGATGTGAAGAAGTATGATTGGACAAAGAGGTTATGATCTAATGGTAATAAACTGGGAGGAAATTAGCAAGGTCTGTTAGTTCAGAGTCTTCTCTGTGTCCCTGTGTCTCCAGAGATAAGGATATTCCTCTCTTCTGGGTATCAGAGGGCCCCTCTCAAATGAGGATTTTATAGGGAAATATCAAAAAAATCCTTGCTAGGTTTGATGACCTGCTTCAGGAGAGAAGAGGGGAAGGTAAGAGCGACCTTCCTGCTTCTTCCATTTTCTCAAATGCCAAGGTGCCATATTTTGGAGTAGTGTGTTCTGAACTCCATCATAAGTATATACTTTAATCATAAATCAATGAAATATTATTATTTAAATTTTTATTATATCCTTAATATTTTCCACCAGAAAATAAGAGAAGGAAGGAAGGAAGGAAGGAAAGAAAGTAGGGAGGGAGGGAGAGAAGGAAGGAACTATAATGATTACAATATAAGTTGGAGGACTTTTCAGTTCTGCCTGGATAGGGTAACTATTTGGATATGATGAGGATTCCCTATTTATTTGCAGGTCAGAGGAGAGGTAGAAATGTTCAAAATGAAGAAATATGAAATAATTTGTTAATAATAATTAACAAATATTAATAGATAACTATACCTTTAAATTAGCAAGCAATAAAAATGTTTCCAAAGACACCATGAAGCATAAAACTCACACATGGAGTTACACAACATTTCAAGGATTACAGTACTTGGACGAAGTTATTATATACATACATTACTTCATCTCATGTTTACATACCTTCAAACATTTTGTAGAAAACACTGATATTTCACATTCTACACTGAAAGGCTTGAAGCACCTTTCCTAAGAAAATGTTTAAAGTTATACATCATAGAGGAAGAACAAAGGCCTAAAGGGAATCCACTCTTTAGGGTGACTAAGGTCTCTCATTATTCATTTAATTGTGTTCTGCTTTCCTGAGTATCAGTATGTTTGCATTTCTGCAAGTCTGAGTTTGGTTTTACTCACAGTAATCACAAACTCCACCTGTAATGAAGGTGTGTCTCAAAATTTAAGCACCTTTCACAAGAACAATAGAAATTTCATGCCAATTCATGAATTCAGATTCTTCCTGGCTGCAGACAGCCATTTTTTTAAAGCCTGTAATATATACATTTTTGTAGAGGTATGGGCTAACAGAATTATGTTCTATTCTTCCCCCAAATATTTTAATTAGGTAACACTAATAAATATCAAGAAGAAAATTAGTCACAAAGGCAGAGTGCACTGTGTGCATCCCTGGATGCTTTTGTGTCTGGGTTACCTTGAGCAACCAATTTTTAATCCCAGAGCAATTGAAAAACAGTGGCTTTCTAAGGTGTCATCGGGCAGCTACCACAGTTCTCAACGGCAAAAACAATGTGGGTAGAGGAATTAACTAAACAGAATCTACTCCTCCTCCTGCCCATAATTCAGTGGAGAATAACTCTCCCACTAACAATGGATCAGGAGATGAATTTATGTTGTGAGATCTTTCTTACTATCCAAAGGTCAATTTTAAAATATATTGCTTGTTCATACATATATACACTCAACTCTTCCATTTGTATACTTAAAAACCACTACTATCAAAAGGTCAGAGTTGACAATCTTAAAACAGTCCCTTTAGGAAAAATTTGAAAACAAAATTCAGATTTTTTTAAAATGTAAAGCAGAATCTGTCTTCCTTCATGGGAAAGCACCTGGTTTCTTCACCTATTTGGTAAGTTCAGAGAGAGAGTCCTTCCCTTAAATATATATTTGTTTGATTTTTTAGAATGTCATCATCCTTGAAAACTACCTATGTATAATAAATTCTATTTAAATACCAGCATTGTGCTAGTTTAACAAGGAAGTCCGGGCTGTGCTTCAAGGAATAAATAAGACCCACATAGTCTTTATCAATCAGATCTTCATCCAGCCAGTTCATTTCCGTAGCCTAATCAACATCAAATATGGAGAGATCTCTTCAGTCTTCAATTCACTGTAGAAAAGACAACACAATTATCAAAAAGGAGCATGTTAAACTCCAGTGATCATGGCTGGACCACCATATTCTACTCACAGTACTACCAAATCTTAACTAATTGCATTGTTCTAAGAGATGGCTGTTAATTGATCTATTCTGACCAGTTCCCCATGAGATACAGCAGAATTACATTGCAAAGCATTTGACGTAGGCAAATTCAGATAGACATAATAGGGCAAGAGTGAGGAAGAGTAAAGAAAGTCAGAGAGAGGCAGAGCCTGTGTTGCCATTCTACTCAGTGAAGACATACACCAGAGTTGGGTAGAGATGAGAAAACACAGACCTACTTTCCATCCGGCTGTTTCAGTTCTCTGGGTTCCTCGTAGCCTAAACTTCTTTTCTCACTGTGTGATTCTAGTATTTAAAACTACACACATGCGTGTATATATGTATACATATACACATATATGCATGCATGCATGTATGTATATGTGTGTGTTTTGTTATTGTTGTTTAACAACATGGCCCCTAATCTCAAACAAACATCTTCTTCTGGTGTTCAACTCAAGAAGCACTATATATTCTAACGCTAAAAAAAAGGAAACAAAAAAAACCTTGTTGGTTTGTACTTACTGAGAGAGAGCATGAAACTATATTTTATAGGTGATTTAAAAGAATTGCCAAGATTAAATTTTACATGTACATGATTTTTATTTTGGCCTTAACAGCCAAAAATCTCTCACTAGAGTTATAATTCCATTGTACATTGGTGAATCCAGATTTACCAGACCAAACTGCCACTTACATTCTTAAAGCAGCCAGTGAACCATATTTCATTTTGCAAATGTGAGACCTTCCTTTATATTATTAACACTGGAACTTCTATCAAAAATCACAAAACAAAGAGGATATTCAGTCCGGTTTCACCATTTCAACTAGGAAATTTCCCCCATTTGATCTCTCCCAAGGCACAGGGAGAAGAAAAGGCTTTAAGACAGTAGACTTTTAACTATTAATTAGTTAAATGCTAATTAATAACTGCAGCTAAAGAATTGACAAAAAAAATCATTCTCCCCAACATATCCCTCTGTACAAGCCGGAGCTCAGCATTCAATATTGGAGTAGTTACAAAATGGAGACACCAGCTGTTCCTTCCTCTATTCCACTCTGGCCCCATTCCCTCCAGGGTCAAAGCAGCTGAGGCTGGCCAGGAAGTTTCACCACCCCAAAGGGAACAGTATCTAGATGAAAGGGAGTAAAAAATGGCCATCCTTCCATCCCTTGGAAAGTCATGCTTGCCTCTTACTCCAAACCCTTCACCTCTTCCCCCACTGAAGTGACTCTACTTCTCTTCCTGCTTCTGAAATGTGAGCATTTCAATTTCTTAAACACCTCTGAGGCATCATTTCTTTTCCATTTTAGAAGTTGTAGGGCTAGTGGCCAAAAAGTTGATAGTTTAGCATCTGGAGGCCCAAAGATTTTAAAGGACTTGATTCATAACGGTTTCATCTCTAGTCTCTAATTACATACATCATTAGCAAAGTGAAACACAGTTTCAGGGAGTTTTAAAGAGAGAGACGAATCTGCCTGAATTCCTAGACTGATGCTAATCGTAGTGGGTCTGATTTTCCACCCCAGGCACTGTGGCAAAGTTTCAGAAAGTGGGATTCTGCCCTGGAGGGACTAGACTGGGAAATTCAAAAGCTGCTGGAACAGGAAGTTTCAAATCACTTTTTAAATGCTACATGTAATTACAGATTATGTTTTCTTTTAAGTGATCATTTCATAGAGGTAATGGAAATGAGATTTGAGCCTAGATTCAGATTCAAATTCTGTCAACAACAAAAAAGTTTGAACATTAAAAGAAATGACTTGATAGGTTCAACCATCATTTTGATTGCTTTAGTGGGTCATTATCATTGCTTGAAATCATTCATTATTAGGTAGTTGCTGAAGATACTTGTCCTTAGCAATGCAAGAAATAAAAAGAAATACAAAGAACTATTCCTACCCTGGTGATATTTATAATTTATTAGATTTGAGAGATAAAGACATGGCAATTTCAACAAATACCAACAATTCATGATTAAAATGTCCATAATGACATAAAAAATATGAGCAACAGAGGAAGAAGACTAAGAGGGGAGATAATCTATAATGCCTGGAGAAAGTGTTTAAGTTGAGATAGGGCTTGTTTTAGGACAAAGAGGAGGAAAAAAATTCTAAATTTATCTATTCATTTATTTAGTAATTATATGTTAGTCTTTGAGGATTCAATGATGAACAAAATTAATACAGTTCTGAATAGGAACAGGGAGACAGACAGTAAACAAATGATTACATAAGTAATAACAGATTGGAAACTTTCTCAAGTGGGCTGAATGTGAAACATGTTCAAAAGAGGTCGTGAAGATGGTGTGGGGGAAGAGAAAGACTTTACCTTGTAGAGACAGCCTTAGATACCTTTGTCCTAGGAGTTTCAGACCAAAGTGCCACCTTGGTTTTTAGTTCTTTATTCTAAAATTGAAAAAAAAAAAGTACAGAGATCAGATAGTTAGCAACCTGCCACCTGCCTCACTCCTTGGCAGGAAGTTTGTTGTCACATTTATTCTGTTAGAACATAGAAAAATAGCCAGTTGAAAGTCACCAGATATTATCTCTGAAGATACAAATACACCCTGAAAAATGCATAATTTACCAAGGGATTAAAATACAGTATTCTGATTTAGCCTCTGAAATTCAACAGCTGAAGTATCTATGTTTGATTTTACAGTTTTTTAAATATAGACAGATGAAAAGAACTTTATGAAAAAACTTCATTAAAGAACCTTGTTAAAGATACCCACAATATTGATCACATGTTTGTTTTTCCTTTGCAATCTCTTGATTATAAACCCCATAAAAATAGGCCCCATCTGTTCCTTACTATACAGTTCATGGCCTTTTTAGTCTCAATTTTCTTATTGAAGCCTTAGTTTCTTTATCTTTATACTAGTGGTAAATGACACATGTCCTGCCTATTTTGTCTAGGTTGTTGGAAGAAGCAAATACCATATGATCATACTATTTTAAATCTGGAAGCACTCTCATAATTCTCGGAGATAATGTAACAGTTAAGAAAAGAGTTAGAGTATCAGCTTTCAGGTGCAAATCCTAGCACAGCCCCTTACTAGCTACGTGACTTCATTTAGGTTACTTAACCTCTCTGTGCCTAATTTCCTCATCTGTATTATAGATATACTAATGGCCCCATCTTCACAGGTTTGAAATGAGATAAAAATACATAAAGTGCTCAGCCCAGTGGCATAGATTTTAAGGCTTAAAAGCAGTTGGTTATGATTTTCTAGTCCAAGTTCCATTTTTATATTGAAAAATTGAGGTCCAAAGATTTCAACTGCCCAACATCCTATTCATGGCAGAACTCAGTGTCACAGTGTGTCCAGAGCCAGTGCTTTCTCTACGACACAGCCAAGCGAGCAACTTTACTTCACAGATCTGGAAAGTGAGACGTACAACATGGAAAAATCATGACCAAGGCTGAGTTGCCAGTTAGCTGCACTAAGAGGCCAGAGGTCTTTAAACCCAGGCCAGAGGGTATATAAAGGATATACCCGTACAAAAGAGTCTGGGACCAAAAGGAAGCTATATGGAATGATGACAGGTGACAAACAGCAACACACCAGCTCCATTCCCTTCAGGACACTAAGGACTTAGAGAGTCATGTAATTAAAGTTTAAAAGGTATTTTTCTAAGATTCCACTTGATGGTTTAGAGTCAGTCACTGATTCTATTACCCCTTCTTAGCTCCCAGCATTTACACTGCATAATAACTAAAAAATGAAGCCAACATCTTCAGACACATTAATCATTTTGCTGTAATATTTCAAGAGTTAAGCCCTAGAGTTTCACCCAGGCAATGTGCTTCAGATGTGATAAATTGATGATAAAGATTTCCTCATATAATGAAGATCAATCTGATAGACACTCCAAACAAGTGCAGGCACATATCATAGGTCACCTATGTGGTCAGCAAAAAGTCCCCTCTATACAGTCCTTTACAAATTATGAAGCAATTTTAAACACACTATCTTGGTGACAACCACCATTGGAATAAAAATATTCTGTAACTGGACAATTATGTAGAAGCTATTTGGATTTTTTCCAGGATAAACTCTGAGTTTTTCAAGTTGTTGAGTACCAAACAATACAAAAGCACAAGAGTTATTAGGTTAGACCATCTTTATTTGAACTTCCATGCTGATTTGTTTCATCTACCAGATTTATTTGGTATTTATTCTTGATTCATAGGCTTTTCTGTTTTTTCCTTTAACTAGGACAGCTTATGCATGAGGTTCATTACATCGTTAGTTTACAAAAATACAAATCACTGCCCAGAATAGATCTGCCGTTATTATGACTCTCTGTCCAAGGACAGTTTATTGACACAGTTTTCCAAAAACATAATTTTTTACATACTTAATCTTTTAGCAACACACTCTAAGAATTAAATTTTAAGGATGATGTTGATTACATAAAGTAGGATAATCTTCGAAGTTTAGAAAATGGAGGAATTTCTGAAGATGCATTTCCATATGAGCAGGTCATTAGTGAAGAAGCAAGAAATGCAGGGAATATAAGATGAATGTCAGCACTGTAAATTAAGATGATAAAAGATATGCAAAAGTAGAAAGAAAGTAAACAATTTTGGTAGAGTTAAGCAGAAATTATTTGGTGGTATTTAAAAGAGATTTTTAAAAACTAAAGGTTTAAAAAAAACAAGTAGAGTTATATGGGTAAATTTTATCCTCCACGGCAGGGTGGGGTGGGGGGGAAATGCTAGAATAGAAAGAACATTACAGAAAAAAGTATCTGTTTCCATGAGTTGAAATTTAGAAGTAAAATAGACAATATTTAATATAGTAACTGTGACAATGACTAAAATAAATATAAATGATCATGCAAATTTAATAACTATGCATTTGTAAATATACATAGTATACAAACGTACATATATATTTCACACATATGTTTACACATATATATACACCTACACACATGTGTACTTATTTGATCATCCAGATAAGTAGATATTAGAGGGAGGCAAATGCTTCAAAGTCAAGCAGACTCAAACTCAGGTTCTGCCACCCGCTATCTAAGTGATTTGGAACAAGTTTCTTAACTTCTCTGAGTGTCAGTTTTAACACTTGCAAAATGTAGTAAATAATAACTTTCTCCTGGAGTAGCTTTGAGAATTAAACAAAATGAGGCATGTAGCATGCCTAAAAAGAGACAAATGTTTTTAGTATGAATGAGAAAACGATTCTGTCTGTAAGGTTTAGAAAGTTGATGTGTTTAAAAGGGTTGTTCAAACTCTGGTGACCATTTTTATAAACTGATTCAGTCCATCCTATTATTTCATGAATTCCAAAATAGGTAGTGGCCTTACATTTTCAGTGCAAGATAGTACACCCCTGTATATATCGTCCTAGTTTGAGAGCTTTATAATAAAGTATTCACTATGGATAGACTAGAAATTAAATCACTATGCCTCAAACGCTCACTGTACTTGTTTGTTTTTTATATTTCTAGAGACATGGTGTCACTCTATCACTCAGGCTGGAGTGCAGTGGCACAATCATAGCTCGCTATAACCTTAAACTCTGGCTAATTTTTTTTATTATTATTTTTTGTAGAGATGGGAGTCTCATTATGTTGCCCAGGCTGGTCTTGAACTCCTGGCCTCAGGCAATCCACCCACCTTGGCCTCCCAAAGTGCTGGGATTACAGGCATGAGCCACTGCGCCTGATCCATTCTCTATATTTAGATACCTGGTTAAAATCAGCTGTTCAGAGATGTCCTCCTGAACCCCCAATATGCTATAATTTTTATGTTGCTCCATTCTTCCTCAGAGTACTAATTAAGTTGTATATTTACTTGTTTATGTTCTGTATCCTCAATTAAAGTATAAGTAAGATGAAGTCAGGGACTATCTGTCTTGTTCATGACCATATACCCAGCACTTAGAACATTTCCCGGCACATCATAGATACACAAAAATACTTGCTTAATAAATAAATTAATGTGGCTTGGACTTTTTAAAGCTTAAATGGGCATAGTAACATCCACTGCTATGAAGGAAAAGCTTTATCTACTTAAGAAAATATCAATAAATTTTGAGAACCTAGATACTCATCTGATACTGCTATTATTTGAAGCCCTTTTTATAAAAGAAAACATTAGAAAACAGTGGCTTGGGTTGAGCTACATAGAGAGAATCTAAGACAACACTGAGAGGGCTGTCACATCACTGTGGAGAGTCTGCAGCCAACCAAGAGGTTTCCATGAGGGGAACAAAAATCTGTTGCTGGGTCACACCACACTTAGTGGCTAGTCAGTGATTATTTGCTGAATTTTGGACTATAGTCAGAGTACAATGGAAACAACTACATTTCCCTTGTCTAACTATTGGACCAAAAGGCCAACTGGATAATGTACAGTATCTGAGTTAAGTTGCCAGTTTATTTAGAACATAAAATCTGCTTTGGGGATGATATAAATGAACAGACACAACTAAAGAACATAAAATTGAATTAGACACAGTAGCACCATTGATACCTTGACTCTGCGATGAGAGTTGGCACTTAATTAGGTATGACCAGAGCCCAGAACCATAATGAAGTGAAAGATATGAGAATGATGCCAACTCTAAAACCACCTCTCCAATTAAAATGTATTAAAGATGTACAGTAATTAAAGCAGTAAGGTATTGGGGCCAAAATCGACTGATATGCCATTGGAACAGATTCAATAAGAATTTCCTCTAGAATAAACGGGCATTTTAAATTCATTCACTAGCCAGTAAATTCCAGAGTGCAGGGCTCACTCATGTCTATTTTGCTCAACACTGTTTTCCTGAATTTACTGCCTATATCACAGTAACCACTCGATAAGTACTTGTAGGACTAATTACATAATTAGTGATATGAACAAAAATGAATGAAATGAACAAAAGTTAAAAAAATTACAATAGACACAGCGTGATGCTGTATATATTCTATATCTTTAACGTGTATACACAGGTATGTAACAGGCACAGGTTTCCACAGAAATACAGATATCCACACCTATGCTGTTGGGAACAATAGATGGTACTTTTATGAGTGACTTTCTTATTCTATTTGCTTATTAACTTATACAGAGTGAAAGAATGTATGTTAGTTATGTAAAAAGAATATAAGAAATATATATAACATGTATTAATATATATAATACTATAATGAAAATATTTTATCCAGTAACGTTTGCCAAAAAGCCACGATGGAAGAAAGGCTGTGAAGAAATGCCTTTAGAGAACACTTCTTAAGAGGAAGAGGCTCCAATGTGACAAGAATGATATAATCTAGAGGTCCCCTGATATAAATCAGCCAGCCATTATTGGGCACTTGAGTGAACACCAGTTTTGAGCCAAATATTGCACAATCACTGCATCTGCAGCTGCGCAGAGCTGTGAGCAATGCAACAGTCCCACACAACCTGGACAGCACGAGCGCCTAAGGACAGCATGAGGTTCCGTGGGCTCCGTCCTCCAGAATCAAAAGAGAACAGTGGTCCTCTGGGGAGGCAGAAATGGAAAACAGGACTACAAAAATTAAGATGTAAAAATACTCACAACCTCTTTATATTATTACACTTTTTAAAAATCTTTTGTTTGGGGGAAGCAGATAGAACACGGTGGTGGAAAGAACAGTGTGGCCATGGCTGGGGGGACGTGACGCAGCTCCTATCTGGTCTACCCTGGGGAGGAAAAAAGTTCCAAGGGATGATGAAGGTTTCTAGCCGAAGTCAGAGCATCTCCTACTCCACAGGACAGGAAAACATTAACATTGGCAGGCAGACAACAGACAGGAAATCAAAATACTGAGAGAGAGAGCAGGAAAGGTAACCAGGTCCAGGCAGCAACAGAGGGGAGACACAGCAAGAAGCAGAGCTGACAGGAAGGTGCCCCTGGGGTCCTCAGAGGCAATTCGCTGTGCTTCCTTCGAGGCAGGGGCACCACCGCCCCTGAAAGCCAGCAAGGGGAATAGCAAGAGGAAAGGGGAGAGTGAATGGGCAGGAAGAAAATCATGTCTCATCCCAGTAAATTAGAATGTATATGCTAAGTTTTAAAACACTGAAAAGCAAGACAATTACAACAGGCTGCTGGAAGTGGGCAAGCCCGGAGGCAAAGCTTGGAAGCTGGGATGGATGTGGATGAACTAAGAGGAGGAAGGAGACCCCAGGCCAGGAAAGAAACACGCTTGGGAACAAAGGCAGCAGACAGGAAGCCGGGCCATCTGGCTTGAGTGGAATTTATACGAGAGTGGCCTTGACCAAGCTTCTAATTCAAGTCCATATTGACAGAGGTTATCAACCATCTCTTACGCATGGGAGATGCATACACACGCTCACAAAAAGACACTTGGACATACACAGAGACACATGCACACATACTTAGACATAGACACAGTCACGCACAATCACACACAGACGCATTCACATGCCTATGCACATACAGACATACTCGTAGCATCACACAGGCACACCAGCACATACAAGCACACATTCACATTCATATACAGGCTCACTGATACTCTCACACACACACAGATAAACATATATACTCACACCAAAATGTAAAACAGATTTCCTCCTTACCTGGGCTTCAAGTATGTTAACTTTTTCTTTGAGATTTTCAATTCTTTTATCTTGTTCTTTCAAATTATTTTTTAATCCTTCCATCTAAGAATTAGAAAGCACAATTGGAAAAATCTTGTCAGACCACAGGGAATAGTTACTTAAGTCAGAAATTGTACAGATTTCTGAGGTCAAATGATGTTCATCAAATTAAAAAAAAAATGAAATCCCGCAGCATTAGCAGGTTCAGCAGGCTACAGAAAATAGCAGGCCAAATTGGCACCTGGGGATGAAAGCCCTCAGATGGTGCTGTTAGACACTTTAATCTTTGGATAACCTCTTTAAGACAAATTCAGCAGGTGCACGTCCTGTGCAAAGCAGCACTGGCCGTCCTTCTGTGACTCAGCAACTTAACGTTCTCTCATCCTGCCGATGTAGCTGCTGGTGGACATGAGGCAAGGCCACTTCCTGGTGTGCAGAGGCTCCCTGAGGCAGAGATCCTGTCAACCAGCAGCATAATAAGGTGAGCCTGCTTTGCCAAGGGGTGATGTGGACTGGGGAGGTGGGGTGATGAGATACAAAATGGAGCAGGAAGAAAGGGGACACATGGATCCTAAGACCAACTCTGCCACCACCAGCTCTGTCACTGAACCACTCTGGGACTTACGTTTCCCATCTGTAAAATGAGAGTATGGGATGCCCCAAGCTTCCTTGTGGCTCTCAATTTCTACTACTCAATTCTCTGGCTCTCTGGTGAGGTCATAGCCAAGCAAGCACAAATGGTACATTCATGTCAGGAAGGCATTAGAGTTATTTGGGAGGACTCCTTTTGGAAACAAATATTAGGCAGTAAAATAACTGAATAGAAGTCTGATTGTAAATTTAAAGCAGACCCCCAATATCAGATCAATACATATCTTGAAGTAGATCTTAAATACTCATACAATCCACCATCTACTTGGCTGCTCCCACAATTACCTCTTCTTTTTTACTTGCCAGGATATTCCCAGAGAAGAGCCAGGCTATACCCTACCCTAAAACATCTACTAAATAAATTTACTGTTTATGAGGTTATGAAAACAGATTATTTCTTGCTCAGGAAAAGGTTGAATCTCCTGACCTACAAAACCTTCTAAAGAACAGTGGACATAATCTGGCCCTGAACACTTTTTAAAAATCACTGAAACGTCTTTTAAAAAACCAGTTAAAATTTCCCAAACTATCTTCATTGAGAACATTACGGGTGTCGGCGTTACAGACAAGAGTAGGCACTGAAAACAGAGCCGTGTTGCATGAGAAACAAAAAGGATATGCCAGCAGGGAGCAAAATCTCATTGCTTCTGAAGTCCAGACAAGCCACTCGTATTTGGGCTTCACACTGTAAACATACCATCTACCAGAGAAACACACTTGATTAATCTGACCTCCTGGATAACACTGCGCAGGTTCTGATGCTGGGAGTGAATCACAAACTGCAGATGAGAGATCTGCTCCTGGAGAATGGAAATCTCCATTTGAAGATCCTGGCAACTGGGAATGAAAAAAAGAGAGAGAAGGAGGGAAAAAAAGAAAAGATTTGCTCACACATTCTATAGCTCTTGCTTACTGCTTGTGCCAGGCCTTCCTCACACTCTTCACTGCCACTGGGTATCACGTGGGTAAGACCCACAGCCCTACATGCCACAGGAGACATTCCAAAGATACATAGCTAGGAAGCAGCCTCTGATTTTCTCAGACACAAACTGGAACAAGAATATCAATTCATGTCAAAAGCTCCTCTCTGGCCACCTGTGACTCCCTCTAGCAGGTAGCAGAGTCAAGCTGTATTGAGTGGGACGAAGCACTTACATGTCTAAATCATCTTGCTGCAGACCTTGCACCCATTAAAATTCACAGATAATTACACGGGAATAGCAGGGTCAGAACATGGGAGCAGGAATGGAGATTTTACATACACATCAGAAACCAATTTCCATTGATTCAGGTTTAGCACATGTTGTGGATTGTCTGTGTTTGACTTTTTTGGGGGGTGGGGGCTTCCTACTTTTGGTAATTTAACTCCCTGTAAGTAGGGAAAGGGAAGAAAAAGAACCAAAAAAGCTACTAAATTTCAGCTAACATTTTTTGAGTCCACATCAACCACTGTGAAAAAAAAAATGGGTCAAGTCTGAATTTAGATTATTCATACTTTCTCAAAGCTCCATTTGGGTAACTGGAATTGATCGTGCAGCTTTTGGCTATTTCTCTTCTTGGAAATATTATTAGAGTTATGAAGCAACATGCACTATGGCAAGACCACCAAACTTGGGAGCATTGTGACCTTGGAGAAGTCACTCAACCTTTGCCCTCGTCCAATGTAATCCCAATTCTGTATTTTTATAGCCTCTACACATATCACAAAGATCATGGAAATTCATGTGATACACCAGAACATGTTCTCATCAGAAAAAAATGAGTTACTAGCTTCCATTTTGTTTTACATCATATACTAAAACATTGCTTCTCAAATTTAATATCCATCAAGAGATCTTGTTAAATGCAGACTCTGATCCACTGGGCTAGTACAGGGCTTGAGACTCTGCATTTACAGCATATTCCAGATGTTTCCATGATGTTGCTGGTCCACGAACCATGCTTTGAGTCATGTAGCACTAAACCACTAAGAGGTTAGCAATAATAACTTTTAGTACTGCGTATAATATAGTCTCTCAAAGCCAAGTAATTTGCAGGCAACTTGCAATACTTAGGCACTCTTTTATTTTTTTTTTTTACCTCTTTTGGCTTTGCATGAGAGAGGTGTAAAGAAGTTTGGTTTGCTGTAGAAAATTAATTTCTATAAAACTATAGAAATCCTTGCACAAGTACAAATAATACATAATGATGGCCATTGCTATTTAATTAACCTATGGAATTAAATAATTTGTCCTGTGAAAGTATAATTACACAACATATATGTCACAAACTACATGTAAAAGAAGGTTCACTATTGTTCATAGCATTAAAAGAATGGAAAAATCTAGATGCTCATCAATAGAAAACTGAAAAAACAAAATATGGTACATCCATGCCACTTTTATTTTACATACACATTTATATCCCAGAGATAGATCAACAGACTTGATTTATAACGAAGGTGGTTCTATAGAATCTTCCAGAAAGAATGGTCTTTTCAACAAATGCTGCTGAGACAACTGGGTATTCATATGAAAAAGAAAAAGAAAAATGGAAAGGAAATTGATCCCAGCCTTACCTCACAATAAAAATAAATTCTATGTAGACTACATAGAATAAAACCATGAAATAAACAAACAAACAAAAAAGCTTTCAGAAGATTATACAGAGAGCATCTTCATGAATTTGGAATAGAGAAAGACATTTAAAATAGGACTCCAAACAGTATTAACCATGAAGAGAAAGACTAAGAAATTTGGCAAGGTAAAAATTAAAAACTTTTAGTTACCAAATGAGAGCGACTAGGATTGCCTCAGAACATTGGCAACACAAATGACTAATACAGACACTGTATCCAGAATATACAGGGAACACCTACAAATCAATAGGACAGATATTCCAGTAGAAAAATTAGAAAATAACTTGGAGAGGGACTTCCCAAAAAAAGACTATTCAAATAGCCAATAAGCATAGGAAGATACTGAATATCACTAATATTCAAAGTACAAAATAAAGCCACACACACATTTCACTGTACAACCACCAAAATAGCTAAAATTTATTTATCAAGACTGAAAATACTAAGTCTTGGCAAAGATTTAGAGCAACAGGAACTTCACACACTGCTATTGGAAGTTAAATTGGTATAATCATCTTAGAAAACTGGCATTTTCTACCACAGTTAACTGATGACCTGTAATTCTCTTCCTAAGTATATATACAATATGTGCATTAGGAAAGAGATACAAAAATGTTTATAGAAGCTTTGGGCATGCTGAAATCTGGAAATAATCTAATGTTCATCAACAGAAGAATGGATAATATAAATTATGGTATATTCACACATATGTGTTAGAATTATAGATAACTGCAACACCTTGAATGAATCTCAAAAACATAATATAATATGGAGCAAAAGAAAATAGGTACATGGTACCACTTACAAAAGTTAAAAATAAATGCTAGGTAAAAATAACCTATTGTGTTTAGGGATGAATGAAGAAAAGCAGGGAAATGATTACAGTAAAAGTCAAGATAGTGGTTACTTTTGGAGGAGAAAAACTAGAGCTGGGTTTGGAAGGAACACGGCATACAGTACAGGAAATAGGGCCACTTTAGGAAATCTCTCAATGTTCTGTTATTTTGACCCAGGTTTTGTTTAAACCCAGGTATTCACTTTTAAACAATCCATGAAAGGGTATATTTACGTTCTGTGCACATTTCTGTATGTGCGTCATACTTCAAATGCATGTGTGCCCTTTTCAATATTTGTTTAAACATGGAAAAAACTTTGAGGGGATATAGGCCAACCAATTAAATGGTTTTTATCCTTGAGTGATTGAAATCAGGAGAATTCCATTTTATCTTAGAAGTTTGCTATTTTATCTGAAATTTTTGACACAATGGGTTGGCATTACTTTTGTAATAAAAAAACAATCAAGATACAAAACCAAGCCATTTTGAAAATCATCAAAGAAACAGTAGATTAAAGGTGGAGGCACTGCCATTAAAACAGAAGCTCTATTTCAATCGGTTCGATAGAGTCCTGGAAGGCTACGGGGAGGAGAGAAAGAGACAGAGAGGCGAAGAAAGAAGGATGCTCGCGAGTCAGGCGCAGGGATTCCACTGGGGGACAGGATGCCTAGGACATTGGAGAGGGCAGGGAAGCAAATGAGGGGCCCGGGAGAAGCCTGAGAAGAGGAAGAGAAGGTGCAAATTGATAAGGGAACAAGTAAGCACAAGCATCACTGGGCACATCCTAAAAACACGTCTGATTATCACACGCGCACAACTAAATCTCACAGCAAAACTCCACCTCCCCCAACCTAACACTACAAGCAACTATCAAATTACGAAAAGTTATGAAAGAAATATATATTGTCAACTCAGGCTGAAGGAGGACTACCAATCCATGGTTTTTCTAGCGCATGGTTCATGGGAGGAAGCATTTGAAAAGAAAGAAGCTGGATACCTGATTGGGATGCAAAAATTTTGTGCCCGTAGAATTCAAACTGAGGACAGCAGCAACTCTCAGCCCTGGCAGCATTTCTAAAATTCAAGTTCAGGGAAGGGCTGCGTCAGCACCACTAATGTGAATATTAATGCTAATGTTAATGTTAATGTTAATATTAATGTATTAACACTCATGTTAGTTGTCCCTGGACTCCAGGCTCAGAGGCTTCCTCACCAAGGGCACAGGAGCCCGAGAAGATTTCAGGACCCGCAGCAGGTGGAGCTCAGCACCCTAAGGACGGGGCAGGAGAGCTCAGAGCCCTCCAAGGAGAGACCAGACTTTGGCGGTTTGCAAACATTCCAAAGAATCTTCACGGGCAGGGTGTCCTCAGACTGGAAGGAGATTGGGAGCGTGCGAGGGGAGCGGCTGAGAAATCTGGGGGTGATGTTCGGAACCCCTGGAGGGTAGAGATGCCGGGAACATTCAGAGGACGGGAGACGTGGGGAGCCTCAGAAGGGGGAAAAAAAAACCCCAAAACCTCGGGCACTAAGAAAAGATGAGTTGAAGACATAAGGATCAAAACAGCACAGAAGGCAGAAATCTGCCCACCGCTGGTGCTAAAATCCAAAACTGCTCCAGTGAGGACGGAAAAAGAAGAAAAGAAAAAGGACGAACGAGCAGCAGTGACCTACCTAACGGCCAGACTCAGGACTGCCCGGGAAGGAGCGGGGAAGAACCCGAGACGCTTTGCAGACGCTTTGAACACGCCCGAAATATAAAGGCACCGTGAGCTGCCAAGGCAAGTACTTGAGTTGTGTCCCATGACCCACAACCTTGGCTTGAGAAAGGGGGGATGGGATGCATGTTATGCTACTAACAATACCAAGCTCGGAAAATGTCCCCAGGTGTTCCTTGAAGGTATTACCATGAACTTCACTGTAAATAAATACAAATTTGAAAGCGGTCTCAAGACGGAAGAAAAGTATTTCTAGAAGCACTCTTGAAAACACAGGGCTTTGTGTTGGGGCTTAACTTATCTCCATTAATACACTAAAACAGTGACGAAAGGTCGCTGCAGAAAACCTCTATTAGGACCATTTGATAAATGTGACACCTAGTCATCCATTTAAGGCCTTTAAGTGTGAAAATATATCTAAATAAGCCGCCACTTGAGCTTTCTTTAAGCTTTGTTATTTATCTTTGCGTTAAAGCATTCAGTCTTAACAAAGAGGCACACAAGCAAAACAGGAGGAAGAACATATAACAAAGGGCCGAATCTAGAAAAAGGAGGCAAAGCCCTTCTAACGAATGTGTGAATCTAGGATTCATGCTTTGCCTCCCAATGTCTCCATATAATTTTTGATCAAGGTTTTCCTCTACAATGCAACTGAATAAAAATATAAAGTAAATGTTGAAATTAAAACAGAATTGAAAAACTTCCAGCTTCTGAGAAGATGTAGAAGACAAATTTTTCCCTGTTCTTCCCACCAAGTACAACTAAAAGCCCTGGACATTGTATAGACACCAGCATAAGAAGACTCTGAACAGTGGTGAGAAGGAGGCAGACTGGCTTGGGAACCCGGGATCCAAGGAACAACACAATGGTGAGTTCCCTGGGTTTTCTTTTTACTTCAAATATCCCAGATTTGGAGCTGAAAAGGACAGCCTGGTTATGTTAGTAGGAACAACTGAAAAAGGCCCCAAGAAAAAGAGAAAAGAATCTGGCCTTACCCTTTCGAGGGAGGAAATTGAGGTTCTATTAATTCATCACTGAGGGAGGGTGAAAAGGGTACCATTTGGTTCTCTTCCTGTTTGACTCCTTAGCATTCAAGAAAGGAAGTCAATCCTATCTTTAACTTGCAGTAATATAAAAAGAAATGGATTTGCCTTTAGTTAGCAAAAACTAAGGATAATTGCAGAAAAAGTACTTGACAAGAAGCACACCCTCAATCTCTCTACTACCCAACCTCCGCCAAAGGCTTGGTGGAAGGAAACTGAGTTCATGAAGGATTTTCTCTCCATCCGTTCCTCAGGATACTCTAGAATCTACCTTTGGGTTAACTTACATCATCAGAGGGCAGCATTGTTGGACCATGTCACATTGTGCACTGGTCCTCACTGTTATAATGGCTTTGACTGAATTGTCCCTTGGCATCATGCTGTTCTTTTCTGGAGGATGTTCCAAGCTACAGCCTCTGTGTTTATTACAAGGATTCAGTTGAAGACATTATTTAGGGTTCTCTTTATGAGCATACCCTGGACGATTTTCTTTCTGGCCTCACAGACATATTAGAAAGAACTGAACTTACCCCAAAGACCTGGTTGGTTTTAGTCATGTGAACATTTGAGTCACAAAACTAATCATAATTTTTTTCTTTGGGTTGGCTGCTGGAAAATTTTTAATTGAGTCAGCGGTCTATTGGGAGCAAGTCTATAGCACCTCATGGTACATATTTTGTAGACTAACTTCATTATATACCTATTCTTGTATCTCCTTGGCTTCATCATCTGATTTATTCCCAACTTAAGTAATCATGTTATATTTTATGTAGTTCTTATAAATAACCTTAAATTTTCTTAGAGCTCAGGGTACATTAATATATAATTGTAAAGGATATGAATAGCATGAACATGGCAATATGTACATAATCCTAGAATATAACCTTTTTAGGTCTTTATAAAGGACATTTATTACCAGGGATTAATGCAATATAATGTTTATAAGAATGAAAATTCCAGAAGAAAACAATAGGTACTGAGATAAAAGAAGAAGGAAGTAAAAGTAGCAACTGAAACAATGTTGCATGCCCCAAGATGCTACTTCTGGGCACGCTACACATTACTCAGGCATTGGAAATATGAATAACCCCTACATAGAATTCCCACTGGAGAGAGAAGATAGTGAGATTGGTGGCATTCTAGAGCTTCTGTGATGCTATTTAAAAAAAAAAAATCTTACTACCGTCTATAGGGACTCAGATTGCCTTCTATTCAGGATCTAGTATTTCTTTGGACCTCTATGAGTGTGCACATCACTGACTGTGAGTTCCCAGTGAAAGAAGGGGTAACTAAAGACCACACCATGAGAATAGAAAAAGTCAGAGTCTTACCATTCCCAGGCCAGACCAAGGGAAAGAATCAGCTTGGGTATAGGTGTAGCTCTGTTCAAATTTCAACAAAACTCAGGAATATGTCTTACTACTGTCCATAAAATTCTTCTCCATTGTTATTTTCAGTGGTGGCACCAAAGGAGTGGCTTGAGAGAGCCCCGGAAACTATCACAGATAAATGCACAATTTAAGCAGCAACAGTATGCTTTGACATGCAACCTTAACTTCAAGATAACTCTCTTTTCTCCTCTAAGGAGTTTGCTATCCCTAAGCAGCTCTGACCTAAATATGGAGGAGCCAACACTGCTTATTTTTACAAACCCCAAATGTGTCTCCCCAAAAAATACCTCTAAAATGGGCCTGTGTATTTGTTTGTGGTGTAGCAGGGCAGAGGGAAAAGTTGGGAAATGACCTTCTGTTCATGGCTACACAGGAAAATGAAGACACCAGTCCAAGAGGTCTTCAGAGATCTCCAGAAATGAAAGAAAGAAGGGCAAAATCCTCTATAGCAGAACGAGCATAGGCTTTGCTATGCATGAGACTACTGGAGCCAAATCTCACAGCTCTGCAACTTCTGAGGGACCAAGAAATCTTGAACAACTCACTTCACTAATCAGAACCACAGCTCCCTCCCTGAAAGGTCAACGGAAGGATTAAATTAAATAAGGTACCTGGGGTTATTCTGTAAACTTCAAAGCACTACATTTGTGTCAGTTAGTAGTAATGGTAATAGAAATATGGACTCAACCTTATTTTTAAGAAAACAAATCTTTTAACTTTCTGCCTCTTCTTTACAGCCATATTTATCCAATCTTAAACTAACAGAAATCCCCTTTATTTGTGGTAGCTTAACCAAGTCTCTATTGCTCCAACCAAAAGAGTCTAATTCATACTGATTTAATTTTTTTGTCACTTACCAAAGTGAATACCTCTACACACAGCTCAGAAAAACCAATAAGTTATAAACAAGTAATCACAAATATTTGTGATTACTACAATATATAAAAATTACATAAGTCTAGATGTTCAAACATCTCTCTGGAAACACAAAACAACCATTTTTCTAAAAAATTTCTAAAGTTTCTTTAAGAGTTTAAGAATCCTTTATAATAGCTGCTCATATATAATAGAACTGAAAGACTAGATCAGTTTGGTTTTTTAAAACAGTTACACTGTTGGCCCAAATACTGACAAAAGCTCTATCGTCAACAAAAAAATCATTTTTTAAAATAAAAAAATCAAACTGAGACTGCCTGGACTCTTAATGGAAGACATACTGTACAAGCCAGTAGTTCTGCTACATGGAAAAGCTCTATTTAAGAACAAAAAAAATGTAAGCCAAAGATTTTCTTAGAATTAAGTTTTGAGTATTTGTAAATAATTCCAAGATCTAAGGATGCTTTCTGCAATATTTCCTTCATTCTCTACGGAGATGTGCAGTGCCAAAAAACTATTTTAGAAGTCCACCTTCTGGGGCTATATGCTTGTTACAGCAAAAGAAGATAGTAAAATTAATAACTTATTGGTATCCCAGTATGTTCCAAATATCTGTGTGCAATTGTCAGGGTCAGCCCATTTCTGGGCTTTGGCATATGTGGTCAAAATTTGATGAGTATGAGCCAGACAGAAGGCACAACATATGAGGACAGACGGGAAGAGAGAGAGAGACAATAAGAAAGGAAAGGGAATGATGGGGGAAAAAAATCAAAAGACCAAGAAAGAGGGATGTTTGAGCATATATCAGTGAATAAATAAATGACAACAAGAATTGACCCACAATAGTACCTGATATTCTAGTAAACGATAGTTCTAGATGGATGAATTAAGATCTTGAAATAGACTTGACTTTGAACATTATTATATCAGTATATCAGAATATACAATCACTGTGCTGAGCTTAGGATAAAGGGAAAAAAAGAAAAACCTCAGAAAATGTCTTATGATATGAGTTATTACAAAATAATCCAAAGACTGCAGTCATGGTGATATCCACAGATCCACTCCCACACCCAGCATAATAAGGACTGTCACGGCTTGTAAATTATGAGCATTTGTAAGTCCAAAGTACTAACGATGTTGTCCATAGTATATCCTTCATTCTCAACAGACTTGAGGAGCACCATGAAATTATCTTAGAATTCCACTTGTGGGCTGGCCTGTTTAATGCCACTATAAAAAAGACTCATTAACAAAGACAGAAGCATCAGGGAATGAAGACCTCTCCAGCATCCTCTTTAGCACCAAGAGTAAACCAGGCTCATTCACTTTTCAGAAGGATTAACCCTCCCACGAGGTCCCCTGCACCCCCAGTGAATTTAGTGGGTGAGGAAAGACAGGCACGTGACTGTTAATCCTAGGAATTTCTCCCTCCCCCTGCACTTTCAGTCATCCTATTTCCTTGGGGGATGGAAAGCCTTCTGTTCGCTGGCCAGTGTACCAGGGGACAGGAAAGATATACGGAGCTGCTTTTATTTAGGAGGTAGATTTGCAAACCTTTTAGCATATGTAGTGCTGGATTTGAGTTGCAGCAGCTTGTTTTCCAAAGACAGTTTTCTTTCTAGTAGTGTTTTCTTTTCCTAGGAGAAAATAAGATACAAATGTTGCTTATTTGCACGTGTGTGTGTGTGTGTGTGTGTGTGTGTGTGTGTGTTTGGTAAGGAATTTTTCTTGTAATGCTAGAAATATGGCTTGAGCTAAAAAGTTAATTTTATATGAGTTGCTACAGCCCGCCCCCAAGGGAGCCTGATCAGGCATTCTCCTGTGTGCTTTACCCCTAGCTCAATGATAGGTCAAGAGTAGTTATCTTCACTCGCTTACCTGCCTGGAGGGCTTTTGCTCCTCCTCCAGCCCACTGCTGAAATGTGGCCTGGGCAGATCAACCTTTCCTACCAGCCTCACCCCATCTTACCCCAAACAAACAGCCTGCTCAGGCTTCCCTAGGCATTGGCGCTCCTGCCATTACACCTGCTTCCCCACCATTAGACCAAGTTGTTGGTACCCAAGGACACACGACACCTCTACCTGCTCTACCTGCCATCTGTCAGAAAGTAGAAAAGCAGTAGATGTATTTTTGGTGAAGGATCAAAGCCACAAATGACCAAATTGCTTCCCAGTTAGGATACAGGAGAAACTATGGCACCGAGAAAAGAATATCTGAAAAAAATGCCTTAAGCTTAAAACCAAACACTTTCCATCAAATAAATAAATAAATAAATAAAAATAAATAAATAGAACAAGTCCATGAAAAATCAAGCTGGGATGATCGTGTTCATTTTATATTTGATGGAAACGTGCTGAAAAAAGGGATTTGGAACGTTGGCCTGCTGGTTGGGGTTGCCAAGTTGAGGGAATCAGGGAAGACTGATAAGAGACAGGAATTGGTGTTGGCAACGTGGATGGAACTAAGCGGAAGAGATAGTTTTGAAACTATCTACGGTGCTGTTTAAAATCACTTCCTGCTACAGTATTTGAATGTGTATTATACAAGGTAGTGCAGTGTAGCAGAAATATCAAAAAGACCTTGCATGTGGACTGATTTGGTTTTAAAATTTTGGCTAAGGTTTTAACTTCTCTGGGCCTTATCACTCACTGTTAAGAAAAATTAACCAAAACTCAGAAATAAAAATAATACACAGCATGTGGTTTTAATGTCATATTTGGTCATTGTTTAATAATCTGATCCAAGAATTAACAATCTCTGAGATTCCCCTGCATTTGACTTTATTATTTATTTGATGAGAGCCCTGACTCTGTGAAGTTGATGTTAATTTGCAGATTTGTGTCTGGTAGAAAAGATAATCCTAAAAGTTATGGATTAATTGCTTTAAAGAATATTAACCAGTTTTGTTATTTAATCTAGTAATCCTACTCTTTATTCCTTTTTTCCCCAAAATGCCTATAAATAGCTAGTTCCTCAAAATATTTTATTTAAACCAGCTTTCCCATCTTACTGATCTGCTCATTAATTAATGAGTTGGTTAAAGTATTTGACATGTATTCATTCTATATTTGTATGAGTCATATTTTTAACTTCTTAACATCCCTAAAATGGGGATAATATTACCTATATTGAAACATCAGGATGATTCAAGATAATATACGCAAAAGGCCTACATGCTTCCCTGGCACATAGTTGGACCTCAATATATGATAATTTGATATTATAATTACTTCATACCTAATGTGGTCTGTTATTTTTAAAAGTTATATTAACTTTTTCAAATTTTTCTTATATAGCTTTCTTGGCACATAGAAATTGTCTGGAATTGCCCTAGTTGTGTTCAAATTATTTCCAAGCGATCACAGATAAACCCTGCAAGCTTATGATGATGTGTGAATTATCAAAGAAAATCACAGATACCTTATTTTGAACTTGTAGAATGGGGGAAAATGGTGTTTAACAAACGTTCTTCCTAACAGACTTACTCTTGATTAATGGATTTTCATAACCAGGGTTCAAGGAGATCAGACAATTGAGCAAGGAAACACTCTCTCTTCGCCAGGGCTCCAGCACCTTGCTTGGGTTCAAAAAGTGCCTCCTCTTTGACAACATAGAAAATCACATCATACCAGCTAGCACTTCTCAGGCAGTGCCTTCTGGAAAGGGAAAGGGAGTTCACAACACCACACAGTGGGCTATTCCCACAGCCATACCTCTGGAGAGCTCAAGGGTTTCACCCTACTGATGGAAGTGGAGTGGACATCAATTTAACACATTAACTACCCTGTGAGTTGTATTCAACTCAGGCTAGTTTTGAGCCCAGGGCCTCGTGAAGCATATGTAACTCACATCTCTTCACCTTGGGAGCCACATGAACTATTTTTCAAGTTTCATATAACTCACGCACAGAAAACAATAAAAAATAACAAATTTTTCATTAAATTAGAAAGGATCGTTTTGTTTTTGAAGTTTTTATTCTCTTTTCATAATAAAACACCGTGGCCCCATGGAAAAAATTTTTTTTCTAGTAAGGCAGTAAATATGTTAAGTCATAAGTAATTTAGGAACCAAGGATATCATTTTTATCCAGCATCAGAGAAGACAGGGGTATGGTGGAAAGGGTTGTGAACTAGAAACTGGAGCATTGTGGCATAGTTTCTGCGTCACGCTGTCCTCATTTATAAAATGATGATGAGGAACTAGGTGGTCTCAAAAGTGCCTTTGAGCACTAAAATTCTAATAGAGCTAAATCAACGACACTAGAAAACAAATATGATGTAACAGAATTGTGCTGCTAGCAAAAGGAACATATGCCATATTAAAATGCTCTTATTGGGTGTTTTTTGCTGGCTTATCATTGTGTTTATGGAATTCATTCTCACTGCATTCCTGATTAAAGTGGGACAGATGGTGAAGTTTTTAAGTAATGTGTTCATTACCAGACCTCATACCACTAATGGCTATTTACTGGCGCAGTGGATTGTTCAAATGAGTAGCAAATAAATCCTTCTCCAGGGGCTACCTACTACCAGGGCAATATTTATCAACCCTTGTGAGGATGTTCATTTTTAATTTTCACTTCCTTTCTGAACTCATGTCTTTTTCCTATTAATGTGAACGGCTCAGTACCCACTCCCCTCATTCTGACACGCACTCCCCACCTGAAACACCCTTCCCCACAGTCTGTCTTCTCACTGTCTCCTTAAACCCACAAGATGTTGCCAAGCTTTGCTGCTTACAGTCTTATTTATTTGCTCGTTTGTTTCATAAATATAAAATATCTTTAAACAAAATTTTAAATAAATAAATAAATAAATAAAACTCCTGCACATTGCCCCTCCCTTCCATCCCCACTCACCTCCACCTTCCAGAGATTCCAATAGGCTCCACTCTAGGAAGTCACTAAACTAGAGTATTCTGGAAGGTTGCTGCACAGCTTTGCCAAGCCATGGGCATGCTGTCCACTTACTCTGTCCCAGAGCTCCTAGAGACAGCCCATAGTCATGGGTCAATATCTAGGCAGTTCTGCAGAAGAATGGGCTCAGTGCAAAAGATAAAAACAAAACAAAATACCTAGGCAGGAGGTAGGCCATCCCTTCTCAAAAATGTCCTTCCAGTATCTAAGCCACTGAACTTTATTCTGAGGTACATTTCCCTACCTTCAACAGATTTCAGCCTCCCTAAAGTACCCCTAGGAGAATTTAAAAAGGGAAATCTGGAAAGTTCTTTGAGCCCTATGCAATCCTGATATACTACATTGTAATTTCCACAAAAAGAGACTACATCTGGTTCATTCACAAATATATATCCAGCCCCTAGTTCTGTGTGGCACATGGTAGGTAATCAAATATTTATTGAATTGACTAAGCAGTTGGGTAAATAACACCCCATAACTCTGAGATGAACTCACATCTAGTACAGATTTCTCAGGGTTACTAGGAAAGAAAAAAATTCTCTTCTACTCTTCTTTTGTTAATTTTCAGGCCCTGTCAGGTGGCCACTAAACCTGACCCAGTGTTACTGGGTTTGAGATAGGGTGATTGCAAATCTAAACTTAAATTTCAAGCTAGTTAATCAAATTGTTTGGTTAAACACAGCCCTATTTGTTATCCAGAATTGTCTGTCTTTCTTAAATGCAAATATTCTTTGTGCTATCAGTTTGTTAAACTATTTATTACAGGATAAAGCATTCTAACACTACCAAATACTCAACCAAATATTACAGTTTTTCCAAAACATCGTAATTATAAGCTGTCATGCCTGGATAAACCAACTGCTTAAGGACATTCTAGCCTAGTGATTCTGCTGAAGTCTAACACTAAGTGACCCAAGGCATAAGATGCAGGTGAATATTATTAGTATTAGATCCAGTTAAGTTTGGGCTTATTTAATTTTTGTGATATCCCGAGGGCCTTCATTAAGATTACAAATTCAACCAAATTCACAGTGTGATAAAACTTTAAATTCTTGGGAAATATTTTCAAACTAATCAAAACTCCTTTGGTAAGAATATTGAAATGTGATACTTTTGAGGTGACATTTACAAAATGGTGTAAACCCAAGCAAACTCATAAAACAAATTAAAGCTGAGAAGAGTGGAGGCAAATCAGGGAATTAATGCAATAAAAGTAAAAATTTACTGGACAATATTTACTAGAAGCCAAACCCTATATTCTTACCTACTCCCAATTCAGTTTCACAGATGACAATTTTCTTTGTTTTCCTATTAAAAAGTAATAGTCCTTGATTGTCTGAATTCTAAATTCTAAGGCGTGCATTAAATGTATGTGTTTACCTTTTGTGTGTATTTGGAGTACTAGCTTCTTAAAGAAACACTGCATTATACTTTTGATAATTTTTGTTGTATTATTACTTTTCCTTAAATATATCTTTTGTTGTATTATTACTTTTCCCTAAATATATCTCTTGAAAGTTTCAATTTCCATAGAATGATTTTTCTTAATGAGAGCTGTGTCTCCCCTAGGGCAGCCATAGGTTTTTACAAACCCAAAGTGGACAAAAAGGGATACTGCATTGACTCTAATACATAAAAATGCTATGGTGATCCATTATATTATTACTCCTAGTAGGTGGACTTTGTGACCCTTTCCATGATTTTCATTTACAGCCTCACCTGGTTCCCCTTTCTAAGACAGACATTTACTAGAAAGAGAAAGTGAGAGCCGGCCGTGGTGGCTCACGCCTATAATCCCAGCACTTTGGGAGGCTGAGGCAGGAGGATGGCTGAAGCCCAGGAATTTGAGACCAGCCTGGGCAACATAGTGAGACCTTGTCTCTACAAGAAATTTAAAAATTAGCCAGGTGTGGTGGCGCATGCCTTTAGTTCCAGCTATTCAGGAGGCTGGGGCAGGAGAATCGCTTGAGGCCAGGAGTTCGAGGTTGCAGTGAACTGTGATCATGCCACTGCACTCCAGCCTGGGTGACAGAGCAAGAACCTGTCTCAAAAAAAAAAAAAAATGATAGATGATATGACTACAGTATTTGCTGAGAGGTAAATCAATAACTTACATTGCAGGTCCTATTAAATGTTTAAGGGAAGAAACTAACATTACTGATAACTTCCTAAGACCAGGTATTATAAAGAGTGTTTCCACTTAACATTACCTTATTTCATGTAATGTCTTATTTATTTTAGTATTATTTTCTTTCATTCTCATCCTAACTCCATCAGAAAGAAATTCCTCTAGTGGCTTACTTGTTCCATTCTCTGTACAAGCTGCTCCAATTCTGTGATTTGACTGTGTTTTTCTTCAAGTTTTTCAGCAACCTGATTCAGGTCTTCAACATGCTGTTTCAATTTCTGTTCTTTTTCAAGCTTGTTAACCTTTGATCATAAAAACAGTCGTCAAACTCTTGTTTTTATTAAACCTAGGCACGTATTATGTCCCTCCATAATTTTCTAATTATCAAAAAAAATTAAGAATTAACACTTGTTTAGAATTACTCTTTTGATTTCGGTGTTTCCGTCAAAATAAACCTGATAAACTACAACACTAAATCAGTAGAGAATGAATAATCTGTAAATATTCTTCCTAGAATGTTTACATTTGTTACCATGAAGCATACTTCCTGAACTGGTATAAGAAAGAGAGATATTAATTTAAGAAAAGCAGAAGTTTTGACTTTTCATGACAAAAATTATCTGGAACAAAAAAAAAATATTTTATGGTCAACTAAAAAAATGTTTTCTTTTCAAACAGAAAGCATCAGAAAAGCAAAATAATTCTGTGCGGTGTGTCATGGGGTTACTTCAGAGGCATAGAGCAGGAGTTGTGCTGAAAGACCCTAGAGAAGAGAAGTCTCCAGCCCCATAGGCCACATTGGGAGTGTTTCAACAGACTTCTTAACTGCTGTGTGTGTGTATTTAACAGAACTCAAGATTTCACAGTGAAAAATAAAAGTGTCTGACTTCCTCTGAAAATACCAGGTGACGTTCCTGCCAGGCCACTCCTGGCTGGGGCTGAGCCCCCATTGCAGGGACCCATGCACCCTGTCCCCGAAGGCCCCACCGCTCACACAGTGCACCCCCCGCGCCTTCACTTCACTCATGTTTCTCATCTCCACCCTGCACACAGGTGAGTTTTCAACCATCACCACCACCTGAAGCATGAGAGGGATTTTTTCATGGTAGGAAATCCCTTAGGGACCTTCCTGAGGCCTAAGCTCACAGAGACCCAGGTGCCCCACCCTGGCATGACTGAACTTCCCCATTAGCTATTTCACATTTTGAATTTCAGCAAACACACACACACACACACTTTTTTTTCTTCTCCAGTTCTAGAATACATTTTTCAGACAGAGTTTTATTGGTCCTAGTGTACATACTTCAGATTTAAAAAAAACAAAAAACATGTATGAGTGGCTGTACATGTTTTACATTTTTTCAATTTATATATATATTTAAAATATATAAAAATGCATATTTTTATATTTTTATATATAGAAACACACACATATATACATGTTTTTGTTTGTTTTGTTTTTATTATTTTCTTAATCTGGAGAATGTATTCCAGGACACAAACAATTTAAACCATTTGTTTAATAAAACTTTTTTATTACAGAGACAAGGCAACCAAAGCTCAGAGAGGTAGAATGACTCAGTCTGGGTCATCTAGTGAGTCAAGAGCAAAACCAGAAGAGGAGTCACTGGCCAGGCTCAGACGGGCCAGCCCTGATTCCCAGGCAGGGCAGCAGTGCCTCCCTCCCACGTGTGCAACAACACAGTAGCTCTGCAACATCTGGGTCTCCGGCTAAGTGCGGGGTGGGGGGGGGGGTGAGAATCAGCACACAAAAGTCACTTAGCCGCTGCTGGTTTCACATCTAACTCCTCCAAAAAGAGAGCCTTGAACGGCTCCGGCTGCGGGTAGGGGTTAGTGGGGGTTACTTCTCCAATAGACAATCCATGAGTTCCGTACCTGGAGTAAGTGTTTACTGTCTTCATGCTTTTTTCTCCCTTCTTCAGATTGTGTTTGGTAGTTTTCAAATAATCTCTGGGCCACGTTTCTCAGGGCGGCTGCTCCTGCTTCTCTGGAGGCTTCCAGCTAGAACAGAAGGTCACTGTGCATGTTTTGACATTTACAACAAAAAGGTTAAAGACAGAACAGTTTGATGGGCAATTAAAAACACAGAGGTTGTAACTGTACCATTTGTACCCTCATAAGCAATGGATAGGAGAAAAGACACTTTCATCTGGTAGGAGGAAAATGTAAAATGAGAGACCCCCTACTTAGAGGGACTGTCAACATGGGCAGATTTGCCCTGGCCAAGCCAAACCAGAGCTCACGGACAGCAATGCCCTGCAGCTATAGACCTCACCCTTCAAAGAACTCCTTGGTGCTCTATCAATTTAAGCACTTATTTGAAAGCCTTTTATCATTAATGTCCACAACAATACTAAAAGGTGCATGCTCCTGAAATAGGGACAAGGTTAAAGTATTAAGAGCAATAAAGCTAAAGTGTCATGAATATTTCAAGGATTTAACCTGAGGAAATAATCAAGCATGGCTGCAAAGATTTACCTACCAAGAGACTCATTGGCAGAACTGCTTACAAAATAAACCCCCAAAAAGAAAATCTAAAGCATTCAAAAATAGAGTAATTAAACAAATAATGAGACATTTGACTATGAAGGCGATAATTAATATTTATTAAACATATAAACACTTTAAAATGTAAAAACACTTAATATGAGATCTACCCTCTTAACAAATTTGTAAGTGAACCCTACAGTATTGTTAATTATAGGTGCAATGTTGTACAACAGATCTCTAGAAGTTATTCATTCATCTTGCATGATTAAAATTTTATCACCATTGAACTTTTGTAAGTTTTTTTAATAACAAAAGTCTCCAGAATAAAACAGTGAGATTCAATTTGTGAAATATAAAAATGCTTCTCTATATGTGAGAGCATACGTGTGGCCCTGTGAGTGTGTGTGGATATCTCTCTGCTTCTACAGATACATGAATGCTAACCATCTGTCCTATTATTAGCTCAAAGGCTCAATATACAAAATTTGAAATTTCTCCTAAGAGGCGTACCTTGATTTTCAATACTTCATTCTCTTTGTTCATTTCTAAGAGCTGTAGGTCTTTTCCTTTCATCTTTTTCATGAGCAAATCCAAACTGCAACAAGAAGGATCCATTTCAGAATCAGAGCCATTTTGAATGTTTCCACAGTGCTGAAATGGACAAACATGAAAATCTCAGACATGACTATTCTTTTCCTCTATAAATTTTGACAACAGTAATTATCACCCAGTATTACATATCTCAAAGAGGATTCAGGTCAGCATAAATAAAATACATCTTTTGAAATATTAATGGAGAATTCTAGGTAAGGCAGCTGGCCTCTATATTTGCTCAAATGTTAACAGATTCTTATATTAAAAGAGCTAGAACTACATCTTTTATGCCTTTCATATTTCCTACAGTTTCAATTATACTGTTAAGTGCTTCTTAGGAGAGAGATAATATCCACAGGCCAGATTTTTTTAAATCTAAGTTGTGGACATAAATATATTTTGGTTACATTGCATTACAGACTAATATTAATATAATCAGACCTAACAGTTATAATACATAATATTCATTGTTCAATGATGCTTCATTGTAATCTCCTCAAATTAAATTTCCAGTCAGAAATATCAGAACTGAGTGTTACTACCTTTATAATGCTATGTAAACTCCAGCTCACTGACAATACACTTTGGAGCATCAACCTCATCTGGAATTGTGGACATATGGAGATGGAAAAGAAATTAGAAACATCTAACTTAATCCATCAATTTTACAGATACAGAAAGCATCGATTGTCCACCATTTGCTCTTTCTGCACTTTCACCTTGTTTCAAGGCAGACAGAGAAATTATTATCCAATTACACACATACCCTACAATTATAACAACAACTTCTATTTGTTAAGCACCTATTATGTGCCAGGATATCTTTTAGATGTTATATACACTCCTTTGTCTGCATACTCAAAACACTAGAAGGTACTATGCCCTTCTTTCAGATGAGGAAATTGAACATGAGAGTGTTTAATATATCCAAGTGTAAACCTAAAATAACTGCCAGAACCAGAATTACTACCCAAGTTTGTTTAACCACAAAGCCTATGTTCTTCCCATACAATACACTGACTACATTTATAGAAATAAAAAACACAAAGAATGTAGTGCATATAGATAATATCCTCCCTCACCATAACTGTGCCATGGTTTTGTTTCTTACAGTCCAGACCTGGGTCATGCTTTCACTCTCTATATACAGAACAGGAATTATTTTCTTTTTTAATTTGTAAAATCATATTTGACAGAAAGACTCTTGTAGAACGTAGATTATTGGGAGTGGTAGGTGGCTACAAAAGTCACAAATCAATGCTCTTCAAACTTTAATGTGCATGTGACTCACTTGGTTAAAAATGCAGATTCTGAATGAGGAGCCCTGGATGCTGTATTTCTAACAAGCTCCTGGGGATGCAGAACTGCTAAGACTACAGACCACACTTGAGAGTAGCAAGGCCCTAGATCATTATGGTGAAATCTTTACAGGGCGGAGGACTGATATTTGGATGCTTGGCTCATCCGCTGACCTTCTGTGGTTCAAGGTGGTGGGGGCAGACACATGGTGACACAATGTCATCTCCATTCCCAAGAAGCTACTCCTGTCAAAGCCACCAAAATCTCCACGTTGTTATATCCAATGGTCAGTGTTCAGTCCTCAATTTCTTGACCAATGGACAGCAAGTGACAGAGTGGTCCCTCCCCTGTTTCTGAAAGCCCTTCCTCACTCACTTTCAGTGGCTCCATTCCCTCCTGCTCTTCCTCCCAATCCGCCAGCTTCTCTTCTCAGCTTCCTGGGATGGCTCCTCTTTCTCCCAACATCTAAACATTGGAAACCTCAAGACTCAGTCCTTAGACCTTCTTTCATTTCTACCTATACTCACTTGCTTGGTAATCTCTTCTAGTTTCAGAACTTTAAATACCCTCCCTATGCCCCAAATCTCTGCCCAGTAGCCTGCACCTCCCAGCCCAGACCTCTACCCTCAACTCCAGAATCATACGTCCAGCTGCTTATTAGATACCTCCACGTGGAGGTCTAACAGGCAACTCAGAAGAGTTGAAACTTAATTTCTGATCTTCCCCATCTTTCCCAAACGTAATTTTTTTTTCTAGTTTCAAAGCACTTAATTTAAGAAAATAACTGAAGCAAGCTGTGTTAGCTTAGGCAGCTGAGGATGAGGAAGGGGTGATGTTTATGCATCGTACCCTCTGTCCTGGTATCTGTGGCCACCACGTACAGTGGACAACACTGACGAGGTGCACTTGGCTCAGATGTCGTTTAAGCTGGCATAACCCAGGCAAGGCTAAGTGCAGGTTGCCGGACCTTAGGTAGATAAGGCTGGTCTTGAGGAAGGGAGTGCATTTAAGTTTATTGACTATCTGACAAGATCCTTACTCGGCTCAGGTCTGAAAGCTTCAAATGTGTGTCCATTAGTGTGTTCCAGGTGAGCCTAAAAGCTTATATCTTTGTCTGTCATTGGGAAATGTTACTGTCATATATCTTGGCTGGGCTGACATCATCCCATACACTTTATATAAGTAGGCCTTGTTTAGTATATTCAAGTAAGGTCTGGTCATTCTGATCTGATCCTACTAATGCCATTTGTGGTTAAACATTTCACATATATGGCCATTAACATCTTTAGATACACGTGCAGTATTTTAACATTCATCATTCAAAGCTTCAAAGAATTTAATAATTAACAAAAAAAGTTACTTAAATAAAATATATATGGCTTTATCCTAATTTTCTGAAGGAATAAAAGTAGTAAATTTTGATAAATGTATTACCTTTACATCTAGTTTGTGATTTATATTGTTATGTCCTACTTCATCCTTAAACATTTGACTTCGGATCTTTTCCAGAGTAGTTCGAATCTAGAGGAGAAAAAATAAATATTTTTTTCGAAGGCATTTAATGCCAAATACTTTTTTCTCAATATCAGCTATAGGGTACCTGATTTATCTATAAAGTACATGTATATTGATTTCAGATTTTAATAACTGCCATCAGCCTAACTGGCACTTAGGCTTACATTGTCTAGATTGCCAAAAATAAGCATTTTGTCTTTATAACTTTCCCAGACAAACCTAAAATATAAGTGAATATTATCCTATAAAATAGTTATTATTTAGTAATTAGTACTTAATACTATTTAGTTCTATTTTGTCTATCTAGTAATTTAGTACTAATTTACTGTTTAGTAATTACTATAAAACAATTACTATTTAGTAATCACTACAAAATAATTACTATCTAGTAATTACCACAAAATAATTACTATTAAGCAATTACTACAGAATAATTACTAAGAGATCATACAAATTTATGCATGAAATATAAGCCCCATGACTTGATGGCCTATGGAATTGCAAGACACTCAAAGATGATTTAATTAATTGTTCTGAACACGTTATAAACTATGCCGGAATTTATCCATCTAGTCCAAGAAACAGTTAATAAGAGTATATATAATACTTTTTTTAGCCATTATCATCTTGGATTCTCATAAGACTTCATGTGTTAATGAAGTAACATGTCAACATGTAGTCATTGGCAATAGCTACCCTGAACTGTGCAAAGGAGCAAGGCAAGGAGACACGCAAACTCAGCAGGAAACATAAACATCTACTTGGGAACACTATTGACACTCATGAAACAACTGGAAAACATTATAAAACAGTAGGAAATCCAGTGTTGAATGGTATGGGACAAATTAAGTGCTGATGGGTGTTCTGAACCCTCCTGGCCTAATTATTCAATTTTACTGAGTGAAGAAAATCATTTTACTCCAAGTATAGGAACAGTTTCATATCCTCCAGAGAAATCACTACACATGTGTTTACATTTCATCTACCAAGACTGTCCTTTGCCAAACTAAGATTGTTCCTTTTTATATGTTCTATGGAGAGGGAAACAGAGTCCACAAATTCATATTAGAATTTATCTTAAAGAAATCATATCATGCTAATGATTTCTGGCACACATACCTTTTTCACATATTCGGTTTCTTCAATAATGTGAGCAGATGTAGACTCATACAAGGCAGAATTATCTTCTATCTTACCCCTTGGGGGAATTTCTGTGGTCACTGTCACTGTTGTCATTGTGAATTCTGGCTTTAGGAAAACATAAATCAGCTAAGCAAAACACACCATTTTGATTATATGATTATATGGTTTATAAACTGAATGAAGTTGATTTATCACTGTAATCAAATATAGTAGAAAAATTATAAGCCATTGGTATCTGTATATATCCATAAATTCAGGAGTTAATTTTAATTTAAAATGAAAGCAACACCATCTGGATTAATTAAAAATTTAAAAATTAAATAATCTAAGAAAGAAAAGGTAAAATTTCTCTTTTTATTCTGCATCATCTAAGACTATAAAACCTCAAGAGTAGGGGCCAGGTTTTACTCACCTTTATATCCTAGCACATTATAAGTAATTAATAAATGTCTGTGGACCTAACATAACACAATTATAACAAAACTGAGTGTTGTGTGTGTATGTATCTTTCTTTATACATAGTCTGTAAAGGCTATTTACTGAAAAACTATTTATAATATAAAAGACTGGAAAAAATCAAATGCCCCCACAAAGAGGACTGACTAAATAAACCATCAACAACTACTATGGCCACAGTCATCGCAATGATGTCATAGTTCAGAAAAGAATATATAGTATCATATTTTCTACAAGAAGGGTAGGAAATATGAATAGGAGGGGGAAATCTCTGTCTTATAGTTTTATGTAAATATTTTACCTAATTATAAAACAAAATTGAAAGAAAAATGAAAAAGTCATCATCCAAAATGAAGATAAAATGAAATAAATGAAACAAATAAATATATCTGTGTACCAAGTTGATGACATAACCACATCAATTATTTCAAATGATTTAAAAACACCTACTAGGGACTATTTATCTCTGGTATGCTATATTCTAAGAACAAAAAGAATGGCAAAACACTCTTAAACTATATTTTCAAACTATTAAATGTGTGTGTTTGTGTGTGTTCATGCTGTATGCATACTGTAGAATAAAGCCAATAAGTAATTGCACCAACATCATGAATAATCAACATATTTAGTATAAAAGAAAAAATAAAATACAGGCCAGGCAAGGTGGCTCACGCCTGTAATCCTGGCCTCTGGGAGGCCGAGGCAGGAAGACCGCTGGAGCTTGGGAGTTCGAGACCAGCCTGAGTAAGAGTGAGACTCCGCCTCCACTAGAAAGAGAAAAATTAGCTGGGTGTGGTCCCAGCTACTTGGGAAGCCAAGGCAGGAGGATTGCTTGAGCCCAGGAGTTTGAGGTTGCAGTCAGCTATGATGACACCACTGCACTCTACCTGGGGCAATAGAGAGAGACTGTCTAAAATAAAATAAAATAAAAAACCAAAAATGTTAGGTGAAAACATTACAATCTGAACTGGAATTATGAGTAGAAAATAATGATTTATCCTCCTTGAAAAAAAATATTCTATCTCTATCTACTGAAAAACCTAGAAATTGTAGCAATTAGCACTCTTAGTAGCCAGACTGTGGTCTCTGAAAATTATATCCTACTAAAAAGAAACTAGGGCTCTTGGCTAATTTAGTTCTAGGGCAAGAAATACATTAAGTAAGCTTGAGATATGCTGGTTATACCAGCAAGAAAAAAGTGATCAAATACTACTTGAATAAGACACAAAAGCCATCCTGAAGAAGAATGACTGTGATGGATTGAAACATATCAAAAATGTTAAATCCCTGAATTTATGATGACAGAAGAAAAACCCACAACAACAACAACACACACTGCCCACCTTTGGAAGCTAATTAGGCAACAACTCAACGGAAATAGACAACTATGCTAAAAACTAGCAAAAACAAAAACAAAACAAACAAGCCTTTGTCTTGCCTTTACTATATGAATAGTATTTTATGGTAACCAAATAGTTGATGAGGGAAAACTTTCTATGGAATTCTGGCCAATAAATTCAAAAGGATTGATAAAATTAGAAAACCTATATTTTGCAACCCCTTATGAAGTAAAGGATCTAAACAACAATCATCACCCAAGGCTAAAAACGTTAGATGAAAGTTTAACGAGGAATACGTTAACCTGAGAGACCTCGTTAATCAATCTTAACATAACTACGAATTGCCATAAATTAAGGATCTTAAGAGATACATGACCAAATGCAATATATGAATCTTGTTTGGATTCTGACTCAAACTAACTAACTATATGAAGACATTCCTGAGACTGGTTGGAGAGTAGATGATGTTAAAGAATTACTGTAATCTTGCTAGCTGTGATAACAAAATTATGATATTCTTAAAAAAGATCATATCATTACTGATACATACTGAGGCATTTGCAGATGACAGAATATTACATTTGGAACTTCTTTAAAATACTCTAGGAGGGAGGAAAAAATAAAATGGAGATAAAGACAAAAGAAATTTGGCAAAATATAGGTAATTGTTGAAGCTGGGTGGCAAGCACATACAGTTCATTATACTTCTCTATTTATTTTGGTTTTGCTTGAAATTTCTATAATAAATAGTAAAGAACTAAAAAATAAACTAGGCCAGGCACAGTGGCTCACACCTGTAATCCTAGCACTTTGGAGGCAGAGGTGGGAGGATCACTTGAGGCCAGGAGTTTGAGACCAGCCTGAGCAACATAGTGAGATCCCTGTCTCTATAAAGAAAAACAAAAAACAAAAAACAAAAACTAGCCGGGCACAGTTGCGCACACCTGTAGTCCCAGCTACTCGGGAGGCTAAGCCAGGAGGATCACTTCAGCCCAGGAGTTTGAGGTTGCAGTGAGCTATGATGAGGCCACTGCACTCCAGCTGGGCCAACATAGTGAGACCCTGTCTCAAAAATAAATTAATTAATTAAATTAAAAATAAACTATAATAAAAAGCCCTGTGAAGTAGGATTATTAATCCCATTTTATTGATCAGGGAGCTAAGACTCCCTAGTAATGTTAATTTAGCCAAGATCACAGTAAAATCAACAGAGCTAACACTCAAACCTTGGTCTTTTTGAAACCAAGTTCAGGCATGTTTCCCTCACATTACAGCCGGCTTCCCTAAAGAGAAACAACAACAACAACAAAATATTTAAAATCTAGCAATGACCTATATGTTAAAAGACACAAAGAATTTTCATATTTGCCGGCATCACTTTGAAACAAGATAGCTTCTAGGGATGCCACAAAGTCCTGCATTTGTCCTTTAATCTTCAATGAAATTGACAGAGCACGCCAAGAATTTTCCATTTTATTATAAATCCTCTTAAACAGCAGCTCTGGTTTTATTGGTTTCAGCTGAAGTTCCTCTGGCAGCAGCAACTCTGCAAGTCTGCTGTTGCAAAATGTGACTGGGAGTATGTCTCTCACCGGGTCCTCTGAAGTCTCTTCCAGGATTAAGGTCTTGGTGCAAAACAACATTTAAATACTCAAAGTAAAAGAAACACTCATAGAGACAATATGCAACATGCTTGGAAGTCAGACTGAGGGTGGGCAGGCCAGGGTAGAGGTCAGCAAACCACAGCCGGGGAGCCCAATCACGCTTTCTGCCTGTTTTTACAGCCTATAAGCTAAGGATTGTTCTTACATTTTTGAATAACTAAAAAAAAAAAAAAAAATTAAAAGAAGAATAACATTTCATGACAAATGAAAATTATATGAATTTCAAATTTAATATCCATAAAAATGGTTGAAAAAATCAAAGAAAAATAACATTTCATGACACATGAAAGTTACATGAAGTTCAAATTTAGTGCCCATAAATGAAGTTTTACTCTGACTTAATCACGGCCTTTCGTTTACATGGTGTCTATGCTGCTCTGGCACTCCAACAGCAGAGTTGAGTGGTTGTGACAAAGAAAGAATATGGCAAACAACGCCTAAAATATTTACCATCTGGCCCTTTCCAGGAAAAGTTTACTGATCCCTGAGTTAGGGCATGGCAGGGAACAGGGGCAGAACCAGTGGGGAAAACAGAGAGAAAGCAACCAATCTGGCCAGCGCTGGATTTTCTCCTTTACTTAGATCCCTCTTGGTCTACAGTCTTTCTTGATTGATTTACTTTCATTTTTTTCTTTTTAATATGTTACTCATTGTGTGCATTAACACATGATAGGAGGCATTTTATCATAGAAGTGAATCACTCTTTAGAATGGATCCCACTGCATTCTCAAAAAGTCTTTCGTAATTTGAATACACATTGGGCCTCATGTCGTATATCCTAAAACATACTCTCGTATGTGCCTTTTATTCTTAAAATCAAAGAATTCTGCTTCTTAATCACTGATATTTCCAAAAACATCCCACCTTTTCCTCTCACTGGTTGGGCCATCTTAAATGAGTTACATAAAATCCCAGCCTTAACTTAGATATCTGTGAAATAGGGGTGATAACACCTAGAGATATGAAAATGAGGGGTTTTTTTAAATGCCTGGTTGCAGAAGGCCCTCAGTGGGCACTGTTGACAGTGTTGCTCCCGATATTTTATATTATTAATAACCACAGAAAACAAGTAGACTATAACAGAGCAGGTTGTTCACATCTGTCTGGTTGCAAAGCTTTATGTCCAACTGTATCCACATGAAATCAAATTCCATTTCTCTCTTTGGTTCAGAAAACTTTTGTGCCCACAGTTCTTGATTTGTATGAAGAAACCCAAGGGGAACATAAGCCGGTAAAGTCCAAATTGCCATATGGCATTGCCATCCTGAGGAAAATCCATGTTAGCATTTTATTTCAGCCAGAAGTAGATTAAGCAGAAGATAAAATTTTCAAAATAAAACACAATCAGTTAATTAAAGTAAGGAAAGACTTTGATTTGTTTTATGCTAGAATGGATTGAAGACAGCTTACAAGTGGCATCATACCAAGAGGAATTATTCCTAGATTAGGGCTTTTCAAACAGGGCTTCCAGGGAGGGGGCGAGGTGCTAAACAGAAAAAGCTCTATCACCTTAACTTCAACCAAAGCAGCTCTGCTTTGTTCTATCACATACACTGAATTTTTCCATAAAGATTTCTGTGAAGATGGTTCTACGGCTAAAAGTTGAGAGGCAGACTGCCTAGTTTCATAGCCTCATCCCTCCACTCAGTAGCTGTGTGACCTTAGGCAAGTTTCTTAACCTCTCTGTGCGTCAGATTTCTTAACAGTAAAATGCAAATAATATTAATTATTAACAATAATACCCAACGTGGGGTTGTTTGTGAATCCATATTTATCAAGCAGTTATAACAGCACATATAACACACAATAAATGATTTGTGCATGTTTGTCAAATAAGTAAATGTAATATGAAACCACGATCCACAATGGAGGCTGACAAGCAGTTAGCGTGGTTTTCTTTCTTGCAGGGAAGAACCAGATAATATTTCAAATAATCTGCAGACTGATCTGGGCTATAAAGGAAAATTTTTTGGGGGGGATTTTGAGATTTAGTAAATCCGTGGTCCTGATTCTTGATTGCTAATGCATCAATAATTCATCACAACCAATGATGCCAACATCTAATTAATAGTTTACAATCTACAAAGCAATACACACACATCACTGTGAATTGTAATCCTTGTGATAAACCAACATATCACTGGACACCCAAGACAATACTCTTTCATGACCTGAGGATAGCTGAAGTACTACACAATAAACACGTATAAGAGTCTGTTACAGGTTGAATTGTGTGTCCCCTCCAAATTCATATGTTGAAGTCCTAACCCCCAGTACTGCAGAATGGGACCTTACCTGGAAATAGGGTTGTTGCAGATGTAATTAGTTAAGTAAAGATGATGTCATACTGCAGTAGGGTGGAACCCAATAGGACTGGTATCCTTATAAAAAGGCGACACTGGGAGAGAGATGAGCAGGCAGGGAGGAGGCCATGTGAACACGAAGGCAGAGATCTAGGTGACGCTTCTACATGCCAAGGGACACCAAAGATTGCTAGCAAACCACCGGAAGCTGGGGGAGAAGCATGGAACAGACTCCCTCTCACAGCCCTCGGAAGCAACCAACCCTGCAGACGCCTTGATCCCAAGTTCAAGCCTCCAAAACTGTGAGACAATCAATTGCTATGTTTAAGCCACTCCATTTGTGGTATTTGGTTAGAGCAGCCCTAGGAAATGAGTACAGACACTGTTCTTATTCCAGAGAGTATAACAAAGGTTTTTCCTTTCTTTACCCTTGATTCACTGATTCACATAGTAAATATTTATTGAACATCACTGTGTTAGGAGCCGTGGTGCCAAGGGTGAGCCGGACTCTGCTTTCATGGGACTTTCAATACAGGGGACGAGACAGATATTAAACAAATAAATAAATACACAGGGAATCTAATGGGGGAGCTGGTGATGAACCACGTGCAGAAAAGCAGATCAGGGTAACGGGGTAAAAGGAGGTGCTGTTCTGCATGAATGGCTGGGGAAGCCAATCTGAGGAGGCAGCATTTGAGCTGAAGACTTGAAGAAAAGGAGGTGCAAACAGCTCGGCTACCTGGGGGAAGAGGGTTCAGGCAAAGGGGAAAGCAAGAGCAGAAGCTGGCATTTGCCTGGAGCAGTGTTCTAAGAACAGCATTGTATGCAGGGCAGCCTGCCATTTTCTTTTCTTTTCTTTTTTCTTTTTAATGTTGCAGGGCTTTTTTTTTTTTTTTTTTTTTAATAGACTGAAACTTGTTGATACTTCCCATTTGCCTAACTAAGGAGTTGTCTCCTTAGCCACATTACAACAGGTCTAGCCCTGGCTGGTATGGCTCCCCAAGGGCTGAAGCAAAGACAGTCTGTGAAGTTGTCGGATTCTGCAAGGTGTAAGCAACTGACTCCAGGTCACCCCAGACAAGGGGCAGTAAAGTCTGTTTGAGTGCACGGAGGTGTTCTCTACTCACTTCTGCAGGGTGTGGATTGAAAAGCACCATGGTGGGTGTCTGGCATGGTTTGGCTACCTAGCACTTGAATCTCCCTCCTATTAGTAGATACACAGAAGCACCACCTGTATGAGTCTTGAAGGAAAGATCCCTTGCTTGTTTGTCCTCACTCCCTGAGCTGGAGCACAGGGACACCCCCTAGACACAGCCAACTGAGTGCTACCACCAGAAATGCAGCTCAGAAACTGGGCATTTGGCTTGTTGGAGCTGGAGGTGGTGAAAACCCAGTTATTATCCAGGGAAGGAAAGGAATCTGGCACAGAATGGTGCCTAATATCCAGTAGCAGGAAGGACCCTAGTCTGCTCTTCCTACAGCCTGAGCTTGCTGAGGTACTAACACATGGGATCCTCCCATTTTCCAAACTTAGTTTTCCAATATTCCCATCAATTCTCGTAGCTGTCCCATATCCTCGCAGTAAATTCCTTTTCTGCTAAATCAGTCAGAGTCAATTACTCTGGTTTGCAACTAAGAGCCCTGCTTGGTTTTAGCAGAGTTTCTGAGTTTTCCATTTTTAGTTTCTCAGTTCTAAGCTAACAATATTGTTTCTTCAATTTTGATCACCATTATATAGAGCTTAGATATTAGAAACTTAAAAAGTAAGTTACAATAAAAATGCCACAAGCATAATTAGGTTATCTGAGGGAAAAAACCTAATACATCTCCAAGCCCTTGAAGAGACTGTGTCCTGAATACTAAATAGCACACCTGTTCTGCAGCTACATTATACAGCACAATGGTGACATCCAGTGTCAGCTGGCTAAATCTCAGGTGACTGTGCAGTTTACCTGAAAATGATGCACAGTATACCAAAGACATGCATGTTAACACTGTAGCCAAGTTCTATTTTCAAGTAATAATCTAAGATCTTGCTAAGTACAGTTAATTTTATTCAACTATGTGCTATTCATTTGTATATACATATATATTTCTATTATAACCAGTGCTATAGAAAACTCTTAGATATAAGATAAAAGCTACTTATTTTGGGGAAAAAAGGATTAAAATATTGGTGCAAACACAACGTACAAATATACACTATTGACAAAGCACCGTGACATTTACTAAAAAAAATTTTCCATATATTATCAAAATTAATTATTATAACACTGTGCTATAGTTATCATCAGCATATATATAACACAATAAGATACAGGAAAGGATGTACGTTTCTCAAGGTTATAAGTTGACCTTATCACCTGAATCCAGATAGGTTGGCCCCAAATTCAGATGGCTTTGTAATAAAATAGTCTATCCTTACAGTTCACTGGCAGAATTTGAAACTTTGAAAAACAGCCAAAGGTTTCAGCCAATGTTCAGCAACTAACCTGCAAAGAGACTCAAATCCCATGACTCCCTTCCCATTTGGAGAAGAGTGGGAAGGAAGGACCAGAATCTGCTGAGTGATCACTATGTGCCAGGTAGGGTAGGCTGTCTATAATACTTCTCACATATGCCCTCAGACATCAGTATCATTATTCCCATTTTACAGGTGAAGAAACAAGATTGAGCAAAGACAGCCATTTAACAATGGTCATGGGATCTCAACCCATGAGTCAGCTGGCTCCTTCCCATGAAGCCGCTATCTATTTCCCACTTACCACTTTGCCTCCTGCTGCATTGAATGAATTTCTAAGCCTCATTTCTTGGGCCCAAGACAGTTTAGGAATCACGATTTTCCTAAGTAAGTCACTAAGTAACAGTCAAGGGACTCCTGATGCAAGATCCCAGGTGTTTCCTTCAGGAGCCTGAGCAGACGCTGTTGTCCTAGTAGAATTATTCCATGAACAGAGGTGGTATGGCTTCATGGCTTAAAAACAAGGGATTTGGATTCAGTCATGCTGCCTACAAGACTCTGCTCCACTTCCTTATCAGCTGGGAGGCCTTGGAAAATTATTTAAACCCCCTAGGACTCACCTTCCTCAACTGAAAAATTCAGATCAGAATGTTAACTTTCTCAAAGTTACAAGAGGATTAAATGAGATAATGCACGAAAAGTGCTCAATGGAGTATCTGACACGTAATGCACATTCAATGAATATTAAATAATTACACTTATATTCACAACTTACTGTGAACTTCTGTTTATAGGACATCATTTGAAAGTGTCAATGCCTAAGCTTGGTTGTTTGAATTATTTCCAGTGTTTGACAATTACTAGTCCCACTATGCCACCTTCACCTCATCAGCCAATTATTCCTCCTGCTTTGAACTTCTCGGTTAACAAATCAACCCAAAAGCCAGTTATGACTTGCCTGTGAAGAAAATATGAAAAGAAACCAATGTCAATGACATATATCACAGTCACTTGTAACATTTACATGGTGCCCTTTTAGAAAATTTTATTTGTGGTTCTATAAAATATTTTATCAGGAATTTACAAAATATCTATAGCATTCTAAACTCATCCTGGAGCATTTTACCTTCAACATAATTTACTTCATTTTAAAAATTATCCAGCAGAGGGTAAAAAAAAAAAAAAAGAAAAGAAAAGAAAAGAAAAACCAATACCAAGTGCTGGTGAGGACGTGGAACAGCTGGAACGCCTGTCTGTCGCAAATGGGAAGGCAAAATGTGTGGCCACCTTAGACAACAGTCTAGCAGTTTCCTACGCGGGTAAACACATACTGTACAGGCCAGAGATCACGCTCTTTGGTATTTACCCAAGTGAAATGAAAATGTATGTTCCATAAAAACCTGCACACAAACGTTCATAATTGTCGAACATTGGAAACAATTCAAATGTTCCCCAAGAGATGAACACTGCTTAGCAGTAAAAAGGAATGAATGATACACACAATATAGATGAATCTCGAATGTATCATACTGGCTGAAAATAGCCAAGTTCAACGGGCTACATACTCTATGATTCCATGTATTCTGCATTCTAGAAAAGTCAAAACTATAGAGACCACAAACAGACCAGTGCTTGCTTGGTACTGGGAGGTGGGAGAGAGGTTGACCACAAAAGGCACACAGGGTACTTTCAGGGGGGCAGGGGGATGCTCTATATCTTGTTGGTGATGGTGGTTCCATGATTCTAACCATTTGCTACAACTTATAGTACTCTACACTAAAAAAAATTGAATTTGTATACTTTTATTTAAAAAATAGTAATCCAGCAGTAGCCTAGAAAAAAGCAAAGTACAATTGAGATTTCAAAATCTAAGGACTCTCACTGATTTTATCAGAAATAACTGGAAGCCACAATTAACTGGATTCATTTTCCTTCACTCAAATTATTGACCGACAAAAAGTCCAAATGGTAAAAAATAGCAGTGGAATTAGGATTGTTAAAAACCAGGCAACTGAACTGCTTATAGGTAGGTAGATAGATAGGTAGAACTGTTGATGCTACAAGAATAGGCAATAAAACCTGACGTTCGGTATGGTGACAGAAACAAGGGAAGAGGCAGCTTCCCATCCTGGGTAAAACCAAGCTCCTTGTACCAGATCAGGACAACGTAAAGGAACTCATGGCCAGTCAAGCCTCTTCCTCTTGGTGAACGGACACAGCATGTTGAATGTCTCTAGCCTGATCCTGAAGTACATGAAAGAAAGAAGGATGAAGATGGATTCCTGTGTATAGTAAATACCTCGCAGGAGATATTTGGAATGAAATTGTTGGTGTAAGACTAGAAAAATGCATCTGTTTTAGAACTTTTTAAACTCTTACCAAGGGAAAAAAGGGATATTACCAAGCAAGATTGATCACTTAATAGAATCACACACTTCTAGGTGTTCTCACCTAGGAGTTTTAGGAAGTTGTTTTGACATTTCAAGAAGAAAAACTGAGTTGCATATGAACACATTCAGCTTTGGAAAACTGTATTATTTAACCTAGGTTATCTAGTTTTCAAATTTTATATGTTAAAAAAAATCTTTTGCATTCTAAGTTGCCAGTAAAACAGACTTCAAGTTGTATTAATGCTCATTTTTTTTGCCCCAAAAGGAACTTGCAATTTGAGTAGTGACTTAAAGGCCCTCAGAGAGACACTGTCTTCTCCTTAGGCTCACAGAACCTGTCAGATTTTCATGGAAGGGTTTCTCTCAACTAGAGAAATCTCCCTAAGAGAACCTTCAAGCATAAGTTGTCAAGCATTCCCCCCACACACAAAAAATGCATTTGCCATAATAGTTATCACAAAGCAGGGTCAATGGGGGTGTATAAAAAAAACAATTCTGACTGGGAATTGCTGTTCAAGGTTCCTGATTCCTAACAGAGAAATACCAAAAGTCAACACTCTCGCAGTGTTAGGAAGTTCTTACTTGGTTTGTTCTCTAGACAGTTACTCACTGAAAACAGCACCACTTGAGAGGAATCTGGATGTTTAACTCTTGACATTAATATTTAAAATTATCATAGAGGAGAATCAAAACATCAAATAAAATGTTAACTCTACTAGTTATTTTCAAATTATGCTACCATGGAAGCTGGACAAACGTATATGTCAGACCAACGCATCTGTCTTATCATTTAAATGTAATTGCAGAACCGTCCACCAAATGGTGGACACAATGTGCTACAACTATAGAAAGGAATAAGTAGTAATTACCAATAAAAATGAACCAACCATGTATACATGCTACAACCTGAATGAACCTCAAAAACTTTATTCTAAGTGAAAGAAGCCAGATGCTAAATACCGTATACTGCACGCCTTCATCTATATGAAATGTACCAAAAAGGCAAATCTAAAGAAACAGAAAGTAGTGGTTGCCTGGGACGTGGGGTAGGAATGGTGAGTGACTGCAAACAGGCACCAGGGATGTTTGGGGAGTGATGAAATGATCTCAAGTTGGACTGTGGTATAGTTGCACAATTCCATAAATTTACTAAAAATCACTGAATTGTACCCTTGGACGTATTTTATGGTATGTAAATTATACCTCCATAAAGCTTTTTAAAAAACAGAATAAAAAGTAAGAATAACTTGAATAAAGATGCCTTTTCTTCTGGAGGAAAAATATAATTGTCATATTTTTCTAATTTACAGGAAAAAAAATTGATGGCTAGATTTTCACAATGTTAAGGTTTTCATTCATTGATTTGTTTTCCCCTAGATTATTGGCATCCATGCTACAAGCTTAGTTTGAATTTAATTTGCATGAAATTGATATTTAGCTATTTTCAGTTTAATATTTTATAATATTTTATAATATTAAACCCAGAACACATGATTCCCAAATTCTTCCCCAACCTAAACAAAAGAGAAAACTGCTGACCAGAATAACATGTAAGTTTCTTTATAATTTTTAGATTTGACTATTTAAATCAGTGTAAGGGAGTATGTGATTTGAAATTAATCTAGTTTAGGCACTATCAAAATTGATGGATGGGTCATTGATGTGGTTCCTAATCTATAGTCTTAGATGCCCTGGAGGACTCCAATGTTGTATAAATTCCAAGAGGAGAGGAATGTGTCTTATCTACACAGGGCTGTAACCTCCTGTGTCTCCAGCACAGAACACAGTGCCCTGTACAATAGACACTCAGTAAATATTGGCTCAATGACTGTGTGATTAGGCCCACAAATTTACAGATGCACCAAATATTTTCTAAAACTGAATGTACACACACACACACACACACGTGCATGCACACCTATGTAAATGATTATTTTTGTGCTTAGTAAAGTGAAATTCATTTAAACATGTTATTAAATTCATAGTAAAATTTGCCATTATGAGATGTTTTCAATCAATAAAGGGCCATATAATTTTGATGTCAATATCTCAGTTCAAAAGATTTGAAAGTACTATTTTAAAAGACTTTTAAATTCCCTTCATATCTTCAATTCTTTCCTTTTTCTGTTATTATTCCACACAAATATACACCTCATTTTTCAGTTTTGTACAAGTCTAGCTTACATTTTTTAGCTTTGGCCAAAATTTGGATTACAACTCATGTCCACTGTTGAGCACACTGTAAATAAATAAGCTAACAAGTAAAATGCCTATTTTTAATTCACAGAATAGCATCTGCATTTATTTCAAAATTTTCTTTCTAGTTAGAGTAAGAGATCAATTTATTTTGTAAATAACGAAGGGTAAGTATCTTCTTATGACATTTGCCTTGATCCCAGAAAGTATAACCTGTTTTCATTTTTTCTGCAAATAGTTGAGGAGCCACACAGGGATACTCCCTACCTTAGGCAGAAATTCCTGTCAGGGGCCTTCACTCTCAAACGGAGGAGGAGGGGGCAGCCCAGCAACAGCTTAACAACAGCACCAATTGTGTCTGCCAGGGTACCTGACACTCCTGCCCAGCTCAAATTTCTGGAAAACCAGACTTCTGTAGAGTTGAATATTTAATAGCATTAGGTAAAATCAAAAGGACAGATTATCTTTTCTCTATTGCAAATGCAAAATAATTCCCTTTTGTATTTTGACACTTCAACTAGTCTATGTACACCCTGAAGTAAAAGAGGTTTTGATTCCTAAAATCAACTAAACAACTATGATATAATGGAGAACAGACACAGCTTCAGTTATGTTCAGGGCTAGTTGCTTGTTCTGATCCTTATATTCAATTTTTTTTTCTTTTCCTTTGGAAAAAGGCTGCAAATGTGCAGCTATGCCATCATCCAATCTAAAAAACTACACTTGCACTGTCCTGTACTCTTCATTTAGTAAGATAGTATTGCTCCTTGGAAGGCTGCCTAGGGCTCTGTAACCTCCAGCTCTAAAATCCCATGATGGCCACTCAACAGAAAACAGTAGAACACCATCAGGCAATGAATGAAGGGTAAGAAAACCACCTTCATTCATCTTTGTTCATAAAAATTGGGTGCGCAGCGACCTGTCAAAACCGCCACGCTGGAGTCAACAGGTGACAGCGTTTTCCGGAAGGCTTTTCTCCACGGCCCCTGAAATTAGCAAGCAGACATCGCTGGGACCCCTGGCAAATGGATTGTATAACAACAACCTAAATAAATAATCAGGTATGAGCCGGGCTAAGGAAGGATTCTTTTCTCGAGGAAAAGCAACTCTTTCTCTTCCCAGAGAAAAAGAAGCTTCTTGCCCAGGGAATCTGAGCCCAGAACAGAGTTTTACCGGGAGGAATATCCTTTCCATCAAGGACCCTTTTACAGGAAATGTCCTTGGTGTCATGAACACGGCTGGGGAAACCTGCTCCAAGGTCACCGGGACACCCACCCACCTGGCCAGGGTGACCTGGCGCGCGCCGCATGGACCGGGCCCGCGGGTTCCCAGGCTCGCCTACCTTGGGAGCGCTGAGCCGGCGCGGGGTCCGGGTGCTGCTCCTTCCTGGGGCGCTGGGCCTTGGGGCCAGGGCCGGCTCCGGGGCGGTGCGGAAGTCCCCGCCCGCAGGTCTGGCTCCGCCCCGTGGGGCGCGCCCGGGCCGGAGTCCGGCTCCTGGGACACTCGGGGAGGAGACCTGGCTCCTGCTGGGGCCGGACGCTCGCCTAAGGCACAAGTTCCAAGCACTGGCGCTGCACAATCTCAGTGGAACCGGGCTCTACAGGGAATTTTTTGCTACTGCTTTTCAAGAAGGTTCTAGCTGCACCCTAAGTTCATAAACTTTTGTTTTGGAAGTTTTAAATAAAACTTTCATTTTGGAATAATTTTAGACTTACAGAAAAGTTGCAAAGGTAGTACAGAGAGTTCTCTATACCCCCCTCAGCAGGTGTCCCCTAAAGCCCCCACCTTACATAATCATGGTACATTTTTTAAAACCAAGAAATTTACATTGATCTGTTACTATTAACTAAACTCCAGGCTTTATATAGATGGCGCTAGTTTTTCCGCTGCTGTCTTTCTGTTCCAGGATCCCATCGGGACACCACACTCCTGAGTGTCATGTCTTCTTTGTGTCCTCTGCTCTGTGACAATTTTTTGGTCTTTTCTTGACTTTGACAGCTTTAAGGAATTGTAGTGAAGTATTGTGATGAGGTAAAGTTTGGTGAATGTCTGTCATTTGGTTTTGTCCAATGTTCTTGTGATTAGACGGTGGTTATGGGTTTGGGTGGAGGAAGGTCGCAGAGGTGAAGTGTCTGTCCTTATAGCAGTCTCTCAGGGAGTGCCTGGTAGCAACATGACTGATGTTGACCTCGTTCCCTCAAAGTACGGTCTGCCAGGTTTCTTTCCTGCAAAGTTACTATTTTTCTCTTTCCGTGTTCTCTTTGTTGAATGGCAGTCAGTCAATTAAATCCACCCCTAGAGGAGGGAGTATCTTCATATGATTATTTGGAATTAGTCTGCAAGGAAGATTTGTTCCGTCTCTCGCATTTATTTATCCATTCAATCATTTATTTATATAGGTATGGACTCATGTATATTTATTTTATACTTTGGACTATAATTCAATAGTATATTATTTATTTTGCTGTTTAAATTGTTCTAGCTGTGACCACTGGGAACTCTTTCAGGTTGGTTCCTGTGTCCCTTTGAAAGTTCATGAACTTTTAGGATGCTGGGTAAAAAAACAAAAAAAAATTATTTCTTCCACTTGTCTCACAATTAACAGATTTGGAAAACTGCAGCCCAAATCCTTCAATATCCACGGATTTTCAGAATCTTCCTGGGAACCCTACAATTACTGATTCCCACCACAGTCAGAGGGAAATTTTATGTTTTTGTTTTTCCTAACAGATTAACTTGTGGATTGCGACCCAACTGGAGAAGTGAAAGTTGATGGTGCTTAGGTAATTTTTTTTTGTTAACTAATCCCTGTGGTTCTATTAAATAGATGTATATATATTTACAGACAAATCATGTTCCAAAGATACCCTGGATGTTTATGACTAGTTTAAACATTGAAGAAATCCAGCTGTTGAGGAGCATTTGCGACATTGCTTGGGTTTGCTCATGTTTCCATTTGCAAGTTGGTTCCATAAACACATTTCCTCCTTCTGAGCTTGGCTCTTGCTCAGCATTTGATGCTGCTCTGCTTTCTGAAACCCTTCCACCTCTCTTCCTGGACTTAACCCTTCTTGGAGAGGGAAATCTACTTTTCCATTAGCCCAGGTTGTGCCAGGTAAACATAGGAGGGATGGCCCAGCAAGTACTCCAGTACCACAGAGCTGACTGATTTTCTATTTGTCAATTATTTTTGACTAAGTTACTAAAAATCGTAAAAGTTAAAGGAAAACATTTCATACTTAAGTCCCACCATATCTGCTATGGACTGAATGTTTGTGACCCCCCACCCCAATTCATATGTTGAAGCCCTAGTCCCCAAGGTGATGGTGAAAGTGTGGTCGGGAGGTAATTAGGTCATGAGTAGGTTTTAGTGCCTTTATAAGAAGAGACAAATGATCTCTCTGTCATGTGATGACACAGCAAGAAAGCAACCATCTGCAAAGCAGGAAGAGGGCCCTCACCAGACACCACATCTGTGGGTGCCTTGATTTTGGACTGCCAGGCATCTGGAAGTGTGAGAAATAAATGGTAGTTGTTTAAGGCAGTTTACTGCCAATCTGTGGTATTTTGTTATAGCAGCCAGAACTAGACAATATCCCAGAAGACACTGACAAGATCAGAGGTAAATGTGAGAGTTTGTATCCTTTTCTGGGGGGAGAGAGGAGACTTTAACTGACAGTAATAATTCAAATCAGTATGAAATGGTGACTATATTTTATAGCTCTGCAAATGTACTATTATCTCAGTAATTTTAATAAACTTTTTGTGCAGGGGAGCATGGACAGTTCAGGATTATCGAGAACGTGGAATAATATTAGCAACCTACACAGTGATGCTCAGGAGGATTCAGGAACCATCATTAATTTAAAATTCCAGTGGTGTGTCTCAGAGGTTGGAAATTGGGAGGTTAGGAGGGAGGCCAGGAGTGATGTTTGTGGATTTCTCTTATAGCTGTAGCCTTTGATTGTTATTTTTATGACAGTATATGTACAAATCATTTAAAATTTTCTAAAGCTCCTTCTCTTCACTCTTCACCTCAGATTATCCACATAATTTTTGGGATGGCTTTGGTTGCTGTCTTAGGGAAGGCCATAAGAGGAGGTAGGATTGGAGTTGGGCTTTGAGTATAATTACTATGTTATTCTGGGAGAGCATGGAAGCCTTTCAAGGTCAGACAGCCAAAAGCACAGAAGCAGGTAAATGTTCAGACAGACTGGGAAGTAGATCAATCCAGGAGGAACATAGGACACGAATGGCAGGTAAAGCAGAGAGGTGCAAGCAAACCTGGAGTAGCAGACAAAAGGTCCAGGAAATATATTTTTCTTGTCCATCTCTGCTAAGAGGAGAAGGGAAAAAAATCATTGTAGGAACTGAAAGTCTGTTGTTGCTATGAGTTCATTAGCAAAATACTTAGCAAATACCTATGAGCAATATATGAGTATCTACTTGTATACACAAGTCTGTCTACACGGGTAAATCTTTTTCTAAGACTCTTTTCACATAATGGATACAGAAACCATGACATAACCGAGAGTGATATTCAGAATATGTACTCACTGTTTGAGCAGTGGCACCAACCAATCAGAAAGCTGCCAGCCACCATACACAACTAGCAGGGATGAACCCATGTGAATCTGCTAAATGTCAGCCCTGGACATCGTTATTGAAAACTATACTTAAGTATAGTTTTCAATAACTCTTAACAAAACTAGATATCATTTCAGAAATGTCCTTTCAAAGCACCCGGTTAGGTACATTCCCTTAGAGTTAATAAGTTCTGGTTTCTGTAGGCTTTCTTTCTGTTCATGAGCTTGGTTCACTCCACCTTGGCTGGACTAATAAAAAACACTTCCCTCTGCACTTGGTGCCCTTCCCCACAAATGAATAACACATAGAAAAAGGTGGAAGAAGACCTGAGAGTTGAGATGTTTATTCTAAATACTTCATCCAAGTCTTTCTAAGTTTGGAGAAGGGATGTAAAGGCCAGAATAAGGCTGTGGAAAGGTTGTGTTAGACTAAGTTTACTGGTTAAAGATAGAGCCTAAATTTTAAGACTACTTGTCTTTGCTACCTTTTGTTCACATTCTGTCCCTTTATCCTCACCCTAACTTCAGTTGGTAAGGACAATTTTAATGGTAACTCCAGCAGCTCATGTGTGTTTGTTTTTATTTCTTCTGCTGGAACAGGAGAAAGCTTACTATATTCCCAGGCCAGATAAGCTGAATTTGAATTGTCTCTTCACCTGCTGTAGTGAAACCCCTAACTTTATGGATTCTTTTTGTTTGTTTTTAAAGGTATTCTCTAATGGGTTACGGGAATTTGGCTTCCTATCCTTTTTGCAACAGCAGGATTTTGGTTTGATGCCTAGATCCCTGTTTCTGGGGTTTTGCTGGTTTTTTGAAATGCTGTCTTTCTTGCTGGTTTGGTGAGTGACTTGGTATCAAAATAAAATTTTTGGAAAAGAAAAGTAACGTCCTCGGGTTAGTTCAAGTAACGTGGGGGTTAGTGTTAGGGTCCACATGGCAATAGTGAAGATGGAGAGCTTGCTGGGGTTCAGATGCAGGAACCCTGCAGTGACTGAGAGTCCCAGAGACTGGACCAGGATGGGGGAGCTTTAGAATTCCAGGGAGAGGCTGGAGGTTCTCCCTCTAGAGCTCTACCCAGCACTAACGTGGCCCAGCTGCTTTCTTTCTCTGTCGCTGCTTCTCTGAGGATGCTTTCTCCTGTCTTCCCACTGTCCGATGGCTTCCTTACCCCTTGGCCTGTGAATCTTCAGTGGCCATACCATGTAGTGTAAAGCAGCATTCAGTTTAGCTGGTTGCCCTTGGGCAAGTGACACAACCTCTCTGGCTTCAATTTCTATAAAATGGGCTCTAACTTTCATGAATCCTTGCAACTTCAGCTATGGCTACTCAGTGCTGGATTATTTTTGTCCTTCTCAATTCTGATTCCTGAGAGTGAGGCTCTGATGAAACCTGCTTTTTCCTCTTTAGGATGAGCGATTCACACCAGATCACCTAAAAAGTCACAGGCCATGCTATGGACTGGCTGCCATTGGGATGGGTGCCCATCACTCTCTCTCTGTCTTCTAGGACTTACTGATCATTCAGTGGTCACCCGTGATGGAGAACATGGACTCCTCCCTCGACAGGGGCTGTAGGTGTGACAGGTCTTTAGAATGAAAACTGGGGCTGCCAGGCACCACGACTATTGCTTCAAGTACAAAGAGGACAACCAAAGATTGAGGTTGAAGAATTCAACTTGGGGCCAGATGGGGGCAAGTGGCACCTGGGGGAAGAATTAGACAAACTCTTTAAAAAAAATCATTGGGGGGGAGGGGGAGAAGAAAGAAGAATACAAAAATAAAATATATATATAATTATAATTATCTCCCAGCTGTTAGGAGCTGCATTTCTCTTTCTTAACTATAGTTTAAAGCTTTAGATTTATTACTTATTTGTATATTTATATATTTGAGTATGTCAAATAAACACATAAACATATATTAATAAATTTTTATATTAATAATGTACAAAAGTACTAACATTAGAATTTCGGGGTTTATTTCTATAAAATGACTAAGTTATTTTATGCCCAGTTTGGTAGAAATTCCACTTTGTCACCAAAGCTGTTAATTCTTGGTGCTTTTTGACATAGTCTTTAGCCGTTTTTTAAGATTCCTTGCTTTTGAAAACAAAATTAAATTTTTTATACACATTATTGTTATTGCTGTATATTTTTATAATTTTGCCTACAAACACTGCTTTTCTTTGGATATTTATGACTTATATCTTGTCTTCTTTAGCAACTATTCCTAATTTTGCCTTTCCTAAATTCAAGCTCCAAATTCAGAATAATAAAACTGTTACGATGTCTTTTGTGCTTAACCTGTCTTAGGTTTCCTAAAATGAACATTAGGCAACACAAAGATGTGTTTCTTTATCTTGCAAAAGAAAGGACAATAGGAATAATTCCGTTTGAATAAAATTCTCCAAATTTGAAGTGACTCAAAACTATTTTGCAAGTTCCTTTCTTTACCAAACATATGATAATTAAAATTAACTGACAAATCAAAATGAGAATTATCTTTCTAGATAATTATCTTTCTTAATTATACATAACACATAGATGCTAAGATAAATACCTTTTATGATTATATACTTTTTAAGTTAAAAATAATCAAACTCATGTGTAAGCACAAAGACTGTTATAATAACCATCTAGTAAAAGATTTCTACTAAAGGATTCTAGATTCACAAATCATTGTCTTTTTTTGTTCATGAAAAGTCTGAACAAGCACTGGAGGTACTGATTCATTTGCAAGGGAATCATCAGAGCTCTTTTTGCTTCTTTTACTCTTTCATTAGATCCAGCAACCAAGGCATTTCCTTCTGATCTAAAATCTATAGCAGCAATAGCGAAACATGTGAAAACATCAGGTGATTTAGTCCTACGGTGTCCAGTCTCCCCAGAACAAAATATTTCCCAGTTCTGTACAGGCTCCTCTACTGCTGAAATCACTCAGCTGTTTATATAGCTAGTTGCTTGGCCTTCTATGAGATATTGTCCCTAGGCTGGGTGCTGTGGCTCATGCCTGTAAACCCAGCACTTTGGAAGGCTGAAGTGGGAAGATCATTTGTGGCCCAAGAGTTCGAGATCAGCCTGGGCAGCATAGTGACACCCCCGTCTCTATAAAAAATTTTTTAAATTAGCCATGCTTGGTGGCGTGCGCCTGTAGTCCTTGCTACTCAGGAGGCTGAGGCAGGAGGATCACTTGAGCCCAGGAGTTCAAGGCTGCAGTGAGCGACGATCGTGCCACTGTACACCAGCCTGGGTGACAGTAAAAATTGCCCAGCAGGCTACACTATCACAGATGTGTATTTACCCTTAACATATTAGCTTCTTTCAGAAATTAATCTAGTTCAAACAGTTCAATTAATTGCCCTTGCCCAGACAGGCCAACTGACAAAAGATAAAACAGCAAGTATTATACTAATACTAGGTTTGCTCTGAGGTTAGTATGACTTTGAAATGGTTTGGAAATAAAGGGATTTCCTGGGGCTATCCTTTCTACAATGGCCAGTTTGTTTTCTTCAGAGACATCCCAGCCTGCTTTACAGAAACTGTATAATTCTATTTAATGAGGCTGCCCACCTTAAGGGACCAATGTTTTATTCCTATTGTTCCCAATAGAATCTGTGACCCTATCACTACTTCTTAAGAAAGCATGATTTCTGCTCTAAGCCAGTCCAAATTTAAATTCATAACCCAAGGGGGGAGTTTATGCTTTAGCAAACACTTCTTGCTGTGCCCATATAAATTCTAGAGGTCAAGTAGAACAGTCCAGGACTAGGCTAAATGAGAAAACCAGCCAGATCTCTAGAAAAGGCCAGCTGAACTTTTGGATGTGTTTTCACATCCTGGGATGATAACCTAGGCCTCTGTTTCAGGGTGTAACACAAGAATGGATGGCCACTTTGTGCCTGGCAATCACCTTGGTTACAATTAGCTGACGTATCTCTTCCGGATTCTTCAATGCTACAGTACAGCTGTTGTGACATCAGAGGTTTGAATAACTCATCCTGCAACAAAAAGAGCAAAAAGTACTAAACTTCCCTGAACTATAGGCAACATTCTCTGGAAAACTAACCTCCTGATAAGCAAAATCATGGCAACGGTAAAGCGCTATGTATCCTAGATTAAGGCCCTTGGCCATAAGCGGACAGATAAGAAAGAGAAAAACAGCCCCTGACAGCCAAGAGATGGTGTGGCACTATTAGCTGGCCTTGGCATTGCCAAGAGCTGGCCTGGCACTCACGGCTGAGCCATGGGGAAGTAACAAGAACATTACAAGAAAGGAAAACAACAGGCCAACACCTTTCATGATCATATATGTAAAACTCTCAAACAAAATATTATCAAATTGAATCTAGCAAGGTACAAAAAGGGTAACAAGTTGGACTTGTCCCACGGTTGCAAGATTGGTTTACCTATTAAAAATCAATCAACAAAATTCTCCACATTAAGAAATTTAAGAAGAAAAATATTTGCTCATCTAAAAAATGGAGAAAAAGCATTTGTTAAAATTTGACACCTGCTCATGATTAACAGACAGAGAAACAAAACTTTTAGCAAATAAAAAAGAAAGAAACCTTTTTACTTCAATAAAGAATGTCCTTAAAACTTTCTAGGAAACACCACACTTGATGGTGAAACATTGAAGTTCTCTGATCTGAGATCAGAAATGAGGTAAGGATATTTCCATGACAGCTTTATGCAATATCAAATTGGAGATCCTATTCAGTGAAATAAGGCAAGAAAGGGAAATAAAATATGTGAAGATTGAAAATGAAAAATTCTGAGTGTCATTTGCAGATAACATGACTTCCTATGTGCAATATCGACAAAAATCTAAAGATAAATTATTAGAATTAAGAAGTGAATTCATCTATGTTGCTGGATGCATGGCTAATACACTCACAAAAATCAATCAATTCTATTTCTATCTGAAAACAATAAACAATTCGAAAATTAAAATTTTTAGAAAGATAACCATTGACAATAGCACCAGTAAACATAAAATAGTTGGAATAAATCAAACCAAAGAAATAGAAGACCTCCACACAGAAAACTGCAAAACAGGCTGAGCCGTACTGAGGAAGACATAAAGAAAACGGAGGGATATCATATACGTTCCGAGATTGGAGACCCAGTCTGCAAAGTGGAAGATGTACTGTCAAAATGTCAGTTATTCCTCACGTTGATCTCTCCAGATTTAATGAAATCACAATCAACTTGACATTTTAAATTTAAGTGCACAAGTTATTTATAAAGTGTATGTGGAAATGCAAACATCCAGAAACAGTCAAGACAAACTTGAACAAAAACAAACCAAGTTGGAAGACTTACACAATCAGATATCAAGACTTAATAAAAAAGCTATGGTATTAGCTTTGTAAGTGGCCCAAAGATAGACAATAACACAAACTGAAGAGAATAGACAGTTCATATGTCCACACGTATCCAGTCACATAATTTATGAAATGAAAAAGGTTACATTGCAATTGGAAAAGATTTTTTTTCAATAACCATGCCAATAACTAAGTAAGAAAAAAATAAATCTTGCACTCTACTTCACACCATACACTTAAGTTAATACCACACACGTTGTAGATGCAAATTTGAAAGACAAATCAACCAAGCTTCTAGACGTTAACAAAGGAGAATATCTTCACAATTTTGGCATAGGGAAACTTTCTTAAATAAGATACCAAAATCACACACCATAAAAGACAAAATTTTGTTGCATTAAAATGAATAAATTGTGTCCAGCCAGGCATGGTGGCTCACGCCTGTAATTCTAACACTCTGGGAGGCCAAGGCAGGAGGATTGTTTGAGGTCAGGAGTTCGAGACCAGCCTGAACAAGAACAAGACCCTGTCGCTACTAAAAACAGAGAAAATTAGCCAGGCATGGTGGTGCGCGCCTATAGTCCCAGCTACTGGAGAGGCTGAGGCGGGAGGATTGCTTGAGCCCAGGAGTTTGAGGTTGCTGTGAGCTAAGCTGATACCATGGCACTCTAGCCTTGGCAACAGAGCAAGACTCTGTCTCAAAAATAAATAAATAAATAAATAATAAATAAAATAAATTGTGTCCATTAAATTACATGAAGACAGTGAAAATCAGGCCAGGCTCAGTAGCTCATGCCTGTAATCCCAGCAGTTTGGGAGGCCAAGACAGGAGGATCACTTGAGGCCAGGAGTTCAAGACCAGCCTGAGTGGCACAGAGAGATGTTGTCTACAAAATGTACTAAAATTAGCCAGGCGTGGTGTCTCACGCCTGTAGTCCCAGCTACTCAGGAGGGTGAAGCAGAAGGATCACTAGAGCCCGGGAGTTTGAGGTTACAGTGAGCTGTGATCACACCTCTGTACTCCAGCCCAGGCAACAGAGTGTGAGACCCTAAAAAAATAAAGAAAGAGAAAGAGTGAAAATCAAGTCACCGAGTGGTATAATATACAATTAAACTCTGTCCAGAAGTGAGAACTAATGAGCTCTTCCAGCGTGGAACAGCATGGATGAATCTCACAAACATAGAGAAAGAAGCCAGACACAACGTGTACACACTAAATAATTCCATTTATATAAAGTTCAAAGTCTGGGAAAACTAATTCATGGAATCAAAAGTTAATGCTGTGGCTACTTTTGGGTGCCAAATGCCTGGGATCGGACACAAGAGGGTCTTCTGTCCCAGGGTGCTGGTCCTGTTCTATTTCCTGATTCGGGTAGCGTTGACCTGTGAAAATGCTTTCACATTTTACTTAGGCTTTTTGCACATTCTGTATGCTTGTTATACTTCAATTAAAATGCTTAATTAAAAAGAATAACCTTCTCTTTATCCCACTTCCTCTACCAGTTTCCTCTCCATTTCTTTGTTCCAATATATAGCAAAACCCCTGAAGAGTTGTCATTGTCTCCAATTTCTCTTTTCTTACTCTCTCTTAAACCCATTCCAATCAGGCTTTTGCCCCTCACCTGCTTAATCCCAACAAAACTGCTGTTGTCATAGAGACCAATGACCCCACCAATGCTAAGTCCAGTGGTCAATTCTCAGTTCCCATGTCGCCCATATGCAGGGTTTGGAGCAATGGCCTCTCTATCCCACGAGACACACATATATGGCTTCTCTTGGCTGTCAGGACACCACACTTTCCTAATGATCTTCTTACTTCACTGGTGGTTTTTCAATCTCCTTTGATGGTTCCTGCTCATCTCCTCAAACTCTTGATTTGGGAATGTCCCAGTCACCCAGTACTTGGTCCTCTTTGCTCCCTTCCCTAAGCTCACTTCCTCGATTAAATGTCATCTTTGTACTGATGACTCTGAAACATGAATCTCCCTCCTGGGCCTCTCCTCTGAGTCCAGACATGTGTTTCCAATTGCCTGCTCATCGTTGCCATGTGGATATCTAACAGACCTCTCAGACACTATGTGCTCAAAACTGGACTCATGATCTAACCACAAACCTGCTTGCCTGCAACCTTCACCACTAACTTTATAATCCCAGTTGCTTAGGCCCCAAATCTTGACATCATCCTTGAATTACCTCTTTCTATTACATTTCCCATATGTCTCTTACCCTATATCCAGTCTATCAGAAAGTACCATGGGTTCTACCCTCAAAATACATTCATTCCTCCACTACCACCCTGGAGTAAGTCACCACTATTCCTTGTCCAATTACCAACAGCCTCCCACCTAGTACCACTGCTTCCACTCTTGCCTCCTTAAAAATCTATTCTGAATCATGACTAGAGAGATGCCCAAGAACATGAATACAATCAGATCACTGCCCAATGGTTCCCCATTTCTCTCAAATAAAAGCCAAAGTTCTTGAATGATCCACAAAGACCTGATCCCTACGCCCCCTCTGATCGCTCCTACTCCCCTACGCCAGCCCCTGGCATGCTCCCACCTTGTACCCTTCGCATTGGTTGTTTGCACTGCCTGGAATATCCTTCAGGTACCTGCGTGCTCAATTCCATAACCAAGTTCAAGTCTTTGCTCAAGTGCCACCTTCTCACTGCTGACTCCCTGATCACCTTACTTAATGGTGTGGGCCTCTTTCCACTGCACCCCTGATCTAATTTTCTTTTTGATTTTTATAAAGCACTTACCACCCTCTAATACACTAGGTAATTTCCTTAGATGTTTGTTTATTTTCTGTCCCCCTTCCCTTTGTGTTTACTGATAAATCTTAAGCAATATCTGACATAAAAGATATACTCAATAATGTTTGTTGAATGAATTAATTTATGAGATTGGAATAACAGAAGGAAGAGTAGGTTTTAGAGGAAAGTTGAGTGTATTGTCTTGAAACATTTATTTCTAAAATGCCTGTTAGATATCAAATTGGAGAGTAGTAACAACTACATAATTGAATGGATGAGCCTAGAGTTCAAAACTGGATATAAATATATAGAGAAATCATTAAATGTATAGGAAAAATATAAAGTGGATAAAATACTCTAGGGAATGAGTGTAGATGGGAAATAGAGGGAGATATAGCAAAGACTGAGAAAAACAGCCAATAAATCAGAAGAAAATTTATGCAGCTTTGAAGTCATGTAGTCTTTTGTAAATTTCATAAGGCCATGAATATAGAAGGATTCAACCAGAAATCCAATTAACTAATTAATTAATCTGACTAGTACATAACTATTTAAAGCTTATATGTGTCTGTTTTCACGATGATAAACTGTAAAATAACAATTTACTAAAACTAAAAAAGGAAGATATTTAGGATAGTTCAAACAGATGATTCAGTTTAAAATCTGGAAAGAAATCTAATTCCCATCCTGTTCCTAAATGCAGATAGTGACCAGAGGTCACAGTTATATTTACTAGTGAATAAGTGTCCCCTTTGTGTGCACATGATTTGTATGTATGGCATCAAGCTGTCACAGATGCCTGGAGAGTAGCATCTCAGGTGGCTTGAAACAGAAGCAGGCATCAGGGCCTCAAGTGTCCACAGCTGACTCTGAAATTCTCCCTGGGTCTCCCCCTTCCCCTCCTGTCCCACATCACTGACTCGCCCATACCCCACGCTTGAGTCTTAGGAGACACTGCTTCCTTCTCTACAACCTTAAAGATACTTGAAAGGAGTGATACTTATTTAAAAACTTAGCTTAACCAAGTAAGTATTACTTTGGAGAGAATTGTTCTGAATGTAAAGGTAAAATATATTCTAACAGAGGTAAAATTAGAATGTCTTGAGTTTTAGGTGTGGCGAGATGCTCAGTTAGTTCTGGAATCTGTTTCCTGACCATTGCTTTTCAGGGTCTTTTCTGGCCTTTACAGAGTGACACTGTTTTTTTTTCTGCTTTCTTCTCTCTGCTCTGCCAGGGCCCCTCAAGCTTTGGTCTAGTTCTTGGTTCACCAGAGGAAAAATAAGATGCAATACCCCTGAGTGCTGTCTGGACTTCTGGCCTAGTAGTGAGTTCTTGCCCCACCTCTTCAGAAAGGTCCTAGGGTACCTGCTGTCATGAGGACCAGCCCCTGCATTGTCCCCTCCCTGTCTGTGCCTGTGTGCTGCACAGTTGGTCTGCGCCACATTCCTCATATTCTTCCTCAGGGAAGCAGGGCACCTTCATTTGTTTTTCTGAGCTTGGATCTCAGGTGGTCCAAGTGACAGACGTACAAGTGACTTAGTCTTCATCTTGAGCTCTTGGCAGGCACCACCTTTCTTTCCCAGCCAGAGGCAGAATCCCAGCCCCTCCCATCTCCGGCCTCCGAGCTCTCTTTGCATCCTCCCAGTAAATTACTTTTCCAGGCTAAAGAAAATCTCTTGTTCTTGGTTTGCTGCAGAATAGAGATTACTGCTAAGTCATATGTCAAGAGAACGAACTCCTTTCCACAGAGTCCCTAAGATTCACTCCAATATTTAAAGAAATCATTCTCTAGGCTTTGGCAATAGCAAAGTGATTTAAATAAGCATTGAGTCTAAAACTGATATAATTCCTACCGAAAGTAGGGGGGTAGGTATTTTTCCACAGTATCTAAATGCATCTTTGCTTTAAATAATGTAGTTTAACATCCTGACCTGTACAATCATATAAATATGCTTTCGAAACTGAAATAAGAATAAAAGGATGTATTCATTTACACTTCACATTCTTCCAAAAATAACTTGAGGCAGAATATTATAAATGTTCCCAATTACCTTAATAGTTGGAAGCATGTAACATTAACTAAGAATTGAGAATTTAAAGTGAGCTAAATATCTGAGAGAAATTAGCTCAGAGAAGGGCCTCCAAGTATTCAAACATTGATTTTCACTGCAAGGAAATACTGTTCCTTTCCTTACAAAATTAATTAAGCTCTGTGTTAATTAATCACTACGCCTCTATAATGAGAGGCTGCCAATCACCCTGTCAGATTGTTTACGCTGAAATCCTAGCCTAACATTCATCTAGTTAATGATCTAAGTTAAATTTAACCCATGTCTAAGGACCTCAGACATAATTCCAAATCACAACAGTGATCATAACTTTAGAATCCTGCATGTGCCTCTTTACTTCTCCATTAAAGTAGCCAAGACCCAGGATCTTGCTGACATCCTGGCCCGGAAATAGCCCACAGCTCAAACTTAGCTGAACCTTCTAGGAATATGAAAATAGAGCTAATATACAGAAAGACTGTATATTTCCTTATCTGTCTCATAGAGTTATACATTTGATAAAGAATTTCCTTTCTACTATCAACTATAAATTTACTAAATTATTGATACCTTTATAATTAAAAATTTCAAAATTGAGATAAATATGCCATCACCATAATAAAATATGAACAATGGTTTTGATTATAGTACTAAGTTTATTTTTTTACTCAAGAACTTAAGAATTTTGGCCTATTACCTTTTGGTGAATTTTCTTCTCTTTTACTGTGTTACAGGCATACCTCGGAGATATTGTGGGTTCCAGACCATTGCAATAAAGCAAGTCACACAAATTTTTTGGTTTCCCAGTGCATATAAAAGTTATGTTTACACTGTACTGTAGTCTATTAAGTGTGCAATAACATTATGTCTAAAAATAAATGTACATATCTTAATTTAAAAACTTTACTGCTAAAAATGCTAGTGATAATTTGAGTTTTCAGTGAGTTGTAATCTTTTTGCTGCTAGAGGGTCTTGCCTTGATGTTGATGGCTGCTGACTGATGAGGGTGGTGGTTGCTGAAGGTTGCGGTGGCTGTGGCAATTTCTTAAAACAACAGTGAAGTTTGCCACATTGATTGATTCTTCTTTTCACAAAAGATTTCCCTATAGCAAGCAATGCTGTTTGGTAGCATTTTACCCACAGTAGAACATTTTTCAAAATTGGAGTCAATCCTCTCAAACCCTGGTGCTGCTTTATTAACTGAGTTTACATAATATTCTAAATCATTTGTTGTCATTTCAACAATATTCACAGCATCTTCTTCAGAATTACATTCCATCTCAAAAAACCACTTTCTTTGCTCATCCATAGAAGCAACAACAACTCATTCATTCAAGTTTTATCATGAGATCGCAGCAATTCAGTCACATCTTCAGGCTCCACTTCTAATTCTAGTTCTCTTGTTATTTCTACTACATCTGCAGTTACTTTCTCCACTGAAGTCTTGAAGCCCTTAAAGTTATCCTTGAGGATTGGAATCAACTTCTTCCAAATTCCTCTCAATGTTGCTATTGTGACCTCCTACCATGAATCATGAATATTCTCAATGGCATCTAGAAAGGTTTTTAATTTACTTTGTCCAGACCATCAGCGGAATCACTATCTATGGCATCTATAGCCATTTGAAATGTATTTCTTAAATAATAAGACTTGAAAGTCTAAATTATTCCTTGATCCATTGTCTGCAGAATTGATGTTGTGCTTGCAGACATGAAAACAACATGAATCTCCTTATACATTTCCATCAGAGCTCTTGGGTGACTAGATGCATTGTCAATGAGCAGTAATATTTTAGAAGATATCTTTTTTCTTAGCAGTAGGTCTCAAGAATAGTCTTAAAATATTCAGTAAACTATGCCTTAAGCAAATGTGCTGTCATCCAGGCTTTGTTTTTCCATTTACAGAGCTCAGGGAGAGTAGATTTAACATAATTCTTAAGGGCCCTAGTATTTCCAGAATGGCCAATAAACATTGACTTCAACTTAAAGTCACTACCTGCATTAGCCCCTACCAAGAGAATCAGCCTCTTTTTTGAAGCTTTGAAGCCAGGCATTGACTTCTCCTCTCTAGCTATGAAAGTCCTAGATGGCATCTTTTGCCGATAGAAGGCTGTTTTGTCTACATTGAAAATCTGTTGTTTAGTGTAGTCACCTTCATCAATGATCTTAGCTAGATCTTCTGAATAACTTGTTGCAGCTTCTACGTTAGTACTTGCTACCTCACCTTGCACTTATGTTACAGAGGTGGCTTCTTCCCTTAAACCTCATGAACCAATCTCTGCTAGCTTCCAACTTTTCTTCTGAAGCTTCCTCACCTCTCTTGGCCTTTATAGAATTGAAGAGAGTTAGGACCTCGCTCTGGGTTAGGCTTTGGCTTAAAGAAATGCGTGGCTTGTTTGATCTTCTATCTAGATCACTAAAGCTTTCTCCATATCAGCAATAAGGCTGTTTCACTTTTTTTATCATCCATGTGTTCAATGGAGTAGCACTTTTAAATTCCTTCAAGAACTTTTCGTTTGCATTCACAACTTGGCTAACTGGCACGAGAGGCCTAGCTTTTGGCCTATCTTGGCTTTACCTGTCTTCCTCACTAAGCTTGATCATTTGTAGCATTCAATTTAAAGTGAGAGACATAAGACTTTTTCTTTCACTTGAACACTTAGAGATCTAATTTCAATATTGTTGTCTCTCAGGGAGTAGAGAGGCCCAGAGGCTTGGGTGTGTGGTGGGGGGAATGGCCTGTCATTGGCACAGTCAGAACACACACAGCATTTATCAATTAAGTTTGCTGTCTTATATAAGCATGGTTCATGGTGCCCCAAAACAATACAATGGTAACATCAAGGATCACCAATCAAAGATCACCAAAACAGATAGAATAATAATGAAAAACTTTGAAATATTGTGAGAATTATCAAAAGGTAACACAGAGACACAAAGTGAGCACATGCCGTTGGAGAAATGGCACTAAAAGACTTGCGCAATGCAGCATTCCGGTGTCAGGTTCAAATCAGCTTAGTTGTGCTAACACCAACCAGGAGGCTGGGAGGTTTTACAATGACTCAGTGGCCAATTAAGTGCTTTGGAATTCACGGTTTATTGCAAGGCTTTCACACACCAGCAGTCATGCAAATATATTCAACACACCCAGGCAGTACTAATAGAGAAGGGGAAGGAAGCACAGCCAGTAGCTCTGGAGACCAGCAGGCTGACTGAGGAATCTACAGGTCCAGTTTTCCCCAGGAAGGCTGACCAGCAGCGGGTGTCGCCGCTCTTCTCCCAGCAGAGCTTCCCACAGCCACTGCCTGATGGAAAAGAGGCCTCAGAGTTCCCAGGGGCAGGGCTTCTGCAGGTGCTTGCCATGGTCAGTTTCTTTGCAACTTTTATGGCCCTCTCAGGAGTGTCCACCGCCATTATCTCAGCTGGCTTTTGGCTTCACTTTCACTTTTTGTCAGGCATCAGGGATGCCTGGCCACAGCAGGTGCAATCTTATCACCTTAGTCCACCATACATATGCTTATCACTTTAAGGGGCCACCAATTTCACTGAGTCGCATGTCATAAGTGACTCCATTTTGTGACACTTAGGATCACAGAATATTATTATATATCACAGGGCTGCCACAAACCTTCAATTTGTAAAAAATGCAATATCTGCAAAGTTCAATAAAGCAAAGTATAATAAAATGAGGTATGCCTGTACTTATATAAAGCCAGTTTCCTCAAAAATGAGAGTTATAGGATTCAAGAAAGTTATCCTAAGGAAATGTTAGTCTCTCTGGCACTTAAGATTTTAGAGCTAGATTAAACAAAGTCTCAAAGGGGTTTCTTGGACTGAGTCTTTGGTTAAGACTCTTTGTGTGATGGAAAAACCTGTACAAAGCAAAGACTCAGTGGACTCACGCAACATTTCAGCCACTTCCATTACATTGCATGGGCAACAAGCTCCCTGCAAGTGGCATGCTATTTTTGGCATTGAGGTTTCCATTCACTTGGTTTTCCCTGGAGCATTGACACAGTAGTGAGGAGAATGAGGGCAGGGCTAGGAATTCTGGAAAAGAAAAAAATCACAGGGCACAACTGGCCTGGGAACTAGTCCAATCTGTGGTCAAAGAAGAGCAAAGGGCTTTACTAGGTGACCAGTCTACAGTCAAGCCATGTCTTTGAGTTCAGGATCAGGCAATGGTTCAAGCAGCACTGTTCAACAAGGCCACCATGAACCATATGGGAGAGCTAAGCCTCTTTCACCCTCAGAAAAGCTGGCCAAACCTAGAGTAAACACAGGACAGACTACACAAAGGCGTGAATACCAGGAGGCATACTTCACTGTCAGCTTTTACTATAATGATTTACCATAGATGGGTAACGCCAGGTAACTTATTGACTACAGTGCAGGATGTAAGTTGGGAAACAGTAGGACATCCTACTTGAGAAGTAAACTGCCATTATATTTTGGGAGGCCTGAAAGTCCATGGCAAGGAATATACACATAATTTGGCAGGTCATAGGGGACCATTGAATGTTTGCAATAGAAAAGTCCAATATGCATAGACCAGGAAAGTTCTTTGAGCTGGAAAATCAGTCAGCACTCTTAAGGAACAGGCACCAGAAATTCTGCCCCAAACCAAAATAATTGAATCAATTAATTAGTAGGACTGCACAGAATCAAAAGAAAAGCTGAACAACTAGGCCTCAGAAAGAAGAAAACCCCAGATGGCTCTACTGTACTAGGGTCTATGAGCAGGACACAACAGAAGTCCTCCCAAGCCACTGCTCTTACAGGGAGTCAACTCTAACCATTTTTGTTCTCTCCACAGAAAATCCCATTTTCCAAGAGAGACAATCTTATTCATAACATATGTAAATTGTTCATCATTTGGCTGACATTTGGAAGAGCATCTTAAGTCAACAGTCCCACCAAGAATGCATACGGTGGGAACAGATTGTTCACCAAGGAACCCCTAAGGACAGGTATAAGACAGGTCCAGTGCCACAGCTCTTAAACTCAACCTCAACCCCAAACCATGCACTGGGTAGTCAGAGAAAGCCAACCCCAGCACTCCTTGCTATTCAGGCCACCTTGTTACTCAGACTACATTCAATACTATATTCCATCTTCTTGGTCTCCTAATCCATTTTCCATCATGGTTTTTTCCCTCAGTTTTGTAAGGTAGATAGTGGGGGGGCCTCTGGCTCTCCTGGAGATAAGGGACAAGTGTCCCACTTCAGATAACCACAGCAGGAGGGAGGAGGAGTTCACAGCCAATCAGAACTCAGCGTGCTAACCACAAAAGCAGCCAGGGATTTGCAGAAGAAGGAATTCCTAGAAAGCCAAGCAGTGCAGGTGCAGGCCCAGTAGGGTCTGGAAGATGACCAAAAGTAACCCTGGGCCAATTATCATGTCATTAGCATAAATCTGCATTGTGGTTTTACCCCCACTCCAGTGGGCTTTCAGAGAGGCTCATGGGAAATCTGCATGCATAGTAAGACTCAGGTTACATAACTAACAGCTGTCCATCAAGGTGACACATGAGCCACACCTGCCAAGGAGAGTCCAACCCAGACAATATAAAATAAAACTTTAGTTAATAGTCAGAGCCTCCAGTAGCAACAGGGGCAAATGCGTTAGCTGTCTGTGGTGAACATTTCTTGCTTTTGCCCAATAAACTTTGCCTCTTGCCTGCTTTGCTATCGGTGTGTCTTGTCACTCTTCAGCAAGAGCGCACCAAGAACCAAGAACAGACCGCCCATCTGGCAGTTTCATCCTTCAGTCCTCACATATGGCACAGTTTTCCCAGCACCCCCTCGGTAACAATTTGGATTTTTCCTCTAACTCCACTGATTTGATCTACATGGCTTATTCAACTTGCCTCTGGAACCTTCCACACGTCACCTCCCATCCTCCTCTCCCCTGCCCACCCCCCTTTATGAAACCCACCCCACAGATCTTTCAAGCAGGACATGGACAACCTGAACAGAACTGTACCTTGGGAAGATTAAGCGGGCAGTGACCTAAGGGGAAGACTGGAGGCAGTGGGCCAGAGGGAGGCTTCTGTTTGGACTTGGGAAGAACCAGGTAGGGAGAGAAAGGTAAAGAAATGAAAGACAGGCAGGAACAGACAATGGGCTCTGGTACTTAGCATGTCAGGGGGAACGTTTGAGATCACTGAAGTTTTGATTCAAGGGTTAAAGGAGCAAGGGAAATGAAGAAATGAAAGCAGGGAGTGTTTGACTACCCTTTAAAGAATTTTGTTGTGAAAACAATTGTAGTGGGATCCAAAAAGTTAGTAAAAGTTGTAGAATTATTAAAAATGCCATATAGATAATTTAAACATTTTACTTTAACTTACCACATAAATGAGGAGGAATAAGTCCTAGTGTTCTATACCACTGTAGGATGATTATGGTTAACAATAATATATTACATAGTTTCAAATAGCTAGAAGGAGGATATTGAACATTCCCAATACAAACAATACAAAGATAAATGTTTGCGATGATAGATATACTAATTACCCTTGTAAAAAGAAAATAAAAATCTCAGGGCCACCCCACCAACTCCTTATACAAAAGAGCAGGTAAAGACCTCAGGCATCTGTGAAGTGCTGGCCCACAGATCATTCAATAAGGAAATTGCTTGCTCACCTCCCATAAGCAAGGACATGCAAATTATACCTATGTCTAGCACCTAAAACTAAAGCCTATTCATTTCCACACTAGTAATGAATTGTAAGTTTATCTTTACAGGTAACAGAACTGGAGACAAGACAGAATCAGACCTTCTTCCTCCTACTCAGGGACATCTACAAAACTGATGCTTCCTTCAGTACCTTTTCCCCTTCTAACATTCCCCTTATTTTATGTAAAATGTAGATTTCCTGGGCCTCACAAGAATGTAACCGCTGTGCCTCATTAGTCCTAACCCTACCCCCACCTTTTTCCTTCTCTCTGTACGCTTTTAAAAGGCTGAAGTTTCCAACTTCCCCTTTGGAAAAACAGCCACATCTAGTCTGCAATTCATGTTTTTCCTGGGAGCATCCTCAAGATCTTGGCTTAATAAACCTCAATGGAGTGTGACTCTAGTCTTCTGCCACTTAGTATCTAAGTCAACACTCTGATCTGATCACTATGCTTTGTATGTATCAAAACATCACTATGTACCCCATGAATATGTACAATAAAATTATGTGTCAACTAAAAATAAAAATTAAGAAAAAGTATACATTTATTTCCCAGTATTTTGAGGCAGGACCCAAGTCTTTGAATAAGTGACTGACCACTGATCATCTTTAGGCATCTAAAGGGATCATCTTTAGGCATCTAAAGGGATCATCTTTAGGCATCTTGATTCTAAATAAACACACCCAAAAGGGTATAGTCAAAAATGTCCAGCTTTAGTTCTTTTCAAGAAAAGTGAGGACTTAAACACACTTGAGAAGAAATCCAAGTGCAGGATCCTTCTAGATTTTCACTGATTTTTCTAATCCATTAGTTTCCTTATCTGTACCTATTTTGGGAACAAAAATTTCTTAGCTATTTATCTTTGAGTGCTTTTCAAAGCATTCAACCTATTTTTCATAAAAACAACTATTCTTTTTTGTACTACTTCATCAGTTCACATAATATTTAAATAAATCACAAAGCTAAAATGTAGAGTAGAACTGGCATAAACAAGATCGGGAAAAACATGTAATTGATATTTAATAAGCATACAAGTCACTAATGTGAGCAGAAGACCTGAGGTTCTAGAGAGTTAGTTTACTAGCTGCCAGAAGCCAGAAGCAGTGAGTATTACTCATAGATGCTATCGGTGGAATGGACACTAGAGGATAAATTCAGTCAGTCAGTTAAAAGTGGTCAATTAAGGAGTTTCTTTTGTAGATTCTGCTAGCTTGAAACATGGCAGAGTACCAACAAATTCCAACTAATTGGTAGTACCGTATAACATGTTTAGTGATTATTTAGAAGATCATTAATTAGCTATATTAAACCATATGGGGTTTTCTTTGTTTTTGTTGTTGTTGTTGTTGTTGATGTTGTTCTATATGTATGCATCATTTGTTTAGTAAACTTAAATTCCAATGTGTACTCTAGGTAAACTTTCTTTTATTTCAAATTTCTACTAGCTTTCTTTTCCATCATTACATATATGACAATTGTTTACTTATTGTCTGTTTTCCAGTTAGAATCTATGAGCAATTGTGGGGGCAGAGACTATGTCTATTTGGATCACCATTGAATTCCTAAGGCCTACATCAGGAAGTCAATAAATATTTGTTTCATGAACAATGATATACAGTACTTGTCTTTGCTAAGGCCAAGTTTCCAGCTCTCAGCAACTATACTTTAAATAGTTCTAAACCATCTGTGTACTGACAGTGTATTCTTTGCAAAACAAACAAACAAATAAAATCCCATTATACAACACTTGCAGATATTTATGTAATACCACAGGGTGATTTTCAATATAATTGGAGATGTATGCTAGGATAACCCTTCCTTAATAATATGTATTGTAATCAGTGTGCCTCCTCTTCCACCATGTACACCACCACTAACAACAACAACAACAACAACAAATTTTTAAATGCTGCTTAAAAATATAAGTTTGGGAATGTTAATTTTATAATAGGCCTGAGGTTTATTTCCAAGCAGTAATTGGATCATGAATGATGGTTTTAACTAAAAAGTAAAGACTTGACATATGTACTGATCAGGAATATATTATTATTTTATTATAGTCAGTGGGATTTCAGAAGAAATGCTCATAGACAGCACTTGTTCTGAAACTTTATTTGTTAATGTCAATTATTTATCCCTCCATTTTATGCTTTTCAGTAAATGTAAGTGTTACTGGCCTCCAAGTGGAGGTTTATCCAGGTTCTTGGTGATCATTGGGAGAAAAGAATTTCAGGACTCACCACGTAAGCCAAGCAAGTGACAACTTTTATTGAAAACAAAAGTATACCCTGAGGAGAGAGAGAGTGGACAGGCTCAAAAGAGAGCAGCTGCACTGGAAGGAAGTAGTTTTTGGTCTTTTGAAGTATTTGTAATTCAGGGGAGGAATATTCAAGGCTAAGGGGTTGGCTTTTACTAAGAATTTGGGTAGTAACTCCTAGAATTGGGTTCCCTCCCATTTTCAAACTTCATATGGTTGTCTTGGAACTGTCATGGTGATTTCAAGGGTGGAGAAATTTTAAAACCGCAATGTAAATGATATCATAATTAGCCAAGGTTCATGTAAGGTGACAGAGATAGCTGATAAGCCAGTCAAAGCCGGTTCTTGCCTGTGGTTATCAGCCCCTCTAGTTAGCTTCTGCCTGGGGTTGTTCATTTAACACCTGCACCCAATCTTCAAGCCCCTGCATCTGGTCTCAGCCCTGTCTCCTAGTCTCCTCCTCTAACATAAGTGAGCAGTAAAATGTGTCATGGCTTTCTCAAAGACCCTCAATAATGTACTAAAATATATATTACATAAAGTAACATAAAGTTTCACCATATGAATATTTCTTACCTCTTTATAATGGTTTCATTATCTAATTGTGCTTCACATATAAGCCCCTCTTCAGGGTGGAGCTCTTCAATGCCGGTCCACATCACTGGGGACATTTCTTCTCAACTTTCTCCCTCATCCACAAACTCTTATTTTTATGTCTTCCTTGTTGTCTCATTAATAGCTGCATCACAAAGCCTCCTTTTATGTCAGATTCATTGACTTTTTCTCCCCTCGTTCCTCATCTAAGCCTCTCCGAATGAACACACTATAAAGGAATAGCAAAAGAAAGTAAAAATAGATGTTCATTTTAGAGAGATTACTTTGATATTTGTGAAAAAGTCCACCCTGCTGGAACACAAGGTTTGTGTCCCATGTGCTGTTGCCAACTTTTTTGTCTGCATCAATACTTTGATCTAAGAACATAAAATGTGTAAGAAGAAAAAACTTTTCTATCTCTCTGTCCCCAAGTTGTTAATTTCATGCCAAAGGAACAGAAAGTCATGCAATGAAATTTTCTGAATCGTGGCGAGGAACATTTCCTAAATCCTTCATTCTTTGCCGGGTAACCAATAAGTTAAAACAGAACATTTAAAAATCAAATAAATAAGAATGGGAAATAGACAAATCCTAAGTGTAATATTTAGCATCATATTGTTCTTATGATACAAGGATAACTGATCAAACATATGAATAACAAATATATTATATTTTAAACAAAAAAAACACTAACTGGAGCTTTTTTTAGTTCAAATAATTACTTTAGCCAGTCCATTTTTGTTTGTAATAAAATTCTTAGGTGTCAGATGAGGTGAAGGTGGTCTCTCAGGATCCCTATTACAAATTTAGACAGTTAGGACAGGAAATATGACAACATGTTGCCACCTAGTGGACATTTCGTAAAACATCTAGACATCCTGCTTCCTGACACAGTGTAAGTACTTAGGATCATAAAGTGTAGGGCTGAGGGGATCTTAGACACCATCCTACAGAGCTCTCTTGTTTCACATCATCAGCCTAGGTTCTAGACTCATCAAAATTTGAAGTGTAAAATCAAAGATGGAAATCAGAAGATAAAATGCCTAACGTGTATTGAGCACCTATTTTGTGCCAAACACTAGGCTAAATGCTTTATCTGGATTATCTCTTCTGATCCTCACAGTAACCTTATTACTCTTATAAGCATCCGCCCTTTCTACAGATTAAGAAACCAAGGCACAGGCCAAGGAAGTGGCTCACTCAAAGTCATGTGGCCCTGAGCTGTGGAGCTGAGGTCTGAAGGCAGGACACCTGCCTCCAGAGCTGAGGTCCTCATCTGAGCAGAGGTACCTTCCTCAGTTTATCATGTGCAAAACATCAGCACTGGACCTCATTTTATAAAATACACAGCACTTTCTGGGAGGGGCGATTTATGTTCTTTACTGAGTGCATGTGATACTTGGAAGTGGCTCTAGGCTCCCAAGAAAGCCATCAAGAGGCCTCACACCAGTGTGTGCTGCACGCTGGAACAAAGATGGCAGCCACTCTCATGGTGGGATCTGGAACGCCCACTCCCTCCCTGCTCTTCTGGCAAAGCATCACCCACTGCCAGAATTCAAACTTTAGTGGTCAGAGTTTAAAGGTTAAAACTTTGTTATCTGGGTGGGTAACCCAGAAGCTATGAATATTTGATCTAATAACCCATTTCTGCCTGTCGTTTCTGAGAAGGACTGGCACCTCTTCATGGGTCAGTAGAGAGGAGAGGAAGGGTTGAATCTAAGAATTAGTAAATCTAGGAATTGTCTGCAAAACTGGAAATGGAATTTGCATGTGGAATAAAGAAAAGAGAGATAGTGCTTCTCTCTGGCGCTCCCCCAACCATTTGCTTAACCCTGAATTTATAGTCATATCATAATGAACATTTTAGTCTATTCACTGGCTGTGCATTCCCTCCATACGTCCACTGCTGCCTCTATACAGGCTCCTAAAAATGCCAAAAAGGCATTAAGAAAAATCTCTGGGCCCTCTGGTACTAGCACAATGCCAGGCTCATGGTATTTACTCAATAAAGATTGTTGGATGACTAAAACAAATTTAGCGATATCTAAAGTTAAAACACTAAATATGCAATTTGATGGTGTGCCAGGATTCTTAACTCCATTTTTACCTAGCACTTGAAATGATGTAGGTGATGCTTTCAAAGGTTGTGTGGTGTTGATTGGTAATTTTTGTCACTACACAAAATTCACTATTTGGAAATAAATAACTGGGTCTCTGGGTCTATCCTGATGAGGAATAATTACACTGCATATGCAAAAGTTTAGATCAATAAAATGGAGATGTAATTTAAAAGAAAAAAGAAAGCAAACAGACATTAAGAATCATCACCCTTCTAGAAAATCAGAAATCTATGGATTTCTGGGTATGCTTATATGCCTCGAAAAGGAGAATCTAATTTTTTCACAGAATCCAGAAAGCTAGACTCTAGTATTACTTAATATAGGATATCTCCACTTGAATGTCTAGTAGGTCACTCAACCTTAACATGTTCAAGTGGAATTCCTAGTCTTTCTGCTAAATTCTGTTCCTCCCACTTTTTCCAGCTCAGGTAAGGGTGACTCCATTGTTCTAATTCTCCTGCTAAAAGCCTTGAAGTCAGCCTTGACCTCTCTCTCTCTCTCTCTCTCTCATGTCCCACATCCTACCCAGCAACAAATCCCGTTGGCTCTCCCTTTAATACCTACCAAGAATCCAGCCCTTCTCATAGCACAGTGGCTGGGCCAACATGTGTCACCTGAATTTCTGCAGTAGCCTCCAACTGTCCCCACCACACCTCCCTGACTTTCTCACCTTAAAGTCTTTGTTTCAATGTCACCTCTAAATGGTGTGTGTATTGATTATTTTCTCTTTCCCACCACTAGAACATCAGCTAGAGGAAGTTTTTGTGTTTTGTTCACTGATGTAGTTCTAATACCCACAATAGTGTCTGGCACATAGTAGTTACTGAATAAATATTTTTGCATTAATGAATACATCAGTCCATCTATTCAAGACATTTTAATAGATCCAACTGTCACCATATCTCAAATGGAATTATTCTACTTTCATTTGTTTTGATTTTGTTTTATTTCCGCCATGTCACCTAAAAATATAGTACAACTGGCGTGGCCCACTTACAAAACATACTCATATCTGTTTCATTTTATTTTTAACTAACCACTTGAGCCCTAAAAAGAACCCCTGCCCCTTTTAGCAGGAAGTGCAGAATCTCAATCTTGAGAAGTTTGTACCCCCCACTTGCTCAGGAACCTCTTGAACTTTTTCAGTCCAACAGAGGTCAGCTCTTCTTCCAAATAGCAGGTAGAGAAGACCGACAAGTCTGAGGAATAGGAAGTCTGACAACTCCCCCAGTACTGACGTGTGAAAGGTGACTACAAGAGCTGCAGCTGAACACTAGTCCCACTTTCTACAGCTGTGGCGAAGCCCTCTGTATTAGTTGTCTATCACCAACAATGCTGCATAACATACAACCTCAAAACCTTAGTGGTGTATGCACAACAATGAGTGTTTTTTTGGTTCACATGTCTACTGGGTTCAGTTGACACGGGCTGGACTCAGCTGATCTTGGCTGGGTTTACTCACACATTTGGGGTCTTATGTTTAGTTTGGCCTTGGCTGGGATGCTGGGGACACTTAGCTCTCTTCCTGTGTCTCAGCTTCCTGCAGGCTTTCCCAGGCATGTGCTCATGGCCACAGCAGAGAAGCAAGAGCAGGGCAAGTGGAAACATGCCAGGCCCCCTGAAGCTGAGACTCGGACCTGGCACTTTCTTGCTTCTGCTGTGTTCAGTTGGCCAAGGCAAGTCGCAAGGCCAGCCCAAATTCAAGGGCAGGGACAAGAGGAGAATAGAGTTTACCTCTTTCCTGAAACTGCAAAATCACATGGCAAAGGGTACAAATCCAGGAAGAAGTGAATATCTGTGGCTGTTAATACAATGTACCACACCCGTCCTGCCCATACTCTGCACCGGCCCTAATCATAAGCCAATCTCAAGTTCCAGGCTCAAGTTCCTAAGCCATTATGTCCCAAATGTCACACAGTTCAGGCATGTTTAGGTTCAGTGGGGCCTCTAGCCCCAGCCAATTGCTGCACTGGAATTAACTATGCTCCAAAATTTGACACTACGGTAGCTTAATAACATCTCAATTACCTAAGGAAAAACAAATTTAAGGGATTTATAATAGATGAAGAAATAGCTATTTTATAAAGCACCACTTTATGCCCAGCTCCATGCTGGAGGCTGGAAGAGGGATGCAGACACAGTTATCACTATACTATAATTTTCTCAGGACCTGAGTACTAGGTACCCAAGTTATAGAGTTGAGGAAGGATTTTAAAAAGACATCAAACAAGGTAGAAGGTGGTAGAACGTTTGGCTGAAGACAGACGAGATAAAACAAAACAATCAAGAAACTTGAGGCTCATATTCTTGCAGTCAGCCCATGACATACATCCTTATATACCAACTACCCTTTTGTGGCATATACGTATTACACAAACACCCACCGGCACCATCCTCTCCTCTCCTGTCTTTTCAGATTTCTCTTTAAATATCTTCTTTTCTTTTGAGACCTGCCCCAATCACACAGGTCAGATTCATTTCAGTTCTATAAAGAGAGAGTTTAGAAAGGGCTGTGTCATAAAGACTATGATTTTACACTTGCGTTGAACCACAAAATTGATGAGGCTGGATATAGACATGTAACTCTCACAATGTAGTTGGACTAGCACCCATGAGCCCACAGTAAACAGGACAAGACAGAGTGGATTTGGAGCTAAATCCAATGGTGTAGACATGGAGCTCTGGGGAGGAAAAGCACAACAATTAAGTTTCCTGCCCTGAAAATTAGCCACTGCCCCAGTGGATTTTGAAATCGTAGTGCTAATAAATCATGTTTAAGACCAAGCTAAAACCACTGCTTCTCCAGGAAGCCTTGAGTTGTTTCTCTAATCTCAGAAACTATTGTGCCCTGAATTCTTAGAACACTCAGAATCTGTACCACATAATTGAACACATAATTGTATTTTTTCTAGTAACGCTCGCTGTTTTTTCAGGATGGTTAGTCTTCTACTTCAACCAGATTGCAAACCCGCTAAGGCCTGGGAACATATGGGTCTGCATGGAATTGAATGAGACCTTCGAGATGATTCTGTATAATCTTTTCATTTCTACAGCTGGGGAAATCAAAGACCCACAAGTTGTGACTTGTCCAAGCTCATACACCCACTTAGTGTTTAGAAAAAGCCTTAAAATTCTGTTTGTTTTTATCTCCCTTTGATTGGCAGGGAAAAGAACGAGTACAGCTTTTCTCAAGGACTTTGCTGTGCTATAGCATATTGTCTAGGATTTTCTCCCCTCGAGGAGTAGGAGTAGTAAGGGGCATAACCCTGTAGTTTTGGTATAGGTTTTTTTGAGAATGTAGATCAGCTCTCACTCTGTGCTGGGCAGCAAGACCTGAATGTCGAAATAATGGGATTGTAAATACTGATTAAATTCTCTCTGCCGGAGCAGGATGAGGTGCTAGAATCCAGGGCTTTTCTCCAAGTGGGACAGCTGAGGAGACAAGCCCTGGCTGTGAGTGAGAAGGAACAGTTAGCATGTGAGCTGGGTTGGCCAGCCCAGAAGACAGAAATGGGAACATTATAAGAGGCTGAGTCTGGGTCTGGAGGGGAGAGTGCTGCTCTTTCTCTTTAGAGACCCAGCGTGAGAGATGCGTGCTTTCTAGCAGGAAGCTTGACTGGTCGCAAGGGGTGCTCGCTCACCAGTGCCATCCGTTCCTGAGCTGGAGATACCTGGGCTTTGATTGTCATAAGCCCTGATAACAAAAGTGGGGAAAAAAGCCCAGATAGATCATTGCACCTTTGCCATTTTCTCTATTTCCAAAAAATAGCCCATTTTAATTTTTCTTTTGTTTAAGAAAAACGATCAATATAGTTTGACAAAAGTAGCTGCATTAAACAGGATTAAAACGTTCCTTCTTTAACCTCCTATCTGTTTAGAAGCCATTCTTGAACACTAGTACTCCTTCCTTGCATGAAACTGAACTGTTCATTCTGTCGGATTCCTCTCCAAAGAGTTGAAGAAGAGTCTGTAATACTGATTTTTTGTTTTTCAGTATTTTAACAGCTTTATGGAGGTGTAACTAACATACAATAAACTGCATATACTTAAAGTGTACAATTTGACTTGGTAAGTTTTGACACATGAATACATCTTGAAATACCAAAGTTTCCTTGTACCTCTTTGTAATCTCTTCCTACCATTCCTGCCCCACAGTCCCTAGGCAACCACAGATGTGCTTTCTCTCACTCTAGATTGGTTCACGTGTTCTAGAATTTTCTATAAATGGAATCATACAGTAGGTACTCTTTTTGCTTGGCTTCTTTCACTCAGCATAATCATTTTAAATTTTCTTCATGTTCATCATGTAATTCATTCCTTTTTGTTACTAAATAGCATTTCATTATATGAATATACCACAGTGTGTTTACCCATTCAATGTTGATGGACATTGGGGTTGTCTCCAGTATTTGGTTATGACAAATAAAGCTGCTTTGTACATTCATATACAAGTCTTTGTATGGATATTCAGTTTAATATGTCTTGGGTAAATACCTAGGAGTGGAATGACTGAATCATGTGGTAGGTATATGTCTTAACTTTTTAAGGAACTGCCAAACTGTATTTGCAGAGTGGTTGTACTATTCTGCATCCCCACCAGCAGTTTTGGTTCTAATTCTCTCCATCCTTGCCAACACTCAGTATGGTGAGAGCTTTTTCATTTCAGCCATTCCATTAGGTATGTGGTGGTTTGTTGTCATAGCTCTAACTTGTACTTCTCTAATGACTAATAATGTTGAACATCTTTTCGTGAGCTTATTTGCCATTCATATATCTTCTCAGGTAAAATATCTGTCCAAATTGTTTGCTCATTATTTGAGTTGTCTGTTTTCTTATAATTAAGTTTTGAAAATTCTTTATATATCCTGGATCAAGTTTTTTATCAAATTCATGATGTGCAAATCTTTTCTCAGTCTGTAGCTTGATTTTCATTCTCTTTACAGTGTCTTTCCAAGAGCAGAAGTCTTCAAGTGTGGTGAAATCCATTTTATCGATTTGCTTTTGTATGGATCACATTTTTGGCCTCATCTTTAAAATTTTTGCCTACCCCAATGTCACAAAGTTTTTTGCTTATGATTTTATTTCTTTTTCTAGAAATTTTATGGTTTTAGGTTTTATATTTAGGTCAATGATCCATTTGGAGTTAATTTTTGTATATTGTGTGAATATGGATCAAAGTTTATTTTTTTGCATGTGGACAGACAATTGTTCCAGCATCATTTACTGAAAAGACTATCTTTCACCAATATAAATTGCTTTTGCACCTTTGTTGAAAATCAATTGCCCACATATGTGTAGGTCTATTTCTGGATGCTTTATTTTAGTCGAATTTGAGATCAATTTGTCTATCTTTATGCCAATATCATTTTTATTACTGATATTTTATGTCTTGAAATCAGGTGGTATTAGTCCTCCAAATGTGCTCTTCTTTTCCAAAATTATTTTGGGCATTCTAGGTGCTTTGCGTTTCCATACGGATTTCAAAATCAACTTGTCAGTTTCTACTAAAACTCCTGTTGGGATTTTGATTGAGATTGTATTTAATCTATCTATGCAATTCTTAACATTATTGAGTCTTCTAACCCTGTGGTCCCCAACCCCCGGGCAGCGAACAGGTACCGGTCCATGGCCTGTTAGGGACCGGGCTGCACAGCAGGAGGTGAGAGGCAGGTGAGCAAACAAAGCTTCATCTGGATTTACAGCTGCTCCCCATTGCTCGCATCACCACCTGAGCTCTGCCTCCTGTCCGATCAGGAGCAGCATTAGTTGCAGGAAAACAAGCTCAGGGCTCCCACTGATTCTGCATTATGGTGAGTTGTACAATTATTTCATTATATATTACAATGTAATAATAATAGAAATAAAGTGCACAATAAATGCAATGCACTTGAACCATCCTGAAACCATTCCCCCTCCCACCCCTGGTCTGTGGAAAAATTGTCTTCCATGGAACCGGTCCCTGGTGCCAAAAAGGTTGGGGATCACGGTTCTAAGCAATGAACACAATATATCTTTCCCTTTACTTAAGCTGTCTTTTATTTCTCATAGTAATGTTATGGCAATGTTATTTTAATTTCAATTTCTGATTGTTCATTGCTTGTATATCAAAATGTAACTTTTATATTGACTTTTTATTCTGCCACCTTACAAAATTCACTAGTTCTTATTTCTTTTGTAAATTCTGCAAGATTTTCTACAAAGATGATCATGTTGTCTCCAAATAAGGACAATTTTGTTTCTATCTGTCAAACTGGATATCTTTTATTTCATTTTCTTATTGTATTGTACTGGCTAGAACCTCTAGAAAAACGTTGAGTTCAAGTGTGACAGTGGATATCCTTGTTTTTTCTTTGATCTTACGGGGAAAGCATCTGGTCTTTCCTCATTCACTACAACTTTATAATTTCTGTAGATGCCTTTTATTAGTTTGAGGATGTTTGCTACTATCCAATGCCCTTTGACTTATGAGGTTTTTGTCAGTATGGCTGATGGGAACACGAATTACTCCTGATCTTGTGTGAGCTCTGGACACTGTTCTGTGAAAAGCCTATAGCCCTTTATTGGGTTGAGGAAGTTCTCTTCTATTCCTACATTGCTGAGTGTTTTTAACATGACTCAATTTTGTCTGATGCTTTTTCTGCATCTCTTGATATTATCATGTGGTTTTTCTTGTTTAGTGTGATAATATGGTAGATTACATTGATGATTTTTGAAGTATTCTTTTTATAAAAAGAATGGGCACCATTTCAGGAAAAGGTTCTAAAGACTCACTCACGCTCAGCAGACAACAATGGGGCAACTGATGTGTGATGCCTGACCTAGGTGTAGGACCGCGGTGGCTGAAGTTGCTGTCTTGCCCTGCAGTGGTGAGGTATTCACTAGTGAAGTGATGCTTTCCCCTGCTGCCTTGCATCCAGCTTGTGGTCACTTCTGCTTAAGAAATTCTCACAAATGTAATGGCAATCTGTGACAGTAGCTTCTGAGACTCCAGTGTTGTGTAAATTGAATTTCATTTCATTTTCATAAGTTTTTAAAAAATGTTTACCCACTTCTCAGTGGTAAAAGGAAAGAATCTGATATACTAACATCAGGCCTATGAATATATTGAAGACTCTATCTCTCATTTCTTCTGAATAAACTTATTTCTTGTTTCTCAGTTGGGAACCTCTAGGGTGTGATTGTTCTGGAGAAATGTCTTTCTTTTCGAAGTTGTAGAATGTTAACAAGATATTGGCAATAGGGATTATTTATGCCTATGCTGCCCCTTCCAACCTAACCCCAATGCCATTCCTTATGTCCCCTGCAGAGAAGTCACCAGATGGGGAGAGATGTGTTCGAGAGATCTATTCCTGGAATTCAGAATGAATTTCTCCATATCACTAGGGGCTAGATGCTGTAAAATATTGCTTAAAGTGCTTTATACTGATGCATTAGGGTTTAAATTTTTTAAATTTTGTTTTACTTAGAATCTACCCTTTCGTGCTACTACTGTAGCATTAAATGTGTAGGATGCTTCAAAGGACTAACTGTCAGAAGGACTTTTAGAACATAACCCATTTGTAAGTTGGAGACAGCCTGAACATTGTACTAATACATAATGCTAATACATGTATGTTCTATGTATGTTTAACAATATGTGAAAGCAGTTGAGATGGTAATGAAAAAAGAAACAGTTTTCTTGAGCAGTAAAATGAAAATTGTAGGAAAAAAAATCTCAGACTGCTACTGAACTCTCTGAGACAGCTAAAGTTGAAATTGATTCTGGCAAGGCCATTACGGGGGTAATTGTCCAAGAGAATGTTTTCTTACACAGGAAATTAGAGACGGGGAATACATTATTAAAACTAAAAATTTGTGGATTTTTGAGTCTGCCAGAATGTGTAGCAGCTATTGTATCCCCTTATGGGATTAACGACCAAATTGAATTTTTGTTAGACTCAGAATTTGAGCTGAATTTCAAGATAAAGAACCTTCAAGGAGAGAGAAAAAAAGCAGAGAGATTCAAGATGTTGTTTGATACAGTGAACCTCCCCCAAATCGCATGTTTTAAGAAGTAAATACAAAAAAAAAGGTAAAGTAGGAGTTTTTATTGCTTATATTAAATGAAAGATCAAAATGTTTTGATCGGTGCTTTTGAAAAATCTGGTCACGGTTCTGCACCAAAATTCCCCATATGCACATGGTGATAGAAGTTAGGGAGTTAGATATGACAAGATATGAAAAATATCTGTCACTAAATCTTACAGTTAAACTCTGTAGCAAAATGTAGAATTGATTCACTAATTCAGGAATATGAGTGTGTATTTGTGAGTCTGTGTTTGCTGTCTATGTGTTGTGTATTATTATGTGAGTATTTTGAAGTGGAAGGGAGTAGTAAGATTAAAAGTGTTAATTTGAAAAAAAATGCTTGAATATCTGAATTATGGGTATTATTCATTTTAATTAATCTTCCCAAGTAATCAGCTTACATTTTATTTGGCCTGTATACCTACAATCCTTTGGATTTTCATTTTAAAGTGTAGATTTATTGACACCACAGTTTCTTCTCTGCATTGATGTAAAAAAATAGTGATTGTACTCTGTCGTGTAGACAGACATTTTTGGACAAGACATGATCTGCATTCATTAACAACTCATTTATTTAACATTATAAGTTTTGCATAAGTGAATTTTCCAGATAACCAAAATTAAACCCATGTTGTTATTTTAATCATTTTAATGGAAAGGGCTCGACTTTTCTCATTCTGTAAAGAAACTATTCTTATGAGAGTTCCAAGTGAGTACTATACAATCGTGTGAAGGAAATCCTGATATCTAGTGGACAGGAGTTAGAATAAAATGTGCAATTTAAATGATATACAAAACTGATACTTCTGCATGACATGAAAAATGGTCACTCTAATATGTTGAATAGAAAAAGGAAGGTGTAAAGCTATATTCTGTATTACTTTAATAATAATCTACATGTAAAGTATCCACAGAAAATTATGAAACACATCAACTTAGTAACAATGGTTTTCTTTGGATGAGGAATTAGGGATGATTTTTAAATTTTTTCCTCAATCCTTTCTTTATTCTTCAGATTTTCTACAATAAATGCTTTTTTTATAATCAAGATTTTTTTGGCAAAGGTTATTGTTTTTTTAAATTATATTATATATAGCCTGTTTTTCCCATATTTAAAAGTGCCTGCGCATGTTAAGCAACTAATACATTTTTTCGTGAGACAGGATCTTGCTCTGTTGCCCAGGCTGGAGTTCCGTGGCACAATCATAGCTCACTGTAGCCTCAAACTCCTGGCCTCAAATGATCCTCCTACTTCAGCCTCTCAAAGTGCTGGGATTACAGGTGTGAGCCACTGAACCCAGCCAATAAATGTTTTATATCAATAATAGATGCTCAGAGAACATTCATTTATTTATTTTTGCATAAAACCATTTCCTCAAAAATTCTGAGGGTATTTTTATAAATAGGCTGTTCTTGAACTATTTCATGTAAAAGAAAGCTTTATTATACAGAATAAGACTTTTCTTAAAGATGCATTTATTTATCACAGAGACAAGGGGGTCCACTAGAACTGCAGTCCCCAACCCCTGGGCTGTGGACTGGTACCAGTCCGTGGCCTACTAGGAACCAAGCTGCACAGCAGGAGGTGAGCAGCAGGCTAGCGAGCAAGCAAAGCCTCATCTGTATTGACAGCTGCTCCCCATCGTTCACATTGCCGCTGGAGTTCCACCTCCTGTCAGATCAGTGGCGGCATTAGATTCTGCATTATGGTGAGTTGTATAATTATTTCATTATATATTACAATGTAATAGTAATAGAAATAAATTGCACAATAAATGTAATGCACTTGAATTATCCTGAAACCCTCCCTCCACACCTCCCCATCTGTGGAAAAATTGTCTTCCATGAAACTGGTCCCTGGTGCCAAAAATGTTGGGGACAGCTGCACTAGAAGATTTAATATGAATACCTGATGCCTCATCTTCTATCTACATTATACAAAGCAAAGAAAGGACATACTATACACTGTTCTCAGTCAGAGTAAACCCTTGAAGATGTGCTACTCCAGACCAAAATTTCTGCCAAAAGCTACAAATTGTCTGCCTACATTAATCATGTGAATGGAAAACTAAACAATTAGTTCAGTGGTCTATGGAATAAACTATGTTCTCAATTAACAGCTAGGTCTTCCCTTCAGTTATCTATAGATAATCAAAGGCCTCAAGAAAAAGAAAAGGAAGTTACCATGGCTAAGATGCTTTATAGTGGTCTCTGAGGTACTGATATTTAATTTTTAAGATGGTTGAAGACTAGGCCAGGTGCAGTGGCTCACACCTGTAATCCTATCACTTTGGGAGTCCAAGGCAGAGGATTGCTTGAGGCCAGGAGCTCCAGACCAGCTGGGCAACATAGCAAGAGCCCATCTCTATAAAAAAAATTTTTTTAATTAGCTGGGTGTGGTGGTGCATGCCTGTAGTCCCAGCTACTCATGAGGCTGAGGCAGGAGGCAGGAGGATCACTTGAGCCCAGAAGTTGGAGGTTAGAGTGAGCTATGATCATGCCACTGCCCACCTGCCTGGAAGACAGAGTGAAACCTGTCTTTAAAAAAAAAATCATTGAGGACTGGATAATCAACAATGTCAGTGTTATCACTTCTTTGGGCATAGCTATTTAGAACAAACTCAAAGGGCCATTTTGACCATGGTGTCATTGGGCTTATAGGCCTCATACCTGAAGTCGTATATTCCAGTGTATGGAGGCAGAACTGCACAGTGCTTTGTTGAGTGGGCTGTGTATATGACCCACATGAATTCCTTTTAACTGGTGTTCTTAAATTAAGCAAGACACTTAAAGCTTCTGTGCTTCAGTTTCCTCATCTGTAAAATAAGACTAATATTAGAATCTACTTCACAAGCCTTTGAACAGATTACATGAGATAATTCATGTACCATGCTTAATACAGTTCCCAGGACATTTAAGTGTTCAAAAAATATCATGATTATTAGTTTTTCCTTATGACTAATAGTAAATATAATTGTGCATGTAAATATTTATAAATTCTTAATGTGCCAAAAATGCCATGGGGATAATAGCAAGTCTGTCCTGGTAGGCAATAGTCCAGAACAGTGGTCAGCAAACTGTGGCCTACAGCCCAAATCCGGTTTGCTGCCTCTTTTTGTAAATAAAGTGTTATTGGAACATAGCTACACCCATTTATTTACATATTCTCTACAGCTGCTTTGTGCTAGAATGGAAGTATTGAATAGTTGCAAAAGAGACTACATGGCAAGCAAAGCCCAAAATATTTATTGGCTGGCCCTCAACAGAAAAAGTATGCCATCTTCTTGTCTAGAACATAAAGAGAATACAAGGAACCAGGGAAGAATATATATGGTAGCTGAAGAGACAGCAATCCTTAGAGAAATACTAAAGGAAGAGACTGTCTGAGAAATTACCCTGATTCACTGATGAGCAAGCAAAAAAGTAGTAGTAACCACTATAGAAGTAAGTGATTACATAAGCAGAACAACATCAAGGAATAAACAGCAGTTGGCTTAGTTGAGGCCAAGAGGAGGGATCCCACTGAAGGGAAAAGGCAAAGAAAGTAAATATAATGTTTCACATTATCAACTAAGGAAAATAGGCAATGCAGTCTTCGTTCTGTATAGGTCCATGCTCCAAGGCAATAATAAAATACTTACTGAAACTAATCAGTGATGCTATATACAATTCTTAAAAATGTGTATGTATGCACACATACAAAATGTTGACACTAACTATGCTAACTATAAGATGACTAAGGCAAAGAAAATAGAACCTAGAGAAGTCAGCAAAATCTAGTTTTCTGATTAGCTAAAAGTAAATGACAACCTCTTGGGAAATACGTCAAGATACATAAGAATATCCAGTCTACTCAGAGATAATGACTGGATGATGTTCTGTAGCGAGTTACATAGTCTTTGGGACGTTTAAGACCATAGCACCTTCCTAAGACAAAAAGTCATATAAAACATCAAGCCAGAACTATTTTCCTGAGAAAAAAATCACTTGGTCCATAGGATAAAGTTGCCAAAGCTACAAAATCTCTCATATTTTCCTGCATAGAGCTGGCCACCCATGTATGAAGGCACCAAATGCTAACACCTAAATACACATACATAATTTGTTGGAGTCTATAATGTTTAAGTCTGTAAACCACATCAGTTGTAATTAATATAAACTCTCCATCCTCAAATGTGGAATAACTTCTCTCGTGCCTCAGCTGCTAACAGAACAAAGGTCAGGCTATTGGAACAACCCGAGGGTCTGACCACAATGTCTGAGATCCCACAGTCCTCTTTCAACCAATCACGTAGCACAAACTTAAAGTCAGGTAACGTATGGAGGTACACATTTAGATGCAGAGGCTGCTTCTATAAAACCCGAATTCCACACAGAATGACCAATTTTTCCCTTCATTTGGACTATGTAGACTATTTTCACATAAATCTTTGGTAAATGACTAAGTAGTGCGGGGAACAACTTACATGTTAAACTAAGCTAATGGAATCAAAGCAGACATATTACTAGCTAGTGTCTCCAGGGAAGGAAATTCTTACCATGTACTATGTTCCAATTTTGGAACCAGTGGATACCTGCTGAGACATTAAGTTCATCAGATTTATTCTGCACTGACAGTCTGAATCGTGCGATTTCTTCATTGACGCTGCTTTCATGGTTCTATCATCATTACAATGCACTTGGGAGAGAGACTTGGGAACAGTATATTGAAGCTCTGCTCTGTCACACATATGGTTGGATACATCAAAAGCAGTGAGGGATGCAAGGTTGAAATTAACTTGGTTTAGCTAAAACATCATTTCTATTGGACTCAGAGCAAGATGCATGAACTAAGGGTTCTTAAAGCATTTTGTGGCTTCTTTTCAATCTGGGGGAAAATAATAATGCTACGCCTAATAATTACTGAACTCTGGATATTTTAACAGGTTGCAGAAATGTTGGTTTAAACCCATAAGTAGTTATTGAGGGGTAGGAAGACGGGAAGGAAGAAAATTCATCAAAATATTATGATTTGTTTTATTTGGGTGGTGAGAATACAGAGATCTCTTCTCTATTTTTCTGTATTTCAAAAGTTTTTCTAATAAGTATTTGTATTCTTATATAGTGGAGAAAATATATAATAAATTGCATTACATTTATTTATCTCATTTCTCCTAGCATAGTTGGGAAAAAAATAAAAAGAAAGAAAGAAAGAGAAAATTAGCTTATTTCCTGATCTGACAGATGGATGTCTGGGAACTACATTTTAAAAATGATTTTAATAAATGAGAGTAGGCAAAATAATAACATTTTTCTGGCATTTAAGCCTAATATAAATGAGTAAAAAAGGCACAGTCCTACCTTAATGAAATATTTCTGCCAAAAAATCATTCATTTTTATTTGTCATGTGGATAAATAAATGTTATTCCCCCCAACTCCTACCACTAATTCTATTTCTGTTTCCTTCCTGCCGTTTCACCTTCCTCCTTTTCTTTCTCTCCATCTTCACCTTTATCGTTAGATCAAACTAGAAATGCAATTGTTCAACTATATATTATAAAGATGTTTGTCTTTTGAGGTAGCAGACTTAACATTTTGTACATTTATTTTCCATTTTGCTTCCTGCTCATAAATTATGTATGTGTGAATTGCTCCATATCGGTCATTAAGATGGGGTAGATATTATTTTAATTTGAGAAATAGGTAATAACTAGGCTATATTTGCAATTAATGAAAATTTTTTGATATGCCTACATTACAAGTCAACATTTAAAAACACATTTCTCAGCACATATACACTAAAATGTGTATTTTAGGCCATTATAAGTACTATAAGTACAAAAATGGCTGTGTCTAAAACAATTTGTACTTTTGCATTTGCAATTTTCTTGGTCTATTATAAACAAATGCACATTTTATAGAGCACATTTAAATGCATTATTTCCGTGCTTAAAAATGTACTCTTTTTAAAAAGAGCATTAAAAGAAATGTTAATGTAGCCATCTTACTAATTCCGCACGGGTAAAGGGTGAATCAGTTGAAGAATTGGAATTCAAATAAAATACCCTAACTCTGTTGATAAGATATGTGATCTTGTACTTTCTGTACAGCAGTGAATCAATCAGGTTAAGCATGATACTGCATAGAATAAACACAACCAGACAAAAAAGACAATCCAGGGTGTATAGCCCTGTACGCTTCCAAGTCAGAGAGATCTAGGTACAACATCCAGCTCTGCCAGTCACTGCTGTGATGGTGGGATGTTTCTTATTCACACTGAGTTTCATTTCTTCATTTGTCAGTGGGTATTAAAAAAAAAAAAACAGTATCCATCCCATAGGGCTTCTGTAAATGAAACAATGCACATGAAACATTTCATGTAATGATAGGTCTATAGTAAATGCTCAACCAAGGGCATCTGCCACAGTTTTGTTTTTGTCGCTGCCCTCCATCAATCCATGACTTAGTCATTTATCCCACAAAGCAGAGTGCAGCTCTTTCTGAACCTCGTCCTAGTGGCTAATCCACAGTGCCCATTCCCCTGCTTTCCCTGAGACATCTCTAGTCTAGCAACACACATTAACACAGCCCCCAGTCTCTGTGCAGTGTCATGATGAGTAGAATCCTTGGAGGAAAGAAACAGACTTTGGTGCAAAATAAACATAATATAGCCTTTAAAACCTAACAAATCTGAATGCTAAAATTCTTCTAGCACACATTGGCATCTGATTCTCACCCTTCTACTTCTTACCTTGCCTACAATTCCCAATTTGGTCTTTTCATTGCAGATATTTAATCAGCTTACATGAAAGTTCAATTAAAAAATAAAAAATAAAAAAACCCTCAATCTGCCAGGCACTGAAAATTAGTAAAATACCACTAATTCAGTATTTTTAATGTTAATCTCCTACAAATAGAGAAACCCCGATCACATTATTACTATGTGGATTTAGGCTTAGCCCAGCTAGGCTCCTTTTCTCCTGCAGATTTAGCACCCTTGGAGCCATGAGATTAATCTTCTATTTAGTGGAGTGAACAGAAGAAGCCAGAACCCAAGACATGCAGAGGCCCCTCTGTGCAGCTGCTCTGTCCGTGCTCAACTGTGGGGCTGCTGCCCTCTTTGGGTGCCGTCTCTGGTGGGAACCTAACTGGGTTTCCTGTGCCTGGGTCCATACTCCAGTGCTCCTGCCAAGGGAAGGATCGTGGCCTATTCCTGCCAGTGATCCAGAGGTGAAGGCTTGCTCTGAGTCCCTCTTCGGGGAGGTACTTACTTTCTAAACTCCCTCATCCTGACCAGGGGCCCACCTGCCTGGGTGTCCCTAGTTCCTAGGGTGGCTGGTACATCTCAGCTGACTGTCTTGGCTGTCACCAACTCCTGACCACTCTGCTTTCTGGATACCACATTGCTCTAACTGGCCACATCTCTTTTGCTATCTGCATCTGGATGTCTCTCCTGTCACCATGCCCACCCCCCCTCCACCAATAGCATGCCTGTTTCCCCTGTGCTGGTATCACTTAGTCAGCCTCTTCACGGTGCCTACTGGCTTCTTGGCTCTGACATGGAGGATCCAAGAATGCAGTTGCAGTTATGGTTTTGGAGCCCAGGAGTATGACAGTTGAGGAACAACTAAAAGTCTTATGGCTTTCATTTTAAAGGCTTCAAATTATATGGATTTTTTTCCCCCTCCATTAATTTAGTTCTGAATCTGTAAATGCCATCTGGGATTCTTCAGAAGTTTTCTTAATCAGTGTTTGCTGTTTGAAAAATACTCCAACTTGCCTCATTGTTGAGAGAATCTATGCTCTGTTCTTTGTTCCACT